>CM053562.1:24805116-24911652 GCA_028646485.1 Cryptoprocta ferox
ATTTGAAATCAAACTCTTTGGTCTAAATTACATTATGGTGACCTTTAATTCAAATTTCTATTGGATATTGACAAGGTGTTTATCTGAAAGCTGCCTTTTGTGCTTAAAATGGAAAAGAAAGGCTGATTTTTTTAAATTTGTTATGTTTGTAATTATACAGTCATTCAGTTACTGATTGGGAGATTATATGAACTTAATAATAAAACACGAATTTTTAGGAATCTATGAAAATGATGGAGAGTAAGATAAGTAAGGGAACCTAAGAAATTGTGACTTTCAGTTTATTTCTAAGAATTTGTAGTCCATAGTGTGTTACACCCTCTACTTGTTAAATATGTTTACATATAATTTTTGATGGAGTTTGGTGTCAAGGTTAATTGGAGTATTTGTTGAAGTTATAATGAATGTTGCTTATAAGACTCTGAGGACTGTTACAGACTTATATTAAAATTCTTTTGGCTACTAGGCATTATTAAAAAAAAAAAAAAAAAGAAAGAAAAAGAAAATGGTAGCTGTGCAGCAGGCCTGGAAACGAATGAGGACCCACAAGGCTGCCCCGAGAGCTGAAGCACACTCCTAACACAAGGGAGGGGAATTTCTAAACTAGATGATTTTGAAGGCCCCTCAGTTATATTTTAAGATTTCATGACATTTCCTCATTATGCCTCTCAATCCATACCATACAGGCAATGGTCTATTCTAACTAAATGCAAGGGCAGTACCAATCTAGGAGGTAATGATTAGTGTGGCTATTATTTCACACTTGCCAAGAATCAAACCTCACTCTAAATAATCTAATGTTGTCATCCTGTCCATCCTGCTGCCAGCCATGCAAATTTTCCAGACACACTGGACTCAAGTCGTCCTCCTCTGCCACTTGTGTGGTCAACTTCTTCCTGAAGCGGCCTGCCCAGCCCAACTGGTGGTGCCTCAGAGTGTTCTAGCTTTCTAGTTGGCAAATTTAGATTTGAAGCCAAGTGATGAGACAATCTATCAGAATGATCTATGGAGTCCTTTCCTTTTTTCCATACTCCAAAAGAAACCTCTATAAAAATAAAAAAGCAATACCCATAGTCTGATGTAATAGATAAAATATGGAGACTGGAAGTATCTGTACCAGAGGATCAAAAATTACTCTACCGAGCCACCTGGGTGGCTCCATCAGTTAAGCGACTCTTGATTTTGGTTCAGGTCATGATCTCACAGTCATAAGATTGAGCCCCGCATCAGGTTCTGCACTGGGTATGGAGCCTGCTTGAGATTCTCTTTCTCCGTCTACCCCTGACACCAACTTGTGCTTGCTTGCTCTATCTCTCTCCAAAAAAAATTATAAAAATAAATAGTATTTAAAATTTTACTACAATGAAAAGCAAATGTACAAAGAGGGCAAGACTCACCCTCTACCCTCCACGAAGTGTTTGGCTCATACGTTCAATAGAACTGGTGCATTTGAACATATGCATCCTTATTGTCCTGTGCCCCTTGAGACCTGACCTAGTGTGCACAAAGTGATTGAACTCTCTGCATTGCATCTATTCCATTTCTAATCTTAAAATCCCTTCTGTAACCTCTTCATTTTTTAACCTCTCTTATATCCTCCTTTATTCTGTGCCCCACCATGATGCCAGTTTTCTGATCTCCTTAATCCCATTAGCCCATCTGCCCTACACCCAACCTCCTCTATCTTCTTACTGTATACCATGTGTTTACGAGGATCCCTTGTACCCTTGACCTTCTACTTTACCAGGTCTCAAACATAGTAGCTCCCTGAATTCCCCAGAACTACTAGCATTACAAAACCCAGACAACTGCGAATTGACTGTGAAAGGGTCAACCCCGTGGCCTTTGCCTGGTTAACGTTAGACCCCACTAAACTGGTCACAGTCTCCATAAGTATCCACATCATTGTAGAAGGCTTGCTTTTGTGTTGTCTCATGGGGGTGGTCCTCATGGGAAAAAAAGGAATAAGCCTGGAGAAAATAAAAATTAGAATATCAAACTCTTAAATGACTATATTCATTTAATAAGCTTATTTTTTTACCTATATTTTCTTTTCTCCTTTATTATTATAGTCATCCTCTCCTATGACTGACTTCAACAAACAGTTAAACAGTTTTCGCTTTGTTCTGTCATTGGATAAACACCGTAAGCCTTTGTTCACATGTCTTCTCCCTTTCTGGATTACGGGCTTCTTTCAACACTAAAAATAGTTCACTCTACTCTTTTCTTCCCTGCATAGCTTCTGAAGAGAAGTGTGATATAATTCCTAGCACTGTTCTTCCATAGTTAAGATGTATTTCCCCCCTCTAGCTTCTTTCAAGACTTACTCTTTGTCTTTAATTTTTATGCAGTTTGAATATAACTAGGTATAGAATTTTGGTATTTTTCCTGCTTGATGTTCTTTGAGCTGCTTGGAATTGTGGTTTAGTATCAGTCATTAATTTTGGAAAATTATCTGCCTCGATTATTTCAACTATTCTAATTCTTTCTTTCTTGTGTCTTCTGGTTTATTACTATTATGTATGTGTTAACATCCATTATAATTATTCCACAGTTTTTAGAAATCCTGTTCTTCTTTTTTTTCCTCTGCTTTTCAGTTTGGGAAGTTTCTATTGACCTGTCTTCAGAATCATTGGTTCTTTCCTTGGCCATGTCCAGTCGATTGATGAGATCACCAAAGGCATTCTTCATTTAATTTTACAGTGCTAATTATTTCTAGCATTTCCTTTTGATTATTCCTTAGAGTTTCCACATCTCTGTTTACATTACCCATCTTGCATGTTGTCTACTTTTTCCATTAGAGCCCTTAACATATTAATAATATTTTCTTTTAAAAATTTTTCATGTTTATTTATTTTTGAGAGAGAGACAGACAGACAGACAGCATGGGTTGGGGAGGAGCAGAGAGAGAGGGAGACACCGAATCTGAAGCAGGCTCCAGGCTCTGAGATGTCAGCACAGAGCCCGACACAGGGCTCAAACCCACAAACCATGAGATCGTGACCTGAGCTGAAGTTGGACACTCAACTGACTGAGCCACCCAAGCGCCCTGATAATAGTTATTTTAAATTCCTAGTCTCATAATTTCAGAGTCTTTGCCATAATGGAACCTAGTTTTGATGCCTGCTTTATGTCTTCATGCCAGAAGCATAGAAGAATTTTTCTTCAGTCTTCATCTCAAAAACCTGATGGGGCTCCTGCTTGTAATACTCATGAAAGTATGGGGACTCCCCCCTTTAAGCTGGGCTCCCAGAATTTCATCTTTCAAGATAGTCCATATTCTGTCTCCATCAACTAGTCAATTACTCTTAAATGTTCCTAGCTGGTTCCTGCAGCAGCTTCTGTTCCAGGCGAATTGTGGTTCTTTGTATTTACTGGTATCTCTAGTTTTCAGGGTGGCAGTTTGGCTCGTGACCTCTATTCTGTCTTCAATCTAAGAAGAGTGATTGATTTTTTCCGTTCAGTTATTTTCTTTGAATGAGGACAAGAGGGACAACTTCCAAGCTGTTTATATGTTAGACTGGCAGCTGTGGCCTTCTTATTTATCTTTGAAGCCCTTTATAATGACATAGTCATTCAGTATATTCATCAAGTATTTGCTGGGTCAAAGCCTATTCCCCTAAAAATACAAGGCTTGTTTCCAATTATATTGTAATAAAAGGAGTTTTATTCTTTGTTCCTGATGATATTTTCTTTTGGTCGTTTGTTTCTTTTTGGCAGAATTAAGTACTTATCTAAACCTTCTCACCCATGATCAAATTCAATCTTCTCAACTTATTCCTTACTCACCTTGTCTTCATCATTAGGCATGGGTTTGGGGTTCTTACTGGCCCAACCCTATAGAATTCAGAGTTCCAAGCCCTAGCTTGAATCCTACCATCATCTACTATAAGCTCCCTGAGTTTTCTTACTCTCAATCTTAACATTTATTCCTATCTTTCTTCAGCTAGGTAAATATATTGAGCAGGTTAATGACACTAAGAACTTTGGCAGAGTACTTGAGGGTTATCTCATTGGCTTCCCCATAACAAACCATGAGGTGGAGGTAGTTTGGAAAAATATGGAATTCTGGCTTAAAGATGACAAATTGCCTAAATCACATAGCTAGTAGGTGGCAGAGTTAGATTTTCAATCTCCTCACTTCTTTGTCCAGTCTCAGGACATCCATCCATCCATCCTACAAGCAAATACTGAACACCTACATGTTACAGGCACAGAACTAGGTCCCTTGTTAGATACAAAGATAAAGTACATGTTCTTGTTCACAAGAATTACAATATTCTACTTGGAGGAATGGGTAGAAGAAGATGAAGAAATGGCAGAAAGAGGAATAGAAAGGGTAGAAAGAGAAGCCATTAATCCACAGACATCTATACAGTGCTTCCAATGCAAATAACTTCCATTTCTCCCCTTCAGTATTAGACAAATCTAAGACTTAGCCGTTTAGTCCTTGAGAATTTCAACCCAAGTCAGAATATCAGAAGGTCTTCAAAAGCTTCTAATAAAAATATACCCCTCCTCAAAATGTTCCCCAACCTGGTCAAAGATAGAAAGCTGAAAGTTTGGAAGGTATATCTTAGAGTTATAACACCACTGCCACCTCCTCCTACCTGCTGTATCCCCAGAAAGAGTCACTAGCCTACGACAAACTCTGAAAAAGTAGCCTCTAAAGGTCCACTGCCTGGACCTATAGCAAACTTGGCATGTGGCAGACCAAATAAAGACATGAAAGACCTGCTTGTTTGTGTGCTCAATACAGGGATTACTATTAAATATTCTATCAGTATCAGTATAATATACATTAATTTATACTCTAGTGTTCTACTGGACTATAACTTTTTATTTTTATTTAAATCCACGTTAACATATAGTGTAATAAACATTTCAGGAATGGAATTGAGTGATTCATCACTTACATATAACACCCAGTGCTCATCCAAACAAGTGCCCTTCTTAATGCACATCACCCATTTAGCCCATGCCCCCACCCAACACCCCTCCAGCAACCCTCGGTTAGTTCTCTTTATTTACTAAGAATCTCTAATGGTTTGTTTTTATCTTATTTTTGCTTCCTCTCTCCTATATTCATCTGTTTTTGACCACAATTTTTTAAAACTTCACGAACTTCCATTTCTGAGTTGCAGTGATCCAAGGTTGGGTACCATTGACAGAGATGGAGATAAATGACAGAATAGATACATGGATGGGAGAGGGTAAATGAAACATGAAAGGAAACCATGACACCCTAGGGTAGGAAGGAACGCTAGATGTTAGAGTCACAAGTCTCTGATGCTGAAGAGTTGAGTGGGCCTAACAAGCTTTCATGAACTGTCAGGGCACTGGAACCTACTTCTGCTCTGACAGTGTGCTATTGAGTAGTGCACTTATACCGCATTCCAAAAGTGGATAATAAGTGTAACAATAAGTACTAACTGACTTTCTGAGAGACGAATCCTTCCTACCAGATGAGTGACACCCCAGGAGCAGTTTTTGCTTTTCATGGTCTTATAATCCATCTTGCTACTGCTTAAAAAGCTAGAAAAATATAACCCCTGTCAACTAGTTAAGAACATTTCTGTATAAAAACAAACCTCGTACAGGTTACTGATATGACATTCATATAAGCCCAAATACTTTGTTCCCTTTTATCATCCATGCAGAACTTGCTTTCTGCATTCCTACCAGTGAAGTCCCTCTGCTTCTCCATACCTTCTAATTTTTCTCCAAAGACTTGGAGCAGACATACTTTCTGATGCACCTGAGCTGTTTAGAATTGGACTTGTTACTTAATCTCTCTAAAACTGAATTTTCTTTTCCGGAAAATGGGGATGATGATAAATTGTTTTGTGGTAATTTCAAGGTTAAATATGATACTATAGGTAAGGACTGTAGCTCAGACCATAATAAGAACATAATGATTACTAGATGTTATATTTAGCCATTGATGTTGTTGTTTTCATTTTTTATTCATTTTTCCTATTCTCCCTGTTTCTCCCCCCCCCCACCCCACCTATGAAAGGCATTTTTTAGTTTTCTAAGATGTTCTATTTAAGTAAGCCCCCTTTATAAAAGTCCAGAGGTTTGCTCCTATATCAAAATTCTTTCAACCCATAAGGGGGAAATATCTATGATGAAGACAGAGATGTAATGTATATTCTGTCTGGGAGGACCTGAAACTAACTTTTCTAGTTATCCTAGTACCAGATCTATACATAGCAGCTTCAAGTAAAAATTGTTGCCTGAGGGCTAAGAGGCATCTTGTTGGTCTCTTCCACTCCAGACTACAGGAAGATTTGACCCCAGCTATTACAAAGTTATTTGTTGGCAAAGGCAATCTAGAAGGGGACTGGGAGGGCAGAGTCCATCCCCGCCAGTTACATGTGCATGCTCTATCTTCATTCTCACAGTTCCCACCTGGCTTCTGGGGCCGCACCCAGGAAGAACAGGAGCAAGAAGGGCTTGGAAACATTCTTGCCAAACTAGGTTCTCAGATGGCCCCAAGGATGCCTACTGAATTATGTATAACACTAGTCACTTAGAAATATATCTCACTAAATGAGATTTCTTTTAATGGGAAATAATTTATGAAGATAAAAATAACTCTGCCTTGCCACAAAAGTGCAAAAATAAATTCTGTACCTTCTCTGCCTGGTTCTGGGAGGGAGAAAGAGAGGAGCGAGAGAGAGAGAATGAATATGAGAGACAGAATACATTCTGACTGAAGCTACGTAAGAACAGATGCTTGACCAACCAGCAATGCTGCCCTGAGGCCCAGGAATCTTGGGCCGGATAATGGACAGGAATAGAATTCTTAAAAATCTATTGCTTCATTCAGAACTCATCAAGCCTTTCCCAACATGCCGCTCTGTTCTTGACAATGGTAAACACCAGGGCAAGGAATCTATTGAGCCCTGGTTCCTCTTCCTCCCCATGCCTTTTAATTACAGGGCTCTGAATGCAGAAAATAGTAGAGAGTTCTCAGAAGGTCCTTTCTTTCATGCTTTGAAAATATGTGGTGTGTGTTCTGGCTCTGATATGACCTTGGCTCCTACTAGACTCCCCCCCCATCCAACCCCACCCCACATCACCTGCTCCAGCACCACTGCTACCCTGCTATTCCTCAAAGACCTCAGCCATGCTTCTGCTACAGGCCCTTTACACTGGCTCTTCCTTCTGCCTTCCCTGAGGCTCTTCTCCAAGATACAGAGCTGCCCGGGGAACTTTGGTAGCACCTGTAACTACCCAGATTTGTTCAGCTCAGATTACACTGAATAATAGTAGTCATACTTGTACTTTTAGACACTGAATTATGGGATCACCGATGAGGAATTGTTAAGCAGTTTTGTAGTGGAATGACTTGTCCTCTATGCTTGTTTCTGTCTTCTGCCTGGAGTAAAGCCATCTGCAGGGCTGGAAATTCAGGAAGTAGGGGCATTTCTTGCATGCATTGTATAAAACCCCATTATTTCTCAATGCTTGTGTTCTGGGCTCCTAATGTATCAAGTTGGTAATAGCAAGCAGTTCTAGTAATACAGGTTCTAAGCAATCTGTACGTAGTTGTAAATCCAGCTTTAATTTGCCACCAATTAGTAGGAGGCATTCTGTCCAAAGATTAGATGTGCTTGCTCTGATTGCCAACCTGCTTCCCCTAATCAGCTGAGCTGAACTTGAGAAGTCTTCCAGTGCCATTTAGAGAAGGTAGAAAGCATGTCCTGAGAGCTACGAAATACAGAAAGGGAGCTCCAGTCACCATTGTAAGAACACCAGCGAGACAGATGGCATTTGTGCCTTAGATCCAGCATCACAAGACATAGCTCAAACCCCAACTTTTCCCCCTTGTCAGTTATGTAAGCTTAGGAGTGTGCTTGAATCTATGCTTAGGCTTTATCTCCTTTATCTCTTCAGTTGCTCATTCTTTGCTCATAATAACAAAAACAGTTAACATTTATTGAGCGCTTACAATATACCAGACACTGCCAGAAGTGTGTATATTTATGTTCACATATAAATATGTATGTAAACATAATATAAAAATAGAGCAATATCAATACTCTTCTTCCCAGTTAGTAACCTCCAAAAGTAACTGCTTATTTGACCTCTTCTGCAATAGATTGGTTATACCTATTCTTGACCTTTATATAAATAGAATCATATGCAATGCATTTTTGGGCTTTCTATGAAATCTTATATCTGAGATTTACCCATGTCCCATGTAAGCAATAATATGTCCTTTTATTCCTGTATACTACTTGATTATATGAATAAACCTTTTCCATTTTGTGATTGAAGGACATTTGGATTATTTCCAGATTCTGCTATCATGCATAGAGCTGCTATCATTCTTGTTCAGGTCTTTTGATGGGCATATTTCCATCTCTTTTGTATATACACCCAGAATGAAAGGTGCTGGGTCTTGGATTTATCATGTTTACCTTTAGTAGAGACTGCTGAGTGGTTTTCCAACATAATTATACCAACTTGCACTCCCACCAGCAATATACAAGAGTGCCAGTTGCTTTGTATTCTCACCAACAATTGGCTTTGTTAGTCTTTTTAATTTTACCCGTTCTTGTAGGGATACAGTGGTATTTTATTGTGGCTTTAATTTGCATTTCCCTGATGATGTAGAACACTGAACAACTTTTCACATGTTTACTGGCTAATCGGATAACCTCTGTTTGAAGTTCAGGTCTTCTGCTTCTTAAATTTTCTTGCCTTTATTGTTCTGTTAGTTTATAGGACTTCTTTATACTAAATCTGAGTCTGTTGTCAGATATATATTTTATAAATATCTTCCTGCATTTTTACTGTTTATTCTAATAGTTCTTTTTTAATTAAATTTTTTTACTTGAGAGAGAGAGAGAGAGAGAGAGAGTGCAGGGGAGGGGCAGAAAGAGAAGGGGACAGAGGATTTGAAGCAGGCTCTGCACTGATGGCAGAGAGCCCGATGAGGGGCTCAAACTCATGAACTGTGAGATCATGACCTGAGCCGAAGTCAAGAGTCGGACACTTAACCAACTAAGCCAACTAGGCACCCCTCTAACAGTTCTTAATTTTAAAGAAGTCCAATTAATATATCCTTTCTTTTACGGCTATTAATTTGTGTCCTAAAAGTATTTACCTACCCCAAGATTTATGAAGATGTCTTCCTATGCTTTCTTATAGAAATTTTATTGTTTTACATTTTAGTTTATCCCTATGATCCATTTAAAATTTTTAGGTATGGTGCAAGGTATGCAGCAAGACATTTTCATTTTTTTTCGTACTGAAATCCAGTCAATTCCATGACATTTTTAAAAGGACCACCCTTTCCCTACTAGCTTGTGATGGGATCTTTGTCATAAATCAAGTGATAGTAGTAATGTGTGCCTGTTCCTGTATTCTATTGTGTTTGATTGTTCTACTTGTTCTTTAATCAATACCGTGTAGTGTTTATATTACTCTAACTTTAAAATAGGTCCTTGAACTTCATTCTTCCTCAGGATTTTCTTTGTTGTTCTAGGACCTTTATATTTCCCTACAAATTATAAAATTATCAGTTTCTATCAAAAAACCTGACAATTTTTAATACATATATCACCTGGAGGCAAATTGACATCTTAACAATGTTGGCTGTTCCAATCCATGGTATATTTATGGTGGATATATGTGGATATACCATGTATAGATATTTAGGTATTTAATTTCTATTTAGATATTTAATTTCTATTAGCGATGTCTTATAGTTTCCAGGGTCAGTATTTTAAGTGCTATAGATAATCTTCTGAACAACTCTGAGATGGGCACTATTACAATCTGTAGTCTTACAGACAAAGGAGCTAAGGCTCAGAGAGGTTAAGTGGCTTGATCAAGGTCATGTAGCTGGGGGAGCCATTGCATGGACAAAATATAATATTGCAAGAATAAGAACTTTATAGATTGTAGAGGGTTACCCCATGTCAGCTGTAATAATGGCTACATGCTCTTGAGCACATGGGCCCCAGTGCTGTCACGTAAATATTAAGAGCCTTGTTTCTCTGCGAATCCAGAGTCCTTAACATCTTGGCTTTGTTGGTTGTCTTCTAGACTTTGAATTCTCTCTTCTGAAATAAAATGTGGTAACTGAGGAAGAACTGTTGGTGCGAGGACCATGTTTTTCTCATTTCTTGAGTCCTGCACTGTCTGCCATGATGTTCAAGACTTGGTTTGTGCAGTAGATGTTTGTTGAAATGATGATCCAGCCATGATAAATTTTGTTAACACTCATCATGCTTTCTCAGAAGAATTCCTTTGTTAGCAAAGATCTCCATGGCTCAGCAGAAATTTAGGAACCGGTAGCTTAAACCTAAAAGATAAACTCCATTCTCTACTCCCAAGTTTAGAGGGGAGTCAGAGAAGAGGATGTGATCAAATGAGTAAGCCTCCTCTCCTAGAAGATTCCTTCACTCTGACGTATTTTTGAATTACTGTAATACCCTGTTTGTGTTTTAGCAGTCCTATTTAATCAATTTATGCAATTTAGTGAACGCTTAGTCATAGATCAGAAGAGAAATTATTTCAGGTCTTTGAACTAAAGACTGTTTTCTATGTTAAAATGTCCCAAACACAAAATTATGGAAGACCATTTGCTTCAGAAAATTGAACCATAAAACTCAGTGTTAGTGGTTCACAGGTTTTTTATGCTCTCAGGGTGGGTTGGAGGGGGGCAATGTTGTATACCTTTACAAGAAGGTAGAGGGGTCAAGATTGAAATTAAAAAAGAAAAATTTCCACCTAATCTTCATTACTCTAAAACTGAAAGTGCAAAGTGCAAGACACATGATCTTTACTATCCTGTCAAACTCATGTCATATAAACAAGGAAAATGTATAGAACAGTTGTCACAGTGATTTTCATTGCCATTTACCCATTGGTTGACAATATAGAACCTAACGATTGGAAACTTGTAAGATTTTCAGGAACACATCATCTCTACAATGCTGATTCATGTGGGTATACATGTGCATGCATATTTCTGACCATGCTTAATGCCAGTAGATAAGCATGATCTATTTACTCATATATTGTCATAGGCAATCTTAGGCATTCATGTCTGCTAAAATGGACAAACATATTTAATGATGGGGATAGCAGAGAATTGTTACAGGAAAACTTTGTATAATTAAAAAGACAGGAAGATAAAAATGTAAACATAAATAACATGTTTCTTTAATTGGGAAATTTTATTCATAAGAACAATGTCTAAAGTGTTAGATGTCAGCTTGGCTTTTGCTTTTCTTATTTAAGAGAATGCCAGAGAATGAAAGGAAAATACCTCTTTATGTATAGGTTATATTCTGAAGATGCATCATTCCTAATAGGTTCCTCTCTGAATTTTTCTCACCAGCCCTCTGAAGTTAATAGACTATTGACCTAGAGGAGCATAGAAGAGAATAATAATTATAGTAGAAATAACAGCATGGATAGTCCACCTTGAATTTATATAAGGACTTTCTCATATCAAATGCCAGATGTTCCTCCTATATCTTCACATTAATGTTCACATAAAATCTACACAACTTAGAAGCTGAAACAATTAGTGTTTTTACAGATGAGATTAGGTTCAAATAAATCAACTGACTTAACATTCTGCATAGTTTCTCTGTATGAAATAGGTCAGACAGTTCTCAATTCCCTCTTCAAACCTCTTTCAAATAGGTTATACTTTTCTCCAATAAACTTTAATCCATTAACAATTTTTCTCACCTAATATTTGAAATTAGGATACATGTCCTTTCATACTATGTTCTCTTTATTACTGCAGGAGATTGTAAATGTCTGGTGAACAAGTAATAGAAACCAAACTGTGCTTCAGGCATTTAAGGAGGTTTTGAGTATTATAAATATTTGAGCCATGTAATCACCCAATTCTATTCTTGTTATATTAGCTCCAAATTTTCTGATGGTGACCCTAAGAATTATTTTAAAATTCTAAGCCTCAAAATAGTTGTTTCCTATGTATATATACTGAGAATGTTTTCTCAGGTAGAATTTGCAGGTATGTAAATTATGAATAATTATAAAGAAAAGATACCTAACAGCATCTGGGAGATTCAGAGGATGAACCTACACTTGAGAATGATGTATTGTAGGATTTTGATTATTTCAAATGATTCAACAGTTTCAATGTTGGGCAATATGAACTATTGGAATTAAGAGGAAAAAATTCACAAAGAGAGATTAAGCTGAGATATGAATCCCAAAATGAGATTAAAAATAGATAAAAGAATGCTTGCAAAAAAGCTGCAATACAAATATTACAAAATTAAATTTTATCATGACTGACATAAAGAACAGCATTGAAATTGTAGAAAATTGAAACACTGGGGGAAAACTGGGAGGATCTTTTTAATTCAGCTTAAAAGAACAAATAAAGGAAAATGCTGACCAAGCAGATGATCTATATGGATGGTAGAAAATGGAGAGTATATGGATATAATATGTATTCTTGAATGAAAGATCAGAGTAATAAAAAAAGAAGTACAATTGTCCAAGAAATTGGAGAAAGGCCTTGCCATTATCTGAGGAAAAAATAAACTTGTTTACATGCAGGCTTTAGGGAAAATTAATAACTGTAAGAGGAAACCCATACCTAGTTATAACCTAATCAAAATTTTAAAAATTAAAATTAATTCTGCAGATATCAAAAAGCAGACTAACAGCAAATACTTTTCTTTTTAAAAAAAAATCAGAGTCGAGTTATATTTTCAGCAATGATAGACTAGGTTGTTTTCTGTCTTCATTAAAAACCAGTAAATCTAGACCTTTCATCTGTTTGAAAGCATTGGAGAACTTCTAAAGTAGTGAGAATTTGTGAGGCTAAGATCCTGGGAGAAAGAAGAAGCAAAGGGGGAAAGCCAAACATATCAGGTGACACTTAAAACAACAGCAGAGTTTAGAAGCAGCTTCTTATGAGACTATAAAGCTGGGCAGAGCTTTAGAACTGTAGGGCTAAAGGGAGAAACACCTGTAATTAGGAGCTCAAGCAGGAAGGGCCCAGGTTTTCAGCTGAAGCTCTGAAGGGTTATCCCCTAAGAATAAGTAGGAAATAGGAATAGATCTCCGCGAAAAAAGCTAGATTTGAATCCTCTAAATATCTGATGATGACGTTAGGATTGCTAGTGCTCCTAGCCTAGAGGCCTAGGAGATGAAAACACAAACTGTCTCTGAAGGAAGATAATCTAATATCCTCTATAGCTTCAAATATCTATGTAATTTTTTTCATTAACCAAGTCTAGCACTCAAATATAACCAGCTGTGTAAAAACACAAGCTCTGACTGAAGTCAAGAGGAAATAAAAACAGACCATTGAAACCAATCCATGTGAAATTCACCTAAGGGAGTTAAAATGGAAGTTATTATAAACTTTAAAATAGTTATGATGACTTTACTGAAGAAATTGTACAACAGGAAGAATTTTGGCAGACAACTAGAAGCTGCTTAAAATACCGAATGGAAATTCTAGAATTGAAAAACACAACTGTAATTAGCGATGAGTGGGTTGGGACGCCTAGGTGGCTTAGTTGGTTAAGTATCTGACTTCGGCGCAGGTCATGATCTCTTGGTTCATGAGTTTGAGCCCCACATCGGGCTGTGTGCCGACAGCTAGGAGCCTGAAGCCTACTTCAGATTCTGGTCTCTCTCTCTCTGCCCCTCCCCTGCTCGCACTCTGTCTCTCTCTCAAAATAAATAAACATTAAAGAAAATTTTAATGATGGGGTTTAGATACAAATGAAATGGAAGATAAGAAAACAAGGTCAAACAATAAAAAGGAAAATAATGAAATCACAGAAAAAAAATTAAGAGGCACATCAGTTATGGTGAAAAGCTCTAATATCATTGAAATTTTAATCCCAAGAAGAAGATAGGGAGAATGGGGACAGAAGCAATATTTGCAGAAATAATGGCTGGTCATTTTTTAAAACTGAAGAAGGATCTTGAGCAATACATTGAAAAAATATTATGAACTTGAAGCAAGATAAATACAAAGAAAACTACACCCAGGAACTTCAAAATAAGTTTGCCAAAAGTTGATTAATAAAGAGAAAATCATACAAGGAACCAGTTTGGGGAAAATACAGGGTGGATCATAGCAAAGGAAAAGAAAGAGAAGGACTAGTAGATTTTTATTTATTACATGAAGATGGAAAACTGTAGTGTGGCTAGAACATCCTGAGTAAATCCTTGTAAATGGGAGTTCGGAATATCTTAAACATATGTGATAAAGTACTAGTCTTTACATATAAAATGGTATTTCAAATCAGTAGAAAATAGGGAACTTATGAAACATGTCCAAACTTACTAGGTATCAAAATGCAAATTAAAACAAGATTTCATTTTCGCCCAGCACCTCTACAATATAAAAAATGATAAAACCAATTTTGGCAAGGACATCGGGGAAATATACACTCATTTCTGGTCAGGACTATAAATTCAGACAAGTTTTCTAGATGGCGATTTGGCAATGTGTATTGAGAGCTTTAAATATTTAACTCTTTGCTCACCAATCCTAAAGGAGTTTTCTACTGAAGAAAGTGTTTACATAAGTCTAAGAAAGTATATACCAGGTCCTAAATGAAGCCTTAAAGGTAGCCAAAATTGTAAACAACACCAATATCCAACTGGTTATAACGTATTTCCTAAATGTTAAGACCTTCTTTTCCAAATTAAATATGGCTGCAGTTGATATTAAAAGACTACCTATAGTTGTCAGAAGAGTAAGTTATGAGATCGTTATCATTGCTTTTTTGTATATGCAGACTGAACTACAGATTCTGATAACTTCATGCCGAATTGTCATTTAACTTACTTGCATTGGTACAACACTAACCATTGCATTGGTGTAACCCTGACAAATCCCTTGTACTTTTCATTTATTCAGGATGCCACTTTATTGAGGCAGGGTTCAGAACACACCACCGAAAACCTGTCCTGTTGAATATTTCGAACTGAAGGAAGTTGGGCAAGTGCAGAAAGGACTTCCTCTGAAACTGGTCACAAGACTCTCATTTGAGAGGTGCCTCCCCTATACCTGGAGGAAAGGAAGATCCTTATTTACCAAGACACAAGAATACAGAGAGGAATGAACAGTGGGGTCCTACTGATTCCCCCAGCTTGCCACACTTAGTTCTTCCCCCCCCCTTTTTTTTGTCCAACTGTGTTTTTCCATGACTTTCTAGTCTTTATCAAACCTAGCATTTAAAAAAAAAAACACAAAAACAGGGGCACCTGGTGGCTCAGTTGGCTAAGTGTCCGACTTCGGCTTAGGTCATGATTTTGGCTCAGGTCATGATCTCGGCTCAGGTCATGATCTCGCAACGTACGAGTTTGAGCCCCGCATCAGGCTCTTTGCTGACAGGTCAGAGCCAGCAGCCTGCTTCAGATTCTGTGTCTCCTTCTCTCTACCCCTCCCCTGTTCATGCTATGTCTCTCTCTCTCAAAAATAAATAAACGTTAAATAATTGTTTACAAACCCACAAAAGCAGCCCAGCATAAAAACAATCAGTTTAACCACTTCTTTTATTTTTATTTTTAGTTTTATTTCCTTATGAAGCTCCTGTGTCACGTGAAACTAATACTAAATCAATTTGTGTGCTTCTTCTCTTGTTAATCTTTTGTTACAGGGACCCTAGCCAAGAACTTAGAAGGGTAGGGAAAAAATATTTTTCCTCCTCTGTAGTTACATAGAATGTCCTAAAAAGATATCTACATAATTACAGCATTGAAATAAAAAGCTGTCTTGTAAATAGAAGATTGCATATCATATGGTAGGCAATGCAATAAAAATAGGTACTGCCAAATCCCTCGTACTAAATAGAATTCTTAAAACCAGAAAAGTCAGGTGTCGCCATTTTAGGAGTCCAGAATAGCTAGCACTGAGGGTTTGTCAATAATACAATTTTCAAAATAATAAAAATTTCCTAGTTGGAAATGTACATAAAATTCTGGCATTTCTTGTGCTTTGAAGTTATGCTATTAATTTTAATGGTGCCAAAAAGATCAATGTTATGAACATTGGTTTAGAAAGCACAAAATTACTATAATCTTATGTATGATTGCTAATGGATAAAATGTTTAATCTTCAAGCCTTAGATGAAAAGTCTTAGATTAAAACTTTGATTTTAATAAAATATTATATAGACAAATATTTTATTGTCTGCTAGTTAACATGAACAAATAAAAACAAATAACTTTTATAACATTTAAGGTTTTTCCCCCCAAATCTGTATATGTCATGATCGATGTTATCTTAGAAATGGAAACAATATCATAGACATAAAATAATCTGAAATTATTAATATCAAAACAGATATATTTATTGCTGGGCAATATTTGTGTTCTTTTATTTTGCTTTGCCTAATAAAACAGGTTATCCATCCATATTTTTCCTTTGTAATAGTAAATTCCAGGAAACAGAGGAACACAATCTAGAAAATTGTGTAACCTAAGAATTCTGTACACAGCAATGCTTTCTTTCCTTGTACGTTAGCAATACAAAGATATTCTTAGTAGGACTTTTTCTGGATCCCTAAGTATCTAACATATATTTCTTTTAATAGACTCATGAAGATTTGCTCCAAATGAATGAGGGAACAAAATTGGAGTTCAAGATAAGGGATGTCAGTACATGAGTGCAACAGCGATGACTGCTTAATCCAGTTAAAATAGAGCTGTCTAAATACCTTGATCAAAACCGTTTATGAAAATTTAAAATGATTATAAAAATTTTTAAATATAAAATAATAACACTAAAAGTAAAAAAAAAGAAAGAAAGAAAGAAAAGAAAAATGCCCAGATTATTGTCACAAAGATACAGAAGTTATGGTGAGTGAGGAGTATAGAAAAATGGTGTCAAGTGAGGGGAGTTTAAAAATATTGAATTCTTCACTCTAGCTCTAAAGAAATAGAGATTAACAGAATGCTTTTGAAAAATGTTTAAGGAGGCTCATGATATAATTAGGAGCAGTTTCTATGCTTCAAAAACTCTAAATCATAAATGCAGAAAAAAATGGTTTATCAAAGGGCTAAAAACCAAGAAATAACAAAACATTTTAAAGTGTAGACCACCACAAAAAACTAATTTCTAAAAATGAGTTCTTTTAATTAACCAAATTTAATTCACCATGTTTTCAATTTATAGAAATGTAAATTAATTTCTCTATTAAAAACAGATTGAATTTTTTCAAAACCTAAATGTATGCTATTTATCAGACTTATTTAAAGAAAGGGGCAATAAAACGTGTAAGCAAACATGGCAAAAGTGTTTTTGCAAATACAAAAATAATATCGCTATCCATGATCGTATATTGATGAACATTATCAGATAAAACTTATTTTTTTACAAATATTTTTATAAAGAGAACCATTTTATTAACAAGGATGTAATGTTCAGTAAAGCCAAAACTATCATAAACTTTTAAGTACCAAGTAATACTACCTCAGTGTGATTAAGGGAAAGGTGTTATAAATACAAGAAGAAACAAACACAATAGTATTAAAAGGTTTTAACATATTTTGAGGGTTTTTAAAAATGTTTATATATTTTTGAGAGAGAGTGAGAGACAGAGTGTGAGCAGGGAAGGAACAGAGAGAGAGGGAGACAGAGTCTGAGGGAGACAGAGTCTGAAGCAGGCTCCAGGCTCTGAGCTGTCAGCACAGAGCCCATCGCGGGGCTCGAACTCACAAACTGCGAGTTCATGACCTGAGCCGAAGTCAGAGGCTTAACCAACTAAGCCACTGAGGCTCCCTCATATTTTGAGTTTTTAAAGGCCGAACAAGTAAATAATAGCAAGGATATAATTAAATAAAAATATATACATTATGTATCAGGGATCTCTAGAGAAAACTAACCATCATGTCTTACAAAAGAACATCTTTTTTTCTTTAATTCATAGGATATTTCATCCATCACATACTGGAAGCTGCAATGAAATCATAAGTTCTAAAATTTGGCCACTATCTAACTAAAATGCAGTGGGCTCCACATCATTAGTCATTAGGGAAATGCTAATCAAAATCACAATGAGATACCCTTTGTACACACTAGGATTACTAAAATTAAAAAAAAAAGATATTAGCAAGGACGTGGAAAAGTTGTTGGTAGAATTGAAAAATGATTCAGTCCCATTAGAATACACAGTTTGGCAAGTAAAATATTAAACATAGAATTACCGTATATCCCAGAAATTCCACATCCTAGAAATTCCACTCCTAGGTATATACCAAAGAAGAATAAAAAACCTATCCACATAAAAACTTGTACGCAACGGTTCATAGCAGCAATCTGAATAATCAAAGTGGAAACCACCCAAATGTCCATCAGCGAATGAGCAGTTAAAATGTTGTGTATCCAGACAGTGGAATATTAGCCACGAAAAGGAATGAAATAGTGATATGTACTACCACATGGGTCAACCTTGAGAATATTACACTAGGGGAAAGAAACCAGATGCACAAGGCCACGCGTTACAGGATTCCATTTATATGAAGTGTCCTGAATAAGAGAGTGTATAGAGATAAAGCAGACTAGAGGCTGTTAGGATTGGGAGGCTGGGTGGCGGGGCATGGGGGAGGGGGTGCTGGGAAGTGAGGGTTAATAGATATAACACTTCTTTTTGGGGTGATAAAAATATTCTAAAATTAGTGGTGAGAATTATACAATTTTGAATATACCAAATTCACTGAACCGCATATCTTTTTTGAATTGTAGATTTCAAAAGGGTGAGTTTTATGGTATGTGAATTATATTTCAGTAAGGCGGTTTTAAAAATGCAGTGAAACTAGAAATTAAGAATGAAGTACTTAAAAAGCTTTAAAAGCTCTTAACTTTTGGATAGTAGAAAAAATTAAAGCTCCAGTCATAGATTTAGGGTTTTCCTAAAATTAAAACATTGCATATAAAATATATGGGATATAGCTAAAGCTGTACTTAAAGGTAAATTTTATAGTGTGAAATTATTTAATTTTTATTTTTTATAATAATTCAAGGAAAACAAAAATTAATGAACTAGGAAACAAAAAGCAGTGGCATTGATAAATCCAATAATCCGGTCTTTGAAAGGTCAGTAGCATAGACAAACATTTTGTAAAGCATTTTAATTCCAGGCTAGTCTCCTATATGGTTACCCCAGGAGGTAGATCACACTTTTTACATTGGTTAAGTCTTTTTATAAATGAGACGTGGTATAAATCACACTTTAAAAGGTCATGAAACAAATAAGGGCGTCTGGGTGGCTAAGTCGGTTGAGCGTCTGCCTTGATTTTGCCTCAGGTCATGATCTCCCAGTTTGTGGGATCAAGCCCTGCGTGGAACTCTGTGCTGAGTGTGGAGCTCGCTAAGGATTCTCTCTCTCCCTCTGTCACTGCCCCTCCCCTACTCTCAAAAAAAGAAAGGGTCCTGAATGTTTGCTTCTTTAATTCTAAAGTAATGAAAATAGAGACTTACCTGATTTCTCCATAGTTCCAGCAGGGGTTCTGCATGAAGAGAAACACTGGAAAGATCTTTCTTTTCTCTTAAAGCAGACAAATTAGGATGAGAGCCTTCTAAGCCTTCTAGCTCCTAGGCTATGCTTACATTCAAGTGGTTCCAACCTCTGTCAGGGTGAACAGTGTCACAAATGTCTCTAAAAACCTAATGAAAGCTAAGTACTTCCTCCCCAGGGGAAAAAAATACCCACCTCCTTTTATGTCCTATGTCTGTGTAGTGTTGGATCTCCCCTGAGTACCATTCAGTGCAGAAATGATGACAGTGACAGTTTAACATTGCAAGTAAGCCTCAAAAGCAGTGGTTCTCAAACTTTTTAGTCTTAGTGCCACATTCAGTCATAAAATATAGAATATATACGAATTCAAAATTAAAACAGAAATGAAAAAAATTTCTATTCATTTAAACTAACAATAGGGGCGCCTGAGTGGCTCAGTGGGTTGAGCGTCAGGCTTCGGCTCAGGTCATGATCTCACGGTTCGTGGGTTCGAGCCCTGCATCAGGCTCTGTGCTGACACTCAGAGCCTGGAGCCTGTCTTCAGATTCTGTGTCTCCCTCTCTCTCTGACTCCCCTGCTCACGCTGTCTCTCTCTCTCTCTCTCTCTCTCTCTCTCCCCCCCTCTCTCTCTCTCTCCCTCTCTCTCTCTCTCTCAAAAATAAATAAAACATTAAAAAACTAAACTAACAAACCCGTTACATGTTACTATAAAAACATAACTTTAAGAAAAGTAACTTTTCTAAAAATTGGCACTCTTGTAATTGTGCAAATCTCTTTAATATCTGGCTTAATGACTCATTTCTCCTATCTGCCTTTCCTTCAGCCTGTTGCTTTGTCATGGGTCATGTAAATCCTGAAAATGCCTAGTATACACTTGAAAGAATGAGAATAAAATGACAGATAATGTTTCAGAATTACAAAAACATAACATTGCAGAACCCCTAAAAGTCTCTTGTGAACCCACATTGGGGGGGTGGTCCCTGGACCACACTTTGAATACTGGTCAAAAACAGTTGTTCTTCAAGAAATTCCATAGAATAGTAATACTTAAAAAGCTTGACGGATGTTGAAAAAAATACATACACACACACACATATATATACATACACATACACATATTTGTTTTTCCAAATAGCTTTGGGAAAAAGGTTTCTATATTCTATAGTACAGGGCTTCTGAGACTTCATGTTCAGGGTTAGTGGGGAAAATGGACACAGTATAGAGGACTGTTGCATTAAATGAGATGGCCACTCGATGGCACTGCTGTTCCACTCACAGGTGACCCGAGCTGCTGCATTAGAAAATAGCCCCTAGTTTGTGGAAGCCTAAATTCCCTGGAAAGCTAGAGGACTTACACAGTACTTTCTCTTTGCTTAAAAAAATTTTTATAACATAGTGATTAACAGTTGCCACAATATAAACTCAGCTCTTCTCAGTTCAAAGGACATTTTTCACTTCACCCAAACGGAGGGCTTTCAATTTACCAAAATCAACAGATGATGTTTTGGGAGTAGTTCAAGATTCTGCTCAGAGTTGTAAATCTGATGGGTTCAGAATGTACAGATGAGAGTTCTCGACCTCAAAGATCCCACTTAGTATGTAAGTAAAGGTGCTAGAAACCAAAGTGTTCTCAGCCAATATCCCCAGGTCTGGCTAATGCTGATTCACTTCTATAACAGTTCAAAGTTAGGGGACTAGCTGGGGATGTCTGCAGTGAGAAGGGATAGGGATATGTTGCAAAAGCTATCATCCTGAGGGGACAGTGGCTCCATGGGATGAGGGGTCCCTAACTGTCAGTAGGCTCCATAGGAATTTGTTCAAATGAAGGAGCAGCCAGATGGCAGTTTAGGGGTAATGTGTGTCCTGGTCAACAGCAGCGTCCCCACACAGAGAGCAAGGCTGACTTTATCCTTCTTGGTTCTGGCACTCTCCTCCAAGCTGCCTAGCTATGAATGTGGCTGGGGTCAGAGCGTCAATGTTCTGAGGGAACAAAATGTCCAGTGTGAAGGTTTGAAGAAGGTCCATGCTTGAGACATTTTGGCCACCAGAAATTCATTTTGCAAGGCTAGAATGTAGGATCTGAGGGGTGTTGAGGGGAGAGTCAAGGCTGGTGAGGTCGGTAGTAGAAAAGTTGAGGAATTGGAATTTTTTTTCACAGGGGCACAGTGGGGAACTATTGAGGTGTTTTAAGTAGGTGCCCTACTATGTGTAATGTACTGCATTAAGTGCTACAAAACAGAGATGCAAATGACAAGATGGTTAATGGCTATTAAAGGGACAAGATATAGAAAGAGACTATCTAGCACTTACTATATGCTAGTCATTAATACTCAAGCCTCTTAACTACCCTAAAGGTACAAACCAGTATCACCTTTTCTCTATTGAGGGAGGGAAAGTAAGGCACATAGAGGTTAAGGGATTTACCCAATATCACACAGCCAGTAAGTGGCAGAGTGAGTATTTGAACCTGGTTAATGTAGTTCCAGCTTCTGTTTGCATTATACTTTCTCACCAATAAAAGGGGGAAAAATGACCCTAAAATGCTATAGCTACTCTGATAGACATCAGCTGGGTACAGTGGCAGTCCAAAGGGTGGTGTTAAATTCTACTAGGATTAGAGTAGAAGGAGAAAGTGTAGTGGGAAATTTATGGGAGTCTGGAACTGGCTGTGACGAGTTTGTGTTGAAGGAGCATATGAGGGGGGATAGGGATAGGGGTGGACAGAGCAAACAGAAGCAGCAAGGCCGTATCTGCAAAGATATGGAGAACATCTGTGTCAAAACTGCAGGAAGTAGCCTTTGTACAGAGTCTAAAGAGTCTGTGGCTACAGGTAAAGCTGGACAGGTAACTGGTGAGTAGGTAATGATAGGACCATATACTCTATGTGGAAGATGTGATACTTGTTCCTATTAGGCTTAGATTATTCGATTCAATTCATTATTCAAATATGTCAAAATCATTTAGGACACTGCATTCTCCATCCCAGCTACTAATCAACCTTCTCAGGTTCTAACAAGCAAGAACTTAATAAAAATGCCACCATTCAATTCATGGTTAAAAATATTGGGACAGAAATCACATTGGGCTGAGTCTTGAGCAAATGACCTACATCACTACGTGTGGTCAAAACAGTTATCTAGTAGTCCTACTGTACTGTCCCCGAGCCCATATGTCTTCATCTTGTGCACAGGGGTAGCAGGGAGACAAATATTTAATGGAAATTAAGAGAACTCTGTGTGCATAGCTTTTTCTTGGTCTTTCAATCTCATAACCATGATGGATAACAATGAGAGATGTTGTAGTCTGACTCCTTCGTGAACCTCTGTTGATTTCTTAATTGTTATCCTTTTCTTCTCTAAAACCATCCGTTCGAAAGTCCATTCTAGAATTTAGCCTCGCCTATAAACAATTACTGAACAGCACCAAACTCGTTCTTTCTGGAGCACAGACCAACGTTTGTCCATTTTAAGGGCCTCAGCAGCTCTGCCATTATCCATGGTCCAGCCATCTAATTTCAGATTTCTCCCAACACCCGGGGAAGTGATCTGCCTGGGCTCAAGGCATACAAGGTCCTTCATGACCTGGGTTCTGTTTACCTCTCCCCTGTCTTCTATGACACACCTGTGCTCCAGAGAAATTCTCAGTATATAACACATTGTATCACACATCTGCGTATTTGTACATATTATTCCTCTACCTTAGAAAGCATTTCATCCTTCTCTCCACCCAGGGAAATATTTTTTAAAAATTTCTTCTAAGTTATACATATTCTAAAAAGTCAGTTGTAAACCTTATTATGAAAAATACAGTTCTGAATTTCTCCTTCTCCCTCCTTTATTCTTACCTCTTGGAGGCAACCAACTTCAGTTGCTCTTTGGGCATTTTCTTCTATATTGCTGAATAGCACCTTTTAATCTAACTTCTTGATGTTCAGTTTCAGGAATTCCTATTGAATTCTCACTATGGGAGATGAGGTTTAGCTCTCTTTAGCACCTCCCTCTCCCACCTCCACAATTTTCCTCTCCTCAGTCTCCCAATAGATTTATATCAGCATTTTTAGCTAGATCAGTATTCAGTGTTTACATAATTATGACTGTATTCACAGCATGCCCGTGTAGGAAAGCATGACTTCATTTCCTTTCTTGTACAACTTTTAATTTTCCCTGGAGTTAATAATTGTCTTGCTTCTTCATTTGCATAGTTCTCTGTTCACCTACCACTAATTCCTACCTAGACATTCTTCCCTATGTGTATGTTTCCTCTTAATGTATTTGCTCACATCAGCTTTTCTGTCAAGTTCATCTTCTTGAATGTTTCCTCCCCCATGTGTACTTTACCCTGCTGAGCAGCTGTCTTCCTAAATTCTCTTCCTCATTGTCCTAGAATTCTTTCCCTGTCTCCTGTGCTAAATCTCTTGTTTCCTGGATCCCGTGTCTTCTTGTCTTATTTCTTTCTCTTTGCCAGATCACATCCTGAAGTAGCTTCCTAAGAAAGTATGTATGGGAAATAAAGTTTTCGAAAGCATGCATGCACATGAATGTATTTATTCTTGCATTTGATTGATAGTTTGGCCATGCATTGAATCCTGGGTTAGAAATTATTTTCCTTTAGAATTTTGAAGGTATTGCCCCATATTTTCTAACTTCCGCTGCTATTACCAATGGATTAGTGGTACATGCAGGGAAGAAAACTAGGCAAGACTGATGCCATTCTGGTTCTTGATCCTTTGTGACCTCCTAAAAGCATTTAGGATCCTCTGTGTCCCCGGGGTTCTGGAATTTTACGGTGATGTGCTTTGGTGTGAGTCTGTTTCCTTCCATTGTACTGGCCACTGGTGTACTTTTACAATCTAGAAGTTAATGTCCTTCAGGTTTGGGCAGTTTTCTTGAATTAGTTTTCTGATAATTCCTGTTTTTGCCCTTTTCTATTTTTGGAATTCCTTAGTATTTCTAGACTGTTTTCCTAATTTAATTGTTTTTTCACCCCTATATTATATCTCTCTGTATTTTTGTTCCATTCTCTGGGAGATTTTTAAAACTTATCTTCCAAATATTTATTGAGTTTTCATGCTTTTTATATCTAAGAGATCTTTATTTTATTGGTCTTCTGAATGCACCCCTTCTTGGAAGAGCATCCTGATTTTTTCACCAATAAAAATTGATAGTACATATATTATATATTATATTTTTATAGGTTTCTTTCCCTGAATTATCTTGGTTTTCTTCTAAATTCCTTTTATTTTCCTGTTTGTTTTTGCCTTTGATAGGAGTGGCTTTTCTCAAACTTCTGGAAATTTTGGACTGTCTCCTCTAGTTTAAGAGTGGTGGCCTGAAAAATCCATGCCTGGGGGTGGGGGTCTGTTGACTAAAAACAGCTTCACTATTAGGTGACCTCGCTAATCTCTCCCACTGTGGAAGGCATTTAAGTCTCATCTCTTGGACCACTCACTTTTTTTCGGAATAAATGTTTTCACTCTTTTCCTAGGGGTAATGAGCCTAGTGCTGATGTTCTTATTTGCAGGGTATGGAAGTCTCTTTCAGTTCTGTGAGCAGACTTTCACTGAATCCCCCATTTTCTGGATAGCACTTCTCCCCTTGATTGCACCTGAGGTCAACAATTCAGCATCCTTCCAGTCCATCTTCTTAGGTCTCCTCTCCTGGTGGAGTGGGGGAGCCATCTGCATATGGAAGGGAGAGGGTGAAGGTGGGAGGAAGGCATCTTGGGGTCTTAAGGCTTCTTAGACCAACTTTCAGAACTTCCTTCTGCTTTTGGCTTCACCTTCAGCTTCACCTTCATTGTTAGTGGTATCTTGTACCTTTAAGATTTCAGCCTTCTCAGCCAGTCTGCTGAGTCTGTTATCAAATGCCCATCTGCTTTTCCACATCAGAATAATATGATTGGTGTCATTTCTTTTCCTATTCTCTTTGTCCTTAAAGATTATTCCTTAAAAGAAATCCTTTCATTTTAGTATGGTTTCAGGAAATAGTGGAGATAATGTGTGTTCAGTCTACCAGTTTTGACCAGAAACACACAAGTATCTTTCAAATCCTTGTAGAGCATGACCTCCTGTTAGGATCTTCCTAATTGTCCCCACACCGACAGAATTGACAGCTTCCTTCTGTATCTGAAGCTTGTAGACCCTTCTTTTCTTATATATATAACATGATGCATAAGAAGTTTGGGTCTTCTTACTGGATTATAAACTGCTTGAGTGAAGGAGTCCTGTTACCTATTTTTACATCCTCAAGTTCTAACACAAAACCAGGTACCCAGATGCTCAATGAATGCATGTTGAATTCATGAGCAGAAATTAGAGGGTGTTTTTTTAATAAGTGAATTACACTGCAGAGAGAGAAATAGCCCAGTCATCATCACAGCAGAAAGCCCCTAAATAAGAGTATTTTCCTAAATCCTATTTCATCATTTCTGGTAATGGTGAGGAGAATTGCAGACCTAACCTTTCCTAAAGAATTGCCTTCAAATCTGGGACACACAGTGGGCTTGGTCACCTCAAGAACAGGGCAGCAGAGTCTGGAACTAAGGGTGGCCTTGGGATGGGATAAATTTGATTGGTTTTGTTAACAAGTCAGGATAAGCATAGTATCATGGTTCTTGAAAGATGAGTGTTTATGATCCCTTCTCTTGTGTAAGAGGGATGATGTATGATCAGAAGTTGAGTGTTGCATCCTTTCAAACCTCCTTGAATGTTCCTTGGCCTAGAACATCCTCATCTAGCTTATTCTAATGAAGGCAAAGCCACCCAAAGCTGGGCTGGGTTGAGGACCCTCCAGTGGCATATAGACAGACAAAGGTCTTGGGTTCAGGTCTCCCTTATGGGAATCTAGCTAATTGTGATAGTGTAGGACACTCTTCCTGTACTGTGTTGGTCATTCAGTCTGCTTCTTTCCTACTTGGGCAGAGATCAAGAAACATAACTCTTACTGGCAACCAAGAAGCCACCCAATAGCTACATTAATAAACTGGAGCTGTGATCTTTGAGTTGGAGAATCTAGATTGTGGAAAGCCTGGGTATAGAAGCCTGAACCACTAGAAGGTCCACTAAGTTAGGAAGGTCAAGCAAGTGAGGCTGGGAGTGGCATGCATTCAGGCAATGGGAGCATACAGTGCCAGGCTCTGCAGCAGAATCAGAGCTAAGAGGTACCACAGTCACTCACGGGGACCAGTTATGTGCATCTAACCTGATGAAGATGGAATGAGATGGAGTTTAAAGGAGCTGGTCTGGACCAAACCTGTAAACATTGCGGTAGTTCTCTCTGCTCAGCTATTCTGGCTTCAGAAGTATTGTTTCTTTAGATCTTAGGCTCCTGTTAGCAGCTTATGCCTCCTTCAGTATGACACTTCACTCTGCATGACAACTCACCACTGAGCGTGGTGACAATGTTTAGGCAGAACCTGTCCGGGGCAGGAGAGAGAATGTGCAAGAGAACAAGCGAAGGAAAAAAGATACCATTTTCTTCAGAGTGGGTGGGGGATTATATATCTGTCTGGAGAAATGAACCTGTCAGGAATATGTTGGCCTATTTGGGTCATGGACATGATGGGGAGTGCTGACACAAAATCGGGCAGCCTTGCGAGCCTGAATGATTGACCGTTTTTTACACCATCAGATATGCGCATGCTGGAAAGAACTAGACTCTCAGAGCCAGAACAGCAACATTGGGAGGGGGAAAAAATTGCAGCTCTGGAACAGAGAGGCATAAATCCTCCCTCTTCCTTTGCTTATTTTTCTTCTTATAACAGATTTAAGCAATAAATGAAATTTGGACATGGATCTGAATGTTACTGAATCGTAAATACATGAGCTGCCCTTATAAAACCCAGAGAATCTTAGAGAAGAGTTCAGATGAGGCCCTGAATTTTCCAAGTGGACTAGGAGATAGTCTGAGCTCTTATATTCCTTTTTGTGAAGAACACCTCCCAAGGGCTGTGAATGAGAATATGGGCGCAAAAGTCAGCCATATTGGACTCAAGCCCCCAGCTCTGCCTCCTCTTAACTGTGATCCTGGGCAGTCAAACCTCTTGAGGCTTTAGTTAACACACTTAGAAAATAGGAAAAATAGGAATTATCTCATAGGCTGGCAATGAATGTTACTCAAGAACATGTGAATATCAGGGTCCACACAGAGCCTGGCATATAAGTGCCCAACACATACTACAAAGAGAGTGTTGGTTTTATTACAATTCATGACTAAAGGGCTGCCATGGGTTGCCCATGTAGCACTCTACCTTGTGGTAAGCCAGCATAGATCATTCCTTGGTTACTCAGAGGAGATGATCTGAATTTGGCCAAAGAAATACGTCTCCCCAAGACACTGGAGGAGTAGGAACTGCCTCATAAAATTGTAAGCATCTCAAGAGAAAATAGCTGTGAAAGCATTTCATGAATGCTAATACTAGTTACTAGTAATATTTTCTGGGAAGCAGTGCAATGTTATACACAGAACATAGACTTCAGACTGAGACAAACATGGGTACCAGTTCCAGTTCTGTTTGACTTTGGACAAGTCTGGACCAAGTCAAGTTCTTTGACTCCTTCAGGCACCAGGAGGTCTCCATCTGTTAAAATGGTACCATTAATACTTACTGTGCAGGTTGTTGCTAGGATTAAAGGAAGCAAAATATATGAAAATATCTTGCTCAATGCCCTGTGCATAGAAGGCATTCCTCGATAAATGTTAGCTTCTTTCCTTCCTGTAGCTCCTTTTCTATTGCCTATTCAAGAATCTATGATGCATAATTCAGAACCCAGATGCCAGGGCAGAAAAAAACATTGAGATGACAGAATCAAGATTAAATAACATCTCAATAGGTTGGAACACTGAGGCTGAAACATTAAGCTAAAATTAACAAGGATAGATGTAAAAACTGGCATTTTTAAAGAGTTTTATTTAATTTGAGAGAGAGAATGTGTGTGTGTGTGTGTGTGTGTGTGTGTGTGTGTGCGCAAGCAGAGGAGGGGCAGAGAGACGGAGAGAGAATCCCAAGCAGGCTTCATGCTGTCAGCAGGGACCCCGACGCAGGGCTCAAACTCACCAACTGCGAGACCACGACCTGAGTCGAAATCAAGAGTCGGATGCTTAACCTACTAAGCCACCCAGGTGTCCCTAAAACTGGCATTTTGTTTCACTATCCACTTAGTACAAAAGTGTATGATGGAATTGTGTGTCTCTGCATGTGTGTGCATGCACATAAGTGTGTCTGTGTGCGAGCACAGTTCACATCTTGGGCTTCAGTGACAGAAGCAGCATATGCCTGTTACTGAAATCCATAGTTCCATTGTTTTGCCAGCTCTGGTTAGACCATCCCTAGAGCGTTGTGTCCCATTTAGGAGCCATGCTTTTTAGAAAGGAGCCGTGACACACAAGAGCCTCTCCAGGGACATTGCCAGAGTGGTGAGTGCCCTGGTGGGGAATGACTCAAGGAGTTAGGTCAGAGAAGTGTACTAAGAAAAATAGAAGATTAAGGAAAAACGTGAGAGCTATTTCTTTAAAGATTATTTGATGAAAGAGAATGTAGATGGGCATTGTGTCATAACAGAAACAACATAAAGTTGGAAATTTTAAGGAGACAATTTGACTTGTGAAATTTTATTTATTCATGCATTAATTCACTTATCCAACAAACATTGAATTGAGTGTGCACTGAATGTTAGACATGTTTCCTTGTAGGTAGTGGTATGCTGATACATGATTAACAACCAGCTCTCCAGAAAAAATAAATAAAACCTCATTTATAGCATTTGCCAATCTCTGGGGTATAAATACTTCCACCATTGCTGATTGCAAGTCATCAGGGTAAATGTGGAATTGGGAAGAGACATGCTCAATTGGCCTCACACATTGGGGCAAGCTGGCTTCACATGCCTACTGTATGTTCCAAGGATGTAAAGTTCAAACACACAGGCCTGCATTTAAGAGACTTACAGTTGAAAGAAACCACTCTAATTCAGCTTTGACCTTGAAGTGCACTTGGTTCTGAAAGAGGTCCCAAACCTGACTTGGAGGAGGGGACTAATTGTGGTGGCTAGGGAGACAAGCAGAGGGAAGTGCTGACCAAAGGAACGGCAGCTACAAACATGCAGACTCCGAGGGGAGATGATAAACACAAAGTTGTGCAAAGTGGTCTATTTTTTGTTTTTGTTTTAATTGTCATCCTTTAAGTTTATTTTGAGAGAGAGAGAGAGAGAGAGAGAATGTGCATTTGGGGGAGAGGGGGAGGGGCAAAAGGAAAGGGAGAGAGAGAATCTCAAGCAGGCTCTGTGCTGATAGTGCAAGTCCTGATGCTGGGCTCTAACCAATGAACGATGCGATCATGATCTGAGCTGAGATCATGAGTTGGACCACTCGGGTGCCCCAATTCTCATTCTTTAATTGAAGTATAGTTGACATACAATGTTATAGTAGTTTCGGGTGTACAACATGGTGATTCAACAATCCTATGCCTCACTTAATGCTCACCATGGTAAGCGTAGTCACCATCTATCATATGATGTTATTAGTGTTATTGACTATACTCCCTATGCTGTACTTTTCATCTGTGTGACTTACGTATTTTATAACTGGAAGTTTATACCTCTTAAACCTCTTCACCTAGTTAGCCCATCCCCCAACACCTTCCCCTCTGGCAACCACTAATTTGTATCTCTGTATTTATGACTCTATTTCTGGTTTTTATAATTCTGTTTTGCTTTTTAGATTCCATATATAAGTGAAATTTTTTGATACTTATTTTTGTCTGAGTTATTTCACTTGGCATAATACATTCTAGGTCCATCCACCTTGTTACAAATGGCAAGACCTCATTGTATTTAATGGCTGGGTAATATTCCATTCTATATATATATATATATATATATATACACTTTATTTATTGATGGACACTTGAACTGATTCCATATCTTGGCTATCATAAATAATGCTGAAATAAACACAGGGGTGCATATCTTTTCAAGTAGTGTTGTTATTTTCTTTGAGTAAATAGCCAGTAGTGGAATTACTGGATCATATGATATTTCTGTTTTAATTATGGAGTGGTTGCACCAGTTTATATTCCCTGGTTATATTATATATTATAATCAACAGTGCATGAGGGTTCCCTTTTCTCCACATCCTTGCCAACACTTATTTCATGTCTTTTTAATGCTAGACATTCTGACAGGTGTGACATGATCTCATTGTGGTTTTGATTTGCATTTCTCTGGTAACTAGTGATGTTGAGCATATTCTCATGTGTTGGCTATCTGTATGTCTTCTCTGGAAAAAAGTCTATTCTTGTCCTCCCATTACTTCCATGGATTATTTGGATTTTTTTAAAGTGTTGATTTATATAAGTTCTTTATATATTTTGGATATTAACCCTGTATCAGATATATCATTTGTAAATAGCTTCTCCCATTCCATAGGTTGCCTTTTTGTTTTGTTGGTGGTTTCCTTCACTGTGCAGAAGCTTTTATTTTGGTGTAGTCCCAATAGCTAATTTTTGTTTTTGTTTCTCTTGCCTGATGAGACAGATTTAGAAAAATGTTGCTAAGGCCGATGTCTAAGAGATTACTGCTTATGTTTTCTTTCAGGAATTTTATGGTTTCAGGTCTCACATCTAAGTTTTAATACATTTTGAGTTAATCTTTGTATATAGTGTAAGAAAGTGGTCCTCTTTTATTCTTCTGCATGTAGCTGTCCAGTTTTCCCAAAAGCATTTATTGTTTTTAAATTTTAAATTAATTTTTTTTATTAGAGAGCAAGAATGAGAGATCACATGAGCAGGGGAGAGGTGCAGAGGGGGAAAAGAGGCGGGGGCGGGGGAGAGAGAGAGAATGAGAAAGAGAACGAGAATGAGAATATATCTCAAGCAGGCTCCACACTCAGCGTGGATGCCAACCCAGGGCTTGATTCCATGACCTTTAGATCATGACCTGAGCCAAAACCAAGAGGCAGACACTCAACTGACTGACCCAGCCAGTTGCACCCCCCCCCCATAGCATTTATTGAAAAAACTCTCTTTGACCCATTATCTATTCTTACCTCCTTTGTCCTAGATTAACTCACCATATAAGCATGGGTTTATTTCTGATTATCCTATCCTATGCTATTGATCTATGTGTCTATTTTTGGGCCAGTATCATACTGGTTTGATACTTTGTAGTATAACTTGAAATCTGGGACTGTGATACCTCCAGCTTGTTCGAGATTGGCTATTTTGGGTCTTTTGTGGTTCTATACAAAGACAGGATTATTTGTTCAAGCTCTGTGAAAAATAGTATTGGCATTTTGGTAGGGATTGCACTGAATCTGTACATTGCTTTGAGTAGTATGGACATGTTAACAATGTTAATTCTTTCAAACCATGAGCATGGTATATCTTTTCTTTTGTGAATATTCAATTTATTTTGTTAATATTTTATAGTTTTCTGAATACAGGTCTTTCACCTCCTTGGTTAAGTTTATTCCCCGGTATTTTAGAGGATAAGTTTCACTCAGGAAGGCTAACACTGGAGATACGTGACAGTCAGAACATGATAATGGATTTTAGCCTAATTTCAAAGGCAATAAGGAATGGATGGAAGGTTTTTAGTAGGGAAGTGATATAATTATATTTGCATCATAGAAAGTTCCATTTGAGGAAAGGATAGAAAAATGGATTGCATTAGGTCAAGACTGGAGGTAGAGATATCAAATAGAAACCTCCCTGGGTCACTGACAAAAATTGATAATGGAGTGAAGGTAGCAACACTGGCAAATAGAAAGGAAGGTACTTATCTAAATAATGTCAAAAACATTAGAATGGATAGGACAAGATGACAAGGGAGAAAAAAATAGGACATGGTTGTGATCTATAAAGTAAGGAGAAGGGTGAGTTAGGGAGGATGTGCAGGATCCTTGGTCAATGGTAGTGACATCGCTCTAGTTAGGAACTAGTTCTTCCAAGAACTAACTTGGAGAGCTTTTAAAATGCAAATTCCTGGACTTGATCCTTGGATATCCTGATTTAGTAGGTGGAGCTGGGCCCATACATCTGCATTTTCAAAGCATCACATGGGATTCTATTGACCCAAGCTTTTATTCATTCCCTCGACTAACATTTACTCTTGCCGGGCATCATTCTAGGCACTGGAGATGCTCAAGTAAATGAGACAAATTTCCTGTCTTTGTCAAGCCTTTAAGTGGGAGAGACCAAGGAATAAACAAAATAAGCAATGTTTAGCTAGCTACACAGTCTATGAAGGAAACACAGGATAAGGGGATGGCATTTGATAGAAGGTGGGGATAGGATTGCTATTTTAGGTAAGGTAGTTGGAGAACCTTCTCTGAAAAGGTGACATTTTGGCCAGAACATAAAAATAAGTAAAAAATGTAGAGAAACACTGAGATACAAAATATGGGGAAAGATGTAATGTAAAATTGGCAGAGATTAAGAAATGGTAATTCTGTTTTGGACAGGAGTTAAAGCTCTGTATTAGGCTCTCCAATGGAATGGACCTATGCAACAAGCCACTAATATATCAGAGATCATGGAGCAGATCTGGGCTCAGGATATAGATTTGGGAGATGTCAGGTAATGGATGGTGGTTGAAGCCATGAGACTGTGTGGAATGAGAATGGAACCCAGGGAAAGACCCTTCTTTTCAAGCAGGTGGAGAAGGGACTCTGGGAAGGAAAATGAATGGGAATAGTCCTATGGGTGGCGGAGCCAGGGAAGAAGACAGTTTCAAGGAAGGAGATCCAGATAGATTCAGAAACTGCCCAGAGGCCAAGTGAAATAGGGTGAGAAATGTATCAATTGTATTTGGCAATGGAAGATCATTTTCTATCCTGAGAGCAATTTCAGAAGATGGTGGAATGGGGGCAGGGTGAAGTATAACAAATGGAGGAGGTGAAAAGTGGAGATAGCTGAGGTAAAACCATTCATTGAAGAGGTTGGTCAAGGGAAGAAAAGTCCTAGAATGGTGAATGAAGGGCATAGGGTTGTGGGGTGATTTTTAAGACTGAGACACTTGGACATGTATATGTGTTAGGGAGAAAGAGCTAATAAAGAGAGGATAGGGCAAGGGAGTAATTAAGACATTGATGAAAGAGGCTGACTGAGACCTTTTCCCCTGAGACTAGAAGAAAGAGTGAATGCTTGTGCAGATAAGCTTCTTGGTAGGTTTGAGAGAGAATGGATTTCCAACCTAACGACTTTTATTCTTCTGTGAAGTGGAAGTTAAAGCTGGTTTGCAAAGGGTGGGGTGGGCAGATGGTATAGGCAGAGTTGGGGAAAATGGCAAAGTCCTCGGAAATGGGTTAGTGAGGTGCAGGACCACCGTGTGATGGTTGGGTCATAGCTACCGGTTTGAAGACCACCAGTCTGCCCAGGCATGTGTGTTTATCCAACAGCCCTTGGTGTCCAAGGAGGAGGGAATTAGATAGATCGGGTGTTGGGATTCTGCCCCCATGAGTTTAGAAAGAAGGGAGAGAAAATCAGCAGCACTATCAAAGCAGGCTATCGGGGCTTCTGGAAGGACTGTTTCCGGAAGATGAATCTCTGAGGAACAGGGCCAAAGAATTGGCATTTTCACAAGCTTCCTAGATGGTTTTAACGGATACAAAAGTTCAAGAAGCACTGCTTCCTGAGTCCTACAATCCCTTGACAGTATCCTGATACTGTCAAGCCCCATCAAAACACCCTCAAATGGAGAGATCGTTTGGCAACAGATCATGCTGCAGAGGGCAAGCCTCCTCAGTTGTGTCCTGTCTGCAAGTAGACAAGTCAGACCCTCAACTTCTAGCAATGCCCGGCTGCCAGGAGTGCATCTGTGTCGATATCCAATCAATAGCAACAGGGCAGTGCCCAGCCTCTGGCAGCCTTCCGCAGGCCCCTCTGGACCCCTGCCTTACCAGGCCCCCCAGCAGTTTGCAGAACCCTCAGCTGGCCCCAGCAGGATCCCTGGAGAGCTGTGAGGGCTCCGGCGGCCCACTCCTCTCCAGGAGAAGCTGTCCTTTTGCTGGCTCTACCATACATTCACCTGGAGCTCCTGGCGTAGCCTACTTCCCGAAGTTCCCGGCCGCCCCTTCACGGAAGGGAGAGCGGGGAATTTAAGAGCCAGAATTAATTAGGCAAATGTCAGGCGGGCATGAGTCACAGCAGCCGAAAGTATTTTAGTCGATTACAAATGGGAGCCCTCACAGCAAGGAGGACTCTGCGGCACTGTCAGCCGCCCCCGCAGGCGCTGATTTAGGAGCAGCGCTAGGGGGCGTCTCTCATTGACCCGGCAGGCTCCAGCCAGGACTCTACAAGGGTGGGGGCGTGGGCAGGGGGTGTGTGTGTGTGTGTGACCCAAACCTAATCCTTGTCAGAGCCTGTTTGGATAATTGGACGCTGAAATAAACAGCCCAGCCAAACTAGAAGCTTGTGTAGGCTGTAAATCGGAAGCATTTTCAGCGAGGAGAAGGGGCATAGTTAAAGAGAACATTCTCAGAGGCTTTAAGGGAACCAGCCACCGGCCCATCCTGAATGTCGTCTTCAATTTTTTTTCCAGACTCCATGGGCCGGATTCTCATCCTGGTATTCTCCAAGCCGGGGGAGCATCAGGGAAGTGGTTGCAGTTTCTTGTGGGATACCCTGGTTTACCAGAAAGGCGGAGTCCTTTTTCCTTAGGAATCTGCTCTCTTCCCCCTCCCTTGTTCCCAGAGCCGGCACCTAGACCAGATTATGATTATCAAATGAATATAAAACCTAGGAGGAGTCTTTGAGAGCCATTTCCCCACCTTTTAATGAGTTGTATTCATTTCTTCAGCAAAATTATTTTTTAAATGGTGTTATGCTCTTAACGTTAGTGAATGAATTTGCTGAGTCCTGTGCTTGGTAGTTTTAATCTATGAAGAGAGGACATGCACATCCTGAACTATAGCAAAAAGTGGAGAGTAATGAAAGAACCATCGAGAGATGCAGGAGAAGGAAAAAGGCAATGAACATTGGAAGAAGTGGAGATTATGTCAAATTGGGAGGTCAAGGAGGGCTTTGAGAAAGAGGCGACATGTGAAGCACTTGGGTTTGTAAGCATGACTGTTCAGGTGGAATGACTAGACCTCTTCCCTCAGTTCAGAGTTAGTGAGTGGTAGAGTAGGATCAGTGGTAGACATCAGTTCTGAATCTCACTCCAGTGATGTTGCCATTAGGTGGTAGGTTTTCCTCTGTCAGGCAATTCAACCTCACAGAATTTATGAAGTATTTGACATACAGCACCAAGCTCAGTCCGATGAGTTCTCTTTCCTCAAAGAACTAACAGTAACAACAGTCAGTCCAGGCCCGCCAGAACTTCTCCGTCTTTTCCGTACTAGGAATGGCTCCACCTTTCCCCAGCCATAAAAGCACGGCTTTGGAGTCATTCTTGATTCCTCTTTTCCACCTCACTCGCCATATGTTATTGATCCCCAATTCTTGTTGGTTCTGCCTCATTAAAAATTTGATCAATATGTATTTATTGGACATCTCTGTTAGGTTCTGGGGAACAAAGATAAATAAGGCACACTCAGGAAATCCATGATTTGTGATGGAAGCAGACTTGTAAAGCAAAAAGATGGTGTAATGTGATACACAAAAAAATATGCTATGAGCGCTCTGGGAGTGTACAAGGGGACAGGAACTGAGCCTGGTGGGGGTTCAGAGTGGGCACAAGCAAACAGCTTTCTAGTTAATGCCACTCCTCCATCCCTAGTGCCACATGTCCCATCAGATTAAGCATTTGACTTCTGGACCTTCGCAAAAGACTTCCTAATGGTCTCCTTGTCTCCAAACTAGCTCTCTGACTATATATTCCCATTCTACTCCTGGAAATGCAGATCCAGTTACATACACACCTCACTGTACTTACAGCTCATCACTGGTTTGCTGTGGTTTATGATAAAACCCAAACTTCAGATACAGCATACAAGGCTAGTAAAAATGGCTCCTGCCTACCTTTTCTAATCCTTTACAAGATACTAATTCTTCCTCCCTTATAAAAGCCCTATTTACATACTTGTAATTACCTTTTCACATGTTATTCCCTATGTATCCTATCCCTACATATCTCCCTGAGGAAACACTACTTTTCTCTCCGCAGTCCATTAAAGCTCATCTTCTGAACCCTTCCCTGTGGTTCTCAGGCACAATTACTGGCTCCATCTTTAGTCTTTCCTTGGTACTTGGAACATTCTCCATTGCCCTCATGTCTTTGTTTTGGACTGCAGTAGTCTGACACCTGTGTGCATCACCAGACAGGGAACATCCTACAGACAAAGGCTATGTCTTACACATCTTCGTATCTGTGCTTCCCAGAACAGTGTCTAACACTGATAAAGCAATTGATAAATGCTTGTCACATAAATATAAACAACCTAAGAGAGGTGTGTTCTCAGAGATGGTAGTTTTAAAGCAACCACCTAGAAATTGGAAAGGAAATCCTGTTGAAAGCAGCTGGGCATAAAAGTATATAAAGGTGACTGGATCTTGATATTACCTCTTAATTTTTAGTCAAAGATGTTTCCTTTATCTAAAATTAACATCCAGCACATTGCAGCCTGGAATGCCTACTTAGAGCCAAATGAGTAATTGGGACTTCTAATGCTGCAGAAGGTCCCCAGAGGTATGCTGTAGCACATCCTCTCTCTTCCAATTCAGGAACTTTCATCACCAGCTTTGTGATTTGAGTAATTTCACCTCCTGGAGCCTCAGTGTCCCTATCTGTGGATAGGAATACTATCTGCCTATAGTGAATGAATAGTGACCTCCAAATTATGTGTCTACTTGGATCTAACCAAGTGCTAGATTCCAGGCTTGGAATCTCACCATGTGACTTTATTTGGATAAAGATCTTTACAGACATAATCAAGGCAAGGGTCTTGAGATGATCCTGGATTAAGATGGGCCCTAAATCCAGTGGTGGTTATCCTATAAGAGATAGAAATGGATACATGGAGGAGAGATCCAGACAGAAAGGCCATGTGAAGACAGAGGCAGAGATTAAGTGATATGTGTATCTATCAGGGATTGCCAGCAGCCACCAGGAGTAAGGAGCAAAGCAAAGAATAGATTCCCCCTGACAGTCTCCAGAAGGAACCAACTCTGCTGACAACTTGATTTCAGACTTCTGGAACTATGAGAGAATAAATTGATGTTGTTTGCAGACAGTCATCTTGGTAACTCGCTACAGCATCCCTAGAAACTAATATGCCGCCTGACCTAACCCAATGGAGGTTTGAGAAGGTCACAAGAGACAGTGTCTGTGGAGGTGCTTGGTGAAGCTCTGTGAAAGTTCTGGGCCACAGAGCTGGGGGTGGAAGGGCAGAGCTGTGAGTCCACCATCGTCTGATAGGCTGACTCATTCCTCAGATCTAAGGGAGCCTGTCCTCAGTCCCAGGTGACCCACCATCTGCACACTCCACTGGCTCCCAGGGAAAATCTTGCCCAGATAGGCCTCTGGTACTGCCTTGAATAAATCTGACTTGTCAAAGTGTCTTAAGAGCCCCAGGCCACAGGTGACATGAAGACAGAGGTCTGTAGATTCTAATCCATCAGGTTACTTCTTAAGGATGTTTCTTACATAGTCAATTTCTGGCTCTTGAGCCTAAGTTAAATTTATTCAGTTTATATCATTTTTTCCCCTGGCTGCTCAGCTGAGCACTTTGGTCTGAGATGGAAAAGAACCTGGCTGCCTCCATTCCCTGGGCTGATTAAGTTTTCCTTATTATATATAGCATGCCAACTCAGGGAGCAGACAGGCCCCCTGTAAATCAGCATAGTGATAACCTTGCCTCCAGAACCCTCCAGAAATCTGTTTCAGTACCACTCTGGGCCTGAGCTTAAGGGTCAGATGGGAGAGAAGCATTAGGTCTGTTCACCCAAGAAAATAATATTCCTCTACCTTAATCGGTCCAGGGCCAGCCACCAGGAAACTGGGCACTATCCCCATAGTTTAGAGCCTGCCAAAATTATTCAAACTAGCCAACCCTAAACTGTTTACTCTGTTTCGTCTTACCTTTTCCTGGGCTTCTCCTGTGTCTTTCTCTTGTGGCTTTGCCTGACTGACCATCATACATAAAAACAGGCCTGCTGAATAGAAGTTGGGACAAGATAGAGTTGGCCTCAGGAACTTGGGCACAGGAACTCCACGGTTAGAAAGGGAGCTGGTACAGAAGGAACAACCCAGTGGCCCTGTGGTGAGAATTGATTCCATACCAAGGTTGCTAAACAGGTGATTTGGAACCCAATGCAAAAGTTCAGTGGTTGTGGTCATTTGGGAGCAATGTCACGGATGATGACAGCATTTAAGTCAGATGGAGGACGTAGGTAAAACTGACCGTGTTTAAGCAGCCAGTCCTCCCACATGCTGATAGTTTCTTATTCAAATGATGTTTACCCTCAGCATAAATTGATCTGGGGACAAAGAGGACACAGGGAGGACTGTTAGGAGGAATGTGATTTGGTCCAGGCCAGTACATGATGGTGGCTTGATCTATAATAGCAGTGAAGGCAGGATAGAGAGATCTGGAATATTCTTTGGAGTAGATTGTAAGATTTGCTAGAGGATTGGTTATGGGGTATGGAAGCAAAAGGGGCAGTAAGAATGACCCCAACAATTTTGGTGTAAGCACATGCATGAGTGGTGGGGCTATTTTTGGGGACAGGGAACCCTGGGGGTAGGAAAGATTGGCCTGTAGGGAAAAGACTCAAGAGTTTGGGTTTGAACATGTTAACTTTGAGATGCCTATTAGACATCCATGGAAAGGAACAATAGTCATTGGGTATACAGGTCTGGGTGTTTGGAAGACACTGGTGACCAACCTAAACACTTGGGAGTCCTTGGTATATAATTGGGACTGGATGAAATCACTTAGTGAAATGAAGTGAAATCACTTAGGAAGTAAGGGTAGATAGAAAAGAGATCTAAGGACAAGAGCTCTTCTTCAGATTTAGAAATCTGGAAAACCAGAAGGAACTAGTAGAATAGTGTTCCTTAACACCTGACCTCTTCCTTTTAATATCACCTGTCTGACCCCTATAGGCTTTTGGGTGGTACCAGCTTTGGAGTTAGACATACCTATGTTAGAGAGCCTACATCATCAATCAGTGTGAACTCTTTGGCAAGTTATTAACCTCTCTTCAATTGCTTTTTCTTTCTTTATTTCTTTCTTCCTTTTTTTTTTTTTTTTTTTTTTGTAAAGTAAGGACAATAGCACTTACTTCCATAAGGTTTTATGAACATTAAAGGTGACACTGCATGTAAGTGGCTCACCATTTGGTACACAGTAAGGTCATTTAAGCTCTCATTAAATCTTAAAAAAATTTTTTATAGTTTATTTTTGAGACAGAAAGACAGAGCATGAGTGGGGGAGGGGCAGAAAGACAGGGAGACACAGAATCTGAAACAGGCTCCAGGCTCTGAGCTGTCAGCACAGAACCTGACTCCGGGCTCAAACCCGTGAACCATGGATCATGACCTGAGTCGAAGTCAGACGCTTAACCAACTGAGCCACCCAGGCGCCCAAGCTCTCATTAAATCTTAACCCTTGTTGACAATGCTGTAAAAAAATGTTTCATAAATCACTATATACTACTACTACCATGATTATTTTAGAGTTTCTCAAATATATTTTTTGATTCCATGATAATTGAAGTAACTTAGTAATACATGGGACATCATGTGTGAGAGAATCTGAAGATGCTCTCTTAGTGACTTTGAGAAAGCCCGTTTAAATTGTGCCTATATACGTTTCTCTCTCCAATAAAGTAATCATTTCAGATGCTTGATCAAGACCAGAGAAAGCTGTGGTAGTCAGAAAAGATTTACCATAAACCGTTTTTGAGCATCCAGCCAAGATAAGGTTTCAAACTCTTTGATGATGAGCTCTCTGAAACAAAACATTCTGGAAGAAAGGTCTGCTGAGATAACTTACAGCCAGGTGTGGAGTTCCTCGGAGACCATCCTCCTTTTCCAAGGATTTTATGAAAACCTTGAGGATTCTTGACAACATTGGCTTCTCTCCCGGTACCTATGGAAACATGAACCGCAGCAGAACTGAGCTGATTTGGGTCAACAGTGCTGCGGCTGCTTCTTTCAGTAATTGGAGTATAAAGAGCTTGATTAGGGGTCTGGAAAACTCACAAGGAACAGGCATCCTGGCCCAAAGTCAGATGACTCAATTTCCTCCTGGCATTGCACTTGAACTCTATCGGAGAGTAAGACATGTCTCGTGACTGGAAGGTAGGCCTCCAGTTTCCCACCAGGATGGCAACTAGAAGTGAAAACATGCCTCTTAGTGTCTGCCAGAGCCACCCACAATCTCCTATTTTCACAGGGTGAAGGGAATAATTGAATATCCTTTCACGTCCAGTCTGGTTAGTCCATTAGGGCAGCATATAGGGGAAGGCATATAGTGCTGGAGTTCCTGGGAGCAGGAAGCAGTAGACACGAAGTGCTCCAGACCAAGCTCTTTGAGGGCAAGAACTCTATGTTGCAAAATCAAGATGGTTCCAAATTAACCCAGAAATTTTTTTAATGTTTATTTTTGAGAGAGAGAGAGAGAGAGAGAGAGAGAGACAGTGCACAAGTCAAGGGATGGGCAGAGAGAGAGGGAGACACAGAATCTGAAGCAGTTTCAGGCTCTGAGCTGTCAGCACAGAGCCTGATATGGGACTCAAACTCACGAACTGTGAGATCATGACCTGAACCAAAGTCAGACACTTAGCTGGACTGAGCCACCCAGATGCCCTAAACCAGAGTTTTAATTTACATCACCCATTGGGTATTAATCAGCTATTATAATGACCAATTGTCAAGTTGTTTAATAATTGAGTTAATTATAGGAGAGTGCTTCTCAATCGTGGCTGAACATGAGAAGCACATAGAGTTTTTGAAAAATATTGCTAACCAGGCCACACCTTCAAAGATTCTGATTTAATTGGTTTGCTTCAGGGTCCAAATATTGGTATGTTTTAAAAGCTCCCTTGGTGATTCTAATTCTCAGCTGGGGTTCAGTACTATTAGTATGAGGAGTACCAGGCCTCAGCCCCTTTGTAACTATTAAGGTGACTGGCATGGACTGGCTGCTCTTCGGTTTGAATGATTTCTCAGCAGTTGAGCTACAATTGGTTGAGCCAACTAGCTATTCCTAGATGACCTAGGGATCCATAACTCCATTTTTGACAGTTTAGAAACTTAAAATTCTTTCTTCAAAGATGAGATTGTTTGATCCAGGGAAACCAACCTCATACACAAAGATGTGTGAGTTCAAAATCCACTGCTGAATTGGGCTTTTTAATTTCTAGATGCAAATCAGAGAAAATGGATCACTCCCAGGATGACTCAGAGCATCTCAGTCTGGCAAAAGCCACTTAAGTCAGGACCCTGGAGAGAGGTGTCAGAAAAGAATCCAGCAGCTCCCATCTTTATTTTTTAAAAATTTTTAATGTTTATTTGTTTATTTGTGTGTGTGTGTGTGTGTGTGTGAGAGAGAGAGAGAGAGAGAGAGAGAGAGATAGAGCGCACGTGCGTGCGAGCGAATGGGGAAGGGACAGAAAGAGAGAGGGAGACACAGAATCTGAGACAGGCTCTAGACTCTGAGCTGTCAGCACAGAGCCCGATGAGGGGCCCAAACCCACAAACTGTGAGCCCAAGTCAGATGCTTAACCAACTGAGGCTCCCAGGCGCCCCATCAGCTCCCTTCTTTAATAACCATATTTTCTAGTTTCTGTATTTCGTGCTTTGACATCTTGGGGCCTTTCTGACCCTGGAAGGACTGCCCCTCCCAGGGTTAGCCAATAATTAAAGACAGTGAAAGACTGGCTTAGAAGCATGGCTTTCATGTAAAGACAGTGAAGGATTGGCCTACAAGCATGGGTTTCATATGCAAATACACTAATCCAGAGGCCATGCCTCCAACCAGAATCTTCTGTGTGTCTTTCACACTCTGGGCCATTATTCCCCTGCCCCAATCACCACAGGGCCAGGTACCAGACAACTACAGGACAACCTATGCTTCAGAGCCTGCTGAAATTATTCAACCTAGCTAATGTAAGGTTTGCCTAACCCATTTCTTTCCATGGAAAGCACAATAAAGGCTACTACTCATGTGTTTCTTGCTACATTTGCCTCTTCACTGACCTTGGTCCTTCCCCATGGTGTGGCATACCCTCCTGCTTGGGATTCATTAGTGTTAATGAACTTTTTATCTTTTTAATGGCAATTGTCTCCTAGTTTGTTGTCCTTGGCATACCTGAATAATAATAAAACCTACATTTTAAAACACTTTCCTGGCTTTAAAACACCAGAAAGAAGAAAACCAGGAGTCCAGCTAAGGGCAACTAGAAAGGAATTGACATCCTTGTCTCTATCTGGGGAAGGGGCAGCAAATGTTGAAACTTGCTTTGAGTGTACATGAGTTTAAAAGCCTGAAAAGCATTCTGACAGTCAGAAATTAATCTTTGAATGTTTATCTACCAGAAAGCTGCCTTTTCTTACAGAAGCCTCAGTTGCTCCCCTCTGGGTTGAAGTAAGTCATTGGTGCAATCCCATGGGTCAAGAAACCAACTATTCATGCTAAAGGCAGTGTGCCAGGACAAGATATCCAATCAGTACAAAACACTAACCATAGAAAAGACCTCCTTGGATGAGTTTGTGGCACCTGGAGCAAATTTTCTTTGCTAATTTCAATGACCATTAAGGGAAACTTTTAATGTGTAACAAAAGAAGGGAAGTATCCCAAAGGACTAACATCCACCAGGTAGGGTGTATATGACAGGAGAATTGGATTATGCTACCAGAGTCTTCTCAGGTGCTCTTTGGGGTCAACAGACGGATAGAGTAGCTTAAGGGCTGATCAGATATAATACCTTAGCATTGGAGTCATGTGGAAATGCTACCCTGTTCTTGGCTTACTGTGTCCCTGGATTGCCACCTCTAGCCACTTGAGACCTGCAGTTGTGGTTTTACACATACTAGATTTGAAAAATGAGGGTCTTTGTCCAAATTTGGTCATAGCTCTGATTCAAATGATGTGCTGAGAGGTTTCTCATCTTGACTTCTAGATCTTCTCCTAACTTAATAAATCTGGTTCTGGGTCTCAAACGCTGGGCCACCATAACTTCAGTACCTGGGTTCCTACTAAGATCAACTTGACTTCTCTGTACCTCATTTTCATCATCTATTAAATGGTGAATATATTTACCTACATGTATTGAATGAGTTTATATACATAAAGATTAACAATACGACTTGGTACTTAGTAAGCACTCAATAAATATTAGCTCCCATTAACCACTAAGAAAATCACAAGGTGCTAAGATATAACTTGTTTGATTTTGTGAGGAGCAGACTATTCTTGATCCTCCTGTGAAAGGTGGAAGTTGTCAGTGGTATTTAATTGTAGAGGTGCTAAGGAGTAAATAATGATCTGCCAGTTTAGGAGCACAGTAAAAATGACATCATTAGAGCTTATCTTGCCTCCTAGAAACCTGGGTCCACCCTGACTACAGCCTATTCCCACTCTCTCAGAGGGAGCCAGGTTCTGGGAGCTTAGGAATCTTCAGGGCTGGGACCTTAGTAACTCAGAACAGAAAGACCAAGACTTGTTAGACAGAGACAGGCTCAAAATCCATTTTGAGATGTAGTAACTCAGGACTTTATCTGGAAAGTGCTTTTCCTTCCTTTGCGTGGTTATCTTCTTACTCTTGAGAATCTGATTCAAGGTCACTCCCTATGAGAAACCCTCCAAAGCTGGGTCAGGCCAAATTCACTATTCCTTTCTTTAGTCTTACTTCTGTTATAACATTGCACTGTCAACCAGATTGAATGAGACAGTTGAAATAAAGCAAGGTATTATAATTGTGCTGTTCACATGTCTGTCCCCATGGATTGGACCACTTTGATCATGAGCTCTTTGAAGTCAGTGGACTGTGTCTCATTCATCTTTGTATCCCCAGTGACCATCAGAGTGCTAACACATAGAAGCTTCTCAGTAATTGTTAGGGTAACTGAGGAAATTAAGGAAACTCCTTTAAGCATCAATTTAAAAGTAGGTGAATGGAGGCCTCCTTCACAGCATTATTGTTTGGATGAAGTGAGATGCTACCTGTAATTTGTGCAGGTTAATCATAGTTCAGATTCCTCCCAGCGCTCACTGTCTACGCATAAGCCTTCAGTCAATGGTTATTTCTTTCCTACTCTCAGGATTCCATGGAAGTGACTTTCTGATGAGGGTCTCAAAGTCTTCCTTCCAGGGAACCTCAGAAGGTGCTCAGTTGGGAAGTCTGCAGCTCAGTGATCAGAAGCCCCACTTGGCATCTTTCCATCAGTCTTCTAAGTCTGCAAAGACTTGCCTTCTTTCACGTAGGGTATCTTTCTTAGACTGTAGCCACACATTCTCCAGAATTATTATTTGGGACTTTGTCTTGTGGTTTCTTGACAGGGATTCTCTCAGAGCTTGAAAAATTATTTCTTCCAAAAAGCTGAGTCCCCAGACTGCCTCCGCAGATTCATTGGTGGAAACCTCACTGTAGCTGTTTTAGTCTGTCAGAAATAATTTAGTCTTATTCCTTTTCCTTTACCACCTACCTCTTCTGTTCAGATAATTTCTATGATATATTCAACCTGGCCACTCGTAATCCGATAAGACAGAGGTGATGTAAACCCTGGCTGTGGGTAATTCTTCTCAGTCAGACATCCGTTCACCCCAGGAAGGAAAACAGGTTCATGTGACAGATGGTGTTCTGTGGGGAAAAAATGGATACAACTATACTCCTGAGCATTTTTGGACAATCAAGGACAATCAGATGACTCTGAAAAGGAATGTATGATCCCTTTATGGACTGTTACACCATGACCTCGGGGGGAAATCCAAGGCCTCAACCTCCATGCCGGGAGACCACAGCTGGAGAAGTGCTCTGACTGCAGTTTATGCGGGCTACCAGCAGGTCACAGATGGTATTGCTGATTTGCAGCTGAACCACACACAGGAAGCTGCAATGTGTATTATAAGGTGCTGCAAGACACTGAGTGTGCACCCAGTTTTTGAGTTTGCCTCTGGGCTCCAGATAAGGGCAGATGATTGATTGTAATACAACCAGGCAACCCATGCACTTGCCAAGCATCTGGGTGCACCCCAGTGGAGGCTTGCTGTCAGATGGTCATGTTGCGGAGAGTCCAGTGAAAATGACATTCAATGATCCCAGGCTGCAGGTGCAGCACACGACTCCTGATTGTCCAGCATGTGTTCAGTAACATATGTGTTAATATCACCTAACTTCCTTGATTCTATAAGGGTGGCAGAGCATCTGCTACTCCAGGAAACCAGTATATCATACTCCTAACACTGCCCAGTGTTCCTGAGATGGACTTCTCAGGATCATTTACAGTCATCAACACAGAGTTTAAGTCAACTTAGCTGAATGCTTTGGGGACTATCAAAAGGGCCATATTCTGGAAGTAAGTATTGTGAACCTAAATTAAAATCTTGAATATCTTTGTCAAGAAGAAAACAGAGAAGCCAACTAAAAAATAATAGAGCCAACTGGATGTGAGAACACTAGCCAGAAATGTTGTTTAGAAACATTTTTGTCTTCTCTGGAAAGTGCTTAAATAGCTCTGTGTGTGTATGTGTGTCACCCACAGAATAAAAGCATTGTAATAATCCCTTTAGAACAGGTTCTCTAGCTATAGCCGAATCACTGGTTAATTTTAGTAAATCCTTTCTCCTCCCTTATTTCCCCCTTCTCCTTATTCTCCCAAGTTTGCTACTTACATATTTCTAAAGGTTCAAAAATGGCCTCCAAAAGCCTGACCCATAAAATAATAGATTGAAGTTCACCAACATGTTTTTAAAAAATGCTCTTTGACAAGACACTGGTAGACATAAAAAAGCCACACATTGGGGAAAATATATTTGCAAGGTACATACCTGATAAAGGATTTGTACTTAGAATATGTGAAAAAAATTCCCAAAACAATTTTAAGAAACCAAATCCTGAAAAAGAGCAAAGTACTTCTATAGACGTTTCACCAGAAAAGATATACAGCTGGAACTTAAGCCCATGAAAAATGTTCAACATCATTGGTCATTAGGAAAATGCACATTAAAACAAATAAAATGCCACTACACATATTTTAGAATGGCCAAAAGACTCAGAAAAAGACTGAGCAGATCATATATTGGCAAAGATGTGGAGGAAGTAGAACTCTCATATACTGTTGGTGGGAATGTAGAATGGTATAATCTTCCTGTAAAACAAGATAGCAGCTTCTGAAAAAGTTAAACATCTACCTACCATATGATCCTGGTCTTCTACTCCTAGGTATTTGCCCCAGAAATAAAAACCTATGTCAATACTAAAACTGGTTCACTGTTCATGTCTGATTAACTTACAGTATCCCCAAACTAGAGACAACCCAAATGGCCATCACCAGATGATAGGATGGACAAACTGTAGTGTATCTGCACAATGGACTGCTACTCAGCAATAAAAAGAAATGGACCACTAATACACTGAGCAATATGGCTGAATATCAAAATAACTATGCTGAGCTGTAGACGCCAAGAAAAACATAGTACACACTATGTAATTCCTTTTGTGTAAAACTCTACAAAATGTGAAGTAATGTATAGTGACAGAAGCAGATGCATGCTTTCTTGGGGATAAAGATGAGGAGAAGGGCATAAGGGAGGGATTGCAAAGAGGTAGGAGGAAATTTTGGGGAGTGAAACCTATGTTCACTATCTTGATGGTAGTGATGGCTTGATGTAGTGATAGTGTTTAAAATGTTAGAACATCAAATTTTGCACTATAAAGGCATATAAATTTTGCACTTTATAGTGTATTAATTATACCTTGATAAAGCTGTCACACTTGACTGGGAGTTGCATCCCATGGTAAATTTTGTCTACTATGTCAATAGCTAGAAATTGTGATGGTATATTATCACTGTACATAGGCTTATGGGGTTCTGGATTTATTGAGCTTCATGTGGGGATATCATCTGCATTCTGAACCTTGAGCTTGGGATTGTTTTTGAGGTGAAGGAGACATCTGTGGGATCATCTAGTTCTGTGCTAAGTGCACATGGGAACAAGGTTAAAGTCAAGAAGATTCTTGTCCTTAGAGGAACTTGGGTCTAGTGGAAAAAGCAAGTCAGCTTCAGCATATAATGATGTGACGTAAGAATTATATAGTAGGCTTATATCTCAGTTCAAATATGTGATCTGATTTGGAATTATTTTATCACTATCAAATGGGATGGTAATACTTATAGTGCCCCTTGTGGAGGGGCTATAAGCAACTAACTGGATGATTGTGAGAAAGTGTTTGATAACTATTTCAATGTCAGATATTATCAGATGCACACAAGGAGAAGCATAAGGCGAAGACCTTGCATGATTAAGGATTGGTGAGCTTATCAAGGAGAGCCTCCCTGAGTAAGTAAGGAACATAGAAGGAGAAAGGGGTTCCAGAAAGCACATTAGCTGGAAAATTATATTAGCTAAGAGCAGAAAATCTGGGTCCAACTTATCACTATGGAGCATAATCATTTGAGATCAAATAACTGGTAGATATTTGTCACTTGACTGTCCAGAAGCCTTCCCCTCTTCCTGAAGTACTTGCATTTTCTTTAGGGGAACTAGTTCTCCCCTCTAGTTGATAGATGTTCTTAGTGGAAAGAAATCCAGTGACCTGCATCTTGAACTCAATCCTAAGGGGCTGAACTTGTTGGCTATTGTGTCTTTCCAACAGCCTTCTTTATCATGAGACCAGCATCTCCCTTCTCCTTGGAACTGGTCCTTCTTCAGAAATGCGTGTGGTTATAGGAAATAATCACCTCCACAGTCTTTGGTGATTGCTTTATAAGTGGGTGTTAACTCAAGCCAAGCCTGTCCAGGTCCTTCCCTGGCCTTCTTTGAACTAGCACTGAAATAAGGTAGACCTTCTCTAGAGTTAAAAGCTATGAGGATTGGGTGCACTCTGACATCCAGTGCTGTCATGTGGAGGAAGCTGAGCTGCAGTAAAAAGGAGAAGAGAGTGAGTGAGCAGCGAGCGCCTGATGGCATTTCCTGGATCTCCCTGGCTGATGCATCCTTGCCCCTGCTCTGGTTTGGTTATTCAACTCTTCTTTTGCCTTCAGATTTATTTTTATGTTCTTTTTTCTTCAATCACTCTCCTAGCTGGTTTGAATTGAATTTATGTCACATGCAACAAAATTTTCTACCTAATTAGAAAAGAGGAGGAGAATATGGATTTTGAAGACTTAATTAACTATTTACTGAGCACCTGCTATTTGCCTACTGCCTTCACATAAATCTAATGAAATCTTAGAATGGTGGAGTTGTTTCTCTCATTTTGCAGATGAGGAAACAAATCGAGAATGGTTAATAGAGCCAGTAATAGGTAATAGAGCTAATAGCAATGTGGTTCAAGATTCAAGTCTGTCAATTCCAAAGGCATCCACTCCCTTCCCACTATACATATCGCTCTCCTGTAAACCAAGCTCTTCCAAAACCAAATCTTATTTATCATGGTGTTTTACAGCACCTTGAAAATTTCTTGTCACCTAATGGTCATCTTATATATAGCTGTTGAAAGAGTGAAGTGTTAAGTTTAATTAGAGTATCTCTGAATTCAAAGAACAAGGATGGGACCAGGCAAAGCTTGGTAGTCTCTGCAAATAAGATATTTTACATTATTGATGTATTACTCAAAATGAGTCTAAAATTAAGTTTCCCTGAACCTAGTAATATTTTAAATACAGAGAAGAACTTGTTCCCTAAAGAAACCCACTATAGATCTTTTTAAACAATAATCATATCCCCTTTTTAACATCTGCGTAAATCTAGGCTTTCCCATAATAGATTTATTGAAAGTAAGAGTAGCGGACCAGTAGCCTCTGGGCTAAATTTGGACTTCAGATATGTTTTTGCTTTGTTGGCACAGTGTTCAAAAATTGAAATAATTGCCAACATTTTTAAGCAGGAGTTTTTACAAAAAAAAATCTGTAGTTTGTGAGTGTTCTTTAAAATGGGTAGTGTGGTAACACTGGACCAATGTCAGCATGTGGCAATAATCAGCTGTATGATTGTCCCCTTTGGTCAGAACAAGACCACAGTCCCCACCTCTTCCCTCCCTGTAGTTACCTTCCTATGTGTGTTTGCATTAGCAAACTCTGGTTTGAGATGTAGTATCTCTCTCAGGTCAGATAGAGCATGGGAACAGTACATAAAGAAAGTGGAAGGATTCTATTTCATTGTCTTCCCAAAGAACCCCAAAATTCAGAGGCTAGCAAAATGATTTTTAAAAGGCATAGGTTTCTTTCCTGACTACTAGACATCTCTATTTGGTAAGTGCTAGTAAGTTACTTTTTATACTATTTCCCTTGGTAAGTAGTAAACTTGGCTTTCTCACTGGCATATGTACGTACCATCAGTGGACCCATCGTCTAAATACTTTTCCAGTAATCATCCCTAATGACATTGATGTGCAAATCACAATGAATACAAAATCAAGAGTTTGGAACTCTGGCAATTAGCAAGCTCATTTGTTGACTTGGCAAAGGAAAGAATGCTGATGTAGAAGAGAAAAATACTCACTTTTGTCACTTTTATGGTGTCTGGACTGTCCTTTTGTTTCATTGTCTTAATTTGGTTTTTGGTTTCTTGTGATGTAAACTTGATGGAGTTAGCAAAAAGGATGAGAATTGTTTTTATTGAAATCCTCCTCATCTCACTTATGAATTACCTCCTTTAGACTGCAATGTCTGTCTACACACGATATAAAACAAAATGTAAGTGTTAAGTACACAGGGTCAGGGTCTTACACTTACTAAAGCAGGGTCTCATTTGGGAAGTTATTTAACTCTTCTAATGTCTCAGCCTTCTTAAGAGAAAATTCAGAAGTTAAATGTGTAAACAATTATAACATACTGCCTAGATTTATATCCTGGCTCTATTGCTGTGTGTCCTTGAGTAAGTAACTCCTCTATTTCTCATTTTCCTCAACTTTTATATAAGGATAATGACTACAGCAACTGCTTCATAGGATCATTGGGAGTATTGTCAAAGTAATTTTCAAAAAGTAAACATAATTCTTATGTATAATTCCTATGTATAATTCTTCATATATATGTACATATATATGTATGTATATATATGTACATACATGTATATATATTAAGGATTGTATGAAAGGTTTATTTGACTTGTTAGTGACGGAACCTGGAGAATCACAAAACTGGTTTAGAGGAGGATAAAAGGAACAAATATATACTCACTGGAAAAGATGCTATATTAAAATTGCAACGTTTGATGCAAAACCGGTTAATGTCCTACAAGTGAAAAGAACCATGATTTGGGGCATCATCTTTTTTATATGGCAAAAATAATTTCATGTCAATTTTCTAATTTTTAAAAAATGCTTAATTTTGAGAGACAGGGACTGAGCATGAGCAGGGGAGAGAGAGAGAGAGAGAGAGAGAGAGAGAGAGAGAGAGAGAATCTGAAGCAGGCTCCGGGCTCTGAGCTGTCAGCACATAGCCCAACAGGGGGTTTGAACCCACGGACTATGAGATCATGACCTGAGCTGAAGTGGGACATTTAACCTACTGAGACACCCAGGTGCCTTGTCATGTCAATTTTCTGACAGCTAAAAGTGCCTGGGACCTGAACAATAGTATATAGTCAGTTATTTCCTCTTGAGAATCCTATGTCCTTTAGACAAGTTAGACATTACTATGTAGACTTTAAAAAGTCCTGGTATAGTCTTTTTGCCTTATTTTCAAGTTTTAGATTAGTTTACTTAAAGGGTTTAAATGCACTAAGGCTCATAAAACCTTTGGAATGGTGCCTATAAGTTTTCAGTGAATGTTAGGTGTTTTCATGATTACTTGTAAAATGAGAAAAATTAAGGGTTTTTTTTAATCTCAATTGGTTGTTATGATAATTACATAAGATCATATAAACTTTTAGCACCATACCTTGCACATAGTAAGTACTCAACAAATATAATCTGTTGTTATTGATTGCTAGGATGCCAGAAACTATAGAGTTCTGTTCTATGATATTGAGAATCCGTGACAGCAACTTTGTACATGATCACAAATTCTGTGAGTTTTGCCATTATTAAAAGAATATATAACATTCAAGTAGTTTCAGTGCTGATGCTATCAATTCTTATCAAGGGGCCTTAATTTGTTCTAAGTAATATGAGGAACATTTGAAACCCTTCAGGAAAAAAAAGCTCTTTTCAGAACAGTCAGTCTGTCAATCAACCAGTCAGGTCTACAGAATCATACTGACCAGTCTGGCTTTTGTGGTCTTCCTTCATGGAATACACTTTCACAGGGAGCAAATGTATTACCTGCTTTCTTGTTAACAGTGTTGAGCAAGGGTGTCCATTTCCAAGTCTGCTGTGTGTTTGATGTGACAGACTACTCACCTCAAAATGCCCTGTGAATGAGATCTGTGAGTTTACTACATTTGGGTTATACACATTCTTTTTTTTTTTTTAAAGCTTATTCTCTCTTTTTTTTAATGTTTTATTCATTTTTGAGAGTGCAAGAGTGGAGGAGGGGCAGAGAGAGAGGAGAACAGAGGATCTGAAGTGGGCTCCCACTGACAGCAGCAAGCCCAAAGTGGGGCTCGAACTCAGGAACTGAACTGTGAGATCATGACCTGAGCTGAAGTTGGAAGTTCAACCTTCTAAGCCACCCAGGTGCCCCGGGGCTATACCGATTCTTTGTAATCCTTTCTTGTCTAGAGAATAACAAAGACCCCTAAAGTGTTTTGTGCACTGTCAGTGTGGAGCCTGATGAGGGGCTTGAACTCACAAACCATGAGATCATGATGACCTTAGCCAGAATCAAGTCAGACTCTTAACCAACTGAGCCACCCAGGTGCCCCTATTTTTTTTTTTTTTAATTCACACTAGTATATTATGGGACACTTACTCAATGCAATATTCTATCATCTGGTATCATTTAATCTATTCTAAGGACCAAGATCATGCTTTAAGCTGAGTGTGAAACACTCCGCTCAGTTAAAGGAATGAACATACTATCAGGAAAAACTTTTCCTCTACCCTCTTAGGTTTAGGTATGTGAATTAAACTACCAGACAATAGGTTAATAGGAAGAAAGGCACAGAGTTTTCACTAATATTTATGTGTGCAGGGGTTCATAGGAAAGAAGTGAAGCTCAAAGTGGTTAGACCCAGGGGCTTATGTACCATTTTTACAAAGGAAAGGAATTTGGGCTCTAAGAAATGATAAATCATGAGGAGGTGACTAGGAAATGGAGAACAAATAGAGAGACGGTCTGTTTATGCAAATTCATCTAAATGACAGCTCTCCATCTCTGGTAATAAGTGGCCTTGTCTTCCTGGGAGGTGGGGGGACAATGTCCTCAAAGAGAAATTTATGTCCTGCTTTTAAGCAGATAAGGGGAGGGCAGAAAACTCCTCTTATATCTGTTGATTTTCACTTGTCCTCAGCTCAAAATACTTCTTATGCCAAAGTGGGATATTATTGGGTGGCATATTCTGGATCCTTTTTAATACCCATTGTGCATGCAAACATTGAATCTTAGAAGCATTTGGAAAAGAAAAGAAAGAAGAAATAGGCCATAGGAGCTTCTTCAAGCAGCTTTACATAAGCTGATCTACAGCTATCAAGGATCATAAAACTTGGAGTCTCACACCTAATTAGAGAGTCTGGAAGGTAATTAAGTACGCTTGTACCTAATCTACTTTCCCAAAGGAAAACAGAGAAGAAAAATTGCTCAAGGTGGAAAAATCCTTCTCACTGTGCCACCATAGGATGCTAAGAAATTGGGAAAAATTGAAAATCAGTAATTATTTCCAAACTATGTGACATTAACAGGACTAATAAAACCACTCTGGTTTTTATTAAAAAGAAGACTCAGTCAATTGCTAAAGCCCTTGGTCAATCAGGAAATGTATCTAGGTCTGCTTCTTTCCATCACTCTCTTAGGTATTTTGTATTTTAGGTTAAGACACACTAAAGTACCCAACTGTAGAGAAACTCAGAATTCGAAGGAATCCTCTATTTGAAGGCCATGTTCATGTATGCTGAGCCTTTAATAAACTCCTCACTTCACATGTGTAGAGGTAGACAGATTCTTCCTCTACCCTCTTATGGAGTGTCCCTGGGACCTGTGAATTAAACTAACAAAAGATATATTAAAAAGAGAAGAAGTATGTAAATTTTATTTGTTAATATTTTTACGTGGCATGAGGACTTGGTGAAAAGAAACAAAAGCATTTAGGACTGGAGCAGTTAGACCTGGGGTGTTATGTGTGATTTTAACAAAGGGTGATACATTATGAAGACATAATAAGACAAAGGGTGTTTGGGCTAGAGGTGATAAACTATGAGAATGTGATAGGAAATATATGGGGAAACTAATAGAAGATAAGGATTATTTCAATAAGGTTTGATTGTAGACTAATCTTGGTGTTGACTTCGCATCTCTGGGGATCAAAATATTCTTTTCTTCCTGGCACAGAAAGGGTACCTTTCTACTGAGAAACTTATTACCTGCTTTTGGGAGAAAGGAGGATGTCAGAGAACTCTTTATGCATTTACTGTTTCTCAATTGCCTTCAGCTCAAAATAATCAGTATACCAGAGTGGCTTACTTTGTTGTAGTATTTCTGATTCCTTCATATGGTTTCAAGTTCCATCTTTCTAGTCACCTGCAGGTGACTGACTCCAACTTACTCTTTTATACCAAAGCCCAGTGTCTAGAAGCTATCACAGTGCAGAAGTTGTGCTGCAATCAGTGCAGCTCAGACTAGTGACTCATCCTTAGCTTTCTGTCTTATGATTCCCAAACTCTCTGTCCATGTGCTATTGCAAAGCTCCTTCTCTTCCATCCTTGCTTTTGTAGATGTGTTGTTTGTTTTGTAACTAAGAACCAATTCTCGCACTTAGATGAGTGTTCTTAAGTATAGATTCTTTGTTAACTTGTTCATTCATTCAAAAAATTTTTATGAGCTCCTCCTCTCCCACTCTTCTGGGAATATAAATTGTAAATATGGTGAACACAGTCCTTGGCCTCACAAATATTTTATTCCGATAAGGAACAGAAACAATGCAATGAGTACAATTGGGTGAGAAAAGTTACCTAACAGGAAGTATAGGATCCTATGGAAGAATCTAACCTAGGTTTGGGGTATCAAGAATGATTTCATGAGGAAATCATGTTGGCTGAATAGTGACAGATATGTAGGTGTTGGTCAAATAAAAAGAGAGGAAGAATAATCTCCCAAATTCAAAAAGCTTGAGCAAAGACAAGAGGAGCTTTTGTCTTTGGAGAAGATTTTGAAGCATTGGATCAGGTTAAGAATGTAGGATCAGGAAGCAGCAGTGGAGAATAATAAGTCAGCAGAGGTAAGCCAAGATGGAACTTGAACTTGATCCTAAAAGAAATGGGGAGCTCTTAAATGATATAAGGAGAGAAGTGGCATCATCCCTTCACTCTAGAAAGAACACTCTAGAAATTGAGGGATGGGCTGAAGACAGACACAAAATTGAAGGCAGGGAGAACAGTTAGGTTGTTGTAGTGTTCCAGGTGAGTGATGATAGTTCTCTGAACCAGAGTAGCAGCAGTGTATATAGAAAGAAGTGGATGGATGCAGGAGTTAGTTACAGGTGGAAAGGACAGACCTATTGAAAGATTAGCCCTGGGGAGTGATGAGGGAGGTGGTAAGAATAATACCTGGGATTTTGCCTTGACACCTGGATGAACACCTGTCATATTCACTGAGAGAATCTACATAGAAGAGCAGGTGCTTTTTTGTTTTTGTTGTTTGTTTCCTTGGGTACAGGATATGTAATAAGTTCTGCTTTGTACCTGATGAGTTTGGGTTGATAATAGACATGTCAAATGTGCAGCTGAATATGTGAATGCCAGTCTGAATGGCAGATCCAAGCTGGAGTCAAAGATTTGGGAATCATCAATGTAGTGATGGGAAGTGAATACTAATGGAGCAAGGGCAAGAGATTCAGGAGTAAGACAAGAAGAGGATATAAGAAATGCAACCATTTAAATTTTGCAAGAGGAAGAGAAGTCCACAATGGGAGAAGAAAGGGAATGCCCAGAGTTAGCAAGTCTCAAGGAGGAGAGAGTTATTGGAACTCTTGTACACTGTTGGTAGGAATGTAAATTGGTACAGCCTCATCGTCACAGTATGGAGATTCCTTAAAAAGTTAAAAATAGAAATTCTTTATGATCTGGTAACTCCACTGTTGGATATTTACCCAAATAAAATGAAACTAATTCAAAAAGATTTATACATCCCTATGCTTATTGCAGTATTACCTACAATAGCTAAGATATGAAAGTATAGCCTAAGTCTAAGTATCCTTTGGTGAATGGATAAAGAAAATGTAGTATGTATGTATACACACACACATAGAATGTAATATTACAAAGCCATAAAAAAGAATGAGATCATGTTATTTGAGACAATATGGATGGACTTAGAGGGTATTATGCTAAGTAAAATAAGTAAGACTGAGAAAGTCAAATATCCTATGATTCCATTTATAAGTGAAATCTAACAACAACAACAACAACAAAAAGAATGAACAAAAAGCAGAATCAGACCCATTAAAAAAGAAAAAGCAGGGAGTTATCAATTGTATAAAATGCCGCTGAGGTCATCCAATGAATTTCTTTCATTATAATTGTTACCCAAACTTCAACAAGTATGTCACTACATTAATTCATTCAAACAAATATTTACTGACTCCCTATATGTGCGAGATATGCTTATGGGTCCTGTGGCTATAGCAAGTAATAAAACAGACAAAGACTGTGGATAAAGCTGAATAAAATGTTCAAGAAGACTGAGATGACAAAGTATTGTCTTTGTGTAATTTGGAAATAAAATTGAGTGTTTGCACTCATGAACATGGTAAATCTCCATCTCTAATTTCTCTCAGCAATGTTTTATATTTTTTAATCTCGCACATCTTTTGTAACAAAAGTTATCTGTAAGCATGTTATATTCTTTTTGCTATTTACATGTTTTTTTTATTTCAATTTTGAATTGTTGGGTGATGGTATATAGAAATAAAGTTGATTTTTACGTATTGATTTCTGTCCTGCCACATTGCTAAATTTTCTTATTAATTCTAGTAATATTTTGATAAATTTCTTGGGTCTTTTTACATAGATGATCATGTTGTCTCGGAACAAGAAAAGTTTTGCTCTTCTTTTCTAATCTGGATGCCTTCCATTTGTTTTTCTTACCTTCCTATGCTAGTTTGAACCTCCAGTACAATGTTGAATAGAAATGATGATAGCAGACATCCTTGTCTTGGGGAGTAAACATTTATTCTTTCACTATCAGGTGTAGATTTTTTGTAGCTGCCCTTTATTGATTTAAGAATCAGTTTTCTTCCTTGTTTGTTGATTGTTTTTATGAAAAATGGATGGTGGATTTTATTAATGTTTTTTTCTGCATTGATTGAAAAAATCATACAGGTTCTCTTTTTAGTTCTTTAATATGATACAGGTTCTCTTTTTAGTTCTTTAATATGATAAACAGTGAAGTATACCGACTAATTTTGAAATGTTGAAACAACCTTGCATTCTCGGGAAACCCCAAGTGATAATGATGTATATTTGTATTTTGTAGGATTTGACTTGCTAAAATTTAGTTTAGAATTTTTGCATTTATGTTTACAAAGGATATTGATTTGTAGTTTTCTCTTCTTGTATTGCCTTTATCTGGTTTTAATCAAGATATTGATGGTCTTGTAGAATGAATTGGGAAATATTCCCTTTTCAATTTTCTGAAAGTTTGTGTATCTTAGTATTATTTCTTCCTTAAATGTTTAATACAACTCATAAGTGAAGCCATTTGTCCTTAGAGCTTTCTCCCCCTACCAGCTTTATTGAGGTATAATTGAAAAATAAAAATTGTATATACTTAAGGTACATAATTTAATGATTATATATAGTGAAGTAATCACAATCAAGCTAATTTCATATCCATCACCTCACATAATTATTTTCTTTTTTTTTCTTTTTCTTATGATGAGAACACTTAAGATCTACCCTCTTAGCAAATCTCACGTATACAATACAGTATTATTAACTATAGTCACATGGTATACTTTAGGTCTCCAGAACTTATTCATCTTGCATAAATGAAACTTTGTACCTTTTGATCAACATCTCCCCATTTCTACCTCCTCCCAGTTCCTGGAAACCACCATTTCTACTCTCTACTTCTATGAGTTCAACTATTTTAGATTCCATATATAAGAAAAATATAATGCAATATTTGTTTCTGGCTTATTTCACTTAGCATAATATCCTCCGGATTCATCATGTTATCACAAATGGCATGATTTATTAGAGGCTGAATATTGCATGTGGCGTGTGTGTGTGTGTGTGTGTGTGTGTGTGTTAGGTAGATGGTAGGTAGGTAGGTAGGTAGGTAACTACATTTTCTTTATCCATTTATCCATTGAGGAACATTTAGGTTGTTTCCATATCTTGGCTATTGTGAAGAATGCTGGAATCAATATGGGAGTACAGATATCGTTTCAAGATTCTCGTTTCATTTCCTTGGATACATACCCAGAGGTGGTGGGGTTATTGGAATGTAAGATAGTTCTATTTTTAATTTTTTGGAAATTTCTCAAAAAATTCCATCCTGTTTTCCATAGTGGCTATACCAGTTTATAATCCTATACCAATTTACAGTGTATAAGGGTTACCTTTGTGTCTATGTCTACACCAACAATTGTTATATAATAGACATTCTATTATATAACAGGTGTGAAGTGATACCTCATTGTGGTTCTGATTTGTGTTTCCCTGATGATTAGTGAAGTCGAACACCTTTATATTTGTATTTCTTCTTTTGAGAGATCTACTTGTGTGCTTTGTCCATTTTAAATTGGATTATCTGGGTTTGGCTATTAAGTTATAGGAGTTCCTTATGTATTTTGGATATTAACCCCTTATCAGTTCCATGGTTTATGACTATTTTCTATTTTCTACCATTCTGTGGGTTGCCTTTTCATTCTGTTGATTATTTACTTTGCTGTATGGAAGTTTTTTAGTTTATCTAAACCCCATTCATCTATTTTTGGTTTGTTGCCTGTGCTTATGGTGTTATATCAAAAAAAAAAAGATAATTGTTTATCCCAATATTAAGAAGCTTTTCCCCTAAGTTCTCTTCTAGTAGTTTTATGCTTTTAGGTTTTATGTAAATCTTTACATCATTTAAAGTTATTTTTACATATGTGTAAAATGAGTGTCCAATTTCATTTGGCATGTGGATATCCAGTTTTCTCAATATCACTAATTGAAGAAACTATCCTTTCCCCCATTGTGTGTTTTGGCACACTCGTCAAAGATCAGTCGACAGTAGATGCATGAATTTATTTATGGGCTCTTTATTTTGTTCCCATTGGTCTACATGTCTGTTTTTATGCCAGTACCTTACTGTTCTGATTAGAGCAACTTTGTGACATATTACAAAATTGGAAGTGTTACACCTCCAATTTTGTTCTTCTTGCTCAAGAGAGCTTTGTCTATTTGTTTATCTTTTATAATTCCAAGGGACTTTTAGGATTGTTTTTTTATATCTGTGAAGAGAGTTATTGGTACTTTGATAGGGATTGCACTGAATCTATAGATCATTTTGGGTAGTATGGACATTTAAACACTATTAATTCCTTCACCCATAAACACAGGGTGCTTTATCATTTATCAGTGTCATCTTTAGTTTCCTTCATCAATGTTTTATAATTTTCAAGATAAATGTCTTTCACCTTTTGGCAAAGTTTAACCCAAAGTATTTTATTCTTTTTATTCCTATTGTAAATTGAGTTATTTTCTTAATTTCCTTTTGGGAGAGTTAATTGTGTATAGAAATATGATTGATATTTGTCTGATTTTATACCCTGCAACTTTATTGAATTTGTGGATTATTTCTAACAGTTTTTATTATTGTTGTTGTTGAGTCTTTATAGTTTTCTATGTATGTGATCATTTTACTACTTCCTTTCCCTAATTTGGATGACTTTCATTTCTTTTTCCTATCTAATTGCTGTGGCTAGGACTTCCAGTACAAAGTTTAAAAGAAGAGGTGAGAGTGAGTGTCCTTGCCTTGTACTCAATCTTCAAGGGAAAGCATTCAGTCTTTTTCCATTATGATGTTAGCTTAGGCTCATTAGATATGGCTTTTATTATGTTGGGATAAATTCCTTCTATACAGTTATGTTTATTGAGAGTTTTAATCCTAAGTGGGTGTTGAACTATGTCAAATGGTACTGAGATGGTCATGTAGCTTTTTTTCTTTTATTTTGCTAATGTGGTGTATCACATTGATTTGCATATGTTGAATGTTGAACCATTCTGGCATCCCAGGGATAAATCCCTCTTGGTCATGGTGTATGATTCTTTTAATGTGTTTGTCCAATTTGGTTTTCTGATATTTTATTGAGAATTTTTGCCTCTGTGATCCTTAGGGACATTGGCCTATTTTTTTTCTTGTACTGTCTTTGTCTGGTTTTAGTATTAGGGCGATTCTGGCCTCATAGCATGAGTTTGGAAGTGTTTTCTCTTTTTTTAGTTTTTGGGAGAATTAAAGAAGAATTGGTATTAGTCCTTTGAATGTTTGGTAGAATTCACCTGTGAAGCCATGTGATCCTGGGCTTTTCTTTGTTGGCAAGTTTTTGATTACTGATTCAATCTTTTTATTTGATATTGATCTTTAAGGATTTCTATCTCTTCTTGATTTAGTTTTGATAGGTTGTGAGTTTCTAGGAATTTATCCATTTCTTCTAGGTTATCCAAGTTGTTGAAGTATAATTGTTCATAATAGCCCTTTATAATTCTTTTTACTTTTGAGACATCCAGTGTAATGTCTCCTCTCTCATTTCTGATTATACTTATTTGAATATTCTATATTTTTGCCTAAGAGTTTATCAATTTTATTTTTTCAAAAAACTATTAATTCTATTTTTCCTCAATTTGACTTAGTTCAACTCTAGTATTTATTGTTTTCTTTTTTTCAAATATTGGGCTTACTTTGTTCTTTTTTTTTCTTGTTTCTTGAGATATATAGGTAGGTTATTTATTTGAGACCTTTTTAATTTAGACATCTATCACTATAAACCTCCCTCTTAGTACTGCTTTTGCTGCATCCCTATAAGTTTTCATGTGTTATGTTTTCATTTTCTTTTGTTTTGAGATACTTTAAAAGTCCCTTTTGATTTTCTCTTTGGCTCAATGGTTGTTCAAGAGTGTGTTGTTTAGTTTTATTTGTTAATTTCCCAATTTTCTTATTATTATAGATTTCTACTCTCTTCCCATTGTGGTTGGAAAAGATACTTGGAATGATTTCAATCTTTTTAAAAGTTGCTAAGACTTGTTTTGTGACCTAACATGTGGTATATCCTGGAGAATATTCCATGTATGCTTGGGAAGAATGTGTATTCTTCTATTGTTGGGTGGAAAGTTCTGTACTTATCTGTTAGATCCATTTGGTCAATAGTGTTGTTCAGGTCAGTTGTTCCTTTATAGAACCTTTTTTCTGCTTATTATGTCCATTACTGTAAGTGGTGTATTGAAGTTTCCTACTCTTATTATATTGCTATCAATATCTCCTTTCAGCTATGTCAATATTTGCTTTGTATATTTGGTTGCTCTGTATAGTTATGTTGTTTTCTCTGATGTGTGCTTATATATTTAAAATTGTTATATCTTCCTGTTGGATTTATCCTATTAACATTAGACAATGAATTAACATTTAGACTTAAACTATATTTTGCCTGATATAAATACAGCCATCCCTGCTTTGTTTTGGTTACCACTTGCATGAACTGTCTTTTTCTATCATCTTACTTTCAGCCTATGTGTGTCTTTAAATCAAAATTGAGTCTCAGGTAGGAAACATGTTGCTGGATCTTTTTATTATCCATTTGGCCCCTCTATTCCTTTTAATTTGTAAGTTTAATCCATTTACATTTAAAGTAATCGTTGATAGGACTTACTATTGTCATTTTTATTGTTTTCTGTTTTGTAGTTGTTTTATCCCTCTCTTCCTTGCTTGCTGTCTTTTACTGTTACTTGATAAATTTTTGTAGTGATTTGATTGTTTTTATCTTTTTTCATATTTATTACATCTTCTTTTTCTTCGTGGTTAACTCAAGTCTTGCATAAAATATCTTGTAGTTATAAACTATTTTAAGATGATAACAACTTGACTTCAATCATAATAAAAATTCTACAATTTTTATTCCCTCCTTTATACTTTGGGTACTTAGAGTTTGGTTCTTTTTATATTAGGTATCCATTAACAAAGTTTTATCTCTTAACCTTCATATCAGAGTTAAAAGTAATTTTCTTATTATTGAAGTATAAGTGACATACAACTTTCCTTTCAGGGTACAACATATTGACTCAACAGTTCTATACGTTACTTAATGCTCACCGTGAGAAGTGTAGTCACCATCTAGCACCATACATTGTTATTATATTACTGACTATATTCCCTATGCTGTACTTTTAATCTCCATGACTTTCTTAATTTATAACTAAAAGTTTATATTTCTTAATCTCCTTTATCTATTTTACCCATACCCATCCACCTACCCTCCCCTCTGGCAAGTACCAGTTTGTTCTCTGTATTTAAGAGTCTGTTTGCTTTTTTGTTCTGTTTTTAGATTCCACATGTAAGTGAAATCCTATGGTATTTGTCTTTGATTTATTTCATTTAGCATAATACCCTCTAAATTCATCCACGTTTCTCTAAATGGCAAGATCTCATTTTTTTTTATGGCTGAGGAATATTCTATTGTGTGTGTGTGTGTATATATATATATATATATATATATATACCACATACTCTTAATCCATTCATTTATGGATAAACACTTGGGTTGCTTCCATATCTTGGATATTGTAAATAGTGCTGCAATAAGCATAGGGATGCATATGTCTTTTTGAATTCACATTTTCATTTTCTTTGAGTCAATATCTAATATTGGAATTACTGGATGGTATTGTATTTCCATTTTTAATTGTTTGTGCAAACACCCCCTATTGTTTTCCACAGTGGTTGCACCAGTTTGCATTTTCACCAACAGTGCACAAAGGTATATTTATTCCACATCCTCACCAACACTTGATCCTTCTTGTCTTTTTGATACTAGCTGTTCTGACGGGTTTAAGGCAATATCTCACTGTGAGATTCATTTGCGTTTCTCTGATGATTAGTGATGTTGACCATCATTTTATGTGTCTGTTTGATATGTCTTCTTTGGAAAAAATAAAGTTCCTTTGTCCATTTTTCCTGTATTCAGTTCTTCTGTTCATTTTTAAATTGGATTGTCTGTGATTTTTTTTTGTTTTTTTGTTTTGTTTTTTGTTTTTTTGTTTGTTTTTGGTGGTGGTGGTGTATAAATTTTTTATATAGTTTGTATTTTAACCCCTTATCAGATATATGATTTATAAATAACTTCTCCCATTCACCAGGTTGCCTTTTTGTTTTGTTGATGGTTTCCTTCACTGTGCAAAAGGTTTTTATTTTGGTGTAGTCCCAATAGTTTGTTTTGCTTTTGTTTCCCTTTCTTGAGGAGACATATCTATAAATAAATTGCTAAAGCTGTTATGCAAGGATTACTGCTTATGTTTTCTTTTAGTTTTATGGTTTCAGGCCTTACTTTTAGGTCTTTAATATATTTTTTAGTTAATTTTTGTTTCTGGTGTAAGAAAATGGTCCAGTTTCATTCTTTTGCATGTAACTGTCCAGTTTTCCCAGCATCATTTATTGAAGGGATTGTCTTTTCCTCACTGTATATTCTTGACTCCTTTGTCATAGATTAATTAATCATATAAGTGTGGATTTATTTCTGGTCTTTCTATCCTGTTCTGTTGATCTATATGTCTGTTTTTGAGCCAATACAATACTGTCTTGATTACTGTAGCTTTGTGGTTTATCTTGAAATCTAGGATTGTGATACCTCCGGGTTTGTTGTTCTTTCTCAATGGTGCTTTGGCTATTTAGATCTTTTGTGGTTCCATACAAATTTGAGGATTATTCTAGTTCTGTGAAAAATACCATTGGTATTTTGATAGGTATTGCATTGAATCTGTAGATTGCATTAGGTAGTATGGACATAACAATATTAATTGTCAAACCATGATCATGGTATATCTTTCCATTTGTTTGTGCAATGTTTTTTCATAAATGTTTTATAGTTTTCAGAGCATAGGTTGTCCATTTCCTTTGTTTAACTTATCCCTAAGTGTTTTATTCTTTTTGGTACAGTTGTAAATGGAATTCTTACTTTACCTTTCTACTTCATTATTACTGTATAGGAAGGAACACAACAGATTTCTGTGTATTACTGATTCAATTTCATTACTAGTAATTGGTCTGTTTAAATTTTCTTATTTCTTACTGATTAGGTTTTGGAAGACTATATATTTCTGGGATTTTATCTAATTCTTCTATTTGTCCGATTTATTGGTATATAATTTTCATAATCTCTTACAATTCTTTGTATTTCTGTGGTATCAGTTATTTCTCCTTCATTTCTGATTTCATGGAGACTTTTTTTTCTTGACGAGTTTAGTTAAAGGTTTATCAACTTTGTTTTCTCTTTTTGAAGAACAAGCTATTGTTTTTCTTGTCTCTTTTTCATTTATTTTCACTCTAATCTTTATTATTTCCTTCTACTAAATTTTGACTTTTTTCCTTTGTCTACATCCTTTAGAAGTAAGGTTAGGTTTGTTTATGTGAGATTTTTATTTCTTCTATGAGGTAGGACTATATCCTACAAACTTCTTAAAACTACTTTTCTGCATCCCAAAGATTTTTACCCATTGTGTTTTCAGTTTAATTTGTTTCCATGAATGGTTTATTTCCTCTTTGATTTCTTTGTTGATGCATTGGTTGTTTAGTTGCATGTTGTTTCAACCTTCTTGTATTTGTGGATTTTTTTTTACCAGTTTTTTCTTGTAATTGAATTCTAGTTTTGAACTGTTGTAGTTGGAAAAGATGCTTAATATGATTTCAGTTTTTTTTAATTTTTTTTATGTTTATTTATTTTTGAGACAGAAACAGAGCATGAGTAGGGGAGGGGCAGAGAGAGAGGGAGACACAGAATCCGAAGCAGGCTCCAGGCTCTGAGCTGTCAGCACAGAGCCCAATGCAGGGCTCGAACCCAAGAACCATGAAACCATGACCTGAGCCGAAGTCAGACACTCAAACACTGAGCCACCCAGGCACCCCTGATTTCAGTTTTCTTGTTTATTGAGACTTGTTTTGTGGCCTAACATGTGATCTGTCCTGGAGAATGTTCCCTGTGTACTTATTCTGCTGTTTGGGATGGGATGTTCTGTATGTATCTGTTAGGTCTGTCAAATCTGATGTGTCATTCTAGCCATTGTTTCCTTGTTGACTTTCTATATGGATGAAATCTCCACTAATATAAATAGGGTATTAAATTCTCCTATTATTGTATTACTTTCAATTTCTCCCTTTATGTATGTTAATATTTACTTTATCTTTTAGGTGTTCCCATGCTGGGTGCATAGATGCTTACTGTTGTTACATCCTCTTGTTGTATTATTGCCTTGGTTCTTATGTAGGGCCATTCTTTGTCTCTTGCTACAGTGTTTCTTTTACACTCCATTTTGTCTGACATAAGTATTGGTAACCATTTTTTTGTTTTTGTTTTTTGTTTGCAGTTGCATGGTATATGTTTTCCATTCCTTCACTTTTAGTCTGTATATGTGTGTGGTCTGAAGTGAGTCTGTTGAATACAACATGGGTCTTTATTAATCCATTCAGATCTTAAAAGATGGGTCTTTTACTAATCCATTCAGTCATGCTATCCCTTTGATTGGAGCATGTAGATCATTTACATTTAAAGTAAAAATTGAAAAGTATGTACTTATTGCCAATTTGTTAATTGTTTTCTGGTGGTTTTTGTAATTCTGTTTCTTTCTCCTTCATTTGCTCTCTTCCTTTGTGGTTTGATGGCTTTCTTAAGTGTTATGCTTGGATTCTTTTCTCTTTATTTTATTTTGTGGTATCTATTATAGATTTTTGATTCATGGTTTATATATAACATCTTATTTGTATAGCAGTATATATTATGTTGATGGTCACTTAAGTTTGAACACATTCTAAAAGCACTAAATTTTTACTCTTTCATATTTTATGTATATGATATTACATTTTACATCTTTTAATTTTGTGTATACTTTGCCTGATTTTTATAGATATAATTGATTTTACAACATTTGTAATCTGATTTCCAAACTGGCTTTATAACTGATTAATCTGTATTTACTATGTGTTTACTTCTGCCTGTGGGATTTTTTTCCTACTATAATTTTCTTCTAGTTACAGCTTTTTTTAAAAAAACACCTAGATAATTCCCTTTAACATTTCTTAAAAGTCTGGTTTAGTGGTGTTAACTTTTAAACTTTTGTTTGTCTGGGAAACTATTTCTATTCTGAATGATAACCTTGCCAGGCAGAGTATTCTTGGTTGTAGGTTTTTTCCTTTCATCACTTTGAAGACACCATGTGAATCCTTTCTGGCACACAAAGTTTCTGCTGAAAAATCAGCTGATAGCATATGGAGTTTTCCTTATATGAAACTGTGTTGTCTTTCTGCTTTTAAAATTCTGTCTTTAACATTACTTTTTGCCATATTAATTATTATATACATTGGTGTGGACTTCCTTGTGTTCATCTTGTTAGAGACTCTGTTTTTTTCCTGGACCTGGATGTCTGTTTCCTTCCACAGATTAGGGAAGATTTTAGCTACGATTTTTTCAAATAAGTTTTCTACCCCCTTCTCTGTCTGTCTCTGTCTTTTTAAGTTTGTTTGTTTGTTTGTTTGTTTAGAGAGAAAGCATGAGCAGGGGAGGGGCAGAGAGAGAGAGAGAAAGAGAGAGAATCCTAAGCAGCTTTCACACTACCAGTGTGCAGCCCAATGCGGGGCTCAAATCCTTAAATGGTGAGATCATGACCTGAGCTAAAGTTGAATGCTTAACTGACTGAGCCACCCAGGTGCCCCTGTCTCTCGTTATTCTGGAATCCCTATAATATACATATTATTATGCTTGTTGATGTCACACAGTTCTCTTAATCTATTCTCATTTTTTAAATTATTTTTCCTTTTGCTGTTTAGTTTGGTTGCTTTCCATCAGTCTATCTTCCAGATTGCTGATCTGTTCTTCTGCATCCTCTACTCTGCTATTGATTCCCTCTAGTGTATATTTTATTTCAGTTGGTGAGTTCTTCAGCTCTGACTAGTTCTTTTTTGTATTTTTTATCTCTGTTGAAGTTCTCACTAAGTTTATCCACTCTTTTCTCATGTCCACTGAGTATCTTTATGAGCATTAGTTTGAATTCTTTATCAGGTATATTGCTTATCTCCACTTAATTTATCTTTTTGGTTGTGATTTTGTCTTGTTCTTTTACTTGGCGGGGGCATATTCCTGTTTCTTCTCTTTGTCTAACTATCTGTGTTTGTTTTTATGTGTTCGGTAAATCAGCTATATCTCCTGGTCTTGAAAGTAGTGGCCTTGTGTAGAAGAAGACTTGTGGTGCCCTATAGTGCAGTCTCCCCTGGTTATCAGAACCAGGTGTTACAGGATGTCCCCTGTGTGGACTGTGTGCACTCTCCTGCTGTGACTAAGCTGTAGTTGTCTTCAGCCAAGCTAACTGTAATGACCCATTTTTCCTGCATGGGCAGGGGTTGCTCCTGTACTGTTGAGAAGCCTGTCTATGCCCATGAGCATGTTGGTGGATGGGCTGTCTGTCATCTTAGCTGTCTGCAATTACCCTCTCTGCTGTGGCTGCTGGCCCATGGCACAGTTTGTTCCCTGCACAGCCAGCTAAGAGGTCTGGCTGCAGGATCTGCAGGTGAGAGGACATGTGGGGTTATTTCCCCCTTCCCCATGGCAGTAGTCACTTTGGAGTGGCACTGTTTCCAGTGAGGGCTACCTGCTGGGTGTGGTAGGGCAGAAGTCATTTTGGAGGGACGTCTGCTGAAGTGAGCTGGTTGGATGGGACAAGTCTGCAGGAGAATGCCAGGATAGGGCATGCAGTACTTGCAGAACAGCTTGTTAGCACGGGCTGCCACAAGCATCTGACTATCTAGGCTGGGGGAGGAAAGAGAGAAATTGCATCCACAAGCACTTGTATTCATGGAGAAATCGCCTGTAGATTCCTGCCCTTTTGATTAGTTCTAAAGTGAGTCAATACTCTTCTTCACATATACCCCAGATGCTTCTCAAAGTGCTGCTCCTGTTCTGTGTCTCCAAGAAAGTTATTTAGTATTTTGGCTCCTTTAGGGCCAGCACTCATTTTCCTATTGTCCTCCAGCTCCAATGGAGCTAAACCTGTAGATTTTTAAAGCTTCCAGTATTAAGTCCTGCTGGCTTTCAAATTCAAATATTATGGGAACTCATTTTCCCAATGTGGATCCCCAATGCCAGGGGTGCCCCCACATAGGGTCTGATCCTCCCACTTCTTCGTGCTTGTCCTGTCTTTCCCATTTGTGTTTGGTCATGCTGGCAGTTTGGCTCTCAAACACATCTCCAGTCCTCCTCCTTTCTATGTGAACTTCTCTCTATGATTAGCTGTGTAAGGTCTGTTCTGCCAGTCTTTGGGTCATTTTCAGAGTTAGATAGATGCATAGATGTAGATGTTACCTTGATGTGTCTGTGGGACAAGGTGAACTCAGTATTCTCCTACTCTGCCATCCTTCCTGAGTGCCTGGCTAAAAGTAGTTTATATAACACCATTACAGTGTTTTATTATCCTGTTTGTTTGTATACTTACCTTTACAAATGAAATTTATGCTTTCATATGTTTTTGTGTTGGTTTTCAGTTTGAAGAATTTTCTTAAGCAGCTTTTGTAAGACAGGTTTAGTAGGTAAGAAATTCCCTTAGTTTTTGTGTGGGAAAGACTTTATCTCTTCTTCATTTTTGAAGGATAATTTTGCTGAGTACAGTATTTTTTTATTTTGAAAATTTGTAATGTGTATTTTTGAGAGAGAGACACAGACAGAGTGGGAAGAGGGAAGGAGAGGCAGAAAGTGAGGGAGACAGAGAATCTGAAGCAGGCTGTAGGCTCTGAGCTGTCAGCACAGAGCCTGACACTGGGCTCAAACTCACAAACTGTGAGGTTATAACCTGAGCCAAAGTCAGATGCTTAACCAACTGAACTACCCAGGTACCCCACTGAGTATAGTATTTTTGATTGTTTTTTTTTTCTTTCAGTACTCTAAATAGAGTCTTTATTTCTATAAGTTTATCACTCTATCTTGGCCTGCAAATTTTCTGCTGTAGATAATGTGTCTTTTATTAATTTTGCTGTTTTTTAAAAAACAATTTATTGTCAAATTGGCTAATATACAGTGTGTAAAGTGTGCTCTTGGCTTTTGGGTTAGATTCCATGGTTCATTGCTTACATACAACAGATTTTCTTTCTATGACTGGTTTTAAAATTTTATTCTGATGTGCCTTGGTGTAATTTTATTCATGTTTCTTGTGCGTGGGGTTTGTTGAATTTGTTAGATCTGTTTTTATTATATTCATCAAATTTAGGAACATTTCAGTCATTATTTTTTCAAATATTCTAATATTCTTCTGCACTCTGGGTTCTTTAATTAAGCTTATATTAGATTACTTGAAGGTATCCCACAGCTCACTGGTACTTTATTTTTTAAAAATTATCCTTTTCCTGTTTCATTCTGAATAGTTTATATTGCTTTGTCTTCATAGTTAGAAAATCTTTTGGCTTGCCATGTCTAATCTATTATTCCCAACCAGTGAATTTTTATTTCAGACATTGTAGTTTTTATATTTATAAGTTTGTCTCAGGTCTTTTTTAGATCTTCCATGTCTCTACTTTTAAATTATATGGAATACAGCATAAAACTGTTTCAATGTCTTTGGTAATTCTAGTATCAATTCACGGTTATTTTCTTTCTTTTCTTCCTTTTTTCTCTTTTCTTTTCCTTCCCTTTTTCTTTTCTTTTCTTTTCTTTTCTCTCTCCTTTCCTCTCTTCACTTCTCCCCTCCCCCCAAATCAAGCTCATAGTATTTATTAAGAAAAGTGGCTGCTTTTTACTTTTTTCTTTTTTTTTTAATTTTCCTCTAGTTGACACATAATGTTACATTAGTTTCAGGTATACAACATAGTCATTCAACTTCTCTATATATTATGCTATGCCTACCCCAAGTGCACTTACCATCTGTCATGCAACAGTATTACAATATCATTGGCCATGTTAGTTCTGGGTTATTTTCAGTGATTTTATTTATCTTCTCATTATGGGTTGCATTTTCTTCTTTTATGGCCATTAATTTTTTTTCAGTAAATGCTCAACATTATGAATTTTACCTTGTTGAAAGCTAAATATTTTTGTATTCTTATAAATACTCTTGAGCTTAATTCTGGGACCAAGTTAAATTATTTGGAAACACTAAGTCTTTGCTGTTTTCTTTTAAGATTTGTTAGGCAGGACTGAAGCAGTTACCAGTTTAGGCATACTTATTCCCACCACTGAAGCAAAAACCTTCTGTTTAAACTGCACATTGCCTCTTGAGTCTTGAGGTTTTCCATTCAAGGTGTTGAGAATAGACACTGTTCTTGACCCTGTGTGAGTGCTGGACATTGTTATCTTCAGTCCTTTCAGATGCCCCCCCCCCATCGTGGTTTTTCTTACACATATGTATTGATCAATACTCATATTAATACTAAAGATCTGCTGAAATCTAAAGTGTGCTCTCTCCCCCCCCCACTTTCCCCTCCCTGTAGCTTTTTCTCTCTGGTACTCTACCCTGAGAATTCTACGAACCTATTTTTGCCACAGTCTCATCTTCCTCCCTCCAGCTCAAGTAGTCTGCTAGGCTCTGCTCTGCACAAACCTAGCAATTTTCTCAAGGCTGCAAGCTGAGGTAATCATAAGATTTTTTTTTCTTTCCTGTGACTCAGAGATCACTGTCCTTTGTTTTCTTATGTCCAGTGTCTTACAAACCATTGTTTTATATGTTTTGCCCATTTTTTGGCCGTTTCCAATGGGAAAATAAACATAGTTTATGTTATTCCCTCTTAGCCAGAAGTAGAAGTCCCAGTGATTCTCTTTTAGAAAGTATTGGACTGGGGTCAACAAATGACTCCGAGAAGCAACCAAGCTTGAGAGCCACTGCTCTAGACTAAAAAATAACCTCAGGAAAAATGATGTCTTTAGAGAAGTCTTGTTTTCTTTCCTTAATAATCCAAAATGAGACGATATTTCCTTCCTGATGCTACGGTTTTTATCTAGCCTAGAGTAGAGCCAATCATATATTCTCCTTCAAGGTTAAGATTTCGGGAAATGCTTTCTGTAACTTTCTGTTCTGTCTCTAACTCCAAATTTCCCTCTCTCTCTCACACACATAGTTACTGGTAAACCTCACCAATAACCTTTGGAGGAAGATAGGTTGATTATATGTTTTATTTTGCAGACTGAAAAGTTGAAGCCCAAGGGCCAGTGAAAGGCATAGGGCCTCCCCTCAACCAGATGTAGATTTAACAGGGAAATCTCTGGGTTCCCTGCAGAGTCCATAGATGTTAACAGAGAGGGAAAGGCAACCCTTGGGGAAGGAACCAAAACTACCAACCTGCAGCTTGAAACCTGGAGGCTGAATTCCCTTGTGATTTTGCCCAGGCGAGTGCTACTGCAAATGCTATTCTTGTCCTCAGGACTCTAATTTGGGATGAAAACACAACAGCTTGTCTATCTCAACACTCTAGTTATCACTTCCCCACCTAGAATTCCAGCTAAAGATTTTTTTTCAGCTTCACTGAACTTGTGGGGAAAAGGGCTAAACAAAAATAACTTTGAAATCCTCTCATTGCCTCATGGCTCCAGGTTCAGGAGAATCCACTGGAGAAAACTTCACTCACTCAGGTTGCAAAGCCAAGTAGAAAGGGTACATTATCTCCACTTTATAAACAAGGAAATGAAGACCCTGATGAATTCTTTGACTGTGGACCTGTGCAGAGATAGCTCTATGTTAAGGAGAACTAAAGTGAGTGCTTAGGACCTTGAAGACACAAAACTTTTGTCTCTGGTTTCACAGTAGACTACAAAACAAGGTAAACAAACATACCACTTGGCGTTTCAGGACTATAGTGTAACTGCTAGAGTGGCTGCCAAACTTTGCCACCTAATGAAAGGCACACACTGACCAGGCATTTGCATTACAGTCAAGTTGAGGCAAACAGAACTCAGCAATGCTTAGCATCATAGCTGATCACAGAGTTGCTGGTTGAGTGTTGTTGTTTTCAAACCATCAGAACTTTGACAGCTAAAGTGAATCCAGTTGTTTTATATTATATATAATTCCATATGTAATACATATGGAATTATGTAAATGTATATACATAATATCATTATATATAAAAAATCAAAATGTCTATGAGCAGAAAAAATGTGCCAAGGGCAGAAAATCTGAGTCAAGTTAAACTACAAAGGAGGAGTGTTTTCAGAAGATGGTTTTGCCTTTTGTATGACTGAGTACTGCCTGAGCTTTACTACTGCTACTTCACTGCTACTTCTTGTTGCCATTATTCATGTAACCAGAAAATGTAGAACCAGAATTATCAGGGTTCGTGGTACTTAGTTGGGTGGCTGAAAAATACACATTGAATAAATAAATGAAAGAAGAAATGAAACTCCTTCTAGCCTACTCAGCCCTCCTTCATCTGGCCTCCACCCATCCTCTCGTCTTCCTACCTGTCCTCTTCCTTGTTGTTCACTACTGTCTAGTTTCTCTGGCCCTCTTGATCTTTCTAAATCATGACCGCACATTCTTGCCTTAAGATCTTCGCACAAGCTATTTCCTTTGCCTAACCGGCCCTTTTCCAGATCTCAACATGGTGGACTCTTTCTTATCGACTTTTCCTGACTTCCTGATCTAATTAGTCACCCTGTCTTATCACCCTCCTCATATTCACCTTATAATTATTGTCAACTGGTATTTGCGTATTTTTGTCTAGCTCCTTCACTAAAATGCAACCTCATTTAATTATCAGCATGTACACAGACCATGCACCCTTGCACCAATCAAGGCAACTTACATATGATGTGTTTCATCCTAACAATGACCCTGCAAGTTTAGTTTACTGTTATTGCCCTCATTTTACTGGTGATAAAACTGAGTCAAAGTCTGCAATGAAATGGAGGCAGGGAGAGAGATGAAATAAAGTGTTGGTAAGTGGCAGGGCAGGGCTTCAAACCCAGGCAGTGTGATTCCAGAGTGCATGTTCTTAACTACTCCCTATGGCCCCTCCAACCGGGAGGTGGAGACTTGTAGTCAAGGTCGTCCAAAAGCAGACACTAAGATGGGATTATACATGCAAGAGGTTTATTGGGGAAACAGTAGTAAAGGAGTATGGGAAGGGAACCAGAGGAAGCTGGAAGAGAGAGAGATTAGACTATGATGCAGTTCTGACTCTTGTAAGGGAGAGATAGGAAAAAAAGGAGGAAGAAAGGAAAGAAGGAAGACCATAGATTGTGAAATTTTCTTCAAACTGTACTGCGACGTCCAATCAGAATCATCCATCAGAGGAGTCTTTTGTCTTCTAGGACCTGGTTTGCTTTAGTGCCTCTGCTAAGTTTAGTCATTATCTGGGAACAGCCTGTGGGAAGTATAGCCCGGGCAGGAATGTGGTGATGGATTTCAGAGCACAGCAGATGGTGCTGGCAGTTAATGACATTCCCTCAGTAGGAGCTCTGTGATGTGCATTTTCATGGTGGCCACAGGGATATTGTTTTGTTCACTACCCTATCTCTGACACCTAGACCAATGTCTAGCATATGGCAGCTGCTCCATAAATGTTTGTCAACTAAATGAATTGCTCCTTAGACCATATAAGTTACTTAGTAGTTGTCTGTTGAATATGAACAAATAAAAGGATAAGTGAACATAAAACAAATAGAAGCAAGTTGCCTGTTTTACGATTTGCCCACCACCATTATTGCTCTGGTGAAAAGCAAGCATGGGGGAAATTGAAGTGGGGTCACAGGAGGCAAAGTTTATCTACTTCACCCTTTCTTCTTGGTAACTCTGTGTTTAGGCAATGATTTACAAAGACAAGTGTATTCTCCTAGGGAAAAGAATGATCCTTGGCTGTTGTTTGGGCAGATGCACTTATAGATGCTTCAGACCTGCACATTTCAAGCACTTAATCCACATGAAATAATGATAGTTCACTCTACTGAACCCATTCCAAGCTGGCTAGATATATAGCATTGTGTTATGTATCACAGAACTTCAGACAGGCTCTCAGGCTCATGATTTCCTTTTTTCCTCCCTTTTTCTTTTCTTTCCCCATATCCCTCACTTTCCCTCCCTCTCTCTCTTCTTTACTTTGGTTAAAACAACAAAAATTAACGGTCTTACAGTTCTGAAGGCTGGACATGTGGAACCAAGGTGTATCAGCGGGGCCACGCTTCCTCTGAGGACTGTAGGGGAAGAATCCTTTCTTGCCGTTTCCTAGCTTGTGGGGCCTCCCAGAAACCCATGGTACTCCTTGGCTCATACTGCACCACCCCCATCTCCCCCTCTATCATCACATTTTCTTCCCCATGTGTCTTCACCCTATATAACCAAGTCTTCCTCTTCTCTATTTTTGTTTTTAATTCTGGTTGAATATACAAAACATAAAATTTATTATTTTAACCATTTTTAAGCATATGGTTCAGTGGTATTAAGTGCATTCACGTTGTTGTACAACTATCAGCACATTGATCTCCAGAACTCTTTCCATATTGCATCACTAAAACACTGTACCCATTAAATACTAACTCCCCATCCCCCCTCCTTCCTCAGCCCCTGGCAGCCATCATTTTACTTTCTGTCTGTAGGAATTTGACCACTCAAGCTCTCTCCTAAAAGTGGAATCATACAGTGCTTGCCAGTTTGTGACTGGCTTATTTCACTTGCTATGATATCTTCAAAGCTTATCCATGTTAGAGTATGTGTCAGAATCTCCTTCCTTTTTAAGGCTAAATAATATTCCATTGCATGTTGTATTAGTTTTCTGGAGCTTCCATTGTAAAATAGTACAGACTAGGTGGCTTAAACTACAGAAATTTATCTTCTCACAGTTCTGGAAGTTAGAACTCTAAGATTAAGGTGTCAGCAGGTTTGGAGTCTTCTCAAGGCCCATCTCCTTGGCTTGTAGATGGCTTCATATAGTCATTGTGTCCTCATATAGTCATCCTTCAGTTGGTGTTACCATGGCACTAATCTCTTTTCCTAAGAGTATCAGTTATATGGAATTAGGTCCTACCCATATGACCTCATTTTACCTTAATCATCCCTTTAAAGGTCCTATCTCCATGTAGTCACATTCTAAGGTAGTGGGGGGTTAGGATTCAACACATGAATTTTGGGTGGGTGGGGCACAATTCAGCCCATAACACCCATGGTACAATTATCAAAATCAGGAAGTTAATAATGATACAATTTTATTTGGTATTCTACACACCTTGTTCACACTTTGCTAGTTATCACAGGTATGTCATCTCCAGATTGAGGATCCAGTCCAGGATTACACATTGCATTTGGTTGTCTTGTCTCTTCAGTCTTTTAGGCTGAAACAGTTCCTCCATTTTTCTGTTTTTCATGACCTTAACATTTTGAAGAGTACCGTTCAGTTACTTTAGACAATGTCCCTTAATTTGTAGGATGTTTCCCTGTGATTAAATTCAGTTTATTCATATTTTTAAGAATGCCATAGATATGATGTTTTGTCTCTCTCAGTGCATCATATCAAGAGGCATACAATGTTTATTTGTCACATTGCTAGTGATGTTTTCTTTGGTAAAGGTGGTGTCTGCCAGGCTCCTCCACTGTATTTTTTTCTTTGTAGTAAGTATCTTATGGTGAGATACTTTGAGACAGTGTATCTTTTTTTCCCTCATTTTCAGCTTCTATTGATGATTCTTGCCTAACAGCTATGACTCTGGTGTTTGTTAAATGATGATTTTCTGTTTCTAATATTCCTTCTCCATTTATTAATTCCAGTCGAATTCAAGGAAGAGATTTCCCCACTCTTTGCATATCTGTTCAATTATTTATTTATATCTGTGTGGACTCATGGATTTTATTTTTTATTCTATGATTTATAACCCAACATTATAATTATTTATTTTTATGCTCGAATTGTTCAGGATTTGGTCACTGGGAGCTCATTTCGTTGGCTCCAAAGGTGTCCTTTTGATATGAGCAATTTTCTCCATTTATTCTTTGAGCATTTCCTAAATCCTGACCTCACAAGATGTTCCAGGCTCATCTTGTACTTTTCCTACCCAAGTCTTGAAATGTGCCCTTACTTTGAGGAGCCCTGGTTCTTTTTTTTTTTTTTTTTTTTTTTTGAGAATGGTATTTTACTAAAACATTTACTTTCTCTAGAGAGAATAGGTACTAGTTGTGGTCACTGATCTAGGAGTATAACTGCTTTTTAGGCATTCTCGTTAGAGCTATGAACTGTATGTATGAATATACACACATCTATAGGCATTTGTATATCTTTCTATCCGTATACATTTTTAAATCCTTTAGTTTATGACGATGCTTCCAATTTAAGTCCAAGTCTACAAGATTTACTCTAGCTTTTCTCCTTTCCTAATTCGTAACCCCTTTCTGAGAGAGTGAATTTCCGAATTCACAACCCCTTTCTGACCACCTACTTCTCATTATCCACAATATATTTGCTGACTCATAGAATACACATAAAGGAGTTTCAGAATAACTAACCTATAACCTGTGGGAAATAAACCTACAAATTAAAGTACAATATTTATATACAGTTTTTCTTTGCTTCTTTTATTTTTTTTAATGTTTTTTATTTATTTTTGAGAGACAGAGAGAGACAGCACGAGCAGGGGAGGGTCAGAGAGAGAGGGAGACACAGAATCTGAAGCAGGCTCCAGGCTCTGAGCTGTCAGCACAGAGCCCGACACGGGGCTCGAACCCATGGACCGTGAGATCATGACCTGAGCCGAAGCTGGATGCCCAACCGACTGAGCCACCCAGGCGCCCCTTTCTTTGCTTCTTTTAATTCTTAGAGTATGTAGTCAAAGTTTTCCAAAGTTACTTTGATTAGTTATTCACCACCACTACCCTTCAGTATGGTTCTCTTGTCGGTAATAGTTTGATTCATTCTTTTCTGTTTATGTCCCATTTTGGGACTTCTTCCCCATCATCCATTTTAATCATATACCTATTCTTTGAGTATGTGAGATACTAACCTCATTCTTAAGACAAAACTGTAATTTCTTTTTTATTCAAGAAGTGCCATTCTCCTCTCTTCTACCACATTTCCATTTTTTTTTTTTTTACCGTTTCAACCTACTATCTCAGATCTTAGTAGTTTCTGCTTTATTCCATTTTCTTTTCATAAATGAGCACATTTATGTATATTTTCTTATTTTTCCTCTTATACTCTAAACATAGTACAGACACTTTTATGAAGGTTGCTTCTATTCTCCTAACATTATATCCTAAAAATTACTCTATATCAGTTCATAGATGACTTCTTCATTCTTTTTATAGCTACATAGTATTGCATTGTGTGGATGTACCATAGCTTATTCAATCACTTTGCTATATTTAAATTGTTTCTAATACTGTGCAATTATAATTCTGTATGTGTATTTTTACACTGCTGAGTGTGTATCTTTGGGATAAACTCCTCCAACTACTTCTAATAATTGCCTTGACTCTTCTGCTGGCTCAATAGGTAAGCACATATATATTTTAATTATAGAAGCCTAACGTCTCTAAAAAATTATACTAGTTTATAGTCCCACTAACAATGTTTGGAAGTACCTGTTTCTTCATAGAATCTACTAACAAAATGTGGGTTTTTGTGTTTTTGTTTATTTTTTAGCTTTTACCTTTCTAATGGGTAAGAGACAGTATCTCAGTATAGTTTAATTGACATTAACTTATTTTTATAAAATCTGATTGAGTGAGACTGAATGTCTTTTCGTATGTTTGAGGGCCATTTTAAAAATATTTGTGAATTGTCTAACTTTACTTGGCCTGTCTTTTTATCAGATTTGGGGGGCCTCTATTCTTAATTTTTATGAATTGTTTACATATTAGGGATATTAGCCTTTGTGATATATCTTGAAAACATTTCCTCCTGTTTACCAATTTCCATAACTTGAGATATGGTAGCTCTTGCCATTCAGTTTCTATTTTTTTGTACTCAAATATTTTTTTTAGTCTTTATTTTTGAGAGTGAGACAGAGAGAGACAGAGTGTGAGCAGGGGAGAGGCAGACATAGAATCTGAAACAGGCCCAGGCTCTGAGCTGTCAGCACAGAGCCTGGTGCGGGGCTTGAACCTACTGACCGTGAGATCATGACCTGAGCCAAAGTCAGACGCTTAACCGACTGAGCCACCCAGGTGCCCCTGTACTCAAATTTATCAGAAAGATTTCAAAACTATGGTTGAGTTTCCAGTAAAGAGCTTAAGATAGAATATGATCACAAATTTTCATACATTTGAATGACTATTGTGTGAAAGAGGGGTGAACTTATTCAGTGTTTCTCTAAAGAATTAGGTTAAATGACTTGCATTTAAAGGAAGCAACAGGAGCGCATGGGGGGCTCAATTGGTTAAGCGGCTGACTTCGGCTCAGGTAATGATCTCCAAGTTTGAGCCCCTCGTCAGGCTCAGAGCCTGGAGCCTGGTTCGGATTCTGTGTCTCCCTCTTTCTCTGTCCCTCCCCCACTCATACTCTGTCTCTGTCTCTGTCTCTCAAAAATAAGTAAAACATTAAAAAATTTTAAAGGAAACAACTTTTGCCATTAATGCAACAAAGGGCTTCCTAGTGATGCATGGACCTTGGTTTCATAAGTAACTTATTCTGTATCACTAGAAGGTTAAAGGTTCCTGTTATGGTGTATGTTATTCCAAAGGTCAAATATTAGCATTTGGTACAAAGTGAGATACCAAGTTAAGCTGGAGTGGAGAATCAAAAATGGATTTTCAAAGACAGGAGTGCATTAAAGGAAATTTAATATGGAGTGACTGAGCTAAACTAAGGTTGCAAAACCAAGGAAGGAAGAAAAAAAAAAGGAAAGAAAACAAAGGAAGTCAGCAGGATTTACACGGAGTTAATCAGAATGGTTAAACAAAAGAGGGGCTGGGCCAGTTTTGAAAATGTGGGTTAGTATCCTTGATGATTTTTAGGAGTTCTTACTGCATGTTCAAGGTAAATTGAGTCAACATAAACCATATCAATAGATACCGTGATTAATTTGCATGTTCTATAAATATTTATTGAGCTTTGGCCCTGACACTGTCTAGTTGTTCCAAATATAGCAGAACAAAAAAGATATTTTTCTGATTTTGTAAGGCACACAGTCTTGGCAGTTGTTACTTGCCAGCTGTGACTCTGCTTACTGGAACTTTGTTCCAAGCCAAATTACTTTACCTAGCACCTCAGAATCTCAGGAAATGTCATCTCCCTGAAATTCAGGCAACTTATCTGGCCAGACTGAACTGAACCAATTATACTGCCCATACCTTTCATTTCAGATTCTCAAAACATTTTATACAGTGCAATCATCATGACTGTCCTACAAGAAGCATTTCAGTGCCCCCATGATGAATTCAGAGGGACAAATAGAAGTGATAAGGTAGAGACTGGGTGAGTCAGCAAAGGTCGAAAGCAAGTCCAAAAACCTAACAATCTCAGAATCTTCACTCAATGACTAGACCACAGAGCATGGAAATTTGACATCTTCATGCTCTTTTTGCCCTAACAATGTACAGAGACATCCATAAAATTCATGGAATAGGGAAAATTGCTTGAGACGTCAGGCTAAGGTTTACCCTAAATATCTGCGTTTCTTTCAAGCCTTGATTTTAAGCTAGTGGACTTCTGGGAAATGGAATATTTAGATGTCATAGATCCTTTCAGTCTCAGAGCTGAAAGAGTTCTTACAGTTCACCTACCTAATCTCCCATACCACAAGAAGAATTGGAGAGGTTAGGAGGACTTCCCAAAACCACAGATAGTTAACATTCTTTTGGGGTCTTCTACATTGTTGTTCTGTGTACCTTATCTTCATCTCAGACTATTTCCCCTGTTCTCTATACTCTAGCTGGTCTGAATTTCCTTTAATTCCTCATCGGTATGATACTCTCTTTTTGCCTCTAAGACTTTGCACGTGCTCTTCCCATCGTTTGGATTAATTCTCCATTATCTTTCTCTGGAGAACTCTCACTTAATATTCTTTCTGAGCTTATCCCCTTGACTGAGTAAAAAAGCCTTCTATGTTCCCATGGGACCCTTAATATCACCCTTGGAAATGCTCATCACACTTGCAACTACATGTTTAATGCTTATCTTCCCCAATAAAAATATTTTTTTTGTCTTGTTTTCTTCTATATCTCCAAATGATAGCCGAACAGTTTTGGACACAGTGGTTGGTCGCTACTTATTTATTAAGATTAAATGGAAACCAGGACCCAAATTTAGTTTTTCTGGTTCCTGGTATGACACTATTTCACACTATGGTCTTGCCTCCTGATTGAACATTATTTTCCTATGACGGTATTGGTGGATATTGACAAAGATCAAGTATTTTCCCTGAGGATCATCTGATTACTTGTGGTGTTTTTTTTTTAATGTTTATTTTTGAGAGAGAGAGAGAATGACAGAGTGTAAGCAGGGGGAGGGGCAGAGAGAGAGAGAGAGAGAGAGGGAGACAGAATCCGAAGAAGACTGCAGGCTCTGAGCTGTCAGCAGAGCCCGACCTGGGGCTCAAACCCACGAACCGTGAGATCATGAGCTGAGCCCAAGTTGGACGCTTGACCGACTGAGCCATCCAGGCTCACCCATCAGGTACTTTTTAAATACCACAAGCAATCAGGGGCGCCTGGGTGGCTCAGTCAGTTAAGCGTCCAACTTCGGCTCAGGTCATGATCTCAGAGTTCGTGGGTTCGAGCTCTGCATCGGGCTCTGTGCTGACAGCTAGCTCAGAGCCTGGGGTCTGTCTTCAAATTCTGTGTCTCCCTCTCTCTCTGACCCTCCCCTGTTCACACTGTCTCTCTCTTTCTTTCTCTCTCTCTCTCTCTTTCTCTCAAAAATAAAAATAAAAACATTAATAAAGAAAATATTTTAAAATAAAAAGTACCTGATGAAAGAAGGATATCTGAAAGATTAGAGTGACTCGAAGTTAGATGGATGCAGCCTCACATGTGATAGCAATGTCAGCAGGGCAATTTTTCAGTTAATAGGACAAAAATACACATTTGGTTTGGTCAAATTCTGTATCATGGCAAATGTCATCTGGGATTATCTAGCCAGCATGGTCAGCTCATCAAACCTGGTATTTAATGGTGTGATAGTTTGCCCTTATAGCCAGCGGTTCTTGTGAATTCAAGAATACATAGAGAAATTCAAACAAAGTTTAATTTATTTATGGGCATAATAAATAAGTCAAATATTCTTGCCTAACACTAATAAATGGTTAAACTGGACAATGAAATTTTAAGTAGCAGATTTATTAATATATTTTTCTATTTGGTTTTCCCTTATATTAAAGTCATAAATAATGTAAGTTAATAAGAATGTATCTTAGGGATTATGTTGTTCATGCATGCATTTTATTTATTTTTTATGCATGCATTTTAAAGTAGAGCGAACCAAGGTCCTGAATAGTTAAGAGACTTGCATATGGTCACATAGATAGTGGCCGAATCGTCCGTTTGTCTTTAGCCTCAAAATGCTACCAGTATGATGTGTTGTGTGTGTAGGAATGTGCAGAAGGGCAACATCTTAAAAAGGGACTATAACATTTAGATACATATAGACACACACTCACACATGAAAAACAAATAGACAACATCTGTGGCTCCAGAATAACATGGGCCATTTGACCTTGACAGAATCATCAGAGAGAAAGCTAGTGTCATAAATGATGCTTTGTTACCCATTAGATTCTTTTGGGGAAATGTACCAGTAACCAAATCAGGAAAGATAACAAATTCAGGCTGGAAATTATGGTGGATTCTGTTTTCTTTAGGAAAAACAATCCACTTCATGTCCTTCTGAAAATTTTCACAAAATGCTCTAATTAACTTGATTCTGCTGGGTTGGAGGTGTGGAGTTTTATGGCTCCCACAGAGAATCTTTCACCCACACTGGCAGTCATTGGCCCTAATCATAATTTGGATGATATTCAATCGTTCCAAAAGCATTTTTACAGACATCCCAGGACTACATTGATTAGGAATTTGTTTCAACAAGCCCTGAGGTTTACCTTTGATTTACAAACTCTCCCTTCACAGAGAGCATAATTCAAGAGTGCTAATAAGATTTCTGAAGGGATATCAGTCTAGGAGTCAGGATAATCTGTTGGCTTATTTTCATAGCACTTTGCAAATTCATAACCAGATAAATGATACAAACATTTTTCAGTGTTGAGGAAAACAGCATTGTTGTTAGAGTAGCAAAGACTCCCCTTGTCCCCAACTTTCTGCAATAGACATAAGAAGGACTGTTTTACCCATTGGCCGCTTAATTGATTACCTTCAGGAATCTATTATTTCCAATTGACACTTAAACCTATGAAATTTGTCCTAATCCTTAGAATCACTGTTCTCGCCACTGTTTGGGCCTCCAGAGCCTTCATCTCATTTAGGGAATGACTGTCAAGTTCACTGCAGAAGGGCTAGACCAGCACTGTTGAACAGAATCTTCTTTGACCAAGGAAATGTTTTATATCTGTTCTATTTAGTATGGTAGCCACTAGATATATGACTACTGAGCACTTGAAATATAATGTGACTGAGAAGCTGAATTTTTTAAAATTTAAATTTAGTGGCCATATCATCAGACAGCACAGGGGCTATGCATGATCACTTCTATTGACATATCACCGTCCAGAACCCATTCTTAGTGTTTCAACCTAGTTGCAAACTATACTGGGAAATGTAGTCTTCCATGGGCTCAAGAAGAGGAAAACAGAATTGGTGAACATCTAGCAAGCCTGTTTCATAGACTGTCCATCTGGTCATAAAGGTCTTTTTCACTACTGTTTCACACATAACACATACTCACCACTCAAGGCTCCACTTAGTCCCTGCAATTTTGTTTAAAGCTCAGGAACCCTGGTGCTCTGTAGTCTTGTTCCTCAAGTCCAGATGCAGTTTTTGTTAGCTTGGCAACTGATAAAATAAATAGAAATGTATATGCTTCTGCTTGTCTGTCCCCCCTACACCAATATATACTGATGGAACAGGGCTGGGATAACCACAATAAACACTCCATCAAAAACGGGAAGAGTAGAGATGCCATACAGCTACACTTGTCTGGAGCAATTCTGGAATTCAGTTTAGGCAGGCATTATAAATGCATCCATGCTTGAGGTGGGGTGATTCTTTGATTATACCCTGATTCTGGAAGCAGTTCTCTTGTTTGTTGTTCTCTGTGGCCCCTGGTTCCTCTAGGAGTCACCCCCACCTTCCACCCCCCAGTGCATAATTTTTTTTAACCACATATGAAATGCTCTTTGGGGGAATTGTGCAGCTTTTGAAGCTTGCCCTGCTCATGGAAATTTTAAGAATTGTTGAAACAGTCTGTTTCAACAGTTGAACAGTCAAAGCCTTTTTTTAGTCCAGATTCATGGTTTCTTAGGCAGTATAATGCCCTCAAAAATGTAGTGGGCTTCTAATCTATTTTCAGTCTATTTCATATGCCCGTAACCACACCCACTTTCTTCTAACACTGAAGAGTTAGAAGCAGTTTGATTTTACAATCCTGAAAAATTCCTGGACACTCTATTCATTTTATTTCGGCTTACAAGCAAGCTGATTCTTTTATGAATTCATCTCTTTCTTGTAATACCTTGTAAAATGCAGCCAATAGTAGGCAACACTTGGTAGTAGCATCCTGCTTTCTGAATTCTTCCCCTAAAGCTCCAAGGTCATTTGATGTGTGATCTGACATCCAGGTCACAGTACTGTATTTCAAGTTCTAATGTTTCATCAAATGTGTGGAACTGCTCAACAAGTATTTTGATCTTTTTTTAGCCTCTAGCATTGGTTTGCTTGCCACTCAGTGCTGATTTTTTAGGCACTGGCACAAATTCTAGGTTTTTGCTTTCAGCAGCCTCCAATTCAAGATACCAATTTCTATGTTAGAGGAATTTATACTCCCTGCTCTAACCACAGTTTGCAAGGCTCAGTGGCTTAGCACCACAAAGGTTCATTTCTTGCTTACATCCTATCCAGTGCTGGTTTAAGGCTTTCCTTGGGGGCTCTCTGCTTGGCAGTGACTCCAGGTCTCGGTTTTTTTGTAACCTGTGAAATTGTCATTTAAACATATGGCTTCTGGGGTGCCTGCATGGCTCAGTTGGTTAATCATCCAACTCTTGATTTCAACTCAGGTCATGATCTCACGGTTCTTGTGTTTGAGCCCCATGTAGGGCTCCATACAGAGGGTGGAGCCTGGTTGGGATTCTCTCTCTCTCCCTCTACCCTGTTTTCCCTGCTCATGCTCGCTTCTCTCTCTCTCTCTCCCCCTCTCTCTCAATAAATAAATTAACACACACACACGCGCACACACACACACACACAGAACATGTCTTCCAAAAGCACTATTGAAAGGGAAGAGAGAGAAGGGGTAATTGTGCAGAAATTTTATGGTCAGTACTGAAAGTGATGTGTATCACTTCTACTCCACATCCCATTAGCCAGAATGTGGTGGCTTCAATCTGATTTCAAAGGAGACTGGGAAATGTAATGTTTCTCAAAGCAGAAGAAACTGCATTCATGAGCATCTAGTCTCCCTCTGCCACACTAAAGATGTTCCAGCTTCTTTACCACGTTATCTCATTCACTCCTCACAGCAACCCTGTGTGGAAGGTATCATTATCCCCTTATAATAGGTAGAGACTGGAAAGAGTTTACACTCGGAGTCATGCTACAGTGTGTTACCTAAAATTGAATCCTCCTCACCAGGTAGCATCAAGGAAGGTGAGCTGACTGGCTGCCAGTTAACCAGGTGATCTCGCCTCAGTCCAGATTTCAGTCATCAATTTTGAGCACCAGAAAGTGATTTTGGTTTACTGAGAGTGAATTGGGCACTCAGAGTAGCTTTACATTAACTAAGCTCACAGAAATTGCTATGTATGTCACTTTAATAATTCACTAACTCATGAAAAGAAATAACTTATGAAAGTATGTCACTTTAATAATTTACTAACTTATGAAAAGAAATAATAATTGCCATGTGGGTTAGAATTTCATGTGGGTGTGATGTACCCTTTAACAATTTTTTTTTGTTTAGAGAGAGCACCAATATGGAAGGGGCAGAGAGAGAGAGAGAGAGAGAGAGAGAGAAAATCCCAAGCAGCCTCCACACTGTCAGTGCAGAGACTGATGTGGGGCTTGAACTCATGAGCCAGGAGATAATGACCTGACCCAAAACCAAGAGTTGGCCACTTAATCGACTGAGCCGCCAAGGCACCTCAGTATAATCTTAAAAAAGTCTGGTGATATTCAGGGATGGGTGAAAGGGGTGGGCTATCAGGGATCACCTGAAAAGCATTTCAGCATATACATGGCTACTTGCCTTCTACATCATGGTGTCCCCATACCGTGTGCAAAGTACACTAGGTGATTCTCAGATAACCACCCTATCTTCCACTCTCTTTCTCCTCTTGGACCACATCCAGCATAAAGAAGCAGAGCTCTCTGGAAAGCTAAATGCTTCAGGAATAGGCAAATAGAATAAAGGCATTTATTTAGATGAGGTTCTGCTCCCCAGGTAAGAAGGCTTAAAATCCTTTACTGCACTACAGAGAGGACCTTACCAGTAAGGACTTACAAGTTCTGCCAACATCGACCTCTTGCTGGATACTTTCTGCTGTATAGTTTTTATGTAGTTTAATCTCTCTGAATTATCTTTTTCTAAGTTTCCTTTGCTGATCAACCCCATCCTGACTGTTACATGCTTTCTTGAGTTGTACTCATATATCCACTTGAGTTGTACTCATATATCCAAAGTTTGTGGTCTTTTAAGCTGCTTTTGCATATCTCTCTTGTAACCTATTATGTGCTGAATGATAATTCTGTAAGGCAAATTTACTGCCTTCCCAAATTCTGGATAGTGTCTTATTTTTGCCTCTAAGTTTCCCCTGTAAATTATAAAAAAATTAAGTATGGCATAAAAGAAGTAAACAATTTCCTCCTGCTTTGAGGTTTCTCCTTATTTCTTCTCCCTTAAGACTGTATTAATCAATTATCAAACTTAGAAAGACCCAAGAGAAATAGATTCTTTTAAGGGAAGGATGACAGATTTGTGGTGGTAGCATAGTCACCTGTCTCTCTGTGTCCGTGGCAGGTGTCAGTCCTGGATCTTGGCTGAGTTAGTCATCTGAACTTCGCAACCGACATGAAACATTCCTATCCCTTTTTAAGTTTTTGTCATTGGTAAAGACATAAATTCTTGACATATTTTAGGACTATCAGAGTCATAATTTTCTTTGGATATTACTTGATTAAAAGATAGAGAAACTGAGTAAAGAGTGAGAAAGAAATCTCTGAATTCCAGGGGATGTTGAGATCGGTCTGTGGGGGAGACCAGTGTCCTAGGTGGAAGGTAGTGCTCACATGACCCTCAAGAGCTCTTCCAATCCTGACATTTTGGAGCTTAATGGCTCTTCTTGGGCTCCTCATCCACTTTTTCTTGAAGTAAGTGTATGTCTCGTAGCTGCTCTAGGCTTTCTTTTTGCCACTGGCCTCTCCCCACCTTCCACTGAATTCCTTTCCCATTGAGAACTGGCTTTCAATTGAAATCTGTGTACATCATCTTAATAAGTGTTCAGCACCCTGGATTTTAGGATCTTTTTTTCATTTTATTGTTGTTATTCTCTTAGTGCTTCTGTAGGAGATGCTATGTTTCTGAGTTGCCTGTGTAAAATGAATAATGGGCCAACGGACAGGGAGGGGATCCCTCAAGGCCATCTGCTGTTCACTCAGATCACATAAGAATGGCTGTGGTAAGGCCTCGAGGGAGCCTGAATGGGCTTTGTTAAAGAATTCCCTCTCACTGCCCTCAGTTTAGCCAATCCTAGGAACTCAGGGGTATCGGGAGGCTGCTTGGCATTGGCTTATGCAAGCCAATTGTTGGCTTATTTGTTTCTGAGTGTAGTTGACACACAGTGTTGCATTAGGTACAGGTGTATGAGGTAGTGATTCAACATCTCTAGATGTTATGCTATGTTCACCACAAGTGTAGCTACCATCTGTCACCATACATGCAATATCGCTGACTATATTCCCTATGCTGTACCTTTTATTACCATGATTTAGTCCATTCCATACCTGGAACTTCTGAATCTCCTACTCCCCTTTACCCATTTTGCCCATCACCCCCAACCCCTTTCCTTCTGGTAACCATCAGTTCTCTGTATTTATAGATCTAATTCTGCTTTTTGTATATTCATTTTTTTTGGATTCCATATATGAGTGAAATCATATGGTGTTTGTCTTTTTCAATCCAACTTATTTACCCTCGAGGTCTATCCACATTGTCACAAATGACAAGCCAATTGTTTGTATCTCTTCCCAGGCCCCATATTCAGTAACTTGAAAACAGACATGATGGGAATATTTATACCATGGAAATGGGAAAATGCTACAAATTAAAGTTATTTGTTTTTCTCTTGAAGAGTCTGTTGCGGCATTTAGCAGCAAACTATTGTCCAAAGTTATGGTCAGAGCATTGTGTTCGCTCAATGACATCAAAGGATACTGAAGATAGAGATCTAGTCACCTGTATATTTCACAGAAAACTGAAAAGAGCTTCTTAATTCAAGCCTGTTGCATTATAAGTGTATAATAATAATCCTATTGTGAATAGAAGCAAGGTCTAAATACATTTGTATATCATCTTTCCATATTCCTTTGAAATATGTTTTTAAAATTTTTTAATGTTTGAGATATTATGGACTTTTAACACTAAGTAATTTATGAAACTTATTTTTCATGGCTATTCAACGAAAATGTCATTAAGATTAATAGATGTTTAGGGGCGCCTGGGTGGCTCAGTCAGTTGAGTGACTTCAGCTCAGGTCATGATCTCATGGTTCATGGGTTCAAGTCCCGCATCGGGCTCTGTGCTGATAGCTAGCTCAGAGCTGGAGCCTGTCTTCAGATTCTGTCTCTCCCCCTCTCTCTGTCTCTCCTCTGCTTGCAGTGTCTCCCTCTCTCTCTCTCTCAAAAAATAAATAAAACATAAAAAATTTTTTTAAAGATTAATTGATGTTAGGCTTGTCAAATTTCTGAAATGATGCTATTAATTGCTTTTTTCTCTAAATAAAATGTAATATAAGGGAGCTTCCATGCCTAAGTTCATAATAGTTGATTGTTGGCAGAAAATTGGCACTCCAGTTTTCATTAGAGAATTGGAGACTTCATCTGCAAAAATTAAGAAATAATGAGAAAATAGCAAAAATTATATTTTAATGTTTTTTTTTAAATTTATTTTTAACAGAGAGAGACAGAAAGTGAGCAGGAGAGGGGCAGAGAGAAACGGAAACACAGAATCTGAAGCAGGCTCCAGGCTCCGAGCTGTCAGCACAGAGCCTGATGCAGGGCTCGAACTCGTGAACTACAAGATCATGACCTGAGCCGAAGTTGGCTGCTTAATTTTTTAAGACAGAGAAATGTGGAAGCAATAGGACCAGACAAACTAGATAAAAGATTCTGGAGAAGGGAGGACCTCTTCTATGTGAGCATTTTATTTTCTGAGGGCAGTTTACAAATCAGGAAAATGACAGGGTATTAGATTGGGCCCAGGCAGAGTCTGGATACTGGGGAAAACTGAAATTAGCAGTCTTTGGTTTTCAGCACGTTAACTCTGCATGCTTTGGTTGGCTGCCTTTGTACTTATCCTGTTTGGAGTTTGATTCTCAACCATGATCGCCTCAGTTATTATTTCTGCCCCAATCTCTTCCTTGCCTTCTGGGACTTACAGATATGATGCACCTTTATTTGTAAACTATATTCTACACATTTATCACTCTTTGTTTCTTTAAAACTTCTTCCTTATTATGCTTTCGTTTTTCTTGAGTATTTTCTCCTGATATTTCTTTGCTTCACCAATTCTGTCTTCTCCTCTTTCCAGTCTGCTGTTGAAACGGTTTGGTGAGTTTTTAATTTCAATGAAGCTGAGGAGAAAAGCAGAAGAAAATCCTTCACAGTTTGGCGGTAAAATACATAGAACAAAATTTACAATGTTAACCATTTTTTAACTGTACAGTCAGTGGGATTAAGTACATTCTTATTATTGTGCAAACATCAACACCATCAATCCAGAGCTTTTTACCCTGCAAAACTGAAATTTTATATGCATTCAACAAAAACTCCTGATTACCTCTCCCCCACCCCTAGCCTCTGCAACCACGATTCTATTTTCTGACTCTGATTATGATGACTCTAAGTACCTCATATAAGTGGAATCATACTGTACTTATTTTTTTGTGACTGGCTTATTTCACTTAGGATAACGTACTCAAGGTTCATTTATGTGGTATTATATGTCAGAACTTATTTCCTTTGTAAGGCTGGAGATATAGATACATCTCCCACATTTTGCTTATCCATTCATCTGTCAGTGGACACTTGGTTGCTTCCAATGTTTAGCTATTGTGAATACTACTGTGAACATAGTACACAAATATCTCTTTGAGACCCTGATTTTAATTCTTTTGAGCAAATACCCAAAAGTAGGATTGCTGGATCATAGGGCAATTCTATTTCTAATTTTTTGAGGATCCACTATACTGTTTTCCACAGTGACTGTGCTGTGTTACATTCCCATGAACAGTTCACCCAGGGTTCCAGTTTTTCTACATCCTTGCATCATTTGCTTCTTTCTGTTTTATTTCCTCCATTTCTTTTTGTTTCAAGTTTTTATTTAAATTACAATCATTTGGGGTCCCTGGGTAGCTCAGTCAGTTAAGCATCCGACTCTTGATTTCAGCTCAGGTCATGATCCCAGAGTCATGGGATTGAGCCCATGCTGACCATGGAACCTACTTAAGATTCTCTCTCCCTCTCTCTTCCTCTCTTCCTCTCTCTTCCTCTCTTCCTCTCTTCCTCTCTCTTCCTCTCTCTCTCCCTTCCTCTCTCTCTCCCTTTGCCCCTCTCCCCTGGGCTCTCTTTCTCTCAAATAAATAAATAAATAAATAAATCCAGTTAGTTAACATACAGTGTAATATTAGTTTCAGAATAGAATTTAGTGATTCATCAATTACATATGGCACCCAGTGCTCATCACAAGTGCCCTCCTTAATACCCATCACCCATTTAGCCCATCTCCCCATCCACCTCCCACCCCAACAATCCCGTTTATTTTCTGTAGTTACAAGTATGGTTTACCTGTTCCCCTCCCCCCTCCCCACTCTATGCTCATCTTTTTTTCTTTTAATGTTTGTTAGAGAGAGAGAGAAACAGAGCATGAGTCGGGGAGGGGCAGAGAGAGAGGGAGACAGAATTGGAAACAGGCTCCAGGCTCTGAGCTGTCAACGCAGAGCCCAACACAGGGCTCAAACTCACAAGCCACAAGATCATGACCTGAGTCGAAGTTGGATGCTCAACCAACTGAGCCACACAGGCACCCCATCTATTTTGTTTCTTAAATTCTGTATATGAGTGAAACCATGTGGTATTGGTCTTTCTCTGACTGATTACACTTAGCATAGTATACTCTGGCTCCATCCACATCATTGCAAATGGCAAGGTTTGATTTGATACTTTTTTAAAACTAAGCTTCCTTTGTGCATTCAGCAGCTGATGGACACTTGGGCTCTTTCTGTAATTTGACTATTGCTGATCATGGTACTGTAAACATCAGGGTGCATGTGTCCCTTCAAATCAGTATTTTTGTAACCTTTGGGTAAATACCTAGTAGTGCAATTGCTAGATCATAGGGTAGTTCTATTTTTAACATTTTGAGGAAGCTCCATACTATTTTCCAGAGTGGCTGTACCAGTCTTCATTCCCACCAACAGTGCAAGAGGGTTCCTTTTATCTGCATCCTCACCAACATCTGTTGTTTCCTGCATTGTTAATTTTAGCCATTCTGACAGCGAAGAGGTAATATCTCATTGTAGTTTTGATTTGTGTTTCCCTGATGATGAGTGATGTTGAGCATGTGTCTATTAGCTATTTTGATGTTGCCTTTGGAAAAATGTCTATTCATGTCTTCTGCCCATTTCTTAACTGGATTATTTATTTTTTGGGGGGGGTACTGAGTTTGACAGGTTCTTTATATATTTTGGATACTGAGTCTTTATCAGTTATGTCATTTGGAAATATCTTCTCCCATTCTGAAGGTTGTCTTTTAGTTTTGGTGATTGTTTCCTTTGCTGTGCAGAAGCTTTTTATCTTGATGAAGTCCCAATAGTTTATTTTTGCTTTTATTTCCCTTGCCTCCAGAGATTTGTCTAGAAAGAAACTGCTGTGGCCAATGTCAAAGAGGTTACTCCCTATGTCCTGCTCTAGGATTTTGATGGTTTCCTGTCTCACATTTAGGTTTTCATCCATTTTGAATTTATTTTTATGTGTGGTGTAAGAAAGTGGTCCAGGGTTATTCTTCTTCATGTTGCTGTCCAGTTTTCCCACGACCATTTGTTGAAGAGACTGTCTTTTTTCCACTGGATATTCTTTTCTGCTTTGACCATGTAGTTGTAGGTCAATTTCTGGGTTTTCTATTCTATTCCATTGATCTATGGGTCTATTTTTGTACCAGTACCATACTGTCTTGATGACTACAGGGTTGTAATATAACTTGAAGTTCAAAACTGTAATGCCTCCAGCTTTGGTTTTCTTTTTCAGGATTGCTTTGGCTATCTGGCATCCATTGTGGTTCCATGTGAATTTTAGAATTGTTTTGTATATCTCTATAAAAAACGAGGGTAGTATTTTGATAGGGTTTGCATTAAATGTGTAGATTGCTTTGGGTAGTATTGACATCTTAACAATATTTGTTCTTTCAGTCCGTGAGAATGGACTGTTTTTTCCATTTCTTGGTGTCATCTTCAATTTCTTTTATAAGTGTTCTATAGTTATCAGAGTACAGATCTTGTTACCTCTTGGTTAGGTATATTCTTTAGGTCTGATTGTTTTTGGTGCAATGGCAAATGGGATCAATTCCTTGATTTCTCTTTCTGCTGCTTTATTATCTGGTGTATAGAAATGTAACAGATTTCTGTATGTTGAAATTGTATACCAGTTCTAGACAATTTTTTTTGTGAAGTCTTTGGGGTTTTCTACATAGAGAATCATTTTCTGTGAATAGTAAAAGTTTAACTTCCTCCTTGCTGTTTTGGATGCCTTTTATTTCTTGTTGTTGCCTGATTGCTGTGGTTAGGACTTCCAGTACTATGTTAAATAACAGTGGTGAGGGTAGACATCTCAATACTGTTGCTGATGATAGAGGAAAAGCTCTGTTTTTCCCCATTGAGGATGATATTACCTATGAGTCTTCTGTATATGGCCTTTGTGAAGTTGAGGTATGTTCCCTCTATCCCTACTTTGTTGAAGGTTTTTATCAAGAATGGATCCTGTACTTTGTCAAATATTTTTTCTGCGTCTATTGAGAGGATCATATGATTCTTATCCTTACTTTTATTAATGTGGTGTATCATGTTGTTTGATTTACGAACATTGAACCACCCCTGTAGCCCAGGCATAAATCCCACTTGATCATGGTGAATAATTCATTTAATGTACTGTTGGATTTGCTTTGCTAGGATCTTCTTGAGAATTTTTGCATTTATGTTCATGAGGAATATTGGCCTGTAATTGACTTTTTTAGATGAATCTTCGGTTTTTTAACCAAGGTAATGCTGGCTTCATAGAGTGAATTTGGAAGTTTTCCTTTGATTTCTATTTTTTGGAACAGTTTGATAATAATAGGTATTGGCCCTTCTTTAAATATTTGGTAGAATTCCCCTGGGAAGTCATTTGGCCCTGGACTTTTGTTTGTTGGGAGATTTTTTATTATTGATTTGATTTCTTTGCTGGTTATCAGTCTGTTTGAGTTTTCTATTTATTCCTATTTCAGTTTTGGTAGTTCATATGTTTCAAGGGATTTATTCATTTCTTATAGATAACCCAATTTGTTGGCATGTGATTTTTCTTAATATTTTCTTATAATTATTTGTATTTTTATGGTGTTGGTTGTGATCTCACCTTTCTCATTCATGATTTTATTTATTGGTGTCTTTTCTCTTTTCTTTTTGATAAGTCTGGCTAGGGATTTATCAGTTTTATTAATTCTTTCAAAGAACCAGCTCCTGGTTTTATTGATCTGTTCTACTGTCCTTTTTTGTTTGTTTCTATATCATTTATTTCACTCTAATCTTTATTTTTTCCCTTCTGCTGACTGTAGACTTCAATTATTGTTCTCTTCTAGCTCCTTGAGGCGTAAGGTTAGGTTGTGTATTTGAAAGTCCTCTTGTTTCTTGAGGTAGGCTTGTATTTCTAATACTTCCCCTTATGACCATTTGTGCTACATCCCAAACGTTTTGGACCACTGTGTTTTCATTTTTATTTCCATGTGTTTTTAAAATTCTTCTATTTCCTGATTGATTCATTCATTCTTTAGTCAGATGTTCTTTAACTTCCATGTATTTGTGGTTTTTCCAAATTTTTTCTTGTGGTTGACTTCAAGTTTCATAGAGTTGTGGTCTAAAAATATGCATGGTATGATCTCAGTCTTTTTTACTTGTTGAGACTTGATTTGTGACCCAGTATGTGATCTATTCTGGAGAATGTCCTATGTGCCCTCAAAAAGAGTGTAGGGGTGCCTAGGAGGCTCGGTTAAGCAGTCAACTCTTGATTTCAGTCAGGTCATGATCTCACGGTTTGTGGGATTGTGGGCCCCATGTTGGGCTCAGTGTTGACAGTGCAGAGCCTGCTTAGGATTCTCTCTCTTCTCTGCTCTTCCCCCACTCATGTTCTCTCTCTCTCTCTCTTTTCAAAATAAATATGAAAAAATTTTAATAAAATATATTTCTTTGATTTTGTTTAAATGATCTATTCATTGTTGTAAGTGGGGTGTTAAATCCCCCTACTATTATTGTATTATTATCAATGAAATTCTTTGTTTTTGTTTTATATATTTGGGTGTACCAAGTTGAGGGCATAAATATTTACAAGTATTAGATCTTCTTGTTGAATAGGCCCCTTTATTATGATATAGTACCCTTCTTCATCTTTGGTTATTACAGTCTGTGGTTTAAAAGTCTACTTTGTCTGATACAAGTATGGCTCCTCTGGCTTTCTTTGATGTCCATTAGCATGATAAATGGTTATCCCCTCACTTTGAATCTGCAAGTCTCTTTAGGTCAAAAATGGGTCTCTTGTAGTCAGCATATAGATGGGTCTTATTTTTTTTATCCATTTGGACACCCTATTTTTTTTATTGGAGCAATTAGTCCATTTACATTCAGAGGGATTATTGACAAATATAAATTTAGTGCCATTGTATTACTTGTTAAGTCATTGCTTCTGGAGATTTTCTCTGTTCTTTTCTAGTCATTGTCACTTTTGGGGGTTTTTTCGTACTCAAAGAGTTTTCTTTAATATTTCTTGCAGAGCTGGTTTAGTGGTCATGAACTCCTTCAGTTTTTGTTTGTCTGGGAAACTCTTTATCTCTCCTATTCTGAATGACAAGCCTTGCTGGATAGAGTATGTTGGCTACATATTTTTCCCGTCAGCCCCTTGAATATTTCATGCCACTCCCTTCTGGCTTGCCATGTTTCTATGGAGAGGTCTGCTGCTAAACTTATTTGTTTTCCCTTGTAAGTTAAGGACTTTTTTTCTCTTGCTGCTATTAGGATTTTTTCCCTTATCTCTGTATTTTGCAAATTTAATTATGATCTATTTTGATGTTGGCCTTATTTTTTTATGGGATTTCCCTGTGCCTCCTGGATTTGGATGTCTATTTCCTTTCCCAGATGAGGGAAGTTTTCAGCTATAATTTCCTCAAGTAGGGGTGGCTCAGTCGGTTGAGCATCCGGCTTTGGATCAGGTCATGATCTCGTGGTTTGTGGGTTCAAGCCCCACATCGGGCTCTGTGCTGACAGCTAGCTCAGAGCCTAGAGCCTGCTTCAGATTCTGTATCTCCCTCTCTCTCTGACCCTCCCCTGCTCATGCTGTTTCTCTCCCTCTCTCTCTCTCAGAAATAAATAAAACATTAGGAAAAATTTTTTTTTTAATTTCCTCAAGTAAATTTTCTTTCCCCTTTTCCCTCTCTTCTTCTAGGATTTTTAGGATACAAATATTATTACACTTTTGTATCACTAAGTTCCCCACGTCTACCTCTGTCACCTAATATTTCTTTCCCTCTTCTTTCAGCTTCATTATTTTCCATAATTTTATTCTCTATGTCACTTATTCATTCCTCTGTGTCTTCCAGTCCTTGTGGTCATTGCATCCAGTCAGTTTTGCAACTCAGTGATAGCATTTTTTTTTTTTTTAAATCTCAGCCTGACTAGTTTTTAGGTCTTTTATCTCTAATAATGGTGTCTTCTATGCTTTTCTCAAGCCCAGCGAGTATCTTTATGGTGGTTGTTTTAATTTTGGATCAGGCATATCACTTATATCTGTTTCACTTAGATTCCTGGTCATGACCTTTTCTTGTTCTCTTTTAGGGTGAAATTCCTCTGTGTTGGCATTTTGTCTAGGTCTCTGTTTTCTTCTCTGTGTTAGGAAAGCCTGTTATGTTTTCTGCTCCTGAGAGTAATGGCTTTATTAAGAAGAGGTCATATACTGTCCAGGGCTCAGAGCTTCAGAAAACGTTTCTGGTGTATGCTGTGTACACTCTGCTGTTGTGTTTTGGCTGCTCTTTCCCTCAGGGCAGCCTCTGCAGAGTTTCTCCTTGCCTGCAGTGGGGAATGTTTGGACCTTGGCCAGAGTTTGGCAAGTTTTAAGGAGGTGTGCTCTAGTCTGTTTATTAGAAGAGACTTCATGCTATTTTCACTAGAGCTGAAGCTTTGCAGTGCTCTGTGGTCAATAGGCTTGTGTAGGCGGCGTTTGTGCTCGTATTCTTGGGGGAGGGGCCTGCTGCTCAGGTTCTCAGGCACACTTGCCCTAGCAAAGCAGCACCCGCAGCGCACAGGGGGCGGGGTTATAAGTGGTTTAGGCCACCGCTGTTGGCATTGCTCTGCTTACTGAAGTTAGTTTATGCTGAGGGGCATGTGAGAGGAATGGCACCAGACCTCTCCCTCATCCCCAGAGAGAGGAGTTTGTGCCTGTCACTGTCTGGGTAGCACTCACAGAAGAGTGAGCAATCTCCGCTCCTGTGTCCCAGGCATCCCTCAGATTCCTGCCTTCTTCACCCTGTCTGTGTCTGGACTGTGTGCCCATGTGGCAGTGCAGTGTACCTGTGTTTTATCCCAGTTAGCTGACTGAGTTTTAAAACTCCAAACTTGGGGCGCCTGCGTGGCTCAGTCAGTTGAGCATCTGACTCTTGATTTTGGCTCAGGTCATGATCTCATATTTTGTGGGATCAAGCCATGCGTTGGACCCTGTGCTGACAACTCAGAGCCTGCTTGGGATTTTCTCTCTCCCTCTCTCTCTCTGCCCCTCCTCTCCTTCTCAAATAAATGAACATTTACAAAATAAAATAAAACCTAAAACTTGAGGGATGTGGCATGGTGTGGACCTATGCTGGTCCTCTGGGAGAGAGTCCTGACACACTGGGGCTGATGCAGGTTTGTCCCAGGAAAGTCTTACCAAAGTGCAGGAACTTGGAGTTTGAAATAAAGTGCAAGACAAAGTGGTGTCCAGGTTAGCCACCCTCAGCAGCTGTCTATGCTGAGGGGCAGAGGAGGGTATTGGCGCCTGCCAGATCTTTTGTCCCCAGAGAAGGCAATTCGGCAATGCCACTTCTCCCAGATGTGCTCCAAGAAGTGGAAACAATCTTTCCCGGTATATCCCAGGGGATCCTCAGATTGCACCTTCCACTGTCCGCCCTCCATCTCCACAGGAGCACTGTAGCACCTGCCAGCCTCCACACAGGTGAAAGTCCACACAGTGTGGACCTCCAAAACTTAAAAGTCTTTGAGTTCCACTGGTTGTAAAAACTTATGACAATCAGCCCCTCCTGTTTTCCCAGTCAATGGCGTTGGTGAAGTGTTTTCCTTGTGTGATCCCCTGTGTGCTTCTCTCCCCTCCCCCCACCCCAGTGATCAGGACTCCCTCCCCTCTGCAGCACCCATGATCCTTTCCTCCCCCCAAATCATGTCTCCTCACCTCTTACCTTCCATGATGTGGCCTTTTCTCTCCTTCTAGTTGTGCCATTTGTTCTGTCTGTCCTCAAACTGATTTCTTGGGTGGTCAGAATGATTTGATATTTATCTGGATGTATTCAAGGGATTAAGCAAGCCCAGGGTCCTCCTACTTCTCTGCCATCTTAGTTCCCTGTTTTTTCTTTCTATATATTAGTCATCCTAATGGGTATGAGGTGATACCTCATTGAAGTTTTTATTTGCATTTCCCTAATGATTAATGATATTTAGCATCTTTCATTATGCTTGTTGGCTTTTTGTATACCTTCTTTAGATCAATGTTCAAGTTCTTTGTTTATTTTTGAATTGGGTTGTTTGATTTTTGTCTTTGGGATTTAGGAACTATCTATCTATTCTGGATATTAATCTCTTATCAGATATATAATTTGCAAAAATTTTTCCCATTTTGTGGATTGCCTGTTTACTCTGTTGATAGGGTCTTTGGATACACAAATTTTAAAAATTTTTATCAAGTTCATTTTGTCTATTTTGTTGTTGTTGCCTGTGCCTTTGTTGCCATATACAAAAATCATTGCCAAATCTAATGTCATGAATCTTTTGCCCTACAGTTTATTCTAATAGTTTGATAGTTGAGGGTCTATATTTTGGTCATGAATGCACTTTAAGTTAACTTTTGTATATGGTCTTAGTTCAGGATTCAATTCCATTATTTTGATTGTGGATATCCACTGCTTCCAGAACCATTTATTAAAAGACTGTCTTTTCCCCATTGAATGGTCTTGGCACCCTTGTTGAAGATCATTTGACTGTATATGCAAGGATTTATTTCTGGACTCTTTATTCCATTGATTTACATTTCTGAATTCATGCCAGTACCACAGTTTTGATTACTGTAGCTTTGTAGTAAGTTTTGAAGCAGGAAGTGTGAATCTTTATCTTTGTGCTTTTGGAAGCTTGTTTTAGCTATTTGGGGTCATTTGAATTTCCATATAATTTTAGGATAGATTTTTCTATTTCTGCAAAAGAAAAAAAGGGTATTGGGGATTTGATATGGATTACATTAAATGTTTAGGTCATTTTTGGATAGTATTGGCATCTTGAAAATATTACATTTCCAATCTATGAATGTAGAATGTCTGTACATTTATTTATGTTGTCTTTTTTTCTTTCAGAAATGTTTTGTCATTTTCATCACACAAGGCTTTTGCCACCTTAGTTAATCCCTAAGTATAGTTTTGGAAGGTATTGTAAATGGAATTGTTTTCCTAATTTCTTTTTCAGACTGTTCATTGTTAGTGTATAGAAATGCAACTGATTTTTGTTGACTTTGTGTCCTGCTACTTTGCTGAATTTGTTTATTAGTTCTAACAGGTATTTTTGTGTGGAATTTTTAGCCTTTTACATATAAGATCATATCATCTGCAAACAGAGATCACTTTAGTTCTTTCCAATTATGATGCATTTAATCTCCTTTTCTCACCTAATTATTCTGGCTAGAACTTCCAGTACCTGTGTTGAACAGAAGTGGTGAAAGTAGGAATCCTTGCCTTGTTTTGATCATAGTGAAAAACCTTTCAGGTTTTTTTTTTTTCTATCAAATAAACCTATTTGCTGTGGGCTTTTTATACATAGCTTTTATTATATTGAGATAGTTTTCTTCTGTTCCAAGTATGTTGAATGTTTTTCTTTTTTAATCATGAAAGAATAGAATATTAAATTTTGCTAAATGCTTTTTCTTCATCAATTGAGATGATCATGTAGTTTTTTCCCCCTTAATTTTGTTAATGTGGAATATTATACTGATAAAATTTCTTAGAGAGAGTGAGAGAGAGAGAGAGAGGGAGAGAGAGGGAGAGAGAGTGTATGTGTGTGTGCACATGTGAGTGTAAGGGAGAGAATCTCAAGCAGACTCCACACTCAGCGCTGAGTGCAACACCAGGCTTGATCTCATGACAATGAGATCATGACCTGAGCTGAAATCAAGAGTTGGATGCTTAACTGACTGAACCACCCAGCTGCTCCTACTGAAAATTTTTTGTTTGAACTATTCTTGCATTTTGGGAATAAGTCCCACTTGGTCATGATGTATAATATTTTTTATGTGCTGCTGAATTTGGTTTGCTTAGCATTTTATTGGGGACTTTTACATTAATTTTCATAATAAATATTGGACTGTAGTTTTATTTTGTTTTGTTTTTCTTATAATGTCTTTGTCTGGTTTTGGTACCAGGTTAATTCTGGCCTCAGAGGATGAGTTAGTGTTCTATCCTCTTCAATTTGGGGGAGTAGGTGTTTGAGAAGTATTGGTGTTAATTTTTCTTTAAATATTTAGTAGAATTCACCAATGAATCCATCAGGTACAGAATTCTTCCCACTGTCGTTGGGAGATTTTTATTACTGAGTCAATCCCCTTAGTAGTTATAGGTCTATTTATATTTTCTATTTCTTCATGGTTTACTCTTGGTAGGTTTTGTGTTTCTATGAATTTTTCCATTTCATATAGTTGTCCAATTTGTTGGTGTATATTTGGTCACAGTACTGTCTTATAATTCTTTTTATTTCTACAGAATTGTGGTAATGTCCCCACTTTAATTTCTGATTTTAGTAATTTAAGTCTTTCTTTTTTTCTTATTACATCTAGCTAACGTTTAATTTTGTTGCTGTTTTTGAAGAGCCAACTTTTGGTTTCATTAATTTTTCTCTATTATTTTTCTATTCCTAACTTTATCTCCTAATGTTTATTATGTCTGCCTTCTGCTACCTGAGGGTTTAGGTTTTTTTCTTTTTCAAGTTCCTTAGGTTGTAAAATTAGGTGTTTGAAATCTTTATTGTTTTCTATTGTAAGTTTTACAGTCATAAATTTCTCCTTTAACACTGCTTTCATTGTGTTCTGCGTTTGTTTCCATTAATCTCTAAGTATTTTCTAATTTCTCTTGTGATTTCTTCTTTCACTCATTGTTTGTTTAAGAATGTATTGTTAATTTCCACAAATATGTGACTTTACTAGTTTTTCTTATTAATGATTTCTAACTTCATCCTGTTGTAGTCAGAGAACATGTTAAATATGATACCTATCTTTTAAAATGTATTGAGACCTAATTTGTGACCTAACTTGTGGTCTGTCTTGGAAAATATCCTGTATGTACTTGAGAAGAATGTGTAGTCTGGAGGGTAGAGTGTTTTGTGTATGTCTATTAGATCTAGTTAGTTTATTGTGTTGTCAAGTCCTCTCTTTCCTTATATTCTATCTTGTTGTTCTACACATTATTGAGAGTAGGGTATTGAACTTGTCAACTATTACTATATAATTATTTTTCCCTTTAATCCTCCTAATTTTTTCATTTTATAGTTTGGTAATTTGTTACTGCATAAGTATTTATAATCATATCTCTTTACTGTCTTGAATTTTTTATTAATATATATTATCATTCTTTGTCTTTTATATAGGTTTTAAATTTAAAGTCCATTTTATATGGTTTTAATAGAGCCACTCCTCTCTTTTGGTTACTATTAGCATGGAATTCTTTTTCTAGCCTTTCGCTTTCAATCTGTTTGTTTCTTTGGTTAAAGCAAGTCTTTCTTAGACAGCACATACTTGAATCATGCTTTTTAAATCCATTCTGCTAATCTCTGTCTTTTGATATGAGAGTTTAATCCATTTACATTTAAAGTAATTACTGCTAAGGAGTGATTGACTTCTGTCATTTTGATATTTTATTCTATATGCCTATAGCTTTTTGGTCTTTTGTTTATGGCATTACTGTCATCTTGTGTGTTGACTTTTTTTTTTGGTAATGAAACATTCAAATTCATTTCTCATTTCCTTTTATGTATATTCTTAGTGTCTGTTCATTTCAACCCATAGGATCCCATTTAGCATTTTTAGTAGAAAAGGATATAGTCATAATAACTCCTTTAGTTTTTGTTTATCTGAAAATAACTTAAATTTCCCCTTGCTTTTGAAGGACAGTTTTGTCAGATACTAGGATTCTTGGTTGATATTTTTTTCCTTTAGCACTTTGTATCAGCCCACTGTCTTCTGGTATCCAAAGTTTCGGATGGGAACTATGCTAATAATCTTATTGAGGACCCTTATGTGTTACAAGTTTCTTCTCTATTGCTGCTTTCAAAATTCTTTCTTTGGCTTTTCACAGTATGATTATAGTATGTCTCAGTAGGAGTCTCAGTTCATCCTAGTAGGAGTTTGTTGAGCTTCTTGATATTTATATTCATATCTTTCATCAAATTTGGGAAGTTTTCAGCCACTACTTTTTCATATATTCTCTCTGCTCATTTCTCTTTCTCTTCTTCTGGGACTCCCACAATGTGTATGTTGGTCCACTTGGTATCCCACAGCTTCCTTAGACTCTGAATACTTTTTTTTTTTCAATCTATTTTCTTTATGTTTCTCAGGTTTAATAATTTCACTATTCTATTATCAAATTTGCTGATTCTATCTCCTGCCTGTTCATGTCTGCCTTTGAATCTCTCTGGTAAAATTTTCATTTCAGTTCCTGTACTTCTCAGTTCCAAAACTTTTTAGGTTTTATTTATTTATTTTTTTAGGTTTTCTTTTTCTTGATATTTACATTTTGTTCATCATTTTCTTTATTTTCATTCTTGTCTTTATTTAATTCTTTGACCATCTTTAAGACCGTTATTTTGAAGTCTTTGTCTAGTAGATATATCATCAGTTCTTTTTCAGGGACACTTTTTGTGGTTTAGTTTTTCCCTTAAATGAGCCATGTTTTCCTGTTTCTTTGTATGCCTGGATTTTAGTTGGAAAGTGGGCACTTGAATCTAATAATGTAGTAATGTGGTAACTCTGAAAATTTGATTTTCTCCCTTTTCCATGGTTTCCTGGTTTTTGATGTTTTGTGTGTTTTTAGATTGTTTTGGTTTCTTTGTTGTTGTTGTTGTTGTACGCTATCTCTGTGCCAAGGATCACCTTAGGTGTAAATTTAAGTTCTTCCTAGGTCTTTTCTGAAACTGCACATTTGGAAGACAGGGTTCTTTTTGCCTGCCCTTGCTCCTGCAAGCTGGTCCAGGAAAACACGCATAGCTACTTGCCATAATGGGGCTGCAGGGGTGGGAATGCATAGCTGCTAAGGTGCTAGGAGCTGAAGTTGACTGAAATTAACTGCAATTTATCAGAGTCTTTCCCTGGAAGTTACAAGCTTTCAGTCTACACTGCAGAGTTACAAAGTAGTTACATCATACAGATTCTACCAATGTAATTGTTTTCTAGGTGAGAAGACTATTTTTCAGCTTCCTACTCTGACATCTCCCCAAAATCCTCCTACATGGATTGAATTTTGCATGTCAGGCCAACCGTGCATTTCTGAAACTCCATTTGGTTATTTGATATTATTGTTTTTATATATTATCAATTTCGATTTGTTAAAATTTTGTTTAGGACATTTGCAACTATGTTTATGAGGGATATTGATTGGTGACTCATTTCTTATAATGTTTTAATCTTATTTTGGTATCAGTTTAATGATGAACTCATAGAATAACATGGGGAGTACTCTGAAGGTTTTTTAACTACAAATTTTTAAATTTTTAATGTTTATTTTTGAGAGAGAGAGAGCACAAGTGGGGGAGGGGCAGACAGACTCTGAAGCAGGCTCCAGGTTCTCAACTGTCAGTACAGAGCCCGGCATGGGACTTGAACTTATGAACCGTGAGATCATGACCTGAGCTGAAGTTGGATGCTAACTGACTGAGACACCGAGGCACCCATACAATTTTTTTAATGTTTATTTATTTTGACAGAGAGAGAGTGAGCATGGGTGAGGGAAGGGTGGCAGGTGGGGGGAGGCGCAGAGACAGAGGATCCAGTGTGGGCTCTGGGCTGAGAGCCGAGAGCCCGATGTGAGCTTGAGCTCATGAACCATGAGATCATGAAGGAGCGAAATCAGACACTTAACTGACTGAGCCACCCAGGTGCCCCTTAACTATAAATTTTATCTAAGCTGTCAAAGGTATTGACATAAATTTATTTATGATATTTACTTATTAACCTTTTAATATCTATAATTTGTATTAATCCGCAGCTAGATATTTATCACTTGATTTCAAAGAATCCGCCTTTGGTTGTGTTGATTTTCTCTATTTTCCTGTTCTCTATTTTGTTGATTTATACTCTGACATTTATTCTGCTTCCTTTGAGTTTAATTGGCTCTTCTTTTTCTAGTTGCGTAAAGTGGAAGCTGAGGTCACTCATATGAGAATTTTCTTCTAATATTGGCATTAATTCTATAAAATTGTGACATCCCACAAATTTTTATATGTAGTATTTTCATTTTCACTAAGCTTGAAATATTTTTAAATTTCCTTTCTGATTTATTCTTTGACCCATATGTACTTTAGATGTGTGTTAGTTTCCAAATATTTTGGAAATTTACAGGGATATTTCTGTTAATAGTTTTTAATTTATATCCATAGTAATCAGGGGTGCCTGGGTGGCTCAGTCGGTTAAGTGACTCTTGATTTCAGTTCAGGTCATGATCTCATGGTTTGTGAGTCTGAGCTCCATGTCAGGCTCTGCTCTGGTAGTGTGGAGCCTGCTTTGGATTCTCTCTCTCTCCCTCTCTCTTTGCTCCTCCTCCGTTCATGCTCTCTCTCTCTCTCTCTCTCCAAATAAATAAATCAACTTAAAAAAATAAATCCATAATAATCAGACAACATACTTTGTATAACTTGAATACTATCAAATTTCTTGAGATACGTTTTGGTTTACCAATATTGTCTGTGCATTTGAAAATAATGTGTATTCTATTACATAGAATTCTCTATGCTCTTAACTAGATGAAATTAAATGAGAGTGTTATTCAAGTATGCTATATCATTACTTATTTCCTGTTTAGTTGTTTGTTTTATCAAGTATTGTGAGAGGTATTGAAATGTCCAACAATAACTGTGAATGTTTGTTTATCCTTGTAGTTGTCAGTTTTTACTACATGTTTTTTGAAACTCTGTTGTATAGTGCCTAAATTTCTATGATTGTTATTTCGTCTACATTAATTGACTCCTTTATTATTATGAAATAACTGTCTTTATACATAATATTTTCTCTGCAGCCTATTCTATTGAATATTAGTATAGCCACTTCAGCTTTTTATTACTATTGTTAGCACTGTGTATTTTTCATACATTTACTTTTAATCTATTTGTGTCTTTGTATTTGAATTGTGTTTCTTATAGGTAGCATAGAATTGCTTTTTTAAGGTCAATTTGACAATTTTTGGCTTTAAACTAGGATATTGAGACTATTTATCATCTTGTTATTGTTTTTGTTTGTCCAATGTAGCTTTCATTCCCTTTTCCTTTTTTCTTGGCTTCTTTTGGATTTAGTGAGCACTTTTTATAATTCTGTTTTATCTCATTTTTTGTCTTATCCAATGTAACTGTTTTACCATTTTGGGGATTGTTTTAGAGTTGATAGTATAATATTTAACTTATGACTCATCAGCTGTCATTTTCAAGGGATAATATATCAGTTCTCATAAAATACAAGAGACTTACAATGGTATACTTTTATTTCATCTCTCCTGATATTTGCCCTATTGGTGTCACATATTTTCCTTTCACAGATATTGTAAACCACAGAATACATTATTTATAAAATTTTTTTAAACATTTATTCACCATTGAGAGACAGAGAGAGCAGGGGAGGGACAGAGAGAGAAGGAGACACAGAATCTGAAGCAGGCTCCAGGCTCTGAGCTGTCAGCACCGAGCCTGATGCAGCGCTCAAACCCACGAACCATGAGATCATGACCTGCGTCAAAGTTGGACATTGAACTGACTGAGCCACCCAGTTGCCCCTGCAGAATACATTATTGAAACATTATCTTTAAAAATATTTAAGTAATAAAAATATTTTATATTAACCCATGTAGTTATTCCATTGCTCATTATTTCTTTGTTTAGATTCATATTTCCACCTGATCTCATTTTCTTCCTTTTAACATTTCTTTTTGTAGGTCTCTTCAGCTTTTGTTTTTTTAAAAGAACTTTGTTTCACACTTATTTTTAAGAGAGATTTTCCCTGGGTATAGAATTCTAGGTTGTGGGTGGCTCAGTCAGTTGAGTGTCTAACTTCAGCTCAGGTCATGATCTCACAGTCTGTGAGTTCGAGCCCTGCGTCTGGCTCTGGGCTGACAGCTCAAAGCCTGGGGCCTCATTCAGATTTTGTGTCTCCTTCTCTCTTTGCCCCTCCCCTGCTCATGCTCTGTCTCTCAAGATTAAATAAATGTTAAAAAAATAAAAAAAGAATTCTAGGTTGAATTTTTAAATTTAGTACTTTAAAAATGTTGTTCAAGAATTTTCTTTCTTGCATTGCCTCTGATAAGAAGTCAACTTTTATGCTTTTTTCTCCGAGTATTGGTTTTTATTTGCTGCTGTAACACATTATGACAACCTTAGTGACTTAAAACAGCACAGATTTATTATCTTATAGTGGTGGAATTCTCTCATAGTTCTGGAAAAATATTGAAGACCCATGGGTCTCCCTGGGCTAAAATCAAGATATTGGCAAAGTTTCATTCCTTTCTAGAGGCTGCAGGAGATAATGCATTTTCTTGCTTTTTTCCAGTTTCTAGAGACCTCTAGCATTCCTTAGCTCACGGCTCCCTTCCCCCGCTTTTAAAATCAGCAACATCAGAAGAAGTCCTTCTCACACTGTCATCTCTCTGATTCTCTCTTCTGTCTCCCTCTTCCTCTTTTAAGGACCTTTGTGATTACATTGGGCCCATTCATATAATCCAGAATAATCTTCCTATCTTCAGGTTGCCTGATTAGCTGACTGTATTACATCTTTTACATTAATTCCTTTTGCTATTTGATATAACATATTTATAGATTCCAAAGATTAGGACATGGATATCTTTGGGAAGTCATTGTTCTACCTTCCACACTCTGCATATATCTTGTCTTTTTTCCTCTGGATGCTTTTAAGATTTTCTTATATCACTGGTTTTAAGCAATTTGATTTTGATATGCCTGAGAGTAGTTTTATTCCTGTTTCTTTTGTGATTCATTTAGCTTTTTGGATCAGGAGTTTATCATTCTAAATCAATTTTAGAAAAATTTCAACCATTATTTTTCAAATCATTTTTCTGTAAGATTTTCATTTTCTTTTTTTTTTTAAACATTTATTTATTTTTGAGAGACAGAGAGAGACAGATCATGAGTAGGAGAGGGGCAGAGAGAGAGGGACACACAGAATCTGAAGCAGGCTCCAGGCTCTGAGCTGTCAGCACAGAGCCCGACGTGGGGCTCGAATCCACAAACTGTGAGATCATGACCTGAGCCAAAGTTGGACACTCAACCGACTGAGCCACCCAGGCGGCCCTGTAAGATTTTCAAAGATTCAAATTACATGTTTATTAGGCTACCTGAGGTTGTCCCACAGATTACTAATGTTCTGTTTACATTTTTAAATTTTCTTTGTGTGTGCGTTTTATGTTATGCCTTAAAATTTACTTTAATCTGCTATTAACCTTTTCAGTTAATCTTTCATCTCACACTTTGTGATTCTGATCTCTAGAAGAGCAATTTTAGTGCTTTTTGTGTCTACCGTGTCTCTTCTTAAGGTTTGGAACATATGGAACACAGCTATAATAATTGTTTTAATGTCCTTGTCT
>CM053562.1:24912152-25250065 GCA_028646485.1 Cryptoprocta ferox
GGGTAAAATTCAAAATCTTTGACATCCAATCAAAAATTACCAGAATGCAAAGAAGCAGAAAACTATGACCCATAGTAGGGAACTTAATTGAAGCTGACTGAGAACTGACAGAGATGTTAGAATTAGCAGACAAGGACATTAAAACAATTATTATAGCTGTGTTCCATATGTTCCAAACCTTAAGAAGAGACACGGTAGATGAAGATAGTGCTTCATCTCTCACAGGAATCGCTGTTTCCTGCCTCATGAGGATCAGTGTTAGAAGGTGGAAGAGGACATGCGGCACCTGAGTGGCTCAGTCGGTTAAGCACTCATCTTCGGCTCAGGTCATGATCTCACAGTTTGCGAGTTTGGGCCCGCACTGGGCTTTGGGCTGACAGCTCTGAGCCTGGAGCCTGCTTTGGATTCTGTCTCTGTCTCTGTCTCTCTCTCTCTCTCTCTCTCTCTCTGCCCCTCCCCCACTCATGCTCTCTCTCAAAAATAAATAAACATCAAAAAAAACTTTTTTTAAAAGCTGGAGGAGCGTCAGTAATATATCCTTCCAGAATGAGGAGGCACTTAAATACAAAAGCAAGCAAAAAAAACAAAAGCCACTGTGTATCGTTTATACAGGTTTCATTTGGAGTAACTTACTGACAGGGCACATGGGCAGACGGGGCTGATACGGGCCACTATGGAAGTATTCTCCACCCTTCTGCAGATTTAATTTCCAGCTTTTATGGTGTGAGGGGCATGGTGGTGAGGCCGCAGGGTAGTTTTCTAAAGTGGTATCATCTGTGCTCCAGAGAGGAGCACACAATGGAAGGCCATAGGTGGAGTTAGTGTTGTCAGCATTTCTACAATCACTCTCGCTTATTGCCTGATAGTCAGTGTCTTCAAACCATTGTTTCACATACTTTGAATTTTTTGAAATTGTTTCAGTTAGGAGGTTAAATATGGTCCCTATTATTCCATGCTGGATTGAAGCAAAAGTCCCTATGGCCTCACTTTTGAGAGTAGAATTATTTTACATTGAAGGGAGGGAGAGAGAAATTTAGTCATCATCAATTCATCCACTAAATAAATATTTATTGAGAATCTACTGTGTGTCAGACACTAGTTGGCCCTTTCACTCTCTTGGGTTTGTGTGTCTCTCTTTAGCATTTTACACCTTGTTACTTTTTGCTGTGTCTTAGAATTATGTATTTAATGTCAATCTCTCATCTGATTTGTAAGCTTATTTAATTTAAAGTTCCTGTCATATAGGCATGCCTGGTTAAGCATCCAACTTTGTCATGATCTCACGGTTCTTGAGTTTGACCCCCACATAAGGCTCTCTGCTGTCAGCACGGAGCCCACCTCAGATCCTTTGTTCCTCTCTGTTTCTCTCTCTCTCTCTCTCTGCCCCTCCCCTTCTCGTGTTCGTTCTCTCTCTCTCTCTCAAAAATAAATAAATAAATAAATAAATATATATATATATATATATATATATATATATATATTTAAAAAGTCCTTGCCTTATATAACATCTACATATGCCTCACTGCACTTACCACAGTTTCTGGAGTCTAGAAAAGTCTCAATGAAAGATTTCCTTTTGAAAATGAACTTTTAAATACACACATGCATTGGTATTTTTGAGTCTATAGACATATACCCTGTCTGTGTGTTCCTTACCACCTTGCAGCTTTCACAGAGAAAACAATTTTGAGGAGACACCATAGTTCTTTCTAAAACTCATCCTTTCCCAGCTGTAACAGCTGCTGCTCTGCAAGTGTGATTAAGGGAAGAGCTCCCCAAGAGGCCCTGGTTGTTGAGTTGGGAAGGAAAGTGTTTTGTTTCCCATGAATATGAATACTTAGGAATGTGCTGGGAGTGATGATGCTAATAATTCATATCTACTAGGCATAATCCTTCCTGTGGTTGCATTACAGCTTCCGCTTCTGAGACATTGAAAGGGTGATCCAGAAATATACGGATAGTATCTCTTTCTCCCACTAGCTTTCAGCTCAGACTAAATGGTAACACAAGAGGGCTTTTATTTTATATTTTTAAAAAAATCTACGCTCTAGTTAACATACAGTGCAACAGTGGTTTCAGGAGTAGACTTCAGTGATTCATCACTTACATACACCACCCAGTGCTCATCACAAGTGGCCTCCTTCAAACCCATCCCCCATCTAACCCATCCCCCACCCACCTCACAAATGAAGGCTTGTAAAAGGAACATTTTCAGCAGAGGTTATTTTCAGCTTTTTTTTAGACCCTATTGATGTATCTATTTTGTTACTTTTAAATTTTACCAGGGCTGGGAATTAACTTTTGGGATCTGTCTCTGTATACTATTCTGCAGACATTCAGGGCTGCATCAATGGATCTTTGTTCTCCTAATCTTCCCAGTTTACAGGGAAGGCTGACAAGTCTTCAGGATGAAAGGACTTTGGATAACACCAGAATAGGTTTATCGCTTGTAACTAATCCTAAACCTATGAAGTTACAGTCCTGTATCAAAACGTCCCTCAAGGCATGAAACCCCTTTTGCTTACTAGTTCAGCCTAATTACTTGTAGAATCTGCAATATTTATCTAGAAGCCAATGAAAGGAAACTCAATATTCCCTTTTTATACTTTCAAAACAATACTGAAGATGATCAAAGTCAGATTTGGGTTAAAAGATGAGGGACCTAAATTCTCACTTTGAAAACTCACTTTTTCACCTCCTCTTTGCCTATTCTTTCTCTAGTTACATTTTATATGAACTTTCTGTTTACATGAATGAGTCAAGATGAAAACTTTAGCTTATATTTAGAAACTGGTTAAGTAAAAGTTCTCTGACTGGGCTTCTCTTTAAAGCCATGATGAACTAAAAAGGACTAGGGCAAACCTTCCATCATTAAACTAGAAAACTAGACAAAGTATATGTGTCTTAGCACATCCAGGTTGTTATCACAAATTGCCATAGACTGAGTGGCTTATAAACAATAGGAGTTTATTTCTCATCATTCTAGAGTTTTCAAAGTCCAAGATCAAGGCACCTGCAGCTTTGGTGTCTGGGGCGAGCCCACTTCCTGGTTCATTGATGGCCATCTTTTCCCTGTGTCCTCACATGGTAGAAGGGGCCAAGGAGCTCTTTTATTATAGCATTAATTCTATTTATGAGAGTCAACTCTCACAACCTAGTCACCTCCCAAAGGCTGCACCGCCAAATACTATCCACATTGTGCATTAGATTTCAAAATATGAATTGGAGGGGGGGTGGCGGTGGGATACAAATAGTCAATAGCAACACAAAACAACTATTTTCAGTCATTGTAAAACATGCAGAACATGGTTGTGACTCCTAATCACCTTGTGGTTTGTGAACCCCATAATCACTTTGGATTTCTGCCTGTAGGCAATTTCTGGATGGTGTGCATAGTGGAGGTGGGTCAACCCAAGCAGGGCCCAGTGACCTTAGTGAATTCAGGAGATGGAAATGTCTTACCTAAAAATGATCTCACTTCAGATAGAGACTTCTGACCTAGAAAATTAAAGTTCAAGGAAGTTAAGGTTGTTGGGATGTTTAGTGTAGAATGTGAGTTGGCAGCGGGGGGGTGGGGGGGGTGGGGAACTCCAGAAACCTGAAAAAGGATCCTTGTGCGTCTTTGCTTAGTACTAAGCTGCAAATTCATAGAGGGAAACTTTACAATGCCAGGCAGAGATTACCCAGAGAACTGTAATCAAAATAATCCCTAGAAGCTCACACAGGCTAGTGTGATGTTTAAGCTGTGAAGATGTATTTAAATTATTACTAGATTGGAGAGCCATTAGTGATCACACCAGGGCATTCACTGGAGACCCCCCCAGCTCATCACTGAGCTGTACTACATAGGGTAAAGTGAAGCTGTTACACCCCTACCATAGGGCTGTGCTATCATAGGTGAACACTCTAGACCTGCTCTTGAAAAGTTCAGACAGGTCTCAAAAGGATCGAGGATCTGCAAATTATTTAACTGCCTGCCCAACATTCTTTAAAGAAAGACAATGCAATCTAGACACTCAACAACATAATATTCACAAAGTCCAACATTCAGTAAAAATCATTAGGCATTCCAAGAAAAAGGAAAATATGACTCATAATTAGTGCAAAAATCAGTCAATAGGAACAGATGCAGAAATGGCAGAAATGATAGAATTAGAAACAAAGATGTTAAAATAGTTACTGTAACTATGTTCAAATATTTAAAGTAAATGATGAACATTATGAGGCAATCAACAGTGATATAAAAATAATCAAATGGAGCTTCAGATGAAAAATAAAATATTTGAAATTAAAATCTCATTGGACAGGATTAACAGGTTAGACATAGCAGAAGAAAAGATCAATTAACCCAAAGATATAGGAAGATAATCTACTCATAAAATGAAGCACAGAGGCAGAAAAATACTAAAAAGTGTAAGACAGAGCCTTAGTGACTTATAGATATTAATAAGTAGTCTAACATAGGTATAAATGGAAGAGGAGTAGGAGTGGAGGAAGGGTAGAAAAATATTTGAAGAAATAGTAAATGAACATTTTCCAAATTTTATGAAAAGTAACTCACAGATTAAAAAAATTAACTCCAAGTAAGATAAATACACATGCCCATACACACAGGTATGTACACACACCACACCAAGACATATCATAAGCACAGTTCATAAAAACTAATGGTACAAAGTAAGGCTTAACAAGAGCCAAAGGGGGAAAAAGACACATTATGTACAGAGGGAGACAGAGAAGGATTTCTACAATCTTCTCATTGAAAACTATATAATCCAGAAGACAATAAAATAGCAGTTTCAAGGTTATAAAAGAAAAATAAAACAATCTATTATTCTATACCCAGTGAAAGCATCTTTAAAAAATTAAGGTAAAATTTAAAAATTTTTAGATAAAAACTAAGAGACTTCACCAGTAGCAGACATGCGCTACAGGAATGCTCTAGGAAGTCCTTCAGGCAGAAGGAAAACAATAGATGAAAACACAATTTGATACAAAAGAACAACGGCCCAGAAAGAGTAAACATGGGGGTAAATATGAAATGCTTTGTTTTCATTTTCAAAATTTTTAAAAACATAATTGGCTGCTGGGACATCTGGGTGGCTCAGTCTATTAACAGTCTGGCTCTTGATTTCAGCACAGGTCATGATCCCAGGATCATGGGATTGAGCCCCACATAGGGCTCCACTCAGTGTGGAGGGTTCTCTCTCTCCCTCTCCTCCTGTTCCTCCCCCACTCATTCTCTCTCTCTCTCCTCTCTGTCTCTCTCAAAAAAAAAATATTGGCTTAAAATCAATAGGATATTTTGTGGAGCTTATCACATATGTAGAAATAAAGTATGTGATAAAATAGCATAAGCATGGGAAAGAAAAATAGGTTTATACTATCAAATAGGCTTTATACTGCACATAACACAGCAGAATAAAATTAGAAGATGGATTGCGAAAGGTTAAAGATGCATTTTGTCAATTTTAGAGCAAACTCTAAAAACCTTTAAAAAATTATAGCTAATATACCAAGAATAGAAATTAAACAGAATAGAAATTAAACAGAATAGAAATTAAATTAAGATACTTAATCCCAAAAGGCAGAAAACAGGTAAAGAGAGACAAACAACAGATGAGACAAGTAGGAAGATAGTAGATTTCCAACCATATAAATAACTGCATTGAGTATAAATGGTCCAAGTACCTCAACTGAAATACAGAGATTGTCAAATTTGATTTTAAAAGAAAAAGGGGAAAAAAGCAAGACTCAACTATATATGCTTTTTACAAGATACTTTATTTTTTAAGTTTTAAATTCCCATATAATTAACATACAGTTTTGTTAGTTTCAGGTGTATAATATAGTGATTCAACACTTCCTTACAACACCCGGTGCTCATCACAAGTGACCTGCTTCATCCCCATCACCTGTTTCATCCGTCCCCCACCCCCACCCCCACCCCCGACCTCCCTTTGGTTACCGTCAGTTTGTTCTCTATCATTAAGAGCCTGTTTCTTGATTTGTCTGCTTCCTTTCCCCCCTTTAAATATTTGTTTTGTTTCTTAAATTCCACTTATGAGTGAAATCATATGGTATTTGCCTTTCTCTGGCTTATTTTGCTTAGCGTAATACTGTCTAGTTCCATCCCTGTATTGCAAATGGCATAATTTCATTTTTATGGATGAGTAATATTCCATTATACATATTACATATACACTTAAATTATGTATGTATATCTATGCATACATACACAAACACACACATACACACACACATACCACTTCTTTATCAGTTCCTCAATCAATGGACACTTAGGATGCTTCCATATGTTTATCATTGTAAATAATGCTGCTATAAACATAGGGGTGCATGTATCCTTTTGTACTAGTGTTTTGTATTCTTTGGGTAAATACCAGTAGTGTGATTGCTGGATCATAAGGTAGTTCTATTTTTAACTTCTTGAGAACCCTCCGTACTCTTTTCTACAACGGCTTGCTTTCTCACCAACAGTGCAAGAGGGTCCTTTTTGCTCCACGTCCTTGCCCGCACCTGTTGTTTCTTATGTTGTTGGTTTTTGCCATTTCCTAACAGATGTGAGGCGATATCTCATTGTAGTTTTGATGTGCATTTCCCTGATGATGAGTGATATTGAGCATCCTTTCGTGTGTCTGTTAACCATCTGATGTCTTCTTTAGAAAAATGTTCGTATCTTCTGCCCATTTTTAATTGGATTATTTGGGCTATTTTAATTGGATTCTTTAATTGGGTTTTTGGTATTGAGTTGTATAAATTCTTTATATGTTGTGGCTACACCCTTTTTCATATTTCACTTGGAAATATCTTCTCCTATTCTGTAGGTTGTTTTTTAGTTTTGTTGATGGTTTCCTTCACTGTGCACAAGCTTTTTATTTTGGTGTAGTCCCAATAGTTTATTTTTGCTTTTGTTTCCCTTGCCTCAGGAGACATATCTAGAAAAAAATTGCTATGGTCAATGTCAGAGAAGTTACTGCCTGTGATCCCTTCTAGGATTTTTATAGTTTCATGTCTCATATCTAGGTCTTTAATCCATTTTGAATTTATTTCTGTGTATGGTGTAAGAAAGTGGTCCAGTTTCATTCTTTTGCATGTTGCTGTCCAGTTTTCCCAACACCATGGGCACATCCTTGTCCCATTTGTTGAAGATTAATTGGCAATATAACTGTGGGTTTATTTCTGGGTTTTCTATTCTGTTCCATTGATCTATGTGTCTCTCTTTGCACCACTACCATACTGTTTTGATTCCTAGAGCTTTGTAATAGAACTTGAAGTTCAGAATTGTGAGGCCTCCAGCTTTGCTTTTCTTTTTCAAAATTGCTTTGATTATTCGGGGTCTTTTGTGTTTCTATATGAATTTTAGGATTGTTCTAGTTCTGTGAAAAATGCTGTTGGTATTTTGATAGGAATTGCACTGGTTGTGTAGATTGCTTTGAGCAGGATACACATTTTAACAGTATTTGTTCTTCCAGTCCATGAGCATGGAATATCTTTCCATTTCTTTGTGTTTAATAATTTCTTTCATCAGTGTTTCATAGTTTTCAGAGTACCTATCTTTCATCTCTTTGGTTAGGTTTATTCCTAGTGTATATTATTATTTTTGGTGCAATTGTAAATGGGATTGTTTTCTTAATTTCTCATCTGGTATTTTATTGTTGAGGTATAGAAATGCAACAGATTTCTATACATTGATTTTGTACCCTGTGACTTTACAGAATCCATTTATCAGTTCCAGTTTTTTGGTGGAGTCTTTTAGGTTTTCTATATTATAGTATCATGTCATCTGCAAATAGTGAAAGTTTTACTTCTTCCTTACTGATTTAGATGCACTTTATTTCTTTTTGTTGTCTGATTTCTGTGGCTAGGACTTCCAGTACTATGTTGAATAAAGATGGGGAGAGTGGACATCCTTGTCTTGTTGCTGACATTAATGGGAAAAACTGAGAGTTTTTCCATGAAGTATGATATTAGCTGTAGGTTGTTCATTCATGGCCTTTATCATGTTGAGGTATGCTCATCCCAAAACCTTTGGAATGCAGCACAAATGGTAGCAGTACAAGCCCACGAGAGAAGTCTCAAATACACAACCTTACCTTACACCTCAAGGAGCTAAATAAGAACAATAAATGAAACCTACAGCCATTAGAAGAAGAGAAATAATAAAGATTAGAGCATAAATAAATGATATAAGAACAAACAAAAAAGAACAGCAGAACAGATCAATGAAACCAGGAGCTGGTTCTCTGAAAGATTTAATAAAACTGATAAATCGCTAGCCAGACTTATCAAAAAGAAAAGAGAAAGGACACAGATAAATAATATATCCATTTCTTCCAGATTGCCAAATACTGGGCAATCTGGAAGAAATGGATATATTCCTAGAAACATGCGAACTACCAAAACTGAGACAGAAAGATATACAAAATTTGAACAAACCCATAACCAGCAAAGAGATTGAAGCGATAATCAAAAATCTCCCAACAAACAGGGGCCCCTGGGTGGCTCAGTTGGTTGGACATCTGACTTTGGCTCAGGTCATGATCTCATGGTCTGTGAGTTCGAGCCCTGCTACAGGCTCTGTTCTGGCAGCTCATAGCCTGGAGCCTACTTCAGATTCTGTGTCTCCCTCTCCCTCTCTGCCCCTCCCCTCTCACCCTCTGTCTCTCTCCCTGTCTCAAAAATAAACAAACATTAAAAAAAAAAGTCTTTTTTAAATCTCCCAACAAACAAAAGTCTGGGACCAGATGACTTCCCAGGGGAATTCTATCAGACATTTAAAAGAGAGTTAATACCTATTCTTCTCAAACTGTTCCAAAAAATAGAAATGGAAGGAAAACTTCCAAACTCCTTGTACGAGGCCAGCATTATCCCGATACCAAAATCATACAAAGACCCCACTAAAAAGGAGAATTACAGGCCAATAATCCTGATAAGGATGAATGAAAAAGTTCTCAACAAGATCCTAACAAATTGAATCCAATGGTACATTAAGGAAATTATTCACCATGATCAATTGGGATTTATTCCTGGGCTGCAGGAGTGGTTCAATATTTGCAAATCAATTAACATGATACACCACATTAAAAAAAGAAAGGATAAGAACCTTATGACCCTGTCAATAGATGCAGAAAAAGCATTTGACAAAATACAGCCTCCGTTCTTTTTTTTTAAATTTTTTAATGTTTATTTATTATTGAGAGACAGAGAGAGACAGAGCATGAACATGGGAGGGGCAGAGAGAGGGGGAAACACAGAATCGGGAGCAGGCTCTAGGCTCTGAGCTTGTCAGCACAGAGCCCGATGTGGGGCTCGAACCCACAAACTGCGAAATCGTGACCTGAGCTGAAGTCAGGCGCTTAACCGACTGAGCCACCCAGGTGCCCCACAGCATCCAGTCTTGATAAAAACCCTCAAGAAAGTAGGGATAAATGTGAGATACCTCAACATCATAAAGGCCATACATGAAAGACCCACAGCTAATATCCTGAATGGAGAAAAATTGATAGCCTTTCCCCTAAAGTCAGGAAAAAGACAAGGATGCCCACTCTCACCACTGTTATTAACATAGTACTGGAAGTCTTAGCCTCAGTAATTAGACAACAAAAGGAAATAAAAGCCATCCAAATCGACGAGGAAGAAGTCAAAATTCACTATTTGTAGACAACATGATACTCTATGTAGAAAACCTAAAGGACTGCACCAAAAAATTGCTAGAACACATGAATTCAACAAAGTTGCAGGATAAAAAAAATCAACATGCAGAAATCTGTTGCATTTCTATACACCAATAATAAGGCAGCAGAAAGAGAAGTCAGGGAATCAATCCCATTTGCAATTGCACCAAAAATAATTAGATACCTAGGAATAAACCTAACCAAAGAAGTAAAAGATCTGTACTCTAAAAACTATAGAACACTTATGAAAGAAATTCAAGAGGACACAAAGAAATGGAAAATCATTCCATGCTCATGGATGGGAAGAACAAATATTGTTAAAATGTCTATATTACCCAAAGCAATCTACACAGTTAATGCAATCCCCATCAAAACACCAACAGCATTTTTCACAGAACTAGAGCAAACAATCCTAAAATTTGTATGGAACACAAAAGACCCTGAATAGCCAAAGTAATCCTTAAAAAGGAAAACAAAATTGTAGAAGCATCACGATTCTGGATTTCAATCCATCTTATACAGCTATAGTCATCAAGACAGTACGGCACTTGCACAAAAACAGACACACACAGATCAATGGAACAGAACAGAAAGCCCAGAAATGGACCCACAACTCCATGGTCAACTAATGTTTTGCAAATCAGGAAAGAAATCCAATGGAAAAAAGATGGTCTCTTCAACAAATGGTATTGGGGAAACTGGACAGCAACATGCAAAAGAATGAAATTGGACCACTTTCTTACACCATACACAAAAATGAATTCAAAATGAATGAAAGACCTAAATGTGAGACAGGAAACCATCAAAATCCTAGAGGAGAACTCAGCAAACTCTTTGACCTCCACTGTAGCAACTTCTTACTAGACATGTCTCAGGAGACAGGGAAACAAAAGGAAAAAGGAACTATTGGGACTTCATCAAGATAAAAACCTTCTGCACAACAAAGGAAACAATCAACAGAACTTAAAGCTACTCTAAAGAATGGGAGAAGGTATTTGTAAATGACATATCTGATAAAGGTTCAGTATACAAAGTATATGACAACACAAATAATCCAGTTAAGAAATGGGCAGAAGACCTGAGTAGACATTTTTCCAAAGAAGACCTACACATGGCTAACAGACACATGAAAAGATGCTCAACATCACTCATCATCAAGGAAATACAAATCAAAACTACAATGAGATACCACTTCATACCTGTCAGAACGGCTAAAATAAACAACACAGCTGTTGGTGAGGATGTGGGAAAGGGGGACCCTCTTACACTGTTGGTGGGAATGCAAACTGGTGCAACCCCTCTGGAAAATAGTATGGAGGCTCCTCATAAAGTTAAAAATAGAACTACCCTATGATCCAGCAATTGTGCTACTAGGTACTTACCCAAAGGGTACAAAAATATTAATTCGAGGGGCACCTGGGTGGCTCAGTCGGTTGAGTGTCTGACTTCAGCTCAGGTCATGATCTCACAGTTTGTGTGTTCGAACCTCACACCCGGCTGGCTGCTGTCAGCACAGAGCCTGCTTTGGATCCTCTATCCCCCTGTCTGTGCTCCTCCCTCACTCATGCTCTCTCTCTCAAAATTGAATAAACATTAAAAAAAATACTGATTCAAAGGGACACATGCACCCTGATGTTTATAGCAGCATTATCAACAATAGCCAAATTATGGAGAGAGCTAAAATGTCCATTGACTGATGACTGGGTAAAAAAATGTAGTCTATGTCTATATCTGTGTCTGTATTTGTATCCATATCTATACACATAATAGAATAACTCAGACATCAAAAAGAATGAAATTTTGCCATTTTCAATGACCAGGATGGAGCTAGAGTATATTATGTTGAGCAAAATAAGCCAGAGAAAGACAAATACCATACGACTTCACTCATATGTGGAATTTAAGAAACATGACAGGTGAACGAACTTATCGGAGGGGGGATAAAGAAGGAAACAAACCATGAGAGGTTTTAAAGATAGAGAACAAACTGAAGGTTGATGGAGGGAGGTGAATATTAAGGAGGGCACTTGTGATGAGCACTGTGTGTTGTATATAAGTGATGAATCACTGAATCCTCCTTCTGAAATCAATATTGTACTGTATGTTAAGTAACTAGCATGTAATTAAAATTTTTTATGTTTATTTATTTTTGAGTGACAGAGAGAGACAGAGCATGAGCAGGGGAAGGGCAAAGAGAGAGGGAGACACAGACTCTGAAGCAGGCTCCAGGCTCTGAGCTGTCTCCACAGAACTCGATGCGGGGGTTGAACCCATGGACTGTGAGATCATGACCTGAGCTCGAGTCAGCGACTTAAATGACTAAGCCACCCAGGCACCCCATAACTAGCATGTAATTTTTAAACAAAAGTATAAAGAGGAAAAAAAAAGTTTTATATTCTTACATTTAGGTCTTCAATTTACTTTGAGTTTATTTTTGTATGTGGTATAAGAAAGTGGTCCAGCTTCATTCTTCTGCATGTCGCTGTCGAGTTTTCCCAGCACCATTTGTTGAAGACACTATCTTTTTTCCATTGTATATTCTTGCCTCTTTTGTTGTAGATTGCCCACATAAGTGTGAGTTTATTTCTGGCCTCTCTATTCTGTAGAATCATTGTTCCATTGATTTATGTGTCATTTTTGTGCCAGTACCACACTCTTTTGATTACTATAATGTTGGACTTATCTTGAAACCTGAAATTGTGCTACCTCCAGCTTTGTTCTTTCCCAAGATTGCTTTGAATATTTGAAGTATTTTGTGGTTCCATACACATTTCAGGATTTTTGTTCTAATTATGTAAAAAAAAATACTGGTATTTTGATAGGGATTGCATTGACTCTGTATATTGCTTTGGATATATGAACATTTTAACAATGCTAATTCTTCCAAACCATGAGTGTGGCATATTTTCCCATTTATTTGTGTTATCTTTAATTTCTTTCATTGATGTCTTATAGTTTTCAGAGTACAGGTCTTGTACCTCCTTGGTTAAAATTATTCCTGGATATTTTATTCTTTTATGCAATTGTAAATAGGATTGTTTTTTTAATTTCTCTTTCTGATAGTTCATTATTAGTGTATTGAAATGCAACACATCTGTATATTGATTTTGTATTCTGCAACTTTACTGAATTCACTTATGTTAATAGCATTTTTTGGTGGAGTATTTAGGGTTTTCTTATAGAGGATCATGTCATCTGTAAATAGTGAGTTTTACTTCTTGTTTACCAGTCCTCCCTCCCTCCCTCGTGTGCACTCTGTCTCTCTCTCTCTCTCTCTCTCTGTCTCATCTGATTGCTCTGGCTAGGACTTCCAGTACGATGTTCAATAAAAATGATGAAAGTGAACATCTTGGTCTTCTTGATTTAAGAGGAAAAAGCTTTGTTTTTTACCATTGAGTGTGATCTTAGCTGTGGGTTTGTCGTATATGGCCTTTATTAGGTTATGTTCTCTCTAAACCCACTTTCTGGAGAGTTTATTATAAACAAAGGTTGAATTTTGTAATATGCCTTTTCTGCATCTATTGGGATCATCATGTGGTTTCTATTCTAATCTGGTGCATTACCTTGATTGATTTGCTGATATCAAACCATCCCTGTATCCCTGGAATAAATCTCCTTATTTGTGATGAATGATCATTTATAGTATTGTTGAATTTGGTTTGCTAATATTTTGTAAAGAATTTTTGCATCTGGGGCGTCTGGATGGCTCAGTCGGTTAAGCGTCCAGCTTCGGCTCAGGTTATGATCTCACGGTTTGTGAGTTGGAGCCCTGCGTCAGCCTCTGTGCTGACAGCTCAGATTCTGTATCTCCCTCTTTCTCTGACCCTCTCCTGTTTGCTCTCTGTCTCTATCTCTGTCTGTCTCTCTCTCTAGAATGAATAAACATTAAAAAAATAAAAAAAATAATTTTTGCATCTATCTTCATCAGAGATATTGGCTGTAGTTTTTATTTTTGTAATGTCTTTATTTGGCTTTGGTATCAGGGTAATGCTGGGCTGCATAGAAGGATTTTGGAAGTTTACCTTTCTCCTCTATTTTTTGGAATAGTTTGAGAAGAATAGGTATTAACTTTTCTTTAAAGGTTTTGTAGAATTCACCTGTGAAGCCTTCTGGTCCTGGATTTTTGTTTAAGAGTATTATTATTATTATTATTATTGATTCAATTCAATTACTCGTAATTGATCTTATCAAGTTTTCTATTTCCTCCCAATTCAATTTTGGAAGAGTATATGTTTCTAGGAATTTATCCATTTATTCTAGGTTGTCCAATCTGTTGGTGTAGGTTTCATTGCATTAGCCTCTTATAATACTTTGTATTTCTGTGGTATCAGTTTTTTCTCCTGTTTCATTTCTAATTTTATGTATTTGAGTCTCCTCTTTTTTAACTTCATGAGTCTGGTTAAAGTTTTATCAATTTTGTCTATTTTTCCAAACGAACTTTAGTTTCATTGATATTTTCTACTTTTTTGTCTTGATTTAACTTATTTCTGCTCTGATTTTTATTTCCTTCCTTCTAGTAACTTTGAGCTTTGTTTTGTCTTTTTTTTCTAGTTAATTTAGGTGTAAGGTTAGATTATTTGAGGTTTTTTCTTGTTTCTTGAGAGGCCTATGTCATAACAAACTTCTCTTTTTGAACTGTTTTTGCTGTGTCCCAAAGATTTTGAACGATTTTCCCCCATTTTCATGTGTTTTAGGGTATTTTTTATTTTCTCTTTGGTAGCATGTAGTTCAGCCTCCATGTGTTTGTGTTTTTTACAGTTTTCTTTCCTTGTAATTGACTTCTAGTATCATACCATTGTGATCAGAAAAGATGCTTGATATGATTTCAGTCTTCTTGAATTTATTGAGACTTGTCTTGTAGCCTACAATGTGATCTATCTTGGAGAATATTCCATGTGCGCTTGAAAGGATATGTATTCTGGTGTGTATGGATGGAATGTTTTGTTTATATCTGTTAAGTCCATCTGGTCGAATGTGCCATTCAAAGCCATTGTTTCTTTATTGATTTTCTGTCTCGGTAATATATCTATTGGTGTAAGTGGGGTGTTAATGTCCCTTACTATTAGTGTATTACTGTCAATTCTCCCTTTATGCCTACTAATATTTGCTTTATCTATTTAGGTGCTCCTATATTGTGTACATAGATATTTTACAGGCTTCTATCCTTTTGTTGAATTGATCCCTTTATCATTATGTAGTGCCCTTCTTTGTTACAGTCTTTGTTTTAAAGTCTATTTTGTCTGATAGAAGTATTGGTACCCCAGGATTTCTTTTTCCACTTTCATTTACATGAAAAATCTTTCTCCATTTCAGTCTATATGTGTCTTTAGGTCTGAAGTGAGTCTCTCATAGGCAGCATATAAATGGGCTTTGTTTTTATCCATTCCGTCACCCATTATCTTTTGATTGGAGCATCAATCAACTTTTTACATTTAAAGTAATTATTGATAGGTATGTCCTTTTTGTCATTAAATTCTTTTTATAGTTCTTCTGTTTCTCTCTCTTACTTTCTTTGTAATTGATGGCTTTCTTTAGTTTTATTCTTAGTTCCTTTCTCTTTATTTTATTGTCTATCTATTTAGGTTTTCGGTTACCATAGGTTAATTTATAACATCCTAAGTATATAGCACTCTATATTAAGTTAATGGTTGTTTAGATTCAAACACATTCTGAAAGCTCTGCATTTTTACTCCTTCCTCTCCACACTTTCTATATGTAATGTCATGTTTTACGTATTTTTATATATTGTTTGCTTTTACTAGTGAAGTTTATGCCTTTCATAATTCCCTTCTAATTAATGCCTTTTCTTTCTCACTTAAAAAAGTCCCTTTAACATTTCTTGTAAGGCCAGTTTAATGGCTATGAACTTTTTTAACTTTTGTTTTGTAGGAAACTCTTTAATCTCTCCTTCGATTCTAAATGATAGGCTTGCTGAGTAGTTTCCTTGGCAGTAGGTTTTTTTCCTTTCAGCACTTTGAATGTATCATGACACTCCCTTCTAGTCTGCAAAGTTTGTTCTGAAAAATCAGCTATTAGTCTTCTTGGATTTCCCTTGTATGTAACAAGTTGCTTTTCTCTTGCTGCTTTTAAGATTTTGTCTTTATTTTTTGATATATTAATTATTATGTGTCTTGGTGTAGACCCCCTTTAGTTCACCTTGTTTACAACTCTCTGTGTTTCTGAACCTGGATGTCTGTTTCCTTTCCCAGGGTAGGGAAGTTTTCAGGTATTATTTCTTCAAATAAGTTTTCTGTCCCTTCCTCTCTCTTCTCTTCTTCTGGGACCTCTATAACGTGAATGCTATTACGCTTGATGTTGTTGCAGAGGTCTCTTATCCTGTCCTCCTATTTTTACTATTCTTTTTACTTTCTGCTGTTCACCTTCGGTGCTTTCTCATACCAAGTCTTCCAGATTACCAGTTCATTTTTTTGCATACCCTAATCTGCTGTTGATTACCTCTAGTGTATTTTTATTTCACTTATTGTACTCTCCAACTCTAACTGGTTCTTTTTTATATTTTTTACATGTTCAACTTTGTTGAAGTTTCAGGAAGTTCATCTACTCTTAACTCTGTTGAGCATCTTTATAACCATCACTTCAACTCTTTGACAGGCAGGTTGCTTATCCCCATTAAACTTAGTTCTTTTTTTTTTTCTGAATTTTTGTCCTGTTGTTTCTTTTGGAACATATTCCTTTGCCTCCTCACTTTGTTCAACATATGTGTTGTTTCTATGATTTAGGCAAAACAACTACCTCTCCAAGTCTTGAAGGAATGTCCTTGTGTAGGAATGTCTGCAGTGTACACTGAATGTTTCTGGCAGCTTTTGCTGGCTTTCTGGAGCAATATGGGCTAGGAGTTTCTTGGTGTGTGCTATGCCAGGGCAGCCTTGGTTGGATGGCTGAAACTATAGCAGGTATAGGTGGGGAGGTGAACTTCTATGGATATACAGCTGGAGTGGTGTGTCAAGGAGCTCATGACTGACTTTGGCAGGAGACCTGTTAGAGACCTAGATCCTGCTGTTACCTGAGCTACCCACATTGGTGGTTGTGTGTGGGGGGGGGACATAAACAGTGATGCTTGCCAGCATCTCCCAACCCAAAGAGAGTTCCAGCAGTTCCCCCACTATTTGGCAGATCCTTTCAGGTTAGTAAATGGATTTCCTTCACTTACAGTCTAGTTGCCCTTTAAATCACTGGATTTTTTGCTTGTTTTTTTTTTAATTTTTAATGTTTATATATTTTAGACAGAGACAGTGTGAGCAGGAGAGGGGCAGAGAGAGGGAGACACAAAATCTGAAGCAGGCTCCAGGCTCTGAGCTGTCAGCACAGAGCCTGATGTGGGGCTCAAACTCATGAACGTGAGATCATGACTTGAGCCGAAGTCAGATGCTTAACCGACTGAGCCACTCAGGCACCCCTGCTTGTTTTTGTTTGCTGTACCCCAGGTCAGGGAATCTGATCATGGGCTCCTCAGTGCTATCCTCCCCACTGCATTTCATAGCATCATAGGTGGGGTTCCTATTGCTACTGTATCTCCTTCTCTCCCACCATTCTCTATGTGGTCCTTTATTTGCAGAAGCTGTTCAATCATCCCTCAGTTCACCTTCTGGAGGAATTGCTGTAAATGTTGGTATAGATTCAGTGTGTCTAAGGGAGAAGATGAAGTCAGGGATTTCCTATGCCAGCATCTTTGACCCCTCCTTCTTTTTTCTCTGTGTGTTCGTTACATAAGACTAGACCATCTAATTTTTTCCCTGCAAATAAAATATCCAATAACCGATAACATCACAGACTTCATTCTAACCACAGACTCTCAATACATACTGAACTGCTAGCAGATTAGATGTTCAAATACAAAAATCTCACAATCCATGCAGTCATAAAGGGTTACCCTTGTAGAAGGTCAGTGTGTGTGTGTGTGTGTGTGTGTGATTAACTTATATACAATAACCATGTTAGCAAGCACTCCTGTAGAACCAGTTTCTATTCTAAACACTTTGTATATTAATATATTTAATCATTACAAGAATCATATGAGGTATGAACAATTACTGTCCCCATTGTACAGATGGAACTGAGTCTCCCTAGGTCAGTAAAAGGTGGCTCCAGTATCTGAGCTCAATTAATTTGGCTCCAAGTCCTTGCTCTTAGCCTCTATACAAAACTGTGAAATACGTGGTATATTAATGTTGTACAACAGGGTCATTTATTCTCTAAGAAGGGCATTGCTCTTTTTTTCATCATTCCTTCCTACTGAGTTCTTATGATATCCGGTACTTCAACTGGAACGTCAAGTATCACTGCATATGGTCGATGCTTTTTTAATTTATTTATAGTTGATTGTCAAGTTGGTTTCCATATAACACCCAGTGCTCTTCCCCACAAGTGCACCCCTCCATGCCCATCACCCACCTTCCCCTTTCCCCCTCCCCCTTCCGCCCTCAGTTTGGTGGATGTTTTATAAATGAGCATCAGTAATTAGGAAATAAAATAATTAGAATAATATTTAAAATTTTGTTTTTGGGATGGTGAAAATGTCTTCAAATTGATTGTGGTGATAGTTGTACAACTCCAAATATAATAAAAAACCATTGAATTGTAGCTGTAAGCGGATGTACTGTGTGATACGTAAAGTGTATTTCACTAAAGCTGTTTAAGACAAAACATGTAATTCTGAAGTTCGTAAATAAACAATGTTTGTTGAAAAATTATGCTTTTGCTTGAACTATCCACAATCTGGCCTGGAAGAAGTAAGGTTCAGGAAGTTGGTCATACCAAGGTTTTGAATGGAGGCTCTCCACATCTCCACGTGAATTCAATTTATTATCACTACTGCTAAGGCAATTCCTAGTCTATACCGGGCAGGTGGAAGGCATGAATGTTTGCTCTGTCTGTTCCTTGGATGTGTCTATTTTCACAAACACTTTTTAATCTTGGAAATCAAGTTTCCAAGTGAGATGTGTCCCCTCCCTTCACCTTTTCCATCCAGTTCTAGTGCTGGATGCTGGTGTGTGGGAGGAGAGTGGGACTCAGAACTGGGTTCAGTTCTGCCTTACATACTTGAAGAATATAGCAATGTTATAGATCATACCTGGAGGAGAACAAAGAGTTTGGAAAAGGGACACCTAAATAAATTAGAGATATTTAGCCTGAGTAAGTCTTTATTACTATCTTTAAGTATTTAAAGAACTGTCTTTTGGAAGAGAAATTAGACTTCGGTAGCTCCAGAGGACAGGTCTATTGCAATAGATGAAAGTTACACACAGAGGGAATAAAACAGCACAAAATGGGGCCCATTCCAAATTGCCACCTTTTTAGCCAGAACAACCTTAAAATACTAGTTTCAAAATCTTACACTTTTATATTTAAAGACTGGTTCTACATGGTATGGGCAAACCAGAGATGAGGCACAGTGACACAAAATACTCGGGGTCCAATTCCACAAGGTGCAAATTTGGAAGACTGAATTAAGATGTTTTTTGCATGTGTCTAATCCCAGGTATCTTTATAATTAACATCCTTTATCCTGGCCGAGTCAGTGTGAGGTCTGAGAACCTTGTATATAAGAGCAGGCTGGTTCAAAGCAGCTAATGCTTCTAAGAAATTCCTCAAGAAGGAAAACAAAACCTTATATCTCTTTTCTTTGAAGCTGACATCAGCTACTGACAGAGAAGAAATGCCAAATCCTGTAAATATGGCTCTATCTAGTGAGTCTCAGTTTTCCTTTTTGTCAGGTGATATATTCTAGAAGGACAATGTAAACAGACTTTTGCAAGAAAAAAGAACCATGTAGCCCCGAAATGCTTTAAATGAAAATAGCTTTGGACTAGGCAGGGAGTGTGTTTTTTGAGGTTTTATTTTAGATCAGACTGTAACTGGCATATTGTGTAGCCTCACACAGCACAGATTTCTTATCAATAAAATGAGGGGCTGGAATTAAATCGCTATTTCTCAAACATGGCTTCTTGGACCACTTGTAGTATGAATTATCCAGAGTGCATATAGAATTGCAAAACATGGAACTCTACCCCAGACCTACTGAATTAGTATTTTTGGAGGTAGAACTCAGGAATCTGCATTTTCAAAAACTAGCCCAGTGGATTCTGATGCACACTGGATCAGAGAGTTAGTAATAGCCCTTAGATCTTGGACATTTTCTCTTGTAATAATTTGTATCCTCTATGAAGAACCTGGAGTATCTGTCAAGTTAAGATTTGGTAGAGATCTTACCCTTTATGAAGAGGCCTATGGTGACCAAGGGTTGGTTTTCCAAGGACTCAGCAGATTCCCAGGATGCAAGTCTTTCAGGCAAATGGAAACAAGTTGGTCACCCCATGAGGACCCAGCTATAGTGGTTATTTATTTCACTGCAGCAACCCACCAGTCTGCAAAGATATCAGGAACTTCTCTGTGCCAGCCACAAGTACACAAACTGCTAGTATAATTTCCTCGCACTCTGTTAGCAAGTGGTCAAAGGAAACTTTGTGCCCCACTGGTCTGAGAATCAGTTTAGAAACCACTGCCTACTCTGCAGTCCATTGGCAGGACTTCCAGTGAAGATGGGGGAGGGGTTCTTCATTCTCAGGGGAGTTGGCAGAAAGAATTCCATCGGCCATCTGTACAGCTTAAAGATGAACAAACGTGAGTCATCTCTGCTGCATCAGTGCAAACCACCCATGGGGAGTCCGACCTCTGCCTATTTCTAGAGAGGCATTTAACGAAGACTGACCTAATTCAAGCAAAAATAGGTCTCGATTAGTGTGTGACTAACCTGCTGATTTTTCTAATTACAAAAGGACCTTTCTGCCATGTTTGATGATTAGATTGTGGTACTTGGTAATGATAAATTTACACTTTGGTTGTGTTAATACTTCTTATTCTTCTTTCTCTTCCTCCCTCTTCTATCCCTCCTTTCTCTCTAAGAAATTTCTGCTGCTGGTGACCAGTCATAGTGCCTGAAAACCCTCTCTTCATCCATCTTTCTGGCAAAGCAGCTGCCATTTGGAACTCTGATTACTGGCCAAGGTTAAAGCCACCACCTCTCAGCTCAGATCTGAGCAACAGCTGCTTGTGTTTCATGGAGTCCAGTTCAGGATGCAAGGACTGCTGCACAGTCAGTCTCAGTAGGAAACCAAGTGGCCCACCCGGTGCCTGGGACCCTTGTTAGGTGATCCACCTCCCCTTAGTACCTATCTGCGAAGGGTTTACCAATCCCTCCAAGAAACACTTTGGCTTCTACAAAGTGACTTATTTTGAATTGAATCTAAGAAGTAAATTACTTAAAACTTCATGAGACTGTTCCCAGTACAATCCATTTACAAAGACCCTGTCTTCCATTTGTACTAAAAATCCCACAGTTGCAAACCAACGGAAAAGGGCTACACTTATAAAAGTGATTGAGAAAGAAAATACAGATTCTAAATATCTGAAAAAGAAGAAAGGTGAACTAATAGGTCTGGGGCAGATATATAACAGGGAAATAAAGAGTCCCTGACAAAGGGAGTTAATCCTAGAAGTGAGGATTTCAATTATAAACTGAGCAAAATGGGGACCTCTGCAACAGGTGCGCTTTTCCAGAGACAAACATTTGAGGTGTATTTCACTTTTTGCTTAAGACGTACTCCTGTAAGTTGTTTATGACTCAATTTACTGTAAAACTCAGTCGTATTTTTAAACACACAAAGGGATAACTATTGGGCTTTAATGAAGCAAAGAAAAGGTTTGATGGCATAAAACAAGCTTAAATTATCTTGACCACTAGTTGTGATTCTGACAGAGGATTTTCTTATTAGAAGATGAGATGTTGGTATGACTTCTTTTGGTCTTTATCTTGCCCTATGAGGAATATTCTAAAGAAGCTGGATATACGAGTGTCACAGCTTCATGTGCTGTTAAGAGAAACCTGGAAATTATCCTACTGAGAGTCCCTTGGGTCTCTTTGAGCAGCAGACAACTAGATAGGAGGACCAGAAGGCTCCACAGTGCTGGTCAAGGCCACTGCCTTCCATGAGGAGGTACAGATATGTGGAGCCACCGCTGATCAAATAGATGAAAGATAACCCTCTGTGGCTGAAAAATGCCCCCCCCCACCCTGTGTCCACATTCCCTGGAACTTGTGAATGTTACCTTACTTGGCAAAAGAGACTTTGCAAATGTGATTAAATAATCCTGAGATGGAGAAATCTAATCTGGATGATCTGAGTGGATTGATGTAATCACAGTATTTCTTATATGAGAAGTCTCAGAGGAGAAGACAATGCAAATCTGGAAGCAGAGGTTGGAGTGATACATTTTGAAGATGGAGGAAGGGGCCACGAACCAAGGGATAGAGATGACTACTAGAAGCTGAAAAAGGCAGGGAAAGGAAATCTTCAGAGACTCCAGAAGGAAGCAGCCACGCCAAACCTTGACCTAAGCCTACTGAAACTGACTTTGGACTTCTGACCTCCAGAACTATAAGAGAGTAATTTGTATTGTTTTGAGCCACTTGTTGGTTTTGTTGTTGTTGTTGTAGTTGTGCCTGTTTGCTTTTTTAATTTGTTGCAGGAGCAAAAGGACTTAATATGCCATCTCCACTAACTGGCTCCCTCATTTATGGGAAATCACAGGTTTATATGTCAGTGTGATACACCAAGTAATCATCAAATCCTGTCTATTCCTCCCCTAAATAGACTCCTCAATTGTGTCCTCTTCTTTCCATCACTGCTGTCACTATTCCCATCCCAGGCCCCTCCCACCTGCTCTACTACAATGGAATTTTCCCACTTTGAATCCCAGCGTCTTCATTTCAGCTGAAGTCTTTTTGTTTTGTTTTTACAAATCAGACCATATCATTCCTCTGCTTCCTTTACCTCCGTGGCAGCTCACTGCTGTCAGGATTAGGCCTAGGTGAGATACAGGGTCACAGGTCAGAGGGCTCCCTGCTGTGTGGCATAGAGGCAACTGGGAGTCTGGGCACTGTTGGGTTTTGTAGCACTAAACTCAGGGATTTACTTAGGCTGGGAAGGGGCTGAGGTTGAGAGTGATAAATGAGAATTGTTCTCCGGCCTGAGGGTTCTGCTCTGCACAAGCTCTGTCACCATGGTAAGACTTCAAGATTGATGAGGCAAGCCAGCCGAGATGCACCCTGACACTTCTCCAGATCAACCTACACTAAGAACAGCTTTTGTTGTCATGTCTGTGAGTAGAACCTGGAGGAGATAGTTTGGCCTCCATTGGGTCTGAAGTGACCCTCCCTCCCTCACAATTTTCATCTTCATCTGTGCACTTACATTGCTGTTGCGGGCAGGTAGGATACGGTGGCCAGAAGCTTGTGCTGCTGGATGCCTGAGAGAATATTATTTCTCTGTGGTGTATACAGACTATGCTGATGTTCTTCTTTATCCTTTAGGTAAGCAAAGCTGGTTTGGCTTAACCATGTAATGTCTGCATCTAGTCTTTTCATGATGTGATACTTGCCGTTGCCATTTGCCAACATAGGAGATGCATGAAGGTTAAACTCTGAACATAGGTTTATGAGCTCCCCCGTTACGTTCCAGCCTTATCCCTTAATACTTCCTCTCAAAGTTTCACCCTTGAACTGCAGCAAGCTATTTTCTCTCACACCTCTACTTGACATTCTCTTCTCCTTCCTTGTGGCCCAGCTAACCCCAGTCATTCTTTAGGCCTCAGCTCAAATACCAGTTCTCTCAGGAAGCCATTTGTGACTCCTCATGTCACTCCTCAGGGCTGTCAGAGTGCCATGTTCCCCACCCTAACAAGAATCACACAATGGTGTAATGGTTTGTTTGTTGATAAAACTTCCATTAGGCTGTGGACAACTCAAGACCACTCCTTCACCTGGCTTGTTCATTATTGCAACCCCAGTACCTGACACCATAGTATGTGATAAATAAATACACTTAATGGATGAGTGAATAGATTCATAATGCTGTCATAATGACAGCAATAGTTTCACTGAATGTCTGCAAATGATAGGTATCATGCTAAGTACTGAGTGTGTGTGGGTGTGTAATCTCTAATCCTAAATACAACTAAATGTAGTTGGTCTTGTTATTCTAATTCTACATTTGAAAAAAAAAAAAAAAACCCAAGAGTTAGAAGCTAAGTAACATGGCCATGGCTGTGTTTACACTGTTCAGTGCACAGCTGGAATTTGGACCCAGGTCTACCTAATACTTTATGTAAGCACATTTACCGAGTTGTGTTTTTGTGAGAAACCTTTTCCCCTCTCACCACCCTCCCAGCCATCCACACTGTATTTCTCTCCAGGTCAAGCCATCGGATCTGGAGGCAGAGGAAAGCAGTTTTTCTAATAAGCCTAGGGACTGGGCCTGGATTCCACCCTGTATTTTCAGGCCTGATAGTTTGATCTGTCACAGCTCTTCCTTTGATCTTCTTGGGCACAAGTGGCTTTTATTGTGCCTGGTCTTTCGCTTATATCTCCTGGGACTGTTTCAAGGGTTGTAAAAAGGATCTGGGATGGGGCTGGGGGATATGAAGACTCAGATTTCTTTGTATCCTTTGCAAGGGAGAGGGTGTATAGTGTCCATTAATTCTAGACACACGAGCAAAGGTCCTCCTAGGGTATTTGTTATTTTCTTCTTTTGTTTTTTAAAAAGTTGTGCTAGAGTTTCTGAGGACTACCTCAAGAGCTTTCTGTGGCTGACTAGATTCATAGGAGACATCTTTGTTCTCTGGAAAACACATATTAGAGTTTTTCTAAGTCTTAAATACCTCATTTATGAAATAGACTAGGACAGAATTGATATAGAGGCCCTTTCCTGCTCTAACATTCTGGGGTCTATGGATCCTGTATGTTACAGGATCATTTAAATACCAGCAGATGGAGACCATAGTTATTATTATTTTTATGAGTGCATGTGGTCTTGTATGCAGAAGCAGAGTCCAGAGATCTGGAAGCAACGCCCTGAGCCATGGGAGTTCCCATTCTGGATGGACTCCTAGTGGTTGGCTTCAGTCTTCTGCTGCTCTGCCTGGTATCCTGAGTATTCCCCCAGGAATCATCTTCACAATATTGTACACTTTATTTATGTCCTGATCTGATGCCTTATGAACTAATCGTTCTTTACTGATCACATAAGAATGGTCTTTTAAAAGGACTGATCTTATTTTTTCCTTTTTTTTTAAATTGCTGTAGTTTAGAAGTTTATTTTATCTTCTCCATAAACCTCAGGATATTTACGTTTTGTATAGTTGAGTATTTTTTGTTTTCCAACTAATGTAGTCTTCAGGGAGGTATACTACTGTTTACAGATTAAGTTTGGACTTTTTATATGTTTTAATCTCTGTTCAACATGGGGCTCGAACTCACGAACTTGAGATCAAGAGTCGCATGTTCTACCAACCGAGCCAGCCAGGCACCCCTGTTTTTCTCCTTCTCATGGAGTCCTAATCAGGCCATTGATGCTGAATATATGATCCCCTTACATGTGCTGTTAATTTGTGAGTTGCTTGATACTTCAAATTGTCTTGAATATCGGTATGTTTATATGTGTACAGTATTTTAATGTTGCCATTAACTTTATTGCTACTTTTACAATTAGTATCTCCCACTAATGTTTCCCCATTTTGTTATTAAATGATTATGGAAATTAGAAGTGAAGAATAAGCAAATTAGAGCTTGTTTCTGAGACCAGAGTGGAGGCATTATTTAAAAATATATAATAATGACTTGCTTGCTTTTTAAAGCTAATTTATTCCCTTTTCCTTAGAAATCTGTCAGAGGATCAAATTGTCCTCAGTGTTTCACTACCAGAAGGGAAACACTCATCTGGCACACTCTTAGGTTAGACTGTCTCTCTGAAGCGTTCAGTTCCTTGGGTTTGGGGAAAGTACTTTTAAGTGACAATGGTGAGGACTATGACGGTGGTACCTGACTTGTATCAGGTGCCTCTTATGGGAAGACACTGACTGTTCTCTTTATATGCAAAAACTCATTCACTGTGTACTGTAACCCTACCAGGTCATTGCTATAATTGTTCTCATTATAAAGATAAAGAAAGTGACTTTAAGATTAACTGGCTTGCTCAAGGGCACACAGCTCAGGAGTGGTGGTACACAGATTTGAATTCAGGTGGGTCTGACCCCAGAACTTGCATTTCTCTTCCTGCTCTTTGCTGCCTTATCATGCTTATGGTGTTATAAAGCTAGATGCACTTGTGACTAGTCCCAATATTTTGTGTTTAAGTATCTAAGGAACTGAAATCTTGGTCTCTGGCTTGAAAACTTCCTTAGTTTATTAGCAAAAGATCATGGTATACAAGTAAAGGCAAGTTTTATAATATCCTAGAGGCAAAATTTAGGTTAAGGGACAAGCTGTGTTAGGGTAACCAGTAGATGCTCAGAAGCATAATACAGGAACACCAGAGAGAAGTTCAGAGTAGTGTCTATTTTCCTTTATATGTGTTTCCAAGTGCCATTAGCCTGGGAAATACTATGGAACTAAGGTCCAGATTAGAAAGAAACCAAACCAAAACAAAACAAAACAAAAAAACCCCCCACAAAACCCCTCATCAATCAGTGTAAAAATTTCTTACAACCAACCTTTGCCCAAACCAACTAGTCATCCCATAGACGTGTGTAATTAGGTAAACTTTTTCTTCAAATTCTGTCTTTCCAACTTCAGTGGAGATGGAAGCCATGGGGAAGAAATTATGACTGGAAAATAAACTCTGAGAGTTGAACAAGATCTTAGAGATTTCCAATCCAGCCTCCGAGGCTTCTGACTACTTAGCCACCCACAATATTTTTTGATAATCATAAGAAAACCCTTACTTTAAAAAATCATATACGTTAGGACTTGAGAAGTCATTCTTTGATGAACTGCAGAGATAGAGGACTCATTCTAGAAGTTGGTTTCCATTAAATTGATAGAAGAATTTATTCAGATTAAAACAGTAAACCCAACACTAGGATTAGAAGATGATGCTTCCCTAGGGACCTGAGGACTGCTGCTTTCCTTTATCCAGTAGCTATTATGATTCAATGAGGAGTAATACAGGCAGAGGGAAAGAATAGGCAGGATCTCCTCAAAGTCTTGGGGTGTCTTCTCCTTCCTGAACCTGGCAGCTAAGTGAGTGTCCTCTCTTGGGGAGGAGGCTGGTTGTAGCTCTTTTACTTATGAAGCCCTGTGTTCCATACATTCCCTGTCTAATTTTAAACTACTTACCTAGAGAGAGCATTTTTCTGGTCAGAAAATAACTTGTTCAGGGAACGAGTTTGTCACCTGTTTTTGTTGTTCTTGTTCGTTGCCTCCAAGACAATACTTTTAACAAAAGGAAATCCTTCAGGGCCAGGGTAAAATGTTGAGAAACTCTGGAATTCCTCACTAGCTGAGCTGACCAGATGTCAGCCAACTGCACTGCAGAACCTGCTGCCCACTTACCCCGAGAGTTCTGGCGAGGTTTCACTCCCATGACCTCCCTTTCTAGGGAGCGAAGAGACAGAGTGAGGGGAATCAGGTCAATTAATTCTTTACAACAAGGTTTTATTTATTCTTTTCTTTGACCCCCCCAAAAACATTAAAGTTGTTCATCTTTCTTTTATTTTTAATAATTTTCCTTTTGGATCCAAACGAGCATTTATTTTACAGGATATCCACCTGGTCAACATGCAGTGCTGAACTCTGGCTTTAGGAAAGATGCACCGATACTCTGGGCGGGCCAGCACTGGCTGCCATTCAAACACCATTACTGAAGGGGTGTCAGGCTGGCACACCGCAGTGGATGCTGCTCATAAGGAAGTGTCTCAAGTGTCTTGACTCGTGTGTTTTGTAATGCAGGTGGCAGCGTTTTAACAGCCTAAGACAAGCACCCAATTTTCCTCTTGATCCTGTCTTATATGCTCATCCTTTAAGAGCAAATCAAGGTGGGAATGGCCTGACCTTAGGTCCCGAAGGACAGAGGGCATGGCCTGGACACCCATTTGTCTACTTTTTTGTAACAGTATTCTTTGAGGCTGGTACCGGTGCACCCTTCGCAGTTTGAAATCTGTTTCTGATAAAGCTCATCCCCTGTCCCACTCACCACCCTTTTCCCCTCCCATGGCACTTGTACCACTAGGAAGATCAGTGAAATCTCTCCACTATTGGCACTACTATAATGAAGAGATGCTAAAGTCACAGAGATTGTCTTCGAGCTGCTTTAAAGTGAGAACCTCCTTTCTCTCCATCTCCCAGTCCTGGAAAAGTTCTCTATTAATCCTTTGAGGCCTTCAAATCCACTACCTTTGGTGAGTTTAGCAAAGAGAACTTCTCTGAATCCAGTATCGTGCTTACAAGTTTACTAGTGATCTAGCATAAGAAACAATCTCAGGTCACACACCTTCTGTTCCTGGGACTAGTTGGTATTTTCCATCTCAACCTTCTCTTTGTTCTATAGCTTGTCTTCCTAGCCTCTGCCCATGTTGCCCCAGCTATGAAATGCCAACTATACTTGATGCATTAGATTTTTCTCCTCCTTTTGTTTTTCTGGATGAGTTCCAAATTTTGGACTCGATTTGAGTGGAATTGGACTGTTCTCTAATATCACCAGGAGGGAGGTTCCTCTGCAATTGCAGCACTTAAGGTGGCTTTGTATAAATTTTGGCTTGTTCACAAAACACCAGGATAGAAAAACACTGATTGAAGTTTGGCCTGCAGGCTAAGTATATATCCCATTGGTAGCCATTAAAATTCAATGCCTATGTTTTTACTAAATCTGCTGGGATCTGCTTAATGTGGTAGAACTCCATATCAAAGGTAGCTAAGACCAGAACTACTGTATACTTTAATTGGCAGTTAGATTACGTTGTTTAGCCCTCATTTCATTTTACCTTTAGTTTTTTAAATTGATTAATGGCACTTTGAAATTTTGGAGTGTGTTTTTCCTGCTCATCCCTTATACAGATTTTTAACAGACTTGCTTTGAGCAGTGGGTTTCCTATGTGGTATAGACCATTGCTAAAAGAAATTAGAGTACTGGAAATAAAACTGAGTCACCAAATAAGGTCAAATTTGGATCTGGCAGCTTTGATTTCGTGTCCTTTCAGTTTTGGGGCCCTCCTCTGAGTGAACTGAGGAGGAAGTAGTAGTAGCTGATACAGATTCTACAGATCTGTTTCCAGAATACAGAGAGAAATCCTTTACCTCTGACAAACTGGCAGAACAAAGAGAGAGAGAAAAGACTCCTGTTTCAATGCTGGGCTGGAGAAGAGGACTTCGTGAGGATCCTAAGCATTAGAAAATGGTTATTTGATCTAAGACTGGCTTAAGTGTCCACAAAAAGAAGGTACCAGAAAGCTCTGACCATGAAAACTCAACTTTTTTCCTGCATTAAAAAAAAAGTCGACTTTTTTTTCCCTTTAATTAGAGAGCTGATGAGGAAGGAAAAATGGGAAGAAAAGATGGTGAAATACAGAAATATAAAGCAAATCTGAGATTCAGGTTCCATTAAACATGAAGTTTCTTCCAAAAAATTGAATGCTTATAGCAATGCCAAGAAAATCATAGGTCCTTAGTGGGATATAAGGACAGAAGATTTTTCTAAGTTGATTTGTGGAGACTAAGAACTTTAAATGATGTGATATTAATTTACTTACAAACACTATGGCACACCCATGAATTAGCCAAGCATTAGTATTTAAATTTTCCTAATGAGGGAAATAAAGCATGCAGATGCAATACCCTTGTTGAAGGCACTAGTATGGAAGGCTGAAATAAAATTATTTTTGACTATCAATATTTTCCATTTCCAGATTACCACGCTTTTAAACATTTTATCTTCTCAAGACCTAAATTTTGTATTTATTAGTTAGAGATGTCCTGGGGATGGGGGGGGAATCTATACCCATTCTATTATTTCCTTGACTTTCAGTGAAGTTTTCAGGAAACTTTATGTTAATCTAGGTTATATTTTATGTCCCTAGAAACAAGGGACAGAGATTGACTTAGAAGGAGAAGAAAGACAAAAAAACCAGAGAGAGAAGAGGGAACTAGTACTGTATAACCTCAGATTTTTGCCTTAAACATATTAAGTCTGATGGAAATTAATTAGAAGCTGATTCAGAAACACTGCAGAGCACATATTTATCCATCATTGCTATTCTAGAGCAGGTCTGTTACAAAAAATCCAAACAAACGAAAAAACCCCAAATAAAAATAAACATAGATCCCCTTACCATGTTTTTGAATCAGATCTGCTCAACTCTTGCATACCCCCCAGAAATAAGAATTCAAACTTCAATAATGTATTTACATAGTAGAATGGCTTATTATAAAATCATCTGCATTTAGGTCAAGATACTAGTGTCCCCTTCTCCCCACTTTTAGCATGAGGGAAGGGAGCAGAAGAAAGAAGACTACAAAAATAGAAGGGCAGTTTGGAGGTACCCCAGCTATCCATTAGACTCTACTGTGAGTCTTGTTCATATTTCTCAACTAATTGGCATGAGTTTTGTTAAGAGAAGCTTTCCAGGCCCTTTGGGTAGGTTGGGACAATCTACGGATTCTGTTATCTTTGGCTCGGAGTGATTTCTCCAGGAAGCCTAAGCATCAGGGGGGTCAAAGCAGAAAGGATTTAAGGGAAGAAAAAGATGGCCATCAGAAACCAAAGATAGTTCTGTTTTTAGTATTTGATCCACCCGCTAAGTGGTAGGTCTGTGTTCTTCTGACTGAATGAGGGTCAGCACATGATGGCTGACAGATCATCTCAGCTGTCTTTAGCTAAGCCTGCCACCACAACCAGCAGAGAAGCCATCAGCTGGGTCTCTGTTGGCATCAATGGCTACAATAGACTGGGTGGTTCACCGAGGAGAAAACAAAAGACGGAAGGACAGAGCTGCAGAGACCGGCAGCACTCATTAATGTGGGATCTCTTTGATCACATCATGCAAAGGTTAGGTCCTAAGTCCTGAGTTAATTCTGTTTGGCTTTTATTAAAATAAGAGTCTCAATATGGAGATATATTTATCCAAACCTAGACCTGATGCCTTGTGGGCCTTTTGTCTGGAATTAAAACATGATACTCCAACTGGCCACTTGCAGGGGGCCCACTTCTCTCTTTTATCTTGCCTTATAATGTCCTCACCTTAACCTCTTGGACAATGCTCAATGCCTGGGAATCTAGGAAGGAAGAATGGACAGGATGGGAGAATCTGGTGAGGAAGAGGCTACCCCAAGGCAGGGAACTGCCTCTCCTCACCATGACCTTTGTGCACACTGGCACCATTCCTTTGAAGGTCTCAAACTGTAACAAACACAAAACTGATAAAAAAAAAAAAAAGGGTGAAAATTCCTGCAAAGTAGAGGACGATGTGCTCCCTGCCTGCTACACATATACCTTTTCTTTATATGACCTCACAATATTTATTATAGCTGAGCTGAGAAATTAAAGAATCTCAACTTCTCCCTAGCTCAGCTTACTAAAGACAAACTCTGTCCAAAAATGAGACATCCAGAACAGGCTTTAGAAATAAGATGCGATGAAAAATTGAGAACTTTCTTTAAAAAAACCAATTATTAAATTGTGTTCTATTATGCCAGGAGAGACCCAATTTGCCTGCAGTGGGCTTTCGTTGAGTATGCGGACATTTCATATCGCCCATCACGCCCCAATAGTACTGCACCTTATACTGTTTCAGATCACCTTGTGAATATCACCTGGTGAGTTCCCAACTATTTTCATGAGATCAAATCATTGCCCCACAGCAGAGCCAGGCAGGTCAGCAAACAAGCCTGGGCTAGGTGGATTTAACCATCTCAGGAGTTGGGTCAATGCTAACATGCAGCAGAGCAAGGGCTGGGATGGGAGACTAGAAGGCAGGAGACACTGAGGCTCACCACAAAGGTTGTCGGAGAGGTGGATGTGTGTATGGAAAGAAGATGCTGGCTGGGTGGTGGAATATGGGGTTGTCTTTTTGTGGTCCCAGAGTCAAGAGACAGCAAAATCCAGATCTGGATTTCAGCTTCAGAGAACTGTTATCCATGATCCCAGTACCCCACAGGGACATTGAATAGGGAGAAGTGAAGCCCAGAATAGAAATAGATTCTTCAGCTAGAAGTGGGGACAGATCTACATTGGCAGTTGTGTTCAACTTCTGTCGACTCGGGGGGGGGGGCATTCAGGGGTACATTCTCTTCATAGTGTAGGTAATTCTATCCTGACCCTGGCTCACAGAGCCTCTTGACCTAGAGCTCTACCCCTATGTCTGAAGGCCTGCTGGCATTCTGACCTCATGGGGCTTGAGAGAGGGAGACATGTGAATTTGTTAGCAGAGGTCTGTCTGGAGCTGAAGAGAGGAGAATCTAAACAGACACAGTTAGAACATCTCTCTACCTTGGTTTCTTTTCCTTCTCCTCTTTTTCTCCCTTTCTCCCTCCCTCCCTGTTTTGAGAGGATGCTGAAGACTAATATTAGCAAGGGAAACTGGACATATATTCTTCTGAGGGGCCCTGCAGTACTAACTTTGATAACACTGTGTATCTCAAACACTGACAGTGTTCCCAGTTTGTTGGCATTTCTTGAGAGGCTGCCATACTTTTTTAATCCAAAGAGAAGCACACGTTTCGAGATCTCAAGGGGCCACTTTTCAAGGGAAAGATAAGAGGCAGAATCTGGTAAGTAGGAAGGGATGTCCTGGTCAGCTATTAGAGGGAAGGTGAGAGTTCATATTTATTAAGAGGCAGAAAGAAACGGTTAGAAGAAGTTTATGATAATGAGTTCTGTGACTTAACAGAAAACTGTCTTGTCTTTTCTGGTCTTAATAGAAAGGTAAATGCAGGCTAAGGGAATAAGAAACCCAATTTCTTGGTCAGGGGGAATTGATCTAGAAAAACACAGGTGGTTGTTTGGTCAGGAGACTGCATCTACAGTGCTTTATACCACTTTATTGAAGACTCAAATGCTTGTGTGTATATGAGTTTAAGGAGTTCAAGTGTCCAGGCAGGTTTCCTGACATGGTAAATTTAGTGTTCGTAATGTGGTTTACAGGCAAATTCCATTTCTGGTAATTGCTCTGCCAGCCCAAATTTCTCCTACTGTTGAAATGGCTTAAGATATCGCTTCAATTCCTTTTCTCAAAACACAATGCAATAGACTTGCTGACTCAGAACGGCTGTCCTGTTGTGGGCCTGTCCCCAGGGAAAGCTGCATTTCTGAGGTGGAAGAAAGCAATTTTGTGCACAGAAAGCAGCCCACGGCAGCACTTTGGCACGAAATGATGCTGAGCAGAGGAAACCTTTACAACAATACGAGGCCCAGCGCCTGAATCTTATGTAAAGTGCACGCCTGTTAGGATCGGGGCGTTCCATAGTCATGTTCACATTGCCAGCTACGCCTGAGCACACGAGTGCTCAGTGGGAGAGGAAAACGAAAGTGAGCGGAAGGTCTGAGAGGAGGCAGCTTGTGTTCTGCCTCAATGGTCTCCTGCCCCGGGAGTCCTTTGTTCGGAGGGGCCGACCGTGGGTCATGAAGCTGCATCAATATCTAAAAGAGAGGCAGAGCCATGACAAATGATTCTGCAGCCATGTGACTGTATTTGGCTTTTCGGGGTTGATGCAACTATGCCTTAGTTCTATTTCAACCAAAACAAAAAACTTCATAAGTAAAAAGAGGCTCCTTCTAAGAAAAATAACAGCCACTAACTTCTCCTACCCAAGAGGTGGAGTCTATCTTGGCTGGAGGAGGATAAAAAAGAGTGTTTATCCACTGTGAGGTCAGGCCAAGGGAGGGTCCTGTGAGGCAAGCTTCCCCTGCTCCCAGTGGAGAAGGGAAAGCCTTGCCTGGCACCCTTCTCCCGGGGCTCCTTCCAGCTCCTGTGATGAGACCAGGGAGGAAGCGGAGGGGATGGTGCATTTCCACCAGATAAAGAGAGTGATGTGCTTCCCTGAATGGACAATCTAAACAAGAGGAGCACGGATTAGCCAAGAAAGGCTCTTTTTCCGTAATGCTTCTGAGACTGGGGTTGGGGGGCATGGGTTTAAGAATGACACAGTGGCCTGAGGCTGTCGTATGCCCAGCTCTTCCTCAGGGGAGGGGTAAAGCCCAGTCCTGGCCCCAGGAAATATTCAAGGTCACCAGGACCCCAGTCTCATCACCTTGTGTGATGAGGGCCCATCGGAGCCTACTTTGCTAGGAGGAGCAGCCCAGGTCTAAGCTGAGGTATATTTACTGATCACCTTCAAAGTATCATGTCAAGCTGACCCTCAACCACAAAGGAGCTGAGGAAGCTGCCAGACGAAGGTCCCTCCTCCCTGGAGGTCCTCAGTAAACTCAGACTGATTCTCTCATGGAAGCTTCTCATTTCAATCTGTCCGCATTTCCTCCCTCTCTAGAAGTCTCCTTCAAGTGATGGAGGGGCCACCTTGGGTATATGTGTGCTGCCTTCTCAGGGACGGCTGGGCCTCTGGCACTTGGCCTTGCTGCTTGGCAGAGGCCTGCTGCCTCCTGAGTCAGAGTCTAGGTTGATATTCAGTCATAAGTGCTGATACAACTGTAGGACTGTTCCATGTTCTTCTAGACTGGTTGGAAAACAGACTCTACCTTAAGTGCCCCCCACCACCCTCAGGGATCTCTTGTGACCAGCGTTTGCAGGGCTAAGGCCGGGCTGAACATCTGCTCACACCAGCTGGTGCTCTGGGCATAGGGGTTGTTAAATGCTTTTAAAATATCACCCTTCCTGGAGCATTGGGCATGTCTGTGGAGCCTGAGGGACCTCCCTGGCCTATCCTAATACAGCACCTGCTGCGTGGATGACAGGCTTCGAAGACACATGACTGTTGCCCCCAACACCACCCATTCTTCATCACTCTGAGCCTCTCCCCCGTGGTCGGGGCTGCTGGACTATGGCTTTGCTCACCCAGACCAGCCCTTGCAGCTGCTGCCACAGCACCCTGACCCCATCTTCCACTTCAGCTTTTCCCTCCCTCCTTGCCTCCTAGCCTTGGCATCCAAGGCTCCTAAACTTAGCCTGTGCTTCTTTGGGGGAAGCAAGCCATAGGGTGATGCGTGAGATGCTGTTGTGGTCGGCCTGATGGCAGTGGCGCTGGCTGAGGAGCAAGAGCTGGTGAGGGAGGAGATTCCTCTCCTGTGGTCTCCACGACTACCTAGCTAAGAGCCAGAAAGTCTTCCAGGCTTTTCAGGGCAATGGGCGTAGACACAGGCCAGCCCCATCCCCCCACGGCTTACAGAAAAGTGGGAAGGGGCAAGGGGAAGCAAAGCCATCCTCACGTCCCTTCTGCCGTGGGAATAACCCTCCACTTCCTCGGATTTCCTTTCCCCAGCAAAGAGGCAGAACTATGGCAGTGCCCATCTTGCAAAGGGAAGTAAAGCAATCTGGCGAGTTCAACTGGTTTTCCTTGTGTCCTTTCCTTCCTCTCGTCTGATAACGCATGGTGTCCTTCCATCTTCCTCCTCCCTCTTCCTCCCCCCCGGGCAGCACTGGCTTCCCAATTCGGTCCTGGTTTTCTCCATGTGAGAGAAGAGCATGCATCGGAGGGGGGAGCAGCCTCTAGCACTTGTCGTCCTCTTCCGTGTCACTCAGGAGGTCGCTGACAGCCCCACACATCACGCCTGGCCCGGGCCCCCCGCGCCTCCGCCGCCGATAGTGCCCATTGGGCATCTGCCAGCTGTGCCGCAGCGGCGGGGCGGAGCCGATGGTGTTGGAGCGGCCCAGGCTGGTGGCCACAGCTGCTTCGAAGGTGAGCGTCTCCTCCTCGCCACAGTCCGAGGCGTGGGAGTCTTCGTGCAGGGCCAGGTAGGGCTCGGAGATGTAGCGCTGTGGGGAGGCGTGCTGGCCCTGCTGTATGTGCCGCGCGCTGGAAGACTCTGCCAGGCCGGCCTCCGTGCTCTCCAGGGCTTGGGAGGCCAGCGGAGAGCCGCCCTCGCTGCCATCGGCTGGGGGAGAGATGCTCCCGGTGTGTCGAATCAGGGAACTGTAGGAAAGGAGGGGCCGAGGCTTTGGCGGCACGGGTGGGAGCTGTCGGCGACTTCGTCTTGGGGTGCTGGTGTCAGAGATGGAGGGGATGGAGCTTTCACTCAGGGAACCCGTGCCCTGTGCAGGGGGAAAGACGTGGCATGTTAGACCGGGCTGGGCCTGATCCCTGTTACAGCACCTAACCCTTCTGACAGAGAGCTCGTGGGGTCTGGGTTCTGGGGGAGGGCAGTCTGAGTTGGGGTCCCCTCTGCGGCAAGCCCCCTCCCCCTTAGGAACGCAGGGATGAACTGAGATTGAGAGTCTCTACCACGTAGGCCAGGGCAGGTCCATTTAAACTGCAGCCAGGCCTGAGACTCTGCATTTCTAACAAGCACCCGGGTGCTGCTGGACCATGCGCCAAACACTTCAAGTAGCACAGATCTGGAAGCTCTATATATGTAACAAGTGGCTCACTGAAAGAAAGCCTTTTGAGAAAGACAACTTACAGGAAAGGCGAATGAATGCTCTAAGGTTGGTGTCTGAAAAATCCCTCTTGGGAAGTGGATCTGAAGGAATGGCAAATACTTTCCCTCATCTTTGCTTTTTGCCTTCCCATCTTCATGTGGCTTGCTGACATTAACTCCGTTTCTACACGCCAGCTGCTGCTTCAGACCTTACTTGACTGCTTACCTATTCCCAAGGGTCCCTGAGCCCAGAGCTGGTAAATGGACCTTCTGGAAGGTGTTTCTCAAGGTGTGTGTGACCCACGAACCACCTGCTCAGAAACTCTTGGGGAAGAAGGGGTCCTTTCAACTGCAGATTTCTGGGTTTCCCTTTCTAGGTGGCCTCACTAATTGAAGTAAAACGCTTTAGGTCCCGAGACTGCAATTTTAACAAGCTTTGGTGATTATGTTCTGCACTGAAATTTGAAAGCCACTGCTCTAGGGGCGCCTGGGTGGCTCAGTTGGTTAAGCGTCCGGCTTCGGCTCAGGTCATGATCTCACGGTTTGTGGGTTCGAGCCCCGCATTGGGCTCTGTGCTGACCGCTCAGAGCCTGGAGCCTGCTTCAGATTCTGTGTCTCCCTCTCTCTCTGACCCTCCCCTGCTCACACTGTCTCTCTCTGTCTTTCAAAAATAAATAAAAAACATAAAAAAAAATTGAAAGCCACTGCTCTAGAAGGAAGTTCTCCTGTTTTTAGATGGAAGTTTATTGCCTGCAAAAGGCTACTGTCTTAGCCCCTCCTCCTCCCCTCTGCTCACTGCTGTTGACTGGGTCTCCCCTCTGGGCTCTGACAACGTTGAAGACAGGCAGGGCTGGGAGGAGGAAAGCAGGGCTAGAGAATGTGTGCCCATAGCTCTGGTAGTTATTTCGCTGGCAAAGGCTGGTGTTTCAACAACAGGCTGGAAGGAGAAGGGGGTCTTTCTCTTGGGATGGCTGGAAGCTAGGTAAACGAGGTTGAGCTGCCCCAGCTTAGAAATCCTGTGCTGAGGGATGGATCACTCTTCTAATTAATAGGATCATGTAACTGGTCAAAGAAACTTCTCTGGCTAACGGTGATCTTTTCCTCCTAAATCTGGCTGAGACATTCATGTACTTATTAGTTGTGACTTTGTACGTCTGGGTTCTGAGGACTGAGAGGGAATGACTTTGAGATACAATTGTCTTTCTTGGGGGGGGGGCGGCTATCTGGTTTTCTGTGAATTCCTCTCCTTTCTGAGTAAATAAGCATTAGTATCTAACTTCTGTGCACGATGGATATAGCTTCCTGTGAAACTAGGGTCTGTGTGGGTGCTCATATTTTGCACCTAATGTTAACAGACCACCCCTCCCTATCTTTCTAGAGGCTCCACGTCTTCTCCATGCTCACCTGTCTGTTGGGGGTCTGTGACCTGCCCTCGCTGGGAGACCTGGACTCATGGCGCTCGGGAGACTCCCAGTCAGCCTGGGTCCCTCGCTCCTCTGAGTTGCAGCGGGAGACATCGGGAGAAAGAAGATGCTTTCGCTCTTTTGACCGTCCCCGCTCTCTGCCCCCTGAGCGGTGGGTGTCAGACTTGTGGCCTGGGAGAGAAGACAAAAGCATCTGATGACAACTCTACCCATACTGGCCTGTGAACATAAAGAGATATCATATAGCCTGGGACTGGGCCCCTAAAGAGCCCCAGCTTTTCCAGGCATGTCAGAGGCAGGAAAGTTTGGAAAATTACCCTTGGTGAAGAGGTAAGTGTGCAGACACATATGCCAAAGGATGCAATTGGTTCTCTTCTGCTTCTGTTTACCCTGGACACAATTAAGATAGAATCTTTGTGGACGCTATGACCCAGGAATTCTCCATGTCCTAAACATGAGTGTGTACATTTTTTGGGGGAAGATGGCAGTAGAAGGGATGGAGGTCCAAGGGTTTCTGTCCCATTGAGGACTTCTAGTCCCATGTCTGCCACATACTGGCCCTATGCTTTGGCATGTCACTGCTTTTCAATCTCTGTTTCCTCATCTCGTAAAACACAGTTTGAAGCAGACTAATGTTTTGCTAATGATTGTTATCAGTATAACCCTTTTCCTTTAAAAACACACCAAAACTCAAATACCTAAAGCAATTCCAGGTAGCCCTATTGAAGTTGAAGTGGAGTTGGGGGTGAGCGCCCAGCCCCTGCCAGGAATTTATTAGAGGCCACCCTAAGAAACCCCAGGGGTTTTGCAGAAGGCCATTTTGACAATCTCAATTTTTTTATTATTGAAATATAACTGAAATACAAGGTTATATAGTTTCAGGTATATAACATGATTGATTCAGTAACTCTATACATTTTAATACTTTCTATAGCCCTGCTCTGCAAGAAATTTCAGCCTTTGTGATGAATATAGAGGACTTCATTTTGGGGTAAGTCACATAGGGAAGCCTCTTCTGGTGATGAGTGTTCTTCCTTCCCTCACTCTCCTCAACCTGTATCCTCATCTGCATCCTGTTCCAGTGATTTTCAGTTCTTGCCAGAATTGGTCATCAGGGCGGGAGCCTGAACAGAGGTGAACAGTGAAGACCCCTTCACCTGAGTCAGAATTCAGGCGATGAGCTGACAGTCTCAGGGAGGAGTGGTAACTCCGGCGACGTGACTTGTAGGTGTTTTCACTGCTTCTCTCCATAGAGAATTCCTCCAACCATGAGGAATTTGAACGCTTATCCCGAATGGTGGAAAATGAGCGTCTCATGGAGCTAGGGTCTGTCACCACCTGGAAATGTGAGCCCCCCAAGGAACACAAAATCTGGATTAATTACTGGAAGGTTCTGAAATTAGGGAAGAAGGGAGATAGAAATTGTTGAAGACCACAAAGCATAACTTCCCTTGAATCCCTCTTGCTCAGACCTTAGCTGAAGGAGGCTGTTCCAGAAAGTGTCTTCTGCTATATTAACCCAGATACTGAGACTTAACTAGGGTCTTGTCTTTGTGCTCAGGAAAGCAAGCAGCTGAGTGTACAGTGTAAGCTTCCCATAGAGCCATTTACCATAAGAACTCAGCCAGGACCTACAGTGAACCTTGGAATATGTGAGGGGTGAGGGCAATTGTCAAAACAGTCTGCCTTTTATTTTGTGCCCTCGCCAGAGAAGGCCCTGCCCTGTAGCATGGGAGCATAGGAGAGCTTGTCACTGGGCAGCATCTAAGAATGAATTGCTCTCTATCACGGGTCACACCCTAGCCCCACCTTAAACTCTGGCATTTTTGATTTGCCACAGATGTTAAAACAGATCCACAAAAACTTCTTGTCTCTGTCAAAACTTGATGTGAGACAGACAGACAGAAAAAAGAAGCCAGGAAAACAGACAAAGAAATGAGGCATGGCCTGCACTGGTTAGGACAGACGGTCCTGACACAGAGCTGTGTGTGTAAGTAATTGCGTATGTGCTGGGGGAACCAGGAAAGGAGAAAAGGAAAAATACACAGGGAAAATCCTGGAAAATATTTCTTGCATGGCTGGTTGAGTCTTGAGAATGTTGATCCCATCCGGAAGGAGCTACACCATTTTGCTGGCTAGGCTGTTATTGGTTAGGGCTTCATTGAAAACACACTGTGGAGGAGTAGGCTCTATTAAAGAAAGCCCATGAGCCAGATTTTGCTTATAGGGAAGGGACGGGGGCAAGTCAAGAGCTCACCTGATAATATCAGATGTTTGTTCATAACCCACCAATTCAATACAGCCCAGGATGCCACTGCATAGGGTAGGTGGTGATAGCTTTTTACCTGGGGATCCACAGTCAGGCGTGGCATAGAGGATGCCCTCCCAGATCCCGTATGCTCCTGGGTGTCCGAAGGAAGGTAGATGCCATGGTTAGAGGACTGCACGCTTTTTAATTCACTAACCTCTGGCTCCTGGAAATAAACACACAGCCACGCTTGTGGGACTTGGTTCCATCTCATTGCTTCTCACCTCCAGTGGATGATTCTGCCTCCGCCATAACAAAAATGGCTTTTAGAAGAGAGACTGGCATCTTTATGGTCTCAGTTGTATGTGTATATATGTGTCCATCTATGTGTGCACCTGTGGTATACCAGATGTCCCAAACAGTTCTACCTGGGATTAAAAGGTAAAGATTACCTTTCCTAGTCAAGTATTTATCACTTTTATTTATCACCAAGCAACGCTTCAGATTGTATAGCTTTGTAAAGCATTATTAGTCATAATACTTCTTAGATATGTGAAGTCTACTTTTTGAGAGTTAGTAGTGTTAGCTTCTTCAGAGTAAAAGAATAAGCCTATTTATCAACTAAATAGAAACTACTGGGGCACCTGGGTGGTTCAGTCAGTTAAGCGTCCAACTCTTGGTTTTGGCTCAGGTCATGATCTCACAGTTTGTGAGTTCGAGCCCCACATCAGGCTCCAAGTGCTGGTGCGGAGTCTGCTTTGGATTCTCTCTCTCTCGCCCTCCCCTGCTTGCACTCTTTCTCTTTCAAGATAAATAAATAGGAACTCCTATTCTAAGGAAAGTCACCAATTTCTGGTGTCAAATATATCATCTCAAACCTTAAGACACAGGATTTTATTAGCTGAAAGATTTTCCTATGATTGAAACCATTTGAAAAAGGTGGTAGGTGGCCATCTGTCAGGGATGCTCTAAACTAGGAGTCCAATATAATGCAAACTACGTAGGTAATTTTAAATTTCCTAGTAACTACATTTAAAAACGTAGTTTGATAAAACTTAATGTATTTTCTTTAATCCACTATATCCAAATATCCTCATGTCAACATGTAATCAATTGAGAAATGAAGATATTTCACTTTTTTTTTGCACCAAGTCTACTTACAGCACATCTCAGTTTGGACTAGTACATTTCAAGTGCTCAACTGCCACATTTGTGTAGTGGCTATTATAACTGGGCTGTGCCACTCTAGAGAATGAGAAGGGTGGATTGGAAATCTCTAAGTTCCTGTACAACTCTTTTTTGTTATTTTCCTGGTTAAAGAACGTTAGTTTGGCCAATGTACACGATCTATATATACAGAGAGCTACTGTCATTACATAAAGGGTAGGGCTGCCTTGGAAATGTTTACATGGCCACCAAAGAGACCTAGATATATCCTGGACATCTGGAGGTTATATGCCAGAAAAAAAACTATTTTTATTTAGGAAATTTCACCCTAAAAACCTAGTTGTCTAAACAGGGCACTGCTGAAGGGAAGGGTGCCCGAGACTACTTGGCCAGGTGGTTACTGAGGTGAATGGGAGGACTGCCTTCCCCGGACATGTGATATGCGCACTTGAGGAAATTCTAGTGTTTGTAGTTCATGCTTTTTTATAAAGCACACAGGTCCGACTTGAAACAGACGTGGTAACAATACTACAGTTTGTGGGGTGTGAGAGGTTGTGTAAGACACACGCACAAATCATGGCCACGCCTCTGGATGTGGAGCAGGGGGCCCCAAGGGATGGGCAGGAGTACACAGTGGTGAGAGTGTAGCACGGGCTGACACCTGAACTGAATTACAGACACCAGTACTGACAATGAGATGAACACATATCCAAAGAGTCCTGCCGCTACGGCTCAGCCCTGGGGGACCCGCAGAAATAATGATGTAATAAAGAAAGCCTCCCTGTGAAGGAAAGGACACATTATTGAGATTTTCCCAGCCAGACGCATCATCAGGCAGACAAGCTGTAAAATGCTGAGAGGCACTTTTAAGAATCAAACTATCTGTGCCAATTAGTCCATGGTGCTAAGTTCCTCACAAAGAAAAGGCAGGAAATTCGTCCAAGCCTTCCTGCCTACCTTACCAAGAATACCTAAGGCACTCATACCATGCGAGGGTCTGGACTAGCTCTCTCCCAAACACAACTACGCAGAATTCCCTGTCTCTGCAGTCACCAGAGACGAATCACCCATCTGTCTGAGCTACCAAGGGGTTTTGCCCCGCTCTGAGGGTACTCATGCCAGCAGATATGCACTCCATAAGCAGGCCAATCCCACATTCCACCCACATCATCCATCTAGGATGGCTCTGGGGTGCACAGCAGCAGTGGAGAGGGGTCAGGAGAGAAGGGGAGAGAAAAAACACAGATGAATTATAATCAGAGTGGCACAGAACTTAGTATAAGCGGTCTATATGGACTCTTGCAAATGTTGGGTTTTGTCTTTTTCTTCCCAGGCCAATGAATACTTGGGCTTTAATTCTAAGCTCAGGAAGGAACCTGATCAGAGGACCCCTGAACTAAGGATAATGGTAATGTCTATTATCATTGAAAATCACATTTTAGCTTTGTATAAGCAAAATCTAAAGGTCAATGTGCTCCCTCTTCTCCAAGCCTAAACTTGATTCAAGAGGTTTCTCAGGAATTTTATTACTTATGCTAATAAGAAAACCATAGGGTTGGGGCACCCGGGTGGCTCATTCGGTTAAGCGTCTGACTTTGGCTCAGGTCATGACCTCACACATGAGGGTTAGAGCCCCACATCAGGCTCTGTGCTGACAGCTCAGAGCCTGGAACCTGCTTCGGATTCTGTGTCTCTTGTCTGTCTTGACCCTACCCTTCTTGCGCGCGCGCTCTCTCTCTCAAAATAAGCATTGAAATAAGAAACTCTAGGCTTAGGGGTGGGATTTTAGGGACCTCTTAGAATGTACTTGACTGGTAGAATTGTCACCCCAAGGGATACACAGAAAAGAGGTAAGAGATTGTTCTGTAACTCTTGGCTGACAGCTGGTCACTGTCACACCTGCTCCCGAGTGATCCAGGAGCTGGGAGTCTCCAAAGGGCTGGCGTAGGGCATTCCTGTGTTTCCAGAAGCAGTACCTGGCTACACTAAGCTCTCCGTTTGGTGCCATCAATCTGGTGGTCCATCCTAAGGCCCCATATCAAAGGCAATATTTTGACTCTTGCTTCTACATTTGCTGCTTACAGGCATTAAGAAGGGTCGGCCTGAAGCAATGTAAGTTCCTGCAGTAGGTAAGGGGCCTCTGGGACTGTCAAATCTGCAGAGGAAGCATGTACCAGAGAACATGGGAAACTCAGCTGTGAAAGGAGAGACAGCAGGAAACTCCCAGGGTAACTAACTGGCAGGACTATTGGAAAGGGTTTTCCTGATAAATCATAGCTATGAAATAAAATTTGGAAGTGGGAGGGATCAGGAAACCAAGGAAATATTTTTTGAGGTCATGTAACTCATTCATTCACCAGAGACTGCCGTTCCTGGAACTGTCCATCATCGGCTGGGTCCATACAAGCCAACTGGAATATTTCCTGGGGGGAGAGTGGACTCATCGAAGGGTATCCACTACGGCCACTCCTGAAAAGCAATGGCAAAGTAGGAGGTAACGTGTACATGAGAGAAAAAGAGAGAAAGTCATGTCCTAGGCACCAATTCCCACCCCAGACAAGACTTCCTTCCCAGCAAGGGCACACCCTTTAATACCGGCTGGCTTGTAAGCCTGGTAACTGACAGGCGGCTGGACCTGAATAGAATAAAACAGTTTAAGAAAAAAAGAGGCATTGGAAAGGAGAAGCCACTGTTTTCAACCTGCATCTGGAACCATTCATTATTCTGCTGGTGACTAGCATATCTGTGACAAACGACATTATTTGTCACACTCAGCCATATGGAAGACCAGTGCTAGATTGCAAACCTGTTTCTGCTCAGTTTCTCCCTTCAGTAGGAAAAAAAATGCCATCGTTTAAGCAGCGAACAGTTTGTTTAAATATTAAGCAGTCATAGTCTTTTAAAAAATTTCCTCCGCTCTCAGTAGAAATATGGTTTTATTGTGCCAACATCCCTGGCCAAGCTAAACAATTCAAGGCCATGAGCATTTATTGAAGGACGACTCTGTGTCAGACATGGTGTCTGTTGGTTTATGAGCTGGATGGATGAGGTCAGAGGTGGTAACTTCTGGGCTGATGGCTATGGAGGGGGATGCTTGAGTGGTGATGAGGTAGGAGGCCTCTGGATGAAAGGTATGGACAGCTGTCCCAGTGGGCCTGTTATTGTTTGGGACCTGTGGACACTCTTAGCCAATGGGATCCATGGGGCTGGTTTGGAGAAAAAGAGGTAGCCAGTCTTTCCTGAGAAGATAGCCGCGTACAAGAGCAGGTGCCCTCTGACCTACTCATGGGGGCAGAGTGGGCTTCCTGATGGTGGGACGAAGGAAAGGGGTCAGGGGCTGGGCCGCAGCTCTCAGGGGGAGAGTTGGGGTACCCTCTTATGCTCGAGGTTCAGCCCTTTCATAGTTGAGTCTACTGTATCCACTGGGAAATTTGAGGCATAAACCAGGGTTGCCAATTACTTAAAAATAATCCATAGGCACAATCTTACCTTGACTTGGATCACAGGGAGAGAGCTGAAGTGCAGGGAGTCACCCCACCTGTCTGTCCCCTTGCTGCTGGGAGAATGTTTGCTGAATTTCCACAACTGATACCAGAGTTAGCTGATATTTAAATGACCTGCTTACACGCATCTTCCTCAAGCGTGTCCTCTCCTGAGAACCACTGAGAGTAGGATGAGTAATCTCAGAATCCCTAATAGGTAGAGCGGACCTTTGGAATCACTTGAACCCCCTCAGAGAGTTGCCTAACTTGAACCGAGAGTTGACTTCCAACTTGAAAAACCTTGTCTGGCTTCTCATTGTTAGGATAAAGTCTGGAACAGGGCCTCGCATGATCTATTTCCTATTTTGCCAGCTTCCTTTTGCCCTTCATCCCCTGCTCCTGAATTTCATTCTCTTAAGTTCACTGAATGGGCCCACCCGGCTGATTTCTGCCTCAAGATGTTAATACAGGCTGTTCCCAGAGAACAGAATGCTTCTCTCCAACTCCTCTGCCCTCCACAAACTCTGTTGGTGTTATTTTGAATTTATCTTGCAAAATTCACTTTGTTAACTAAATGCTCTCTGATCTCTCCCAGAACTGGCAGGTCCCCTTTTCACATGGACCCAGATTCTGCCACACTGTTTTCTTCCTATACAAATGACTCAAAATGACAACTTTTTTTCTAATAATCCTATTTCAGAACTGGCTTCCCACCAGGTATAAGCTCGGTGAGGGCACCATGTCCCCCTTTCAGGAAATGTGCCAACATTGATCCCAAAGGCTCATGCCAGAAACTTGGGGGTCTCCCCTTTACTCCCTGAGGCAAATCAATCACCAAATCCCATCCAGTCTCCCTACTGATAATATTACAAGTCTTTGCATCTCTCCCCTTCTCCATCTTGTTAGTCTAAGCCACGGTCATTAATAATTCACATATCAAAAGCAGTACTGTCTCTCAAACTCCTCCCCTCTGATCCGAGCCCATATTGGATTCAAGAATGATCTCTGAAAAGCTCAGGTCTCATCATGTCACACTGATGAGTAAAATCTCACAATCTTTAGATAAAACCTCACTTCTGCATTCCACTTATAATGCTCCAACGTGCTGGCCCCGGCAGAGTTCATCACCTGCGGCCTCACTGAGCTCTCTGTGCTCCAGCCATCGTGACAGTTTTCAGGTTCCTGAAGCTTATCACATTCTCCCTTCTCTTGAAAAGCATGCCTCTGAGTCTCACTTAAATGTTACTTCCCTGACCCCTCGACCAGGTGTGCTGCCTCCCTCCTGTGGTATCACAATAGGCGACCCTTCTCCATTTGAACCTTCATCATTTTCGTATATTTCTTTTTCAAGATTGTTGACTGATAAATCCCTAGTGCCTGAGCCAGCTTTTCTGTCATATTGGGTTTTAATAAATATTGGTCAAATCAGTGAGTAAATGAATCAATAAACACAGAGAAGTTGGAGTGATGCCATGTGGGAGTTATGTATAGCAAAATGTAGCAGTGAGAGGGATCCAGGTGGAGGGGTGGCCTCTTCTAAGCCAAGGACTCTTGAAAAATGCTGTACGCCCTTCCCCTGAGAAGGTTCCACTGCTTTCCTGCACCGACCAAAGATAAGCATCTGCCAGTTTTGTGTAGACAGGAGAATCCATACCTTGCTACCTCATCACATCAAATATTTGTAAAAGTGAACAACAGGCTTGGTCATATGTTGGTCCTTTGCTTCTCTTGCAAATGTGTTGGATTATGACCTCTGAAATTAATGTTTTTCAAAAACAGGTGTCCAACACCACAGGCAGGAAGAGTCTCATGGTGAGAGAGATTCCAAATGGCATTCTGACAGAGATTCCATTCCCCTGATAATTACTGAAGTTGTGAGATTTAGTGATTATTGGCTCCATGAGAACCAGGACTGGGCTAAACCCAACAACAAAGCCTCATTTACATTGGGTACAGGGATTCCTGCCCTTTGGGTACTTGTACATGGTTGTTGATGAAAGGTCATGTTATAATGAGATACGGATGCTATGATAAATCATTTATGACTAACAAACGAGTGGGGGCTAAGGCTTGCAACTCAGAAGAGTTGAGTTGACAAATTCCTTAACTGAGGTTTTGTTTCCACTTCTGATATAGACTTTTTTTTTTTCCTGATCTAAGGCTCCTTTTGCTCACTACAGATAGCAGTGTATTGGGAATACTCTAGAGTTAGGAATAACAAACTTCAATTCCAGTTGAGTTTTCTACTAGCCCCATGGCACTGGCGACTTATTTAATCTCCAATTTTGTATTTGTGATGATACTAACATATGCCTTTTTTCCTTTGTCCATTCCCAGTGCTGTCTCTTGAGCTGGCCACAGTACCAAACATGCATAGTCTCCGCCTTTCTATTACCCCTGTTGAAGAACCATTTTAAAACAAAAAATGTAATGGGGCACCTGGGTGGCTCAGTCGGTTAGGTGTCCAACTTCCTTTGTGAGTTTGAGCCCCACATTGGGCTCTGTGCTGACAGTTCAGAGCCTGGAGCCTGCTTTGGATTCTGTGTCTCCCTTTCTCTCTGCCCCTCCCCTGCCTTGCACTCTATCAAAAGTAAACATTAAAAAAATGTCTTCTCAACCTCACAGAAAGGTTCATTGCGCTCAGACTATTATTTCTGGGGCATTCCTGGGCCTGCACAATGACATGGTGACAGGATACAAGCAGGGCAGTTGTGGACCCGTGGGTTATACTCACAAGCCTGAACCAGGGTCCTGCTGGAGATAAGGCAGGGCTTTGGCATTAGCAATGATCTCCTGAGGCAGAGATGAGGGCTCCATACGCTGGAACATGGGTGCATTTTTCTGTGTTAAAAGTAGGAAGGAGGAAAAATGAACTCATATGACTTTGGGGTCCGTTGGTGGAGTGGGGAGTACAATTTACTTGGGTAAGATAGGAGCATGCCTGATACTCTGATCCACTGGGTTTCTAATCCCCAACACTAGAAAGTTCCTGGACCCTGCACCCCTACCTCCACTTCTAAGCACTCAGCAGGGCACTGTGCCCCAGCCATGCACAGGCCCATCCCTATAAGGGCCGTCATGTGACACATCATGGCCCACCCACCTCCCGTGCTGTCATTGACCCTTACCTGTTCCTCCAGCTGCTGCCTCTGTTTCTTCACCTTACTCTGTTTATAGTAGTCCATGATCATCATTGCTGCATAGATTTTGCCCACAGTCAGGTCAGAGGCTAAAAACACAAATGTGGCATGGAAGGGACCAGGGAGAAGGCAAGTGGCAGAGAGTGAGGATACTTCACAAGCTTCCCCATTCTCTCAACCAGGTTTGCTCCCTCAGTCACCCACCTAACCAGCATTTATTGAGAGCTCCACATGCACCAGAGCCCGAGGATACAAAGTGACTAGGTCCCGTATCTATCCTCAGGGAGCTTCCACAGCTACTCCATGAGAGTAGGGATACTGATGATAAAACACATGGAGTAAGCATCACCTCCACTGGTCTAGATTTCCATGTCTAAGTAACAGTACCCTGTTCCCACCTGTATAAGGGTTTGCTGAACAATATTATGGGCAGAGAGAGAGCTATGCGCCCAACAAGTTTCACCCACAACTACAATGACCTATACTTGAGAAAATGTTTTCAATTCATGCAAAAGGGATTAAGAAGTGGGAGATTTGGGTTTCCTAAGAATAAAAGAGCAACCTTCCCTTATCTCCTTGATCACTCAGTGTTCCCCTAAAAGATGTGGCCTTGATATGCTGAGCTCACAGTGACAACGATACCCAGGAGGAGACCCCACACCTTTGGGCATGGGCACAAGCAGATCTAGCATCTTCTGGGATAGGTGAGGCCAGATGGCCAGGGTCTCCTTTTGCAGTTCTGAGTCTAGCTGCTGCCTGTCTGCACCACCTAGAATAAAATAAATTTCAATAAATAGAAAAGATATACAAATAACAAGTACTGAGGGAGTAGGTGGGGGTAGGAGCTGAATCAGCATGGCACCTCATATTCTCAGGAAATCTTGGCACTTAGTGACAGTGGATCTTCTAATACCAGGTCTTTCTGCTGAAGAGGCAGAACACATTTTGGCTCCCATGTTTAGTGACTCAGGGATATCCTGCCACAAGATCTGAGGCCCCAAGACCAAGATCAGCCTCCTCATTTATTTGAAACACCTCCCAGGTGCTTAATCTATCAGAGGGAAAGAATGAAAAGCGCCACAAGGAGCCTCCCCTGCCTCATTATACATACATCAATTCTTCCAGCGACTCTGACTCCATAGTCTGAGTGACAGGATTTTAAGAAGAAATCCGGTCAAGAGCAGGAAGGCTGGACACCCATTTGGAAGTAGTAAACCTTTTCTCTCAAAATCCCTGAACCAGAAATCAAGAAGAGCAAAGTACTTCCCTGATGGTACCTGCCACAAACCTTCCAGAGCATTAGAGATACCACATAAGAAGAAAAGGACAAAATTAAAACTCATTTGTTTAATAAGCAAATTCTTCTAAAATGCCTACTATGTCCCAGACACTGAAGATCATATGCTGGTAAAGCTGAAAGGAGCCTTAGAGACGATCAAACCAGTCATTTTTTTCCAGGAAGAAATGGCAGACATTATAGTTATTGGGTCAGAGGTGAAACCAGGACCCTGATAGTTGATTTCCAGATCACGACATTGTCAGATGGATGCAAGTTCAAACATCCCTGTCCTGTGCCACCTTGGGTGAGTTGTGCCAGAATCCCATTCTCCTTCCCCGGCTTACCTTTGGCGATTTTGATGTCCAGGGCTGTCCGTATCAGAGCCATGAGTGTGGAGGTGAAGTGGACGGTCATGTCCTCAGCTACTGGCATATTCATCAGGACCAACCTCTGTGTGAAAGAGAGAAAAGGAAGAGCAGGAGGAAAAAAAAATATGGAAAGAAACCTTGGTGAGAAGAGAAGAAAAGTGTGGAAGTCAAATGCAGAGACAAAAAAGAAGGGCAAGGATTCCCCATCCCTGGTCCCACCTCCTCTCCCTTCTTCTCACTTATGTCTTATTTGCTGCTGTTTAGTTTCTTCACCCCCCCACCCCCCAGAGAATGTTGCCAAATTCCAAAAGAAGGGGGACTAATCATTCTTTAGGACTCCTCCATGGTCCTAAGAGTGTCTTTAATAGGAATGGAAAGGGATTTCTAAAAGAAGGGGCAATCAGAGAAAGGAGTCAGTTCTGGGAGGTGGCTCCATTCCCTGATGCAAGGCTGCTCTCTCTTTCCCCTTGTCCCATGGATACCCCCAAAACTCACATGGAAAGATAGTGATGGGGGAGATTTTGCTTTGCTTATCTGTTGAAATATGCATCCTGATGCCCCCCTTTTTGAGTCTTCAAAAGGTGAAATTTGCCAGCACATGATTAAACATGCATAAGTCCAACTTATCCAAAGGATGAGGTAGAGCAGGATGGAAAAGGAGGGGAGTGCAAACAGAGTATAGGGGAAGAAGGCTGGGGACAGCACAGGAGAGAGAATGCGAGAAAGGTGACCAAGGCAGGAGCAGAGTGGGCAGGCCTTGTTCCCCTCACCCAAAGGAAGGGATCAAACAGAAATGGCCAAATCCACTTTCCAGAGAGTATATTGCTTTTGGAATCCTTTAACTTTTCCTCCAGTCCCCACACCCCTTCACCCGCCAAGCTTCATCCCAGACATTCAGAGAACTCAATGCCACATTCTACCACCTGGTACTTTTGGATGTGGCCATCATGAGCAAAAAGGATGCCAGCCCAGAAGCTGCACATGAAGAGCCATGTACTAGGCCCTCAAGGGCCCTGTTCCAAGGAGATGCTCTCTGGAGCTGTACAACTTGGAGGCAGCAGCAGCAGAAGGTCCTCTGGCAGAACCACCAGCCTAGCAGGGAGGGACGTGTCTCTTCCCAAGGCAGGATCTCTAATGCTCCATTGGAACATCTGGCCTAATGTGATTCCACAGACATGGTGTCTTAGAGTGTAAAGTCAGTTTCTTGTTTGTATCTGAGTTCCATCTCTCTCCCACTTCCTTAAGCCTCTAGAGAACTGGCCACATTGCTGTGGTATATTCCTAGATGAAAGAGCTCCCGAGTTCTGGGTCAGTCTAAACACCAAACAGGAACTATTATTAATGGGTGGAGAAAAAAATAATCAGGCCCCAAAGCTCTGAGTACCCTAACAGCAGGTGACTTCCAAGGTATGCTGCTGCTCTGAGCAAGCCATGGGGAATCCACCCGTAACTCCAGGGCCAGCCCCCAAATCAGTCATGCCAATAATGCAAATCTAATGCTGAATGCAACTTGTGCCCATTGTCACCTTTTCCCTTGTATTGACAAGAGAACCGGGCAGCTGGGCTGGTGGGGGGAGGGGCCTGGATCCATCATCCTGTATCCTAGAAGTCATGTTCTTCTTTTTTTCTGATACCTAGAAGGAACCATGCCACAGTTCCTTCCTATGTCAAAGAAGAAGAAATTCGTTAAGGGGTTTGCCTCTCTCCTAACAATTTCTTGAACCATGTTTAGATAAATTTCTGCATTATTTCCTTAGCTTATCTAATTGAAGCTTTTTATTTTATAGGCTCTGATAGCAGTTTTGCTGTAGGCTTCCTTCTTGCCCATATATGCTATCCTGCAGGCCACCTCTCTGCCTCCTCTGAGCAAACACGCTACTTAACACTTCCTTTCTAGTAATCTGCTCACGAGAAAGCCACACGCTTGGAGACACACAGAAGAACACATAAAAAGCCCCATGGTGAAGAGTCTTGCCAACCATTCCTTGTATTGTTTCAGGACTCCATACTTCCAGGAACCTTCCTTGCCCTTTGACCTCATCATTTCTTTTCCCCTTCTTCCCTCCTCCACCTCCCCAGCCCGGCTTCCTCCCCGTGTTCTGGCCTCCCTCCTGTTGGTCTCTAGCCCAGAACAAATGAAGGGGTGGTCTACCTTATATGCCACTTTGGAGGGACATCTCTTGCCGAGGCCTAGCGGTGGTGACATGAGAGTCAGCATTTCATACATCTCAGTGTAATGGATGCGGCCACTGCTCATGGAGGGGTGGTAAGTGGGGACACGGTGGGGGGGTGGGGCGGGGGAAAGGAAGTGGGGAGAAGGATGCAGACCAGGAGGAAGGGAGAACAGGCATTCCCAGAGAGCCAAAACAAAACAAACAAAATAATACAGAAAACAGGAGAAGAGAAACAAAACAAAATGGACAAACAGAAAAAGAATAGGAAACCTGTTAATCAAGGCAAATCGTACACGTGACTCCATCCTGGTGCGGATTTATATCACGCCCCACACAGACCCGGGAACATTGGTGGCAACCCTTTGGTCCCTGTGACTCTGCTGCGGAGCCATGGGGACTCGCTTTCTCCTCGTGGATGATCATTACCTACTTCGCTCTTCACTGTCTCCATCCCCCATACAACACAAGCCTGTTTTCAATTCCCAGGGCTGTGTGTGAGTGGTATAAAACGGATAGACGGTGCTCCAGCCACGGGTTAGGATCTCTGGCCCCAGCTGGGACGGGACCCCGACCTGTGTGTCAGGCCCTTCTTCTCCTCGGAACCCACAGGCGGAACATCGTGTATCCCCCTCTGTGGTGTGTGTGCAGCAGGAGGCGGCAACTTGCACTGGAAGTGATGCGCTGCTTGTTGGGGGAGCCGGCCTGTTGCTTCCACCTGGCTCTGCAGGGAGGAGTGCTCTTTACTCCCAGCATGCCCCGGGGCGATGGCATGCTGGGGACAGAAGAGACCAAACCAGGAGGAGGAGGAGCATCTCGCATGCCATGCTGCCCTCCCGGCTCTCCCCACATGCGGCTGCAGGTGGCACCGGGGCGGAGTTTAAAGAGTCTCAGCAGAGGCAGCTGTTTGGCCTCCCGAGTACAGGAATCACTGTCACCACCCCAAGCCAGCTCCTTCCCATTGCCCCGGCTGGCATCTTCCTGGGCCTATGTCTTCTGCCAGCTGCCGGACCGGGCTACGCCCGGGAAGCCCACCCTTCTCTCCTGCAGCACCAGAGAGGCTTCCTGAGCTAGCGGGCTTGGCCGTGGGTGGTGGCGTGGCAGAGCTGCTCCTGTTCCAGCTCCAGGGGTCTGGCAGAGTTGAAGAGGGGGTCCTGTGTGCCTCTGAACAAGGTCCTTGGTCTCACACACAAGCAGTGATGCGGCAGTTATGACAGACCCCCTCGGTCCCCTCAACGATATAGAGAGACCCCTAAGGCAAGAAATAGCTCAGGAGCATCTACCACCTACAGAGACCTTCGCAGACCCCCTGAGCGACTGTATTCTTCCACACACCACCAAGCCTACCGTCTCCTGCCACTCTCACCTCCTGCCCTGACTCGTTATGGTTTCTCACCTCCTTTCTGTCCTTGAGCTTTTACAATCCCTTCCGGCCAAACTATTCAGGGGCTGGAGGGTGGGCAGAGGTAGGGACAACTAGGATCACATTTTGCTACATTACATGTGGGAGGAGGATGCTACTTTTCACCAAAAGGAGGTTCTCTGTTCTCCAGTGAAGGGAAACCAATGAAGATGTCTGCATTCTCTGGAGGACAGAGAGGTCCTTCTGGTGAAACCTATAGATTAAGATGGAGTGGGGAGGGGGAGAGAGAGAGAGAGTGTGTGAGAGTGTGTGCGTACACACGACTGTGTGCGTGTGTAGGAAAGTGAAAGAGGTCAAATCAGCTTTCCGTATTAAGTCCTTTTTTTCTGCCTCCCCCCCCAAAATGTGCCCTTCCTCCTTATGTAACAGCTGCTGGTTCTGGAAGGGGTTGGACCTCTTTAAACTCAAAGGAAAGCAACATGAAGATTCCCTCATGTGGTGCAGTGGTGGCGGAGCAGAAGGAGAGGCGGGTTCGAAGTTGCACCCCACCGCCGGTCATGGCTGGGGACTGGGAGGCAAACCTTGCAAGCCACCCTGTAGGGGCAGTTCTCTCCCAGGCCCAGAGGCGGCGAGATCACCCGCACTAATTTGTACATATCCTTATACGGGATCCTGCCGCTGTAAAGGAAGCACAGGTGGGTTAATAGGACACTCAGAGAAGGGTGGGAAAGACATGCCAGTTTAGCCATGATGTTGAGGGCTGGAAGAGGAAGAGCAGCTTTTTCCCTCGGGCCTGGTAAAACGGGACCAGGAGAGACTGAGAGCAGTGAGCCTCAGAGAACCATCACCTTGCTGAACTGCACTGCCCCCCACTTTCTAAGGAAATCAGAACCCGTCCAGTGCCCAGAGGGGCTGCCAAATGACCAAGAGCACCCCGAGATGCCTATCTGGCCCACACTTGGCCAGATGCAGAGAAATGGACCCTGGCTTGAGCCAGGCCTTGAAGAACACAGCCTGAGAGTTCACACAAATGCCTCTGACAGCTGTCAAGAGCAGATGCCAGGCTGCCGTGAAGAGGACTGCCCAACTGTTTGCTTGTCGCAGACATTGATTACACTCAGTTACTCAGACCCGCTTGTCAGGGGCAGTGGGAAGTCAGCATCTTTCCGAAGACTGCGAGAGACAAACTTCCCATTAGGCTAATTAGCAAGGAGCTCAGCTGGCACAAGGGAATTTGCGAAGGGTTTTGCTTCCCTCAGTGGCAGATTGTTCCTGAGTTCAGCTTGGGCAAGCTCAGCACCCCTCTGTGGGAGCCCGCCTGGATCTGGGCTGGGCAAGCGGCCTGGGAGGGAGCCGCAAACACTCCCCCTCCGGCTCTGCTCCCGCCAGCCAGTCCACAGGTAGCCTGGCCAGATCCAGCCAGAATTCCAGGAACAATGTGACCTGTCTCACCAACCTTCTTTCACAAGGGCCTGCTAGAGAGTCCTGGCTTTCCGTGAGGACAGAATCAACAATTGATTGATTCATTTTCAGCGGCTAAAGCATCTGCTCTTTCAGAGACCAGAACAAGGAAGCAACATCCCAGTATGGACTGTGGTTTCCACTGGAAATGATGAACACACGTGTCCACCTCTGAGCATCCAGTCCTTGCCAGCAGCCACATGAGGCTCTGCCCCAGCTTTACTCTTTCCAGCCTTTTCTTAACTTTGGTGTTAATTCCTCCTCTTTTTCTAGATAGCAGCTCATCCGTACTTCAAGTCTCTTGATTCTTGAGAGGAACTTCATTTAACCATTTGTTCTTTGTTTCTTATTGAGATTAGGATGTGGGTGGGTTGGTACTGCCTATAAGCTGGTGTGCCCTGCATCCTGTATCAGTCTTCTTTTTGAAGACATTGGCTCACGTTATCCCTGTCAGTTCTTCCCCCTGCATCTCAAAAAGAAGGCCAATAAAACTCTCACCAGAACGTGATGCTGTGAATTTCAAAGCAGAAGAGATTCTCCATTCTATTTTTGCTCTCTCACAGCTCCTGTATCTGAGTCTCATGATTTTTTTTTTTTTTTTTTTTTTTTTAGTCCTCATGGAATCATTTCTTCCCAGCAGCTGGAATGAGTGGGGAGGAGCACATTTAATGCACATGGTATTTGGGTCCCAAGATAAGAGGAAAGCACAGGAAGCTGTGGTTTCAGAGAGCTAAGGACACCTGAGTGAGGCCGGGTGAGCAATGAACTTTTCTGCTAGCAGTTCTCTCAGGTGAATGAAGACATCCCTTCTCAGGCTCCCAATCATGGCCATCCATGCTTTATAAAGCAATTTTCCATAATTTCCGGTTGCTTTCCTGTATAGTTATTGTCAGTTATAACAACAGTTATATACATAATTTCATATAATCCATACTACCACCCTTCAGAGCAGGCAGGTATCGTGATGACCATTTAGAGATGAGGAAACTTAGAGTAGTTAAATGACTTGTCCAAGGCCACAGGGCTGATTTGATGCAAGCCCTGCCTACATTCCCTCAAACACACCACCCATGGCTTTCTAAGCAGCCCATCTACCAGGAAGTAGGTCCAGAGAGTAAAAGCCATTGCTCAGCCATTGTAATAGGCATGGATTTAGAGAACTCTGTGCCCTAAGTCATTAATAATTACTGAGGGGAAGAGGAATTCTGATTCACTCTTCCAACACTTGACCCAAGTTCAACAGCCTCACAGGAGGACAGGTTTTAGGAAGAGTCTCAGATTATGAAGGGGCCCCAGGTGGAAGCAACGTGGGCCATTCCTGTGAAGGACGGCATTTCTGGTAGTATTTTCAGAGGGGAACCAGAATGTGTAGATAGGTGAGCTGAGATCCTAGAACTAAAATGACATGGGACAGAAAAGTTCCTGTGAGGTAAGCTCTTATTCAACAGTCACCCTGTCCTCAACCATGAGGGGCCAAAACGCTGCTTCTGTCCTCTAAAGCGGGGATCAGCAAACTTATTCTGTAAAGGGTCAGGTAATGCTATTTATTTTGAAGGTCACACTGTCTTTGTCACGATTATACAACTCTTCCTTATAGTGTGAAAGCTGCTGCAGACGATACATAAATGAGTTGGTGTGGCTGCGTTCTAATAAAGCTTTACTTACACAAACAGGCAGTGTACCATGTTTAGCCCTGAAGCTGAAGTTTGCCAACCCCTGCTCTGAAGCCCCGAAGGCACATCATTTCAGAAATACTGGACAGTGAAAGAAATCACGGGGAGGTTATTCACGAAAATTCCTGCCATTTAATTCCATTCTGTGCAGTAAAAATCCTCAAGTGTTTAGGGGATCAGTTGGAAGAACAACTTGCTCAGTTTTTTACATAATTTCAGTCATCTCAAACTGTGTCTTTCGAAAGGGATGAGTGAGATAAAATGCTAATGTCACTTACTGTGATGGCCAGATGTTCCTCTGGCCCAAAAAACCCCTGTCAACCCACCCCTCTCCCCACTCCAGTGACTCAAAGGAGTCCGCTAACCATTGGCAGGGGAAAGAAAAAAGAAAAAGATTACTGGAAGCCCCTTTGGTGACTGAAACCAAACACTGTGAGGTGCAGACTGTGTGATGGGATTGGCAAAGAAAAGGAAAGCCTGTCACAGAAGGAATGAGAGGGAAAAGGAAGATAAAGAAGCTATGTTTTTGATGACTGGCTGGATACCAGAGCCAATCTGAGGGCCTGGTCTCTTCCACAGGCCACAATTGAGAGGAATCTCCTCTCCTTCTGTAACAGGCAGGCCTTTTGGTGGCTCTGCTTCCAACCCCTTCCTTGGGAACTCCAGAGGCCCTTCATACAGGCCTCACTGGGATGGCCGCGAGGCCTACGCACCATGCAGCTCTGTCATATTCTGCCCAGACGCGGACAAACTCGTCCAAGTGGTGAGGCCCTAGGATGGATGAGTCCCGAGTCAGGTACTCAAAGTTGTCCATGATGACGGCCACAAACAGGTTGAGCATCTGGAGGGCATGGGGGAGAAGAGGAGTTAGGTAGGGCAAACCTAACACGGTAGGACAGGCTTCAAGGCAAATAAAGAATTCAAAAGTGGGTGAGGCCAAAGTTCCTGACTAAAGCACTGCTGATCTTGCTGAATGCAACATGCTTTCATTATAATTTCCACACATTCCATTGTGTGAGCATTATTATTTCACTCTTCAATGCCACTTTATATTTGGAAAGAACCCCATAAAAAGAGTCCCTTTATTATCTGTCCAATTAATTTGTATTGCAGCAGAGGGAGCAGGAAGAGCGACACCATTCTCAAAGTCGAGGCCTGACACTGGCCCTCCCTTCTAGCCTCCCCAGCCCCCGCTCCACAAAAGGGACCAACAAAAGAACTGGTAAGATGTCTTAGAGCTGACTGCATGGCTTACTGTGTGAGGACTTGGAAGCCGCTCAAGGCTGGAAGTGGCTTCCAAGACCCTATTGTCTCACTTATTTGCACAACATTTGCACAGCATTTATTATGCACCTGCTGTGCTATAGAGATCCAGGTCCTAAGGATGGGAAATAAAGTTTTGTCCAGAGATACATTCCTATGCCTAGCACATTGCTTAAAATATAGCAAGCCTTCACCTGTTCCTTGAATATTGTTAAAGACTTAGTATTTAGCAGGGACTGTGATGTATGAGGACCATACAAATGCTATAAAATTTTTTAGGAGCCATTTAAGAAGCATACACAGGTTACATTGGGATCAAAAAGGAGTATGAATGAATTTCATATAATTTCCAGTTAACGAAATATTATCCATCTTTTGATTTTTTTTCCTTAACCATTTAAGAATGTAAAAACCACTAGCTCATGGGCCATAAAATAAAAAAGCGGCAAACCGGATTTGACCCATGGGCTATAGTTTCCCCATGGTCTAGGTTTTGCAGTAGGCAACAGAATCCACTAAAGGGGTTTAAAGTAGGAGAAGACCTAGATATATTTTATCCAGAAGGAACCCTTGGCAGCAGGGAGACGTGCGGGGTGAGTTATGCGGTGCTCCTGAACCAAGCCAGTAGCAGGACAGTAGTATAGATAGAATTGAAGGACATGGTATTGAGAGAACTAGATCACACTGAATAGCACTGTTTTGTTGCTTCTTGGCTGCCTAGAACTCATTTACTATACATCTGGTCTCTTGAGGAACCCCCCTTCCCCCACCTATTCCCAGTTAATATGGTTCAGTGGGATACCACCTATGATCCAGGTCTCAGTCAGTCATTGAATCCCATTTTCCTGGGCCACAGCGATTGGTGATCCAATCAGGGTCCATAAAATGGTATTGAACCTTCTGGGCAATAGACATGTTCTTCCCTGTGAGTCTTGAATGTGTGAGGACTGGGGTTCTAGAGCTGCTGCTACAGCCATCTTGGAGCCACAGGCTGGGGCTCTTGGAGAAAAGAGCTCACATGGAGGAGCCTGGAGGAAGAGATCCATAAATAAAGAAACCTAGTCCTGGTGATGTCATCTGAGGGCCAGATCAAGCCTGCTTATGTCTCTCCTGCCCCAATACTCTTCATTTACATATCCCTGTAAAATCCCTTTTTGCTTAGGTCAGATGTAGCTGGGCATTCTTTTACTCGTGAGTGAGTGTCCTGCCTGAGAGAGAGAACTGGCTGAGGGGGCGAGAGAATTGGATCTCTATTGATTCCCAGGTGAAGTGGCCAGGTGGGTGGAGGTGTCAGATATGCAGACAGCATACAAGATAAGGAGAAAGTCTGGAGACAAGACGTGGCTGGAGTCTTCTCCACAACAGAGAGAGACTGCTGGCTGCTTCCTACCAACCAGTCTCATTCCTGCCTGCCTTCCTTTGTTTTCCTCTGTCCCACCGTCTAGAATATAAGTGGATGCCTAGCGGTCTAGCCCCTGGAGGTGACATCTGGGGTGCTAACCACTCCGTGGAATGACCATAACAAGCCTGTACTGCCTTCCTTCAGACTTCACTGGTGTGCGAGGGAAATAAACATCTCTTTTGGTTAAGCCACTCTTATTCGGGGAGTTCTGTCTCATGAAAGCTAAACCTAATCCTAGCACGGGCTGGGCCTTTCTTTCTGTCGCTGAGATGGTAGCCACAGTGAATATATATATTCAATACTGCCTGGGTTCTAAAGCGGTTTCCATATATCCACGCATTTGTTTTACACTCCTTTCAAGGTACTTAGTATTAATGTTAATAAGACAGTATTATCATTGCTTTATATTTGTATAGTCTTTTATAGTGTGGTGTGCTCACTCACACCTACTCTTTGTTTTAATGCTTCTCTCACCTTATGAGGCAGGCTTAATTATCATCAGCCCTTCGAGGACATGAGTGCTTTCCTAGACACATTTGTATTCTCGCTTCCAAACACACAGCCTGGCACATCATAGCGGATCAGTAAGTCTAGAGTGGTTGGTTTGAGTTAAGAAGCTGTGTGACTTGCCCAAGGTCACAAAGTCAGTCTCATGTGGAGCTGAGATTTGAAAGCAGATCATCTCATACTGAATACAGCCTCTTTAAAAATAACATTAATGTGAATTATGCAGTACCCTCCATCTCAAAATTCTAAGTACCTTTATAGTCTCTAATTAATTTTCCAGTTATATCTTGGTTTCTTTTAAATATTTATGATCAAACACTTACACCATGTAGGATAAAGCTGAAATGTCCACATGCCCTTCTGCCTGCTCCACATCACCCCTACAGCAGACCCATCAACAAGCACTGAGACCCTTGCATGCCTTTCTCCCCTGGACTCCGGTTGACAGAGCGACTATAACCCACTCATGGTTTTTCCCCAGCGCCTCTGAGACACTGTTTTGTGTTCTTTTTTTTTTTCCACTGAAAACCTTTCACACCCACAAGAGTGTATTAAAACAAATACCTGCTCACCATGCAAATAATACCCTTATTATCAAGTCATTTTTCCTCCCATTTACAGAAGCTACAAAAGGGACAGTGTTTTGACTGCTCTAGAACAGCAACAAAGCCAAGACCACAAGGCAGGCTCCCCAAGTCTCTAGTTGTCTCACTCCCTGCTATGTCAACCTGCCGACCACCCTCCAAAGTCTGTCCGCAAGCCACTTTCCCACACCAGAGGGCTGGACATGTGGCAAATCCCCTCATGATCACTTTAGGGAAGAAGAAATGTCTGGATATGAGATAATTCACTCCTGCACGCTGTGAAATTAACCACTTCTCAGTGGTACTGCCTTAATTTTAGACTTGTACAGACAGTGACATTAGCAGTGAAGCCAAGCTGAGGGATGTCAGCATGGCCAGACACATCAGACTGACCCTTTAATAATTGATTAATAGCACCTTGTCCATGACTGTTCAGGTTAGGGATGTCTTGATGCTGGAGTGCCAATTCATGCTTTCTTCCAAAAAGCATTAAGAAGGCAACTAGGCTTCTCACCATTTTCAAAGTGGGTATGCTCCACATATATCACTTAATATTTACTAATGCCCAAAACAATCATTTCCTTTCATGTCTCTCAAGCTGGCTAACTGTCATTAAACATAATGACAGAAAAGAGACCACATCTATTACATTGTATATTGTCATCACTCTATGCTTATTAACGCTATCACTTTATATTTCCAAGGTACCATTTTTATTTTTTGGAAGTCTCCAAAAGAGAGATAAGATATTCTTAGTCCTCCCTGTAAGATAAAATACCTGAAGTATAGAGAAGAGAGACTTACTCTGGGTCACAACAGATTCAACGTGAAGCTCAATACTCTATTCCCTAAACTCCACTCCACTTGTCGTTCCTTCTCACGACAATCCTTCCCTAGAAGCAGCAAGAACTGTCCAATGTCAGCCATGGGGAGTCACCCACCCAGGAGTCTGCTAAGCATCCTGGCCTTTAAGAGTTCCTTGGAAGGGGACCTGGGTGGCTCAGCTGGTTGAGCATCTAATTCTTGATCTCGTCTCAGGTCATGATCTCACGGTTCGTTTGGTCAAGCCCTGCATCGGGCTCTGTACTTGACAGTGTGGAGCCTGCTTGGGATTCTCTCTTTCTCCTCTCTTGCTGCTCCTCCCCTGCTCTCTCTCTCTCTCTCTCTTTCAAAATAAATAAACTTAAAAAAGAGTTCCTTGGAGGAGGAAGCGGGATAGGGTAGAGCGGGTGACATCTCAAGCCAAGAGCACAGGGTTTTCTCACCAAGAAGGAGCAGAAGAAGATGAAGGACACGAAGTAAACATAGGCCAGATCGGTGCCACAGCGCTCATTCTCATTCTGCCCTGATGGCGCGGTGGTGTCGGGCTCACAGCCTTTCTCTCCGAGGCACGACAGCATTATTTCCTGCCAGGCCTCACCTGTGGCACTCCTGAGCCCCAAAGAGATTTTGGTTAGTAGTATCAGGCCTGTGTGTCTCAGCCTCTCCTGGGCCCTCTTTCCCAGCTCACCCACCCTGTTCTCTTCCCTAAAGGTTCCTTTTGTGACCAGTTAGCCTCCCTCCAGTATTTTCTATCCAGAGGAGAGTGCCCAGGAGGTCTCTCGTGGGCTCTGTCACCTCACCCACTGCTTCTCTGTCTTTTCAGGAGTCTCTGCTGAGAGTGGTAGAGATAGTGATGGAACTCTCTAAGGCCCCACATAAATCTGGCCATCCAGGGTTTTGGCCCTCAAATGGAATTTGGTCTGCATGAAACTGTCCTCACCTTCCCTACTCAGAGTCCTTGTGCACATGTTCTGAACTTGCAATTTACAAATTTAACTGCTGAGTCAAAGATGTTGAGGAAACTTTCTCTTGTCATCAGAGCAGTTTTTCAGAGGCACTGTATCTCCCCACCCCTGCCTCTACTCTACTGTACATTCTAATAGGATCAGAACAAGCAGAACAAGGAGACGGATAGGAGGAAAAGGCAGACGAACTCTGTCTCCCTTGACAAGGAAGCCGCAGCTATAAGAGTTACGCATCCAGGTACCTGAAGAGTAACATGAGAGACCCAAAGAAACTCCGGAAGTTGTTGTGCCGGTTGATGTGACTCTCCTCATCTAATTTTATGTTTCCGAACACCTTGAAAAGAAAAACAACAAAAAACAAAGAGCATTACTGAGCTGTGTGATGTGTCCTGCACATGTTAGATGCACCTCATCTAACAGGGTTGGCCAATCCATATGCATGGCCTTTCCCAATGGCCTAATCTTGAGGCAGACAACTCGAACCCAGACAGGCTGATGTATCCCATGCTCCTGGCCGCATATGAACAAGTAATTGTATTCTTCTGCAGCACAGAGGAAGGACCAAAGACCATAGAAGGCAAGATCTTTCTGAAGTCACTCTGCCTGTACGTAGTTCCTCCCACACCTAATTTGGTCTTTTTATTTCCATGGTACCTGTCACCATGGTACTCAAGCAATCTATCAGACATACCCCATAAGAGGAGTGCAGTGAAGGAGCTACCTCTCTCTTCCTGTCTCAGGTAGTAATAATGGGAATATGTGTATTTGCAGAGGATGTGATTGACAGCTTGGGCAGGCACTGCCCTGGAATTTGCAAGCAGAGTGGCACCTCTATCTTCCTTGGATATGTGCCCCTTCAGAGAGTCAAATTTCAGAAAGTCAATACGTCTGTAATCTAGAGTCCGTGAGAATGCATGCACACAAAGCAAAGTCTAGGCCAATAGGATGAAGAAAGTCAGGACAACTGGATACTTAGAAAAGGAGAAAGAAAATGAATTTGGGCAGATCTGGCTATAGAATGAGTTTACTAATCTGCTTTTGGTCATTGAGCTCAGAATGTGGTCACCATGCAAATTCACATGAAAGAAAAAAAGGGAAAACTCAGAGATCTTTATCCACAGACAGTGAATAATGTTGAACTCTGAGACCCTACGTCTCTTCAGGTGAGAAGGGTGACCGTCCACGTGCACTTTCCTCCCAACCATGTTTCAGATATCAGGATCCACTCTCACAAGTCAATGTTGGTGCAACTGAAGGCTTACAGGTCACTTTTCCAGCCATTTGAGAATCTCCAGCCTATATTTAACACACTTTAGTTTATCTAATATATGCTAAATGGAACACATTTTTCCCTTGAACAGTATTTAGAATGTGCAGTTGAGGAACAATCTCTGCCCCCAGCTATTTTACTCAAGTAACTCCCACTGACACCTGCTTTGGAAATTTGTTCTCAACACTGTTTTTCAAAACCCAAATACTACTTGTCTCTCAGGGAGAATGGAAGTGGCAAGGTAGGCAGCACACAGGAAGATAGGAAGGAGGAAGATAAGAGGGTGGAGGGCCTGCAAACAGACAAATAGTAGCACTGAAAAAAATCCCCAACAACCACATTTAGTTCCAGGCACCCCAGGAGGAAACCATCATACATTCTTACCTGTGTTCACATCACCTTCTCTCCTTTTCACCCTCTTGGTCCAATATCCACAATTTATCACATCACCATCCATACAACTTAGTGTTTTTTTCTACTGACAGTCCTGAAGCCGTCATTAATGGTCCTCATGAATTTTCAAACACCTTATCGAGTTATCAACTAGTTGGAGGGCACACTGTGGTTTTGCATGAGGTATGTGTGTAACAAAGAAACCGAAGCTGTTTTGAATCTACTATAGTTTTCAAGCCAAAAGTGTATGAATACATATTTATCACGAAGGCAGTTTTTAAAAACCCACCTTTTTTTTTTTTTTAGCATTTCACTTAGTCCTTGTCCCAGACCAAATTTCCTACACCAAAAGGGCATGAAAGAGAAAGAAGGAACACTGAGACCCACCAGAAAACTTAATGGAAGTACAAGCTTAAATCTACTTTCACTTGGAATCACAGAACTTTAGAACACAAAAGGACCTGTGAAGACATCTATCCAACTCGTCTACTGTACTGGTGAGGGTGGTAAGACCCAGAGAGGTTCAGTGACTTGACCAAATTTGTACAGCTGGTCAGTGGAGGAGCTGAGGCTGAAAGCCTCAAGTGACTCCCCTTCCTTCCTTCTTCAGATTCCTCTGCAAAGTTCTCTTCTTCCAAGATGCCTGTGAAAGTTCAGAGTAATGGTTCTTCTCATAGATTCATCCTGCTCCTATTTATTTTTCCAATACTGGTCTCCTGCCTTTATGTCTTTCTGTTTGGATGGATCCCTCTGCTTCGTTATGACTATACCAGATACAATTTCTCTAGCCACAAGCTATGTGTCTGCATTGTGCAAGGTGTGGGGTTTCTATCATGGACCAGGAGGAGGATGGCTCTCTAGAGGCAAGTCACAGTGGGAAAGCCATTTGTGTCCCTGTGTAATGGAAATAGTGTTCTTATTTTTTGGAAAGAAGTCTAAGGGCAATAAAATATTAGACATTGCAGTTATTGTAAATATCAAAGTTTCATGACTGAACAGCTCCCACCTCCCACTAACGGGTCAAAGAAATACTTGTATTTGCTTGTTGGTGGGAGGAGAGAGAACATGTAGTACATGGAGAAGATGGGTTGTAGAGCAGACAGAGCTGAGTTTAAATCTCAGCTCTCCCACTTACTGAGTTATAAGTTACTTAACCATGTTAAGCATCAATGGAGACAATGAAACCCACCCATAAACATTTTCACATCACTTTTGAATACATTAGTCCTGTATTATGTGTGTGCCTGCAGACAGGGAGGAAGAATGGGGTTAGAACAGACATTTAGGACAGTGTTTGGCACACCCAGGAATTCAAGTAATGGTAAATAGCATTATCATCATTGTCAGCAAAAATGCTAATAGTTTAGTACTAGAGATGGTGTTATTCTAGTTTATTTTGATTGAAGATGAAAAGGAGGTAAGAGTTATTTTAAGCATGGGCAAAAACTTAAGTTTCGTTTGGCTGGTTCAGGACCATTAATTCTGGAGTCAAATATTTGAGAGTCAGAAGGGACTTCACAGGTATCATCAAGCTAATTATAAATTTCAGTAGGGATTCTGCTTACAGCACAGCCCTGACACCATCATGGCATTTCTACTGAAATATCTTCATTAAAGGAGAACTCACTACTTCTCAACCAAGTTTCACACTTTTTGACACCTGACATTCTATCGTATTCTGGGAGAGCAAAAATCTCTCCAGTAATGCGGTTAGGAGGATGAACAAAATTAAGAAGGGCATGCAAGAGGGAGAGAAACATAAAGAAGAGACATTTCAGAGATGCTTTGGCAAAAGGCTGCTGACACAGCAAGCATGGGAGGTGTGTGCAGTGGCTCCAGATGGCGGGCACTATTGAGAAGGCAGCTGGCGGTCCAAAGGCAGCCAGACTGCCTGACTGCAGGAGACTGCCACTTGGCTGAATTTCCATGCTAGGGTTTAGTCTCAACATCTCCAAGTCAGAAAGTTAGCTTCTCAGAAACAAGCAGACAGTCCAGTGTGTCCAACTGGATAGGTTCATGGGATGTGTTGCTGACTGTTAACTGTAGGAATCCACCTACCACAAATGACAGTCGCTTTAGAAAGATCTTATGGCATCTTCTGCCCAGTGGGCCTCTGCCTATCTGCATAAATATCCAAGGTGGGAATCTGATCCAACTCTCAACTCTGCAACTGGGAAGGATATGGTAACCCAAGAGAGCTGTCCAGGAAGCTGCATAGCCCTTTGAGAGGAATCAGCAGGCACATGGCCCTTGGGTGTCCCTAGGATTAGGCAGGCCGCTAGGATCCCTTTGAGTTGTTCCCAGTGGTAGGTCTCAGGGTATAAATCTCAGCCATTCAAGACTTAACTCAGATATATTTCGTGTTGCTGTATACAAAGGAACAACCATCTGACCTTCTTTTAGGTTTAGCTCAAATATGGGAGATGCTGAGAAATGGATCATCATGAGCCTCACCCCTTCCTTGGTCTCATGGGGGACCTCTCTGGCTAGGAACAATGGTCACCTTTGCTTTAGTCCTGTTGTGTCCACAGAAGTCCCACTACTCGTAAGTCAGCACCATGATCTGATAACCTCAGATGAGACCCGTGTACCAGACCACTGCAAATACCTTGGCAACCTGAGTGGGGAACCGTGCATATGTAAGATTCCCAAGGTGATCTTGGGAGCGTGCCTGTGGGCAAGAAGGGGCTCAAAGCACCCTCCATCGTAGATGCTCAGGCTGGTGAGCCAGTGACAATCGGGGCAATAACTGTCCCCAACCAGGCCCCAATATACAAGCTCACCTGCATCCCAATGATGGCATAGATGAAGAAAAGCATGGCAATCAAAAGGCAGACGTAGGGGAGGGCCTGGAAAGCAAGCAGAGACAGGACCATGAATTCAAAGGGAGGCAGCTCACAGGCTCCACACTCACAGTTACAGGCAGTACTAGAACTCTTGCCCTGAAGCTGATTTAAATGGAGGGCTGGGACTCTGTTCCCTGGGGCTATTCTGATTTGGAGTGTCATACTTTTGCAGATGTCCATGTCCTCTGACAAATATGAAGCTACTGACCATAGAGAGGCTTGTTATTCCCCTTCCATCAAGAATATTCATTCACCCAGAAGTGTGGCCCAGATCTCCAAGGAGGGCTAGGAAAACTTCCTGGGATGAATCCCACTTTGCATGCAGAATATTAATAACCCAGGCAGTTGTGATGCAAATTAATAGAAAGTACCTAGCTTTCACCCCCAAATACCTGTGTTACCCCTTTCCACTCCCTCACTCAATGCCAGGCCCATAATAGAGAATCTGGAAGCAAAGAAACTGGCTAAGGGTCTCAGTTGTTCGTCAGTTCCTAGAAGATACCTTCATCTTCTGATGAAACATCTTCTTCCAATGTTTAAGCCTCCTGACACTTCACTACATATCATGCAAAATTCCAAAAAGCCTTGTAAGTGTTAGCCACTGCAAAACCCTGCATGAAGCCATGTGGCACAAAATTCCAATATTGTGCAAGCTAACTGCCACTGTGGGACGATAACGTTTCAATTACAGGGGTGAAGGGGGCAAGTGAAAGGGATGTGAGGTAGGGAACTGCCTACCTACAGAGAACTGGCTGGGGGAGATTGTAGCGTAGTTGGTTTGGGGGCCAGGGAAGGCTTTATGATTTGGGGGTGATCTCCATGCTGACATGGAAGCCTCTCTCCTTTACCATTCAGGAAGCTTCCTGGAGGACCGTGCAGCTAGGAGTCTCCACTCTATCCTGAGCATGAACAGCGTGAATCCCAGGAGACTAGTTGAAGGCTTTCAGACTGCAAGGGCAGGGCAGGGCTTATCAACAGAGCTAACTAAATGAAGAGCCTTCAGAGACTTTTAGAATAGACTTTAGAATAAAGGATAAAATTAAAACACAACCGAGTTCCCAAGAGAATCCCCTCTCCAGTGAGGTGCTGACTCCCAGAATCTGCGAAGAGAAATGGCTGCCTTTCAAGGGGCCATGTGAAGACTTGCCTTCTGAAAGGAGAGGGCAGGGAGGCAGGTTTCTTACCACTTGACGTGCTGCTACCTTCTATCACCTTCTGCTTCATTTCTGCCCTTATTCTACTTTTACACTCCAAGGTCTCCAGTCCCTCGCTCATCTCTCCCTACCCCCCACCCCCAGCTTTTGGGAAAAGATCAAAGATTCCTTCTGATCTCCTTTCTTATCATGTTCAAATTCTAACTCAAAATAAGGATAAAGAGGGAAGAATGAAGTAGGAGTCAGTGGTTGGAGAACTGGGCTATGCTCATGGCTGGGGAGGGGGGCAGCTTGGGTAGGCCATGGCCTCCGGGCAGTTTATATTGTGTGGCTCCTTGCTGTGTGTTTGCAGAGGCAGCTTTTGTAAAGCCGACTTTCAGAAAACAATTTCTATACTATGTTCTGGGACTGTTCCCAAAAGGAAACACCTATCCATCACAGTGTCACCTGGCAGCTGATTCACCTTGTCTTCACTGTTCTATAGTCACTGCAGTAAGACAACCATTTGGCCATCAGTTTTTGACATGCTTTTCTTTGCCCTCAACAGTATGCAGTTTTACAGAGAACTGGCGAGCATGATAATGTGACAGGCTGACACATATTTCTTGAGAGACTCACTAACTGTAACTAGTTCGAAAGGTCTCTAACAAAAAGGTTTTAAGAGTGTCTTGTGTATCAGATTCTAAATCCAAATTCACCCGAGACTCAGTAAATTCTTGCTAAGGTTTTAGATTTCTCCTCTGTCATGTGGCTTTGGAAAAATTCCTTCCATTGAGGTGAGGCCTCTGTGGGAGTTATGACATCAAACAATTACTCTGGATATGATAAAAATGTCAAGGTTGCTTGTAGGAGCCTAAACATCCTTACAACAGTTCTCATATATCAAACATGCAGGATCTCAATGGAGAATAAGTCAGTAATGATGGTGTCGGGTACACACTTTTCCAACTGATGAGAAACCACTGAATTTGCTGGCTTAACCTCTTTATTAAAATACATAAACAATTAAAATAAAGGAGGCAATTTAATAAATACATGATTTCTCATCTTTGAATCAATTTTATCAAATTTATTTTTAAAGCACATTCATTGAAAAGTTTTTTTTTTTTTTTTTTTTTGAGAGAAAGAGAGGGAGCGAGCATGCATGAGCAGGGTAGGGGCAGAGGGAGAGGGAAAGAAAGAATCTTAAGCAGACTTCATGGCCAACATGGAGCCTACCTCAGGACTCAACATGGGGCTTAATCTCATGATCATAAGATCATGACCTGAGCCAAAATCAAGAGTCAGATGCTTAACCAGCTGAACCATCCAAGTGCCCCCCAAAACTTTTTTTAATAAGAGGAAATAGTAGGCATTTGAGCAGCACTTAGACTCCCAAAGCCTTAAAAACAAACTATGATATCTGCTATAGCCTGAAGACATTTAACTATGTTTGGAAAACTTCTTTTACAGGAAGTTTCTGTCATTGAAGTGGGTTTCAGGTATCTTTTAAACTTCATTTATTACACCTCCTTGAGACCATTATTATTACTTCTGTCCACCTCCTTGAGACCATTTAAAGAAGCTCACCGAATTAACCTTGCTCAAGCATCCTATTCGATAGTGAGACACAGAGGTGACCATTAGCATGCCATGCATTCAGTGAGTGGTTCAGGAAACACAATGATGAAGACAAGACATGGATGGGACTATATGAATCATCTTTCAATCAAACACAAGAGTCCTTTGAAACACTGTTAATGTGACATAAAACCACTGCCAAGTCCCTGAAAATGCAGAAGATGCGAGACTACAGGTGTCTGGCTCTCTACATGGATGGGATTGCTTGGGGGCATTTTGGAATACCTGGAGAGAGAGTACGTCTCATAAAACAGGACTCAGTGACCAAAGAAGGGAACTGAGTTATAATGTGGAGTCTAGAATGAGATTCTCTCCAGCGAAACACAAGCTGACTGCTGCCTGGCTGAGCTGCATTATAATTAAGCACTGCTGTATTTATTTAATGCTTCTGACAAACACTCATTCCTAGAAGTGAAGGGACCAGGGTAATGACACTGTGTGGCCCAGCTGTGCTGTCTGATAAGAAAGAGAGGAGGATCTGGTGCTGCTTACCTTAAAGGACTGTACAAAGGTCCAAAGTAAAATACGGATGGTATAGCCCTGACGTAGAAGCTTGATGAGACGGGCGGCTCGGAAGAGCTTCAGAAAGCTCATATTGAAGCCACTGGTGTTCACCAGCTGGTGGACCAAAAGGAAGTATATAATTAGTGACATTACAGTCATTCAGCAAAAACTAAGCACTAGTATTTGCATATGTATCCCTCATTCAGATCATAGAACTGGACACAGATTCTGTCTTGTTTTCAACCCCATCTTCAACTGATGGGCCAGTGAGGACCATCTCTCTAAGCTTTCCCAGGCCTGCCCTCTCTTCCCAGGTAGAAGGGTATGGGTAGGACCCAAGAAGAATGCTCTGTGTATATCAGACAAAACTAACCTCCCTCATCTTCTAAGTGGCCCTAGTGGTCCTAACTGCACTTAGATGCCCAAGAACAGACCTAATAACCCCTCCAGGACATATGATGGCCATGTCAACATTCAAAGAGAGTTATGATGAGCCCTCCAAGTCTTCTTTAGGATAAACAATTGTAAGGTAACATTTCAGGTCTAACAACTATGATGGCAAGGATACTATGCCTCTCTTGTGCCTCCTAAAGAATCTAGCAGGACACTGTGTACACAAGCCCTCTTCTGGTATGCTCTATTGCACTCACCCCATTACGTAGCTGCTATCTGAGTCACGCAAATGAAACAAAACCTTCCGTGAGATCCAGTGCCCCTCCAATGTTTGCATTTTCTGGCTGAAGCTTGGGAGTGAGGAAGTGAACTCCCAACACTAAGAGGGCTACATATTTGGCTGGATGAGTTAAAAATGGGCTGTATGCACAGAGGATTTTTTTTATGCTATTCCAGGGCCAACCTTAAAGACAAAGATGTCTGAGCCACTCACCTTGCTGTCTGTCAGAATGATTTCTGTGATACTGCCAATCACGGTGATAAAGTCAAAGATATTCCAGGTGTCTCGAAAATAGTTCTGCCATGTGAATTCAGTCATAGGATCATCAGAAAAAGGAGGAAAAGAAAAAGAAATGGCGAAGAGACATCTTTCATTACATAAGTTTGTAACTTGGAATGAAAACTTGTCAATTCATGTACAAGGTCATTCTAACTTTGCCTTTATTTTCCTATGTCTAACCGACAATGCTATTTCTCCTTTGCTGATTTGGGAATTTCTCATTTGGGAAGCAGTCTCATCACTACTTAAAAACCTTGTTTTTGAGCTGTCAATAAAAAGCTACATAAAAATATGTAAGAAAAAGATTTGTGGCCAAGAATGTTATAAAGTCCAAAAAAGGAAAGATCATTGTTAACTATAAGGCAATAAAATTATTTACAATATTATTCTAAGGCGTTCTACAACTTTTAAGTCATCTATATTATATCATGTGACCCTATAAATATACAGTTCTGAATTTCAACTATTAATAAAAGTCATAGAGATGTTCTAAGTGATTAAAGGTCAAAGATGTGCCAAAAATCTCCTAACTCCATGGGGCAAATAGGACAAATAGACTTCATCTTTCCCCTCTTTCTCTGTTTTGTTACAGCTTTTGAGTAATAAAAAGAGTGTATTGAAGGAAATGGAGAAGAAATAAAGGACCTGGAAAACGCACCAAACATGTAACACTCTGCTTAACAGAGAGTAGGCTTTCCTCCCATCTCCAGTGCTCAGAACACAGACCTTGGACTATATTCCTTAAAAGAAACAGAATACTTGGGTTTCCAAAGTCACTGGCTTGTCCTTGTACAGCATCTCCCACAAGAGACTCTCAGAGCACAGCTGAAGTTAACCCCCCAACCCTCACAATGAGAATTAGTGAATTTTATGACATGTGCCAGATATGGGGTAGTCCCTTGGCATTCTTTCAGTTCATTTGTTTCTCACATAGATCCTACAGGCATGTCATGATCGATACCCTATGTTCATAAAATACTCGGTGGCAGGAGTGGCAAGAAGAATCAGCAGAGATACACAGTAGTGAGAGCAAAAGAGTGTGGTAAGAGCAAAGCTACCTTTACTGAGCACCTACTCAAGACTAGAGTCTTAAATACCTTGGGTACACTGCCTAACTGGGTAAACACAGCAAAGTGTCTAAGGCTATAAGGCAACTATTGTGATCCTCATTTTGAAAGACAAAACTAAGGCTAAGAGAGGCTCATCTGCTGGACATGTAGAGAAACAGGGCACACAGCCTCACAAACTCACTTTCCGTGAAGAGTACCTACTTCCTCGTGAGTGGAATTAAGTTGAGTCTCAGTTCATCATTTCTCAGGGCTCTACTATTCCCAACCTGGGGTGAGCTTCTGAATTCTTAGATAGGCCCTCGTCTAGTAGAGAGAACACAAATCTAGGTCTTAGAGGACGGAAGCTCTGGATTCCAGTTCAAAGAGCTTTAGTGTAGTGTAGACTAGTGGATTACTATGGCCAGAGCATGGGCTTTCAACTCAGATTAGACCGCGATCTGAATGCTGGCTCTGCCTTTTAGTAACCTTGGGCAAAGTACTGAATCTTCTTGAGCTCTAACCCATCCATAAAAGAAACGGTAACACCTATCTAAAAGAGCTGTTTATAAAGCTAAAATGAAGAATATATAAAGAGTTTGGTGCTGAATATGGCAACCAATGTATGTTCATTCTCTCCCTCTTTTTTCTTCTTCCCTTTTTATTCCCATCCCACTTTCTAATTCTACTGCCTTTTATTGTGTCATCTTCTTTTTAAGTTTATTTATTTTTTATTTTGAGAGAGAGAAAGAGAAAGATATTGAATGTGCAGAGGAGGGACAGAGAGAAAGGGAGAGAGATCCCAAGCAGGCTCTGTACTGCCAGAGCAGAGCCCGACATGGGGCTCAAACCCATGAACCATGAGATCATGACCTGAGCCCAAATCAAGAGTCAGATGCTTATGTGACAGCCATCCAGATGCCCCTATTGCGTCATCTTTAAAAAAGCTATACCATTTTTCTGAACTTCAATTTCCTTATTTAAATGAACAACATCAACAATGATAATGATGGCATCTGCCATGCGTATTTCAGAGTCACTGAGAAGGGATCTAACACAATAGTATACATTAGGATATTCTGAAAACCTAGAGTACTAGATCAGTGTAAAGACTTGTTTGGAACTAGTGGTGCCTTTTAATGGGTGAAAATGCCTCTAGACCTTGAATGAAAATATGAAGGTGAGGGTGGAAAGGAGGCTAGTTAAGCATGCAGCATTCACTGTAATTAACACACAGTTGGGGACTTAAGTCACAGACAATGTCAATAGTACATGCAAGTAATCAAGATGCATAGAAAAACTTTCCCTGTTGTGGCACCAGCCTCTCCCCTCACTCTCCTCACTCTACTCAGGGCTAGACTGTATTATAAAGGCATCTTTGTTGGTGGCAATTTGTTTTTACTTTTTTTATTTCCTCAAGTCTCAAAATACTCAAAGGGGAGTCAAGCAAACAACAGTAGAGCCACCTGCAATGGGTTCTCTTCAACTCCCCTCCCCAAACCATCAAGTTAATGACTTTCCCAAGATCCATCAGGAGACCAATAGCAACCCCTGCAATCAACACTCAAAATTATCAGGCCCAGCCCAGAGTCCCTGCTAAAACTGCTACCAGACAAACCCTTTTTCAGATAATAAGCGAAGTTTCTTTTCTTGCAGGGAAAGCCACATACACACATAATTTGAAATGGTAGCTCACACACTAAATAAGTGTGAAACAGCTGTCAAGTGGGTTTATCTGCATCCCACTGATCTCATGTAAACGCTGAAACAAGGAGGAGGTGGCAGAGGGAATGATTTTGTTTATAGGACACTGAAGCAAAGGGCTAGGTTGGCTTAACACTGTTGAGAGCAGATGCAAGAATGTGCCAAACAATTATAATTAATAGTTGAGGAAAAGTAAAAGACTCATACAAGAAAAACTCATCCCAATCCCCCTCAAACCTAATTCCAGTATACCTACCTACCAACCCATCTTCCTCTGTCATACACACACACACACACACACACACACACACACACTTTAAAAGTCATTAGCCTTTGTAAACTTAAGCAATAAACATTTATTTTTGTAGGCAGAAATTATGCTTCATGTAACTGATGGGAGGAGGACAATGAGGTAAAATCTAGTATCTGCTATGCTTGAGGCTAAGAGGGACAGGTATTTTCCCACTTGATTTATAAAATCTTATACCTTTTACCAATAAACAAACACTCAAGGCTTACGAGTTCAATCTTTGTTTTGTTCCTATCAACAAATAAATTGCGATTCTGGCAAGACCCAATGACTGTCATCCTCGACCACTGACAGAACCTGACAGGACCAGAACTGATGGCTAGATGAGTTTGGAGCTGGGGATCCTCTGCCCTTTCTCCTAACACCCTCACACATCCTCTGATCTCTAAGGCAGTTTATTGAGCAATTGAAACAGGCCCACAATTAGGTCAGGTGTGTGAACCATTTTTGGAATAGCAGTAACCACTCCCCTTCCAACAAAGGCTGGGAATGCATCCAAAAGGAAGGGAAGGCAAGGGTGATGCTGGGATAAATGCCATGACATACCAAGAAGCCAAATGCGATGATCTTTAGGACACATTCCAGGGAAAACACCATGGTGAAGGCAATATTCAGGTACTTCAGGGCCAGTTCATAGGTACAGGGAGCAGAGTAGTACTGCCAAGAAGAGAAAAGAGGAGAAAAAGAATCAAACCCTTAAGGTGAGGGGGGTATTCTTTGTCACCAAGGCTGGCCATCTCTCATCCCTGCCCTGGGGAGACACTCTGGTGTGTGGTGTTGGAGGGACGTCTAATGCTGGAGAGGAGGATGATGGATCCCATGTGGCAGGACAAAACAAAACAGAGGAAAGCACAGACCATGTCCAGCTGTGGCTACTTATTAGCAAAATAGCCAATCTTCCTAGAGATGAAGGTGGGCAGGGCAGAAACATTTTCTAGAGTTAATTACTTTACCATTTATTATTAAATAAGATCAAACCTCTTCCAACACTCCTTTAGAATCCCATGATCATTTAGATCACACATTTCCGCTCTTGTGTGAATCTGCCATCAGCACCTCTGGTCCTGGGAGCTACTGTACTGCTATGCTACGATATGTCTCACCCATATCGTAGCATCTTGCCCCAAAGACCCAGAAGCTGGGCTGTTGAATGGGGCAAGATCAAAAAGATATTCCACAGTGGAAAAGGAGGTAAGGAGGCAACAGACTTGAACGCTGGAGTGGCAACAGACTTGAACGCTGGAGTGTCTGCCCTGTGTCTCGAGTGCACACGCGATTGCTCTGTGATGGAACGGGCCCTAAGGCTCAGTCTGCCGAATGCCTCCCAGCACCCACCCCCTCACCTTCATCATCAGCACGACGGTGTTCAAGGCGATCATGGCCATAATGGTGTACTCAAAGGACGGCGACACCACGAAGTGCCAGACACGGTACTGGAAGGTGTGCCTGTTCTGCGGCATGTAGCGGGTGAGAGGTTTGGCGCTGATGGCAAAGTCGATGCACGCCCTCTGAAGGAAAGTCACAGCTATTAGCTCAAGCTCAACGTCCCTAAACCCTGCACATTGGCTGGCTGTTAGGTGGCTAGAAAAACACGACAGTATATGAAAACAAAGGTAGGGCTAGACAAGCAAAAGGAAAATTGGCAACAGGGATTAGGTAGACAAAATTACTGGTGGTCACTTTTAAATTAATACATAGAACTGGGATATCACATGGGATCTGGGCTTTATGGTTACTGGTAATGTCCTTTTACACAGCCTGTGGCTGATAGAATTAGGCAGGAAGCCTTACCTGATGCTCTCGGTCAGAAGTAAAAATCTATCTCCCTATGCATTCCTAGAGCACTTTATTTGTATTTCTCTCATAGTCTCGAACAGTCTCAGGTTCCATTCCATTACAAAAATAATGAACCCTACAATGAGCCAGAGCTATGCTTGTTACTGGAAAAGCAGCAATAAGCAAACAATATCCCCTATCCTTACAGCAAATACATGCCATAGAGGGACAGAGCCAGGTAAGCAAATGTCTTAATGTTGTAATTTTGGCACACATCTTTTACCACCATGTCTAGACTATTCACTGCATAAGGGTATAGGGACTACATCTTAAACCTTCCAGTTCTTTGTGCCTCATGCCTAAGTCTTAAAAGATCTGATTCTTAAAACAATGTTTACTTAATGACTGAATAATTAATTTTTCCCATCTTCTCTCTGTCCTTTTTCATAAAGTCAAGAAAATTCAATCTCCCTTCCTACCACTGCTGTTCCAAGAGCCCTTTCTGGAGCCCCTTCTGTCCCATGCTCTACACCACTTGTTTTTACCTCGTTCTTCTCCAGGCTGCACTCCTCCATCATCTTGTCCCCTTGCTCCTGGAAGGTGATGATGATGAGAGCCACAAAGATATTGACAAAGAAAAAAGGGAAGACCACAAAGTAGACCACGTAAAAGATGGACATCTCCATGCGGTTGCTGCGGCTTGGTCCTCGGTCTTCCTCTGTCACATCAACAGAATGCTGTAAGACTCTGTAGGGACAGAATGAGGGGGCTTGGATGGTGGATGGCAATCTTGGCAGTGGCTCTGACTTAAGGCTTCGTTAGGAGATGTGCCACCTATTATATTTTCTTATGTGACCTCCTTGACTTTGCAGATCCACCATAATTTTTAGGGTCCATAATCAAGTTGGTGAAGATCCAGTGACCACTCCCTCACCCCGATCCATTGCTTTTTCTAGGCCCTGTTCCATCATGCATCCAACTGGTAAGCAACAGAGTGACATTATTTCATAGCTTAGGTTGTCATATTCAATATCAAGAGACCCCTGGATTTCCATTTGGCATATTGCCAACTAGAGTATGCTGCCACCAGAAAGTAGGGTCTTAGTAATTGCCAAGCCTCTGCAAAATCAGCCATCAGCAGCCTAAGAAACTGCATTCTGTTGTCTTCTTCATAGAGGTGTGATCATACAAAGTGTCTCTGAATTCTTCCAGCTCATTCTTAACCCTCAATCCTAAGGTGAAGGGCCAACATGGACGATAAATGTATCTAAAACAGTCCCCAGGGATTGTTCTTCTAAGGGGTGGAGAGCTGTTCAAAACTCATTTGTTCTACAAGAGTCAGATGACTCCACTCAACTCCTCAACTGGCTAAAACAATAAGAGTTTCAAATATCTCTGTTATCTCCCTCTTGATTTTTGCTTTAAGTTTTTTCATTCCCCCTCTCACCCACTCATAACCACTTACTTTCCCTGGTATAAATAACAAAGGGTTAGCCTCGTTCATCTTGATTTTTTTTTAATGTTTTATTTATTTTTGAGAGAGAGGGAGAGATAGCGTGAGCAGGGGAGGGTCAGAGAGAGAGGGAGACACAGAATCTGAAGACACTGGGCTAGCTGTCAGCACAGAGCCCAATGCGGGGCTTGAACCCATGAACTGTGAGATCATGACCTGAGCTGAAGTCCGATGCTTAACCGACTGAGCCACCCAGGCGCCCCTAGCCTCGTTCATCTTGAATAAGCTTCTCAAGGCAACCACGTGGTCCTATCCCAGCTCACAGACAAGCATGCCAACTCAAACCCATCACTCACTGAGGCCATCCTTCCCCTGTGGAGACAGTGAAGAGGGTCAGCAGGGCCCAGATAATGTTGTCGTAGTGGAATTCATGGCGCTTCCATTCCCGGCCTTTCACCTCCATCTTGTTTTTCTCATGATCTACATAGTTGCCTCTAAAACCAGAGTACAAATGAAATGGGGCCTCTTCACTATAGCTCATGGGAGAGGAAGGAAATTCTAAAAACTTCAATCATGTGATTAAGTAATAATAAGGATACAAATGCAAGGGAGAAAGCAGTATATTATTAAAGGCAGTCTATCATTGCAGAATAAAAGTGGCATTTGGTGCCCAGTAGACATGGAAGATGAAATCCTAATCCGTTTACTAGTCACTGTTTAACCTTGAGCAGTTTAAACTTTCTGAGCCTCAGCTTCCACATCTAGAATATGTAAATGAAACCTATCTCAAAAGGTCATTGTAAAGATTTAAAATGAAAAACCGTATGTAAAATGCCATGTACCATGGGTGACACAAAAGTTTAGAAGTTCCCTATTTTGTTTTTTTTTTCCCCAAAAGAAGAAATGAGGGATGGGTAAGAGAAAAAGAGGAGACCTATCTGTGGAGGGTCACGTGGGCATTACTGGAACATGCTTTAGCAGGAAGTGAATGGCATGTGCTGGTTGCACTTACATGCACTCCTTCTCTGTGTCCTTGGAACTGTCCGTGCAATAAAAGAACTTTCCCTTGAAGAGCTGAACTGCGATGACAGCAAAGATGAACATGAAGAGCTTGTAGACAATGAGTATGTTGAAGACATTCTTCAAAGAAGTCACCACACAGTCAAAGACAGCCTGCAAAGAGAAGTAAAGAGCACTGTGAGTCCTTGGAATGGCCTGTGCATTTGCCTAGGGCTGAGTTGGGGCCACATCACCACCAGCCAGCCCCACTGACAAGGTGCCCCAGGAGACATCCCACCTCATGGGATTTGGAGCTGGCTTCTGAGCTGGTCATGACTGCAAGGACCTACCACCTGGAAGGGCACATGTGCTCTGAACCTGGAAGTAAATTGCAAAGCAGTAGAGGCCAAAAGGCACCAGGTGGTGGTGGAAGTCCCTTGTGGGATCCCAATACGTATACTCTAGTCACCGAGAGGGACGGAAATCTACTGCAGAAAGGGATCTCTGAGAGCATTTAGCCCATTTTAGCCATTAAATGGCTTGTCCCTAACATTATATCTATTTGGTGACCTTAGATTTTGTATATATATTGCATGTGTATTGTTTTCTCTTTACCTTTCTAAGTGGATCAGAGAGAGAAGTAAATTATCATCTTTATTTTACTGATATTTGTAATTGATTCATACATTTGATCAAAATATGTTCGATACTTCACACGTAAATGTTCTGTAGCTTAAAGCTGGCTGTATTGGGGATGAAGATTCAACAGGTGATGTGAGAAGGGATGGAGAACCACCTTCCCATAGAGAAGGGAAGACTGGGTGGACACAATCAGACTGGCACTTCAGTCACAAGCTGTGGATGTCGCTCTGCAGAATCCATTCTAGGTCCTGAGCTGGGAGGAGTTACACAGGAATTCGACACATTGAAAGCCATTTTTAGGTTATTTTCTAGGTTTGTAGGTTTAGCTCACTGGAGAGTCGAGCCCCATAGTGGCACTGCATTTGTGCGGTTGCCACATTTGTACAGTTGTTTCTTCACAGCGCTGGGTGAATATCGCTGGTTTAATTAGTTCACCACTGCGGGGAATGTGAGCGGCACGCAGCTTTGTAGAATCATCAGAGCCACCTACACTTCCCCCAGGTGATGGAGCTGCAGAGAGAGCGAGAAGCCAGCACTTCCTAATTAAGTGGAATTAACCAAGGCTGGGGTCGCATTCTCCAGCCTATTAACTAATCTCATTATTCAGTCTGCAATCTCCTTAGGACCTCAACATAGCTCAGAAGAGAGGAGACCCCTGGAGCCTGGGCTGCAGCTAACAACATTGGTTACGGCCCCAGGCCCCTGGCAATATTGTTGGGGTGGAGCAGAAAGGAATGAATGGGCATGGACTGAGGCCTGGTACTATGCTGGGTCTATTACCAGGTACAAGGTTGTAATGAACACTGTGTATAGTGCCTGAAGACCATGCTCGAGCCTGGTGCTGGGGCTCGCTCAGCTGGCTGTGTGGCCTGGGCATCAGTGAGTGGACCTCAAGACTGTGAACCAGGAGCCCTGGCCTCCTCCCTCATGGTGGCTAACTCTCACTCACAGGAATTCAGGAGGAAAATCTTTTCCCCAATGAGGCTTCAGCGTCCATTAACAGCAGTGTATGTAAGGTGGGAGGAGGGTCAGTGTGTTAGCAAACTGGGCTTGAATGGTAAAGCACACACTGAGGGCAGGAAGGCTCAGCCAGGGAAGGAGCCCCAGGAGGGTTGAGCAGGGAGGACATGGGTTAGAGAGGAGGAGAATCAAGGTAATATACCAAAGATGCAGCTACTTTGGAAAATAGTGTGGAGGTTCCTCAAAAAATTAACAGTAGAACTCCCCTATGACCCAGCAATAGCACGTCTAGGAATTTACCCAAGGGATATAGGAGTGCTGATACATAGGGGCACATGTATCCCAATATTCATAGCAGCACTTTCAACAATAGCCACATCATGGAAACAGCCTAAATCCCCATCAACCGATGAATGGATCGAGAAGATGTGGTTTATCTATACAATGGAATACTACATGGCAATGAGAAAGAATGAAATCTGGCCATTTGTAGCAACGTGGATGTAACTCAAGGGTATTATACTAAGTGAAACAAGTCAGGCAGAGAAAGACAGATACCATATGTTTTCACTCATATGAGGAACAGGAGAAACTTAACAGACCATAGGGGAGGGGAAGGGGTAAAAATAGTTAAGGAGAGGGAGGGAGGCAAACCACAAGAGACTCTTACATACTGAGAACAAACTGAGGGTTGATGGGAGGTTGGGGAGAGGGGAAAATGGGTGATGGGCATGGAGGAGGGCACTTTTTGGGATGAGCACTGGGTGTTAACATGGAAACCGACTTGACAATAAACTATATTTTTTAAAAAAGGTAATATACCAATGAAAGTGCAGGTTCTGGCAACAGGGAGAATTCATGTTAGCTCACTTCCCCATTCTCTGCTTCTGCCAAAAATGACTGTGTTCTTGGGTGAGTTACTGACCTATCTGTGCCATAAAAATATGAAGGGGCAGGGCTAGAAAATCCTTTCCTTTTCTGGAATTATCCATCCCCTGGTTACTTAACATGACCTAGCATTCAGCCCACCACATAGAAAGAGGACTCCTGCTGCTTCCATTTTGGTGTTCTGGGTCCACCTTAATGGCACAGGGTTCTTTCTGAGTGACATGTCACAGCCAAAGTATGTATAAAAGGCCACCTGGGTCTGGACTGAAGAGGCCAAAGCCCCCTTACAGATTTCTTGGCATGTTGGTTATTTTTCTTTGAAACAAAGTCCTCTCACTCAGGAAGATGAAAGGACCCCAGTCCCTGTGTGAGCAAAAGGAATATTCTCAGAAACAATTCTCTGAAAGCAGGCAGAACATGGCTAAAGATAAGATGGGAGAAGGGGACTCAAAAAAACCTTACCTTGAGCTTGGGCAAGCGCTTGATGGTCTTCAGTGGCCTCAGAACTCGGAGCACCCTCAGAGATTTGATGGTCTTGATGTCCCGCCCCTTGTTAGTTCTGCAGGGGAGAGGCCCCCAGGGATCAGAAGACAGGGGGAGAAATGAAAGTGGCATTCACACTACTGCATTAACAACAACAAGGTAAAAGGGGGGACAGTTAGGCAAGAGACCAGATACTGGGTCAGAGTAGACCCCCCTTCAGGAAGACCCCATAAAACATGCTCTGAGAAAAATTTCAATTCACTCCCCAGTTTGAACACACTCATGTGCACACACAGAAGAACACATGTGCACACACGCAAAGGCATCCATGTAATAAGTATGATAATAAACACTTCCTCTCCCCAATGGCTAGAGTAATGCTGGTTATTGACACATTAGCAGAATGAGAATGGAGACAGATCGACTATGGAACATGACTGGTAGTTCACTCTGGATCCCCAAGGTGCCTGGTCTGGTGCTTCTTCAGTAGCAGGCTCTCAAATGATATTCGTTGAATGGACTGGCAACCCCTAGTTAAAAGCAAGTCTCATCCGAGGACATAACCTGGTCCTTTCCTTCGCTCTACATCTGCCACCTCTGCAGAGCTCATTAGTTCAGGGGAGAGCAGGGTGAGGAAGGGCAGTAGGGACAGGACACCCCTGCTGTGTTGGCTGCCGCTTCCAGAGAAAGCATGTCATGGAGGCTTCCTGCCAGGACCCTGGCTCACATTATCTGTGCATGGCTGGCTCTTTCCGCAGTCCCTTCTCATCTGAGGTGCCCTATACCTAGCACAAGCTGCAGAGAGTCATACAGTTGGAGAAGGCCCAAACTCCAGGCCCTGCCCACTTTTATCCTTGCCCTACAGCTAATTAGCCTCCTTATTCAGCTGCTTGGAAACGTTTGCTCCTAATAGATAAAATACACTTCTCTTTTTATTTTCAGGAATGATATGAATAAATCGACCTGCATTTCTCCCTCCACCCTTCTTATCCCCTGAGATCTTTGCATTCAATTCACACAACTGCAATTTGTAAAAGACCCAGATGGTAGGAAATGAGACGCTAAAGACTGAGCTCAGGCTCTGGTTCCTTCCTTATATTGGCCCAGAGTACCATTCCACCAACAGCCTGAGGAAATGGGATCCAGAGCAACAGATGAGAACTACAAGGGCTTCTGCCTGCCTTTTACCCTGTCCTTCCTGCGTACCCCGCACCCCCTCTTACAGGGAGATAAAAGATCATCTTCTTCCATAAAAGGCAAGGTAGGAAGACATTTAATAGAATTCAAGAAATGTTGGCTTTGCCCAGAATGTGAATTTAAAGACCCTCTTAACAGCTGTAGGCCATGGCCTGTAAGCCACTTTTATTCAGTTTGAGCTCTGAATACAGATAATCTAAAAATATCGCATTATAAGGTCTTTTGCCTCCAGGGGTTTTGTATATATTATAAACTCTTTTACTGCATTACATACATGTATCTACCTACCAGAAAAAGGCAACTACCAAGCCAAATACATACCTAAACCAATAAAAATGATCATTTTCCAAGAAGGCTTGGCGACCCCTCACTTTTGTTCTCTTGGATGTCAGTGAGAACTTACCACTCCTATAAACTCACCGCTCCTTTCTCAGCTCCTTTCTCAGCGAGTAGGCTCCTTCCCTCCCAACCATACTTGCACCCTCCTCCAAGCCCGCATTCTTCACTTCAAAGAAAAGAGAGAATATTTACCCCAAGGCGTTCCTATGGAGGATCCAAGAAGAAAGCAGTCAAAAAAAAAAAAAAAAAAAAAGAGGAGGAGGGGTGGAGAGAAGGAAACAGTCAGAAAACTTCAGGGAGGACAGGGAACCTTACAGCGACAGGGAATTGGACAAACACAGGCCCAGGAGATCCTGCTTACAGCCTTGGCACTTTCAGAGTTCACACGCTTTGGGAAAGGAAGGGCCAGTGCACCATTTGCTCCACACCCACCTCTCCAACCTGGAAAGGCAAGGGCCCTTTGCAAGCAGTAGTGAAGCTGCCTCTAAGCAGAAGGCCTTCCCCATACTGTGCTTTATTTCACGGAGCCCAGTCTACTGATGTTTTCTAAATATATAGCCTTTTATTTCCTTAGTAGGAGTTTCCTTATTTCCAAACTCTCTTTCCAGTGATATAAGAAACCAGGATAGAGGAATTATGCCACTGCTCTGGGCCAGAAACTCTGCTGGGAAAGGCATTTTACACCATAGTGGTGTATCTATGCTTATGAAGGAGTTCATTGGCAGAGGGGCACACAATCACTCTGTCAGGGATAGCATGAGCTCTCTCAAAAGCCGGAGGAGCAACACCCTAAAACCACTTCAAAATATAGGGGAAGGCATTGTCTTTCAAGGTTCTGATGTCACGCAGAGGGATGACTTTGATAAATTAAATGACCGACCGTCTATCTTGAGCTTTTGCTGTGCCGCTTGAAGAAAAATCATCCCAGCTCTATTTTGAGGCTTTCCAATAACAAAAAGGGTGAGAGCATAAATATGAAATACTTAAGATAGAAATAATGAGAGCCGACTTTCTGAATAATTATTCTTGGCTAGACTCTATGCTAAGAACGTTTAGTGCAACTCTTTAGTTAGACCTTCTAATAACCTTAGGACATGGGTATGACTATCCCGATTTCACAGATGTGACTCAGAGAGGTTAAGGAGGACTTCGCATTAGCAGGCAAGCTGGGCCTTGAAGCCAAGACTACGATGGTTGGAGCTCTTGCTCTGAACCAGTAAACCTCTGCAGCAGGTTTTGGCTCCAGGCTCTGTCAAACAGCTCACCAAATTCTAGAGCTGGAACAGGTCCCTGAAATACACTTAACTGCAAAGGAAACTGCATCCCCAGGAAGATGTGCCTCGCAGAAGATCACTAAATAAGTGAGCCACATTGCCACTGGTGAACCTGCCTGCAGCCATGTAGAACTGTCTAGAATTCAGGCTGTGATTCTTAGATGCTGGTTGCTCTAAACGGTACTTTTCCTCCTTTCTTATTTTTTTAATGTTATCACAAACCTATGTTATACCACCCTATGTCACGAAGACTTCTAATGATTATTTTACTCAGTAAATGATGTCATATTACATTAATTTTCACTGTCATTGCCAAATTAATGGTTATTTGGAATTAAACCCAAGGCCTTATAAATCTTCCATCTCTCATGTGATACCCTCTGAGTGTTCAGAAGGCAAAGATAATATCTTCCTGTGAGCTATAACAGTGTCTTCTCATACACAAGCCTGGACTCATGGTGGATTGGTCAAACACACTTTAATCCACTCATATAACAGCACTGATGGACCCCTTAGTATGTGTCAGGTACTCTTCTAGCTGTGGGTATACCACTGTAAATAAAACAAATGAAGTCCCTAGCTTCTTGAAACTTACCAAGTCTAGTAGGGAGGAAAGAGCTCAAGTAAACAAGCAAATATTAAGTATAATTGCAAGCTACGTGCCATCGGAAAATGTAATCATTTGATTGAAAATTTCACCAAAACAACTACATAGGTCACCTTCCTTTCCCCAGGCTACATTCATCTTGAGGAAAAGCTTAGGGAGAATCTTCCATATCCCTAAAACGAGAGAACAGAGTTGGATCAATGGATGGGCAGGTGATTTAGGGTCACACACTCCAGGCTTTTACCTGTTGCTTAGCCCGGGTCCTCAACTCTGAGACCTTTATGTCCAGTAGCATCTGAACGGGTTCTCAGAGGTTCATACTCACAGATGCCCATTTTATGAAGGAAGGCCCCAAATTTCTTGCTCTTCCCACACACCTGGATAAAGGACAGAATTTGTTCCCTATAATTAATTTTGCTCCAGGATCCTAGCAAAATATTCTGCTATGGAACAAAGAGCACCTCTGACCCATTCATTGCTCGTGTGATGTGTGTGTCCCTTGTTTTGGACAATGGGGTTCCTTAATAGCACACTCTGAGCTCAACAACTGACTGTAGCTGCCAATGTACAGCGGGGGAGGGGGAATATTTGTCCCCTCCTCCCACAGAGTTGAGCCAGGGATAGTAATAAGACAGAGGCCCAAAGCAAAATAAAGATTAGTCATTGCCCTGCACATGGTTCAGACAGGAGGAGCCACTGAAAGGCTCTGATTTTGAGTGGCTGCAGAAAAGCACACTTGCTTCTCAGTTTTGTTAACATATGTTCAGCACTGATTTGAAAACTGCCGTTTGAAATGAAAGGAATATTGGATAACAAAGCCACGGAATCCAGAAAAGTCTCAACAACTTAGCTCCAATATTAATTTTAACATTAATTAAAATATATCATAATTTACACATACAACATGGATTCCTAAATCCATGTGTACAAGAGTTATTTAAGCCATTATCAAAGTTAACAAGATTGTAAGGGAAATGTTTTATCAAACCAGAGGAAACCTCTTCAAGCACTTTAATTGAGACACATTATTTTTGAAATGATTCATGTGCTTTTTTACAAATTGTTTAAATATAATCATTTGATAACACTTTGTTAGTCTCTGTTACTCAGTGTACAATCAATTTTTTTTACACTGCCTAGCTAATTACTGAAATTGACTCTAATGTTAAAATCTGAGGATAATTTCACATGGTAGGATGTACTGGTCCCAATTTAATTGGGACTCATCGGGGCCACCCATTTTCCCATGTATTTGCTACTTATTTTGTTCCTGGCTGCTCTCCAGGAAAAAAAAAAAAAGTCACATTTCTCTTATGTCTCATCAGTAAAAGATGAGACTTATCCAGCTCAATTGTCAAGTTGCCCTCCAGATCTTTCATGTATAATCACTCATCATTCACTGTAATCTCACTCTTCAGTTTCCAGCCCCACCCCCTACCTCCAACCCTTTCTCAAAGGACATGCTCTCAAATTTATTTCTGCAAGGAACCAACTCTTTCCAGGGGGGGCGGGCAGAGTAGGGATCTGAAGAGCTCTTCCTCCTTTAAGTGGAATGGCCTTCTGTCCTCCCCCATGAGTCTCCGAGAGAACAGCACAGGGATCTGAAGGAATCTCTTGCATTAGACGAAGGACAGGCTTGCCGGAGTGTAAGGCGGGGAGAGGCGGTCACACTGTGAGGAGCCTTGAGCCCTGCTAAAGTGTCTGGGACTATTATTTGGTAGGTAATAATAACTACAATTTAATATGCACTTGCTAAGTATTTGGCACTATATCAGACACTGAATATATTTTACCTTGTTTCTCACAAGACCAAAACACAGTTATTTTTAATTTCCACTATGGATGAGGAAATAGAAGTTCAGAGAGTTAAGGAAGCTAATAATTCATAATGCTAGGATTCAGAATTAAGTCAGGCTCTGAAATCTATGTCCTTATTAGTGATGTTACAGTGCTTTTTCAGATGGGAATCACAGGAGGCGGGTTTTAATCAAAGAAGGAACAGCAAAAGAAACCAGCAGTTCCTGAGCTCAAATATTGAGCTATCTATCCTCTTGACATTAATCACTCTAGGGTCTGCAAGGGTTCACGGGAAGAAAAAGGTACAGATGAAACAGCAAGATGGACAAGGTCAGGGATGCCCTTCTCCATCCGGTCCATACATCTTCTCTGTCTCTAAGCAGAGACAGAAGGATATGTAGGCTGAGGAGAGATCCACACCAGGCCCACAAGTTGAGTTTACAGGGGTTAATGGCTTAGAAATAACTAAAACGACAGGGGTAGAAGGGAGTTTAATGTAATAGAGAAAGCCCCTAAACTTGAAATAAAAAAATATCAGTTGTTTAAGAACTGGTTTTGCAACTAGTCAAATGAGTCAAAGTAGTTAAAGTCTCCAGCAATCCATTTCTCAACTATAAAACTTTCGAGTGATAAATCAGAGTGTGAAAGCAGTTTAAAAATTCTAAAGATCCATGGAAACGAGAGTTTACCTCTTTGTGTTGGCAATGCTAGTCTCCAGAGAAAAAAGTCTAGAACTTGTAGGTAAGGCTAGTTCATCTATTTGTGTATTTTTCCTCTTCACCCATACTTCAGGATCACTTGGGGTCTCCCATGAGCCCTAAATCCTCTGTGACTCTGCCAGCTTTCTTTGCTCTGTGACCAGGGCACTAACTCTATGCTAAGTAGTTAGTGCATAATACTTTCTTTCTTGCAAATGCACCTCAATGAGCCCCCCATTCACATTCATCATTGCCCTTGAAAACTTTCTCCTTTGCACTGCACCATGCTCTAAGTGGAAGGTCTAAGCTCTGAGAAGCAGCAGAAAACAGCAAAGCACCTATTGTCTCCTAGCTGTTTTGTTATTCAGTCTGGGGAAGACTTGCTTCTTAGTGTTCATATTCTAAACATACCCTAGATCCTTCATGTGCTGATCTTCCCAAGAAGGCCTTGGCACTGGCTGAAGTCCCGCTAATACACTCCCCTCTGCTGTGGCTCTGTGAGTGTGGATTAAGCAGATGGCTTGCAGGTCACATGATCTGAGCTGATCCTTCTCTAGTCCCATCATGAAATCTGCTCTGAGTTATTCTAAAACTTACTTTTAAATCTGGTGGAGGGCACTGTGGTGAATTTCTACTAATCCTGCGGGACTGAGCTCCTCCTATGTCTGTGAAGGCTTGCCTCACGTGCAGGGTGCTTCTTGCATCTGAGGCTGGTTAGCCAAATTGTTGGCTACCATGTGAATGGGTTCCCTGACTGGACCATTTCATTTTGCTTGGTTATGTGGCCACAGGCCAAGGTCCCATTTATAATCAACCATATCCCAAATCTGTGCTGGTTAATAAAGAGAATTGCTTGGGCATACACACCCATTGCCTGCATATGATAAAGATCTCTAAATGCACTTCACCCAGCAGCACCAGTGGTGGATATAACAGACAACGCATTTTCCAGTGTTCATCAAAAAATCATGCATGCTGGGGCTTAATGCCATGAGCAGGTAGACTGAGAACTTATCTCTTTCTTGCAGGCACCCCCTCCATGTGGCTCCTACTCTGTCCCTCATAATTCATCCCAAAACCCATTTCCTATGTTTTCTTACATGTTTATTGATTTATTTTGAGAAAGGGAGTGAGAGAGAGAGAGAGAAGGGGAGAGAGAAAGAGAGAGAGAGAGAGAGAAGGAGAGAGAACGAGAACAAGTGGGAGAGGGGCAGCAAGAGAGGGAGAGAGAATCCCAAACAGGCTCTGTGCTGACAGCACAGAGGTCGACACAGGGCTCAATCTCATGAATCATGAGATCATGACCCAATCTAAAACCAAGAGTTGGACACTCAACTGACTGAGCCACACAGGCGCCCCCCACAACCCATTTTTCAAGGCAGCTCAGGTACAATGAAGCAGTAGGCACACCAAAAGTCCATGGCCATTAATCACCTTTAGTGTTCCTGCCTGGGCAGAAAGTCAGGGTAAGTCACTCTCGAGGTGACTCTTAAAGCTGGAGTCTCGAGAAACAACATCCTTCTATCTGCTCGCTGCTGGAAATTTCCAATTCCAGCTCAGCCAGCATCCTCAATCTACAGTTAATTGGCTACCTGACGGCTAAATTTAATTTTAATCCTTCATTTTCTTCCACAGAACAGTGGAACTGGACGAACTGTCTGGCTGAATGGTAAATAGGTCTTCTCTGCATGAAGCAGGACTTTGTCCACTCCTTTTCTTCCCCCACAAGATTAACATGTAGCCATAGCTTCCTTTGGGAGTTCCAGAAAAATAGGGGTTGTCAAGAAAAAAGTCACACAGCAAAGCTTGAGGTTTGAGGGGACCCCCTCAGACACAGGCATGCAGCGAGGAAGAGGAGGGAGGAGCCACGTAGAGGATAAAATGTCTGTACTACTGTTACTGCGCTGAGTGTACGTGTATATTAGTATCTCAGTTCTGAATAGCCACTCCTTTCTCAGAGCACACATTAACATCTTCATAAATACAAAACAAGAACCAGGGTACCATATTCTGTGGCTCCTGAGGTCCCTTCTGAATCTAAAATTGTATCTGTGTGTTTCACTGAATGAATTCAGAACCCGTTCCGCCACTGTGGCTGCATTCAGAAGACCTTATCCGTCTTAAAGACCAGGGCAGAGTGTCAAATGTCAGAAAAGCAACACACTTCAATGAAAAGAATGCAATAAAAGCTAATGTGGGAATTCTGGTTCCTTCTGGCATCAAGAGGCAGATTGACTCATGTTTTTCCTTCCTGGCTAAGCACTGAATAATTAAAGGCCAAGTGCGGCTGTGATCCAGGTCCCCTGTGTGCCAGGGAGTCCTGACCTTACCTTGTGCCCTGCGAGGATGGCAAACAGCAAGGGGAAGCTTTGGCCTCAGCTGCCAGAGAGCCTGCATTACTGACTGATGTACAGGCCCCAGGTGGGGGGAGGAGGTGGGAGCAGAATTGATATTTTTTTTTTAAATTGCTTGTGTTGATAAGCTATTATAAGCTGTGAGTTTACTATTTAGAATCTAATCCAGGACAGCTCACCTGGTGACTTGACTTGAGCTAGTCAAGTAACATGTTGTAGGACAATGAGAATGAGGAGGGTGAGGGGCTTGGGTTGGAGTGCAGGATCACACACATATGCCCCAGTCCTCTCCCACCTTTCTTCCTGAGATGCTGTCCCTGCCCACCTGCCTGTCCAAATCTGTCCACTCAACATTTAAGGTGTGAAACCTGAGGGCCAGGGGGCATCACCATCACTGTGCAGGATCCCATAAGGCTCATGAACTCACCCTGACATGGTGGCAACATGACTTCCCTACAAGGCAGCTGACTCCGGCAGGACACCCCAAACTGACAGAATGTGCCTGATGTGTGGATACCCAGAAATGCCAAGGCTGGAGCCATCTTTGTTTTCCCACCCTGGAGGCTGGGAAGCAGAAACGATGGCAACAGGGTGTGAGGAAACTGGGGAAAGCAGTTTCTGGCCCTTCGGTGTAAAATAACTATCAAATGGAAGAATCCCTCTTTTTCAGAAAGAAAAAGATAAAAGAGAAAGGTTTCATAGATCCAGTCACTCACCAGACTTTTCTTGAAACCTCAAAGAGGAAAAGGCACAGTCAGTACATTTATAGTTGGCAAACACTCTGTGTCTCCATATGGCCCAGAAAGTGGGGTGTTTGTTGTGAGGGCAGCGGAATGAGGAGAAACATATCCAACCTCTGCCAGAACTCTGCCCATTTTCCTACACAGGTATCTGGCGGAAGGCAGGAGACCTGAGTGTTCTTATAAATGCTTTATAATGTAAAAGTGTACTGGGACGAAAGGAAAGGGGCCATATGAGTATCTTTCCGTATATTTTCTCATCTCCTGGTACGCCCACTCTTAGAAGATAAATCCCCTTCCCCCCTTCCTCGAAGGTCAATAACAAAAGTTCCCAAACAGGATTTGCCAGGTTTACATTATAAAGAATCCCTTCACTTGACGTGCGCAGCTGTAGAGAAGAGAGAGTTCTCTTCAGCCACTACAAAAACAGCATATATGCTTATAGAAAACATACATGATGGCAGGTGCAGACCTCTGCAAGAAAGGCTCAGGGGACCACGCAGCTTTCTTTGAGAATTCAGCTACAGGCCATTCCCTCCCCTTGGTTAGGGGTATTGCTCCTGGGACTTGGGTTGGGTTCTCAGATGGCCCTGGATGGTAGTGCTGAAAAGGATGCCAAGTCATCTATGACTTCTGAGGCATCACATAAAGGTGTTACCATGGCAATCATCATCAGTTCTACTCAAACTGAGCAATAGCCTGAGTAGAAGCCTCGGTAAGGCAAGGTTCAATTTCAAGGAGGACAGAGAGATAGGGCTAGAGTATGGTCATCTGAATGGTGGGCATTCCCAGAGGCAAACATATGGGTTATAACAATGGAAGTTGTAACCACAAGGAGGGAGGTCCTTGAAAAGTCTGGAGAATGTCCTCACATTTGGCTTCCTGTTGGCTTGAGCAACCGGCCATGACCCGGCAGAGTGCAACACAAGCTTCCTTCTGCTGTCTGCCCCAGGCCAGGCCCTCACTCTGCTGGCAGGTGGGATCCTGGCCAACCCTACCAAAGTGATGGGAGAGCTGAATTCTCCGGTGCCCTTAATGAGGAAAGGGAGAGAAGAGAGTTAGGAAGCATGGCACATGAGTGAGAGAAAGCATTACCTGGACCTCAGCAAATGTGACAAAGGCCAGAGGAAAGGGGTGTGAGCCTGTTCCGTGAGCAGGAGGAAGGGGAGAGGAAATGTGCATGGCCAGCTTGGAAGGATGGTAACAAAAGAGAGTGGATGGAGAAGGGTGAGCGAGTACCATTTACATTTCCAGGGAAATTAAGAAAAAGTTCAGGAAGTGACATCACTAAAAGCAAGTGATGGATCATAAGTCTCAATCCATCACATAAGTGTGGACCCCAGAACCCAGTTGTTCTTGGGGTTCCCTGCACTGTACCTGGTCTGAGGACCAACAGAGAGGCTTCAGTTCCGGGGCTGTTAGGGCTTCCCTGCCACCAGCACCAAAGCCACCACTGCCATGTTTTCAAAGGGTACAAAAAAAGAACAAGACAGGTAACAACCCTCCAGCCAACTGTCCTCGCTTTGGATCTGAGGAGAGACAGCTGGACTGTGTAGCAGGCATGCAGAGGCCTCCTCTAAGGTGCAACTCTTCCCCGCGGGCACCTACACACCTGCTATGTAGGCACAAAGAGTGTATGTGTGTGTGTGTGTGTGTGTGTGTGTGTGTCTCTGTGCGTGTGTGTAAAACAAGTCTTGGAAACCAGTCTGTGTTCATCTTCAACGATTTGCACACATTATATATCAACACATCCGTGGCTCCAATGTTTAGATTTCATGAGACAATGGGAGGATAAGGAAGGGAGTTAACATTTATTCATCACTTACACTGTGCCAGGCCCTATGCTAAGCACTCTATACACATTATTTTGACTCCATTTCTGAGATGAGAAACTGAGGATAAAAGGGTTACTGTCTTGCTATGTTGCTCTAGGACATGATGCAGGTAATCAGAGGGGCTGGGAATCAAAACGGGGCCTGCCTGAGTCCACAGCCCACACCTTCCTCCCAACTCGGGCCTGTCACCCCAATGAGCTCTGTTCTTCCTAAAGATGGGGTGGGTTCTTTGATATACTTCTCTCTCCTTGTCTTTCATTTCTTCAAAAAGACATAAACTACTTTATTGAGATCAAAATAAGAAAGAAGAACAATATGGTGAATAATGTATGCAAATGAATTGATAAAATGAAAAGGGAACTTGACCTTTCAGAAACTCAAGGGTGATATTTATCCCTAACCAAATAAGTAGGCCTCCTTAGGAAAAAGGCAGACTTTAATGCTTCTTTCTAAGAAGGAGGAAGAGGAGCTGGGAGTCCTTTTGGTAGAGCCAGAGTTGCCTTGATTTTTATCTTGAGGTGAGAACTCATACAAGGTCCAGATGTTTAGGAAAATACCATGCTTTTGTGACATTTCCTTGGAAATAGCTCGGGCATGTCTACCAGGAGCCTTTCCTGTTGTGAGAGACACAGATGCTTCCATGGGACTCTAACAGGGGGTTAATACACTGGTGTACATGGGAGACAAGGGACACTGAAATTGTCCTGCAAGGTTAGCTCGGGGTCTTAAGCCACATTCAATCTGGCTCTCCTTTGGAGGGTCCCTCATGGCTGGGACAGCAATTCAAATAGTCCACTTCTAGGTTCTGGGAGATCTTAGATTCATAGAACAGCTGGAGACCTTTCATCTCTCCCACAGAGAGCTCCCTACCCTCAGCCACTTGGGGACTGTTCCTTCTTAAATCTCACCCCACCTCTTTCTCTGACAGTGTAGACAGAAACGGAAGCTGATGGTATTTGGGGAGAAGAGGGGGATGGATGACCCCTTTCTTGGACCTGGGAAGGTCAAACCTATGCAGGTATTTTGCCCCTTCCCTCTTACAGTCGCTATCACTGACAGTAACTCCCAATGTTTTCCTTCTGCCTCATCACAGTGTAGCCCGACTTGTTTAGAAGATTCGGCTCCTGTACTTGAAGAGTCTGGAGGAAAGCCTGATGTACCACCTAGAAAAGGGGGAGGCAGCTCTGGTAGTGGAACAAGGTACAGACAGAGCCCAAAAGGCTGTCATTCATCACAGGGTACTTACTCTGCACACCAGCTTAGGGAAAAGGCCCTGACACCATGTGTATTTCCTAGCTATACCCTGGGGGGTTAAGAGAGCCCCTTCCTTGGCTGGATTCCACAGCAATGTCAGAATGGGGTTGAAAGCCTGCTACAGCTGGATCAATGTTTGGGAAAAAAAAATCCCCAAATGTAATGAACGCGGTTTAGTCACCTGCATGGTTTAAGACTGTTTTCCTCAGTGTGTTATCAAGGAGGTTCCTAAATCTTATGTTCTGGAGTTAAACATATTAACATGGTTCTTATGTCCCTCAAATATCTCTGGGGTATCCCTGCTCATGAGCAGAGAATCTCCTCATGCTCAAGATTCTGTGATCCCCAACTTTGTTCTACCCTCTACATTCTTCTTTCAAGCTGATTCTTTGACATAATCAAGAAATAAACACCATGTAAGCTGTCCTGGGTCCCTCCCTGAGCCCCAGCAGGTACTGCCCACACGGGTAAGCACCTGCCCATGCTTCCTCATCTCCAAGAAAGGAACTGCAGGGCCTCTGACTTCTCCCAAAGGACCTTCCCAGCTTCTACTTCACCAGTGCTACCAAGTAGGGCATGTGAGCTGAAGATATAAGACTCTTAGGAAGATCACAGAGGGCAACTGGGAAGCAGCTTTCCAGGGCAGCTCTCTTTGGCACCACTCTCAGTGAACTGTTTCTCAGGCTGGCCTTGGAGAGGCCTCAAAATCAAAGTCTCAGGAAGAAGGGAGAAAAGGGAATCGAACAAGAAAAAAGAGTTACACTTACGCCAAAGCAAAGGCCACCAATGCGCCAACCACCACCACAAAGTCCAGGATGTTCCATAGGTCTCGGAAGTAGGACCCATCCTGCAGGATCAAGCCCTGGTCTATCATCTGAAGGAGAAAGATGTCAACAGCCAGGGATGAGCCCATCGGTGTCGGCAATGCACCCTGAGCTCAGGGTTCCCTGTGACAATGCCCCTACTGCCATTGTCTCTACAATCAACCTTATATGAGGACCTGAAGAGCAAGAGGACATGTCCCACAGGCTCTCTCCACCTCACTCTGAAGCCCAAGGCCCCTTGTCATAGCCACCAGGGTTCAACTGGTCTCCTTGGCTCTCACAGAACTCTGCCACATTCCTTCCTCCATTAGTGGCTTAGAGCACCAGGCATCGCCACATACACACAGAGGGGGAAGCCCCGGGTAGGGGAGACTATGAACAAGAATAGAAATGTGGGGTATCAGGATTGTGGGAAACAGAATGGGGGGCAGTGAGTGCAGTTGGAACTACATCGTGTCCAGGAAGACTCATCCCTACCTGGCCCTTTGCCTTGGCATGTACCCAGGCCCAGACCAGGGTGAACACTGGGGAGGCGAGTACAGTTCCCACCCCTGTCTACACTCCCACTGCCTGCCTGTGAGCCTGGCTCCCCCTTGGGCCGCACCCACAGGTCTTCCCCAGTCTAAACAGATCCATGTAGACATGCTGTGCCGTAATGTTTTGGCAAGACAGACTTCATCAGAATTCCGAAGCCAGAGGAGACGTGGCTAGAGGCCCTACTGAGGGTCTGTCACTGGCAGGTAGGTGGTAGCACTGGGGAAAGGGCACCATACTAAAGGAGCAGACACATGACCCATCCGAACCCCAGAGCCCAGTTTTTCCTCTAGAGGCTTTTACCTTTATAACCATCTCAAAGGTGAACACGCCAGTGAAAACATAGTCAAAATACCTCAGGACCTGTAAGACACATACGGTGAAGGGGAAGAGGCTCATGTGTGGGCACCAGGCTATACACACTCCTGCCTGCCCACATGCATGCAGTCCTGCACCCCCACCCCGACTCACTTCTACCTCGGGACAGGAGCTTGGGATTGGACCTGCTAGCTGGACACAGGAGGAGAAGAGCCACGCATTACTGCTGGAGACGCATGACCTAGCGGTCAGTCCTTGGCTCTTCCCTCCCCTTGGCCAGAACTTAACTTCTTGGGTCTGAATGGCCCCACAAATATCTCCCTCAGGACCTGGAATCCTTGTCAGTTCCAATCCTCCCAACCTCCCTCATAGGACCTCCAGGAGATGTCTCAGCAGCCTGGGGTAGAGCTGCAGCTCCCCAACTTCATGCATGTCCCTCATGACCCTACATGACCCTATAAGCCCTTGGGTGGTTGCAAAGACCTGGCTGGCTCTGGGTAGAAGGCCCACTGCTGAAGCATAAAGGCACACAGTGTGGTTGGGGAGTGGGGACTGCAGAGAAGGGGCTGGTCTTCAAAGGGGCCATACTTTGCCTTGAGGGACAGGAATGGGCCATTTCTTAACCCTTCTTCATCCCCCAGGAACCTTCCTTAATTCACCTATAACGCTGGGATGGGGAGGGGCTGGGGTGGGTACCAGGGTATTACGGAGGTTGCAAACGGCTCCTGTGCACCCACTTTGTTGCGCTCCGAGTTGGTCAGGACGGGGTCCTCGGCTGCCAGGGCAATGCTGCTGGCTGCGATCACCAGGAGAATGCACATCTCAAAGTAGCGCAGGTTCACAATGTAGTGGCAGGCCCTGCGAATCCTGTGGGGTGGGGGAGCCCTCTGAGCTGCCTCTGCTTCCCGCCCATCCCCATCCCTTTTCCCCCACCCTCGTGCTCATCAGCCTCTTCCAGACAGCCAGGCCCTGGCCAGAGGAAGCCACAGGGAGAGCAATTTAATTTCTCAGGCACCACCCTTGATTTAAAGCTCCAGTGGGAGAAGGTAATCAGATTGGTGAGAGGCTGCGGTACGCAAGCCAAGATACATTATCTGTAGGCAGGAGAGCAGCCAGCATCAGGCTACACGACCCAGCATGGCTACGTGGTACCCTCCACTGAATCTCAGTGTCCACTCCCCCACTGTACAGAAACTGGGGCATAGCAAGGAAATCGTAAGAACCAAGAAACGTAAACAAAGACCTTGATTCTAGGATTCCTGATGAGAGGAGCAACCGGTTTTCATGAGCCCCACATATTCTGATTAAAGTAATTATATTCTATAGATTGTATTCTGGACACTCAGGTGACCCGACACAACTTAGCCCAAGTGCCTTTTCTCCCAGAGGCTTGTCGGAATACTGCCCATGTTGTCTTCCTAGCCTCAGAAGCTGGTCTATGTGTACATCTTGCTCATTTCCAGGGCAAAAGGCAGCTCAGTCTAACCTTCCAGAATCTTCTCTGCCACCTCCATCTCAGGCCCCTGCCTCTGCTCTGAGAACATGTCCATTTCAAAATCCATATATAGGGCAGCGGGACCAATACTCTTAAACTCCAGTAGATGATCTATTTATTCTAGGGTCCATACTCTCAGTTCTGAAATATTTGGTGACACATGCCAAGTAGATTTCCTTCCTCCTACCCCAGCCCCCCACACAACCTACTGAATAATTTGAGGTAAAAGGTCCTTTTCTCATGACATTGCTCATGCTTCTCTGTCTTAAATTATTCTTTAGACTCAGCACAGAGCTCAGAGGTTATTCAATCTCATGACCCACCTCCACCAGTGAGCACCCCGCCTATTTCAGATGCCTGGCCACAGTCCACTGAGAAGGATAAGGAGGATGAGTGGACCCTCATCTTTCCTCCTCATCACCCCACCCTGGCTCTAACCCTGGTTGTTTACCCTGGCACCAAAGGGCAAGTGATGGGAGGGTGCCTTACGGGTTGGTGGTGCTGAAGATGAACATAGAGCTGTGGGGAACCATGGCTTTGCCCGTCTCACGCTTCTCCTTCTTTTGCTGCTTCTTCTCCACCTCTTCTTCCTCCTCCTTGATCTCTGCCTCCTTCAAAGGACTGGCTTCTCCATCGGTCTTGTTGCTAACTGTAAAAGGACATGTTGAAATCATCAGAAACCTCGCTGCATGTGAGAATAGTGCCTTTTGTTTTCCACAGGGATGGAATAGAGATAAGGGGAAGGGGTTACAGGAATACATCTAGCCAGGCACCCTGCAAACACCGGGGTGTTTGTTAGATTACACTGAGTTAAGCCCTTACTCTCCTCCCAGCCTGACCCTCATCCTACTCTTACATGATACAGGCTTTTTTACCATATAAATAATAATCATGTGGGGTGCCTGGGCGGCTCAGTCGGTTGAGCGTCCCACTTTGGCTCAGCTCATGATCTCACGGTTTGTGAGTTCGAGCCCCATGTCGAGCTCTGTGCTGACAGCTCAGAGCCTGGAGCCTGCTTCAGATTCTGTGTCTCCCTTTTTCTCTGCCCCTCCCCCGCCTGCACTCTGTCTCTCTCAAAAATAAACATACATTAAAAATTAATAATAATCATGTTTCCCAGGGTAACAGGATGATTGTTTCTGCTGTAAGGTTTACAAAGTTTACTTATATCTTAAATCTAGATTCTTTGTCTATATTTACTTATTGAATTTTCATAACAATACCCTGAGCGGCATGTATTATGCCCATTATACAGATGGGAAAAGTGCAGTTCAGGGAATTCAAGTTATCTATCCTAAGTTCATATAGCTAGTTCCCAATTCAAAATCCTGTATCCTTTCAATGATATCACACTGCAATGGAAGATTTTAAGAAATCATAACTCTGGTTGCGGCTGACTTTCTGGCTGTGCTTTTTCCAGTCATGATTAATGTTAAAACGGGAATGCAATATTCATGCAAATATGGGACCAGGACTGCCTTTCTGGACTAGGAGGATGAAGGAGTCAGAGACTGGGTAGAGCTCTTGGGCCACCAGCCTCAGTTTCCACATGCAAGTTACACTGTGGGTTAAGTGGCAGACAGGCTGCAGCTGAATGGGCAAGGGATTCAGTCAAACTCCCCCACTCTGTAACTGACTCCCCCACTCAGAGTCTCTCAGTGACTGACTCTACCCTGGAGCCTTGTGCAAGCAGCAAAGCTCTGAAGCTCTGGCCCCTTCTGGGTCCTTCCAAAAGGTAAGTGATACAAGATCCCTCTGACAATATGCTCTTACCTATGACCGAGGCCATAGCCTAGCCCCAGAACAGGAACAGAGGAAGGTCCAACTTTCTCAATGTTTCTCAGAAAGGGTCCAAAAGATTTACTTATTAGAGCATAAAATTAAACAGACACCACAAGAGGTTGCGAGTCTGATATCCTGAGACATGCCCGAGTCAACCCCAGGAGCAGTGAACATGGGAGACTTCACTTTTTAAAGCAGTACTGGCATTTTGAGTGTACAGAAAGTAAAGCAATGGAGATGGAGCGGTAGAAGAAAGAAAAACAGCAAGAGAGGACTGTCCTATGAAAAGAAAAATATATGGCAAAAATTAGGAAGGAAAAAAAGCAAGGGTAGAATCCTCTGGTCATAAGTCAGTGGCCATGAGGTAGCAGCCGGGATTAATGCAGGAATGGAGGTAGGGGGAGGGTTAGGGGAGGGGTTGGGAGGGGGTGAAGTTGGGGTGGGGGTGGGTTTAGTACAGGGATAGAGGTGGGGATAGGGCAGAAAAGGGGCTGGGGTTGAAGTGAAGATAGGGGTGAGGTTCGGGTTAGGGCAGGGATGGGGTGGGGTTAACACAGAGATAGGGGGTGGGGTTAAGGCAGAGATAGGGGGTGGGGTTAGGGCAGAGATCAGGGGTAGGTGGAGGGCTTTTTGCTGTTTCCTTTTGAGGTCTGGAGATTAACAATCCATTGCCTGAGGAATCTATCAGAGAAACTGAGTAAAGGCTCCTAGGAGAAAAGAGTAAATAAGAGTGATAGATTCATAAAATGTTAGTGCTGAGAAAGACCTCGGAGATCACCCAGTTCAGCGCTTCACTTTCGGGTTGACAAACTGAGGCCTCAGGAGAAACAGGTGTGTGGAAGCCACACGCTAAGCAGTCTGGCCCATCTCCTGCTCCACACAGGTTCCCTAACTTGCCCGGTGACACGGCACCCTGGAGGTCCTGGCGAGTGCCATCAAGTGTTCACACGATAAATCAAAAAGCCCTGTATATACATCTGGGTACAAAACCACATGTGATCTCTCTGAAGTCTCTATGGTGGTCATAGGGGCCAAGGCTTAAGGAAATTTTACAGATAAAACTAAAGATGGAGAAAATTCTAACTTCTTTTTCCTGAAAACCGAGATAAAACTGCTGCTATTGTTTACTTGCTGAAGAACGATTCCATCCTGCTGGTGGGGTTTTTCACGTAGCTGTACTGAGTGACTCCAGAGCCAGCCCTGGGGGGTGGGGGGGATGGGTGGTGAGGGTGAAGGGGGACAGGGACTTGTGTTCTCACTGTGAACCACAGTTGAGTCCATTAAGGGGCCCACGTCGGGGATGGCGATGGTGACGCTGGTACTCTCGGTGGTGGTCTTATCCGTGTTGGCCGTGACACAGGAGAGGTCGGGCTCACTCTGGCTGATGGCCCGGCCCATGTCCAGCTGCACGTCCCCCAGCAGAGCTTGCTCACTGGTGCCCTCTGGCTCCTGCTCTGTCAGAGCCATGTCCTTCCCCATTTCCAGCTCTGGCTGCGGCTGCACTAGGGGTGTGTTGGCCTCATCGAGGGCTCCTGCCAGCCCGGAGCCTCTGGGCACCATCAGACTGTTGGTCCTGCGGAGACAGAGGAGAAGACGGCTGGTGCTCAGCTCAGAAGCAGCTGTTCTAAAGTGGCTGGTGAGCCAGGCAAAGGGGACAGGTAGGGGAAGCCCAGGGAGCCTTGCTGGAGAACATGGCATCTGCTGCCTCTCACCCCCACCCACCCAGGCAAAGAGGAGCTAAGACCCACAGGTCGTGTCGGTACCCTATTCCCATCCATCTGTCTATGACCCACGCACAACAGGAGATGCCCTAGAAAAACAGACCCTGGGTTTCAGGGGGACAGAGCCCAGTGTGTGTCATAGTTACACATACCTTATAAAGGGTGCATTAGTATCATTTCCATCTTATAAAAGGGAAAACTGAGGGCCAGGCAGGATCATACTGAAGAATCCTTAACACCAGGAATGCTCTATGCCTCCAGGGCACTCCTGTGGCTAACTTACCTCCTTAAGTCTTGGCCTCTTTCTTCTTCCTGGATTGTGGGTTCCTTGCCCCCATGGCTGCCCCTGGACTCGCGATCCTTCTCCCCCTCGGTGGGCCCCCCTTCATCCAGACTCCGCTCCTGGCTGGCAGACCTGCTCCGGGAGGTGGAGGAGAGCTCTTTGCCTTCGGTCCTGACACGACGGTGCCGACTGCGTCGCTGGCTCTGCCTGTGCCTGGCCCGGTCCTCGAAGGTCACCACAGTCTCCCCTCCCCCAGCCTCCTGCTGGGTCGAATCACAGTTCCCATGACAGGGCCTGGCCAGCCATGGTGGCTCCCGTTTGCCCAGGGACAAGGGGCTCCTCTGGTTGTCCAAGGCACTCGACAGGTCCCCTCGGTCCCCCTTGAGGGACCCCCCGCGGCTGATGCGCTCCTCCTCACACTTCTCCAGGCCCAGGCCCAGGCCCTCAATGGGCTTGGGTCTCCGGTAGAGGCTTGGGTGGGCGTTGAGTGGGTTGAGGGGGCTCAGCGGGTTGAGGGGGTTGAGGGGGTTCATCGGTGGGGCCTCCTCTTTGTTGAGGGCCTCCTGGCTGGACATCTGCATGTGCCTTCTCAGCTGGCTGGTGCGCTGCTCCCACACTGACATGTGGTGCCGGCGCCTCCGCTCCCTCCTGCCAAAGAGGAAAGGGTGAGGACTATGGTCAGAAGCTGACAGCTGAAGGCCAGGGAGGGAGCCACAGGGGTGTAGACCAGCCCTCAGTAGCCACGGGAAAGGGGCAGGACACATGGGGGGCAGCAAACGGGAGAGCCTAGGACCTGCAGACAGGAAGCACAGAAAGATGCAAGGAGCCGAGTGGGCCACGCACGAGTAGGTGGTTGGACCAGTGCCTCCTGCTGTGTGGGCCTTCCCGCTCTAATCCCTGCTCTGCAGTAGTCAAAGGGCGGGGTGGGGATCAGCCAAGGACTGAGCCCCCAGGGCCTGCCGGAGAGGAGTAGGAATGCTTACCAGGTTTTCACTCCCCTGTTCTCCTTTGCTCTCAGGGCACCTACCTATACCCACCCTGTGCTCACCACTGGCCCTTAATTCAAGGTCAGAGATCTTTCTTCCTCCTGCTCTCCCTGTCCTCTGTCCCTCAGATGACAGCCTGGGGTAGCACAGGCTGAAAAGCGCAATGGTGCAATCCTATTAGAGGATGACGGACAGCAGGGACAAGCAGACCCATGTAGTCCTCACCCTCAAAAGATTAAGAGTGCCGTGGACCTCTTCCACAGCAGCTAATAAAGGCCTCAGGCTGTATGTGTAGAGACCACCAGCAGCTCATTCTCCAAGCCGCTGCTGAGCATCTCACGTGGCAGCAGGAACACGCAATCATATGCACACAGGAGCGCGCACGGGAGTGGGCTCACACGGGCGGAAGGGTAGTCACCTACTCTTGCACTCACATGTGCCCACACGCATCCTGAGGCCCACACGTGGCTGTACACAACTGCCTACGTGCAAGGCACACCCACCAACACTAATTACCCACACCAACGCGTGCCCACTCACAGGCCGTACAGAGGAGTGAACAACGCACAGGGTCACATACCTTAGAGACACACACTGATATAAGCACATGTCGAAAGGCGCAGAGGATAGTGTCCACAAGCCATGTGCACAGAACACACGCACACACCACTACACACACTGACATACACACCCAGTGCCACTCTGTCCACTGTGTGGTGAGAACAAAGACACGGTGTCCCTACACACACACATAACCACTCACAAACACGCAGACCGGTACACACATACAGGTGGCTGCTGCGTGGCTCCCACATCGACATGTGGTGTCTTCTCCTTCTGTCTCTTCTGGGAAAGAAAAACGAACAGGTTCAGTTCACCCCAACCTCTCGGAACCACAAGCCCCACAGCCACCAGCCAGTTTTCAGGAAGAGGCACAGAGTCCTCTACGTGCCCATACGTTCTCCACATGCCTGCTGCCCTCCGTAGACTCCCGACCTTCAGTTTGCCAAGGGAGGGAACTTTGGTTCTTACTCTGTGCAAACACGCACATCTAGTTTTTGAAGCGTACATGCAGAGACACAACGGATAGGTCATTTCATAGAGTACGTAGCTTCAGGTGCTCGATCATCATGCCCCAGTGGCATTCACACTTGTACCTAAATACCCTTCGGATATCTTTTCTGGAAACCATATAAATTTGGATGAAAGTTGTATTTCCCTCAATCATTTCTAGGATGTTCACATGAGTGTGACTCCACAACTCAGCACTCCGATCACTGTAAAATATGCAGGAACAAACGCTCTGCCATGCACACCATCAAAGCCACAAAGTAGCCCATGGCCAGAGGCAGGGTCACCACTCCATGAGCTGCTGTCCATGTACTTCAAGATATGTGCAATGTCCCCTGCAATTCTGCAACACAGTGACCCTGGCCAGAGGCCTTCCAGGTGCCGTCTGTTCATCCAGGTGAGGCACAGTCATAACATTCTCAGCCATGCACAGGGGGAAAATATCTTGCTACAGACACACACATGCTGTTTCCTTTTGTTTACAAGGTTGATAGAAGGTCAGACACGCATGGTGTGGGTATCACCCACAAAGGCAAAAGGGACTCCTACAAATGAAGTTGTCAGTGCAAGATCAATGCTCAGGCAGAGGACAACACATCCGGGACACCTGTGGAGCGAGCTCGCCCCAAGTTCTGAGCTGACAGCCTCAGTGTGGCCCAGTGGGCTCTTGCCTAGACCTAGGAGATTGGCAAATGCTGCGCCCTCCCTGACCAACGGAGAACATGCTAGGTAAAGTAGCCCTGCTCAACTGCCGTGTCCCACATGCACAGAGAAGCCTGATGCGTGGGTGGGTGGAGGGAGTAGAGGCAGCTGGTTGGAGCCTCACTTGGCATCTGGAAGAGGCACAATGTGTACACGCATCCACAAAGTGGAGATGCCTGTGAGCCCCCCGTCTGCATTCACCCTTCAGCACGGGCAGCTGCCATGCAATGAGGCACACGTGGGCTGGTGGTGCCAAGAAGCATGGGTAGCAGATAGAAATAGCAGCACACACTCTAGCCAGGCAGCATGCACACCCACTGGGGAAAGCAGATTCTACCATCTATTTGCAAATTCTCAAATACTCAAATATCAGCTCTCCAGAAGCACATGTGTAAGAGTTTAAGTACATGGAAGAATTCTCTTTCTTGGGAATTCACACATGTGCGCGTGCACGCACGCGCACGCGCACACACACACACACACACACACGCCAGGCAAAGAGAGACCCAACTTTTAATTCCCACACAAATCAGATACACACTTCAAACTCCTCTTCACGTCTCCACTAACACACACAAAGATCCCAACTCACATCCCATCATGAATAAAATCACACAGAGAAGCATCGACATATCTCCCAACTCATGCATATGTGACCTCACATACACCTTACACGAACCTTGTGGCTCAGGAAGGGCAGCTGGCATTCTTTCCATTTCAAAGATGGGGAAACAGAGATTCTAGAATCCTAAGTGGTTCTCTCTCCAAGTATACTGAGCATGTGAGTTGCAGAACCAGCCCTCAGACCTTCTGATTTGTAACAACACTCTTTTCATGTTTCCTTTATAGACAGCCACATCCTTGGTTATTCAGTCGTCCAGAAGTCAGGGGTCTTGTCTGCCCTCCCAGGCAGCACACACCCACCCTGACATAGTTCCCAGTAGCAGCACCCACCTTCCAGCAACGTACTGCAACCAAAGCCATAGCTCTGCTCATCTTGGATAGTTACAGCACCTTCTTCCACCTCTCTGTGCCCAGATACACACACAGCTCACTGCCTACAGCCCTATGCCTACCAGCATTTCATTCATTCTTTCATTCCATAAATAGTGAGTTTCTACTCTGGGCCAAGCATCTTCCCAACTCGCGTCTCCAAACCCACTCTTCCCCAGGCTTCCTCATCTCAGTAAATAGAGCCACCCACTCCTAAGTGACAGCCAGTCCTACCCACCAGCATCTTTGCATACCTGTGTGTGTGTGTGTATTTTTAACCCAAACTCATGAGTGCAAGGAAGGTGGGGAAAGAACTACTCAAGGCCCAGAGATTATTCCAGAGAGGAAGGAGTTGTTCTGCCTTTCTCCATCAATCTTTATTAAATTTTGAGAGCAGTTTTTTCTCACTCATAGAGAAGGGGCTGAGAGACCAAACCTTCAGTTCAGAAAGGTGCGGGCAAAATGATGATCATCCAGGGGAAGGAGACCCCTCCTCCTGCCCCCACAACAGAACTCAGAATGCCTCTATAGGGCAAGGCAGTGGACATTCAGAGACCTTGAGCACTTGGAAAAGAAAGGCTCCTCCTTTACCAGCTTCAGGTAAGAGATAATGGGGGTCTGATGTCAGGATAGTGTTGCACATCCCAGGGGTCTCAAGGCCTCCCCATCGATCCCCAAGGCTACCCACATAGGCCTCACATAGGCTCAGAAGTCACAACAGGGATTACCAGCCCTTCCTCCAATACCTTCTTCCAGCTCCACACAGGGCCCACACCCTGCTAGTTCTTGCCAGTTCTACCAGCAACCACACGTTCCGGTTGGATCCTTAAAGTCTATACTCGCTGCTCTATGCTCTCATCTCCCATTCTCTCCCTAATCCATTCCAACTGGATTCTGTTCCCACCAGGCCACTGAAACTGAAGGTCTCTAACAACTTTCATTTTGCCAAACCAAATGGTCCCTTCTCTGTTCTCATCTCATGTGATCTCTCAATAGTATTTAGCTGTACTGTCCACTCTCTCCTTCTTGAAGAGTCTTCTTCTCTAGGTCTCCAGGACATGACACTTCCTTGTTCTTTCTTCCTACTCCTAACTGCTACCCATCTGTCTCCTCTGCAGGTTTCTGCTCCGCTGGACCTCAAGGCACAGGAGTGCTCTGGGCTTCTGTCCTCAGCAGCTCTGTCTCCATTATAATTCACTCCATTCCAGCTCACTCATGCTGGTAGTTTAATGCCATCCAAATACAAATGGCTCCCCCCAAATCTGTTTCTAACCCTGACTTCTCTTCTAAGCTTCAGACTCATGTAACCAATGGCCTATTCAACATCTTCACTTGGATCTCCTCTAAGTATCTCAAATTTAATGTGGCCAAACTGAATCTTGGACTTCCACTGTCCTCTAGACTACCAGTAAATACCATCATCATCTACCCAGCTGCTTAGGCATCAAACCTTAAAACTTGAGAGAAATTTTTTTTTTATCCCTACCCCCATCCCATTTAACCTATCACCTCTTCCTGTTGGTTCTCTTTCCAAAGCACAGATTGAATGGGATTGCCTCTCATCTCCATTGCTACCATGGTCTCAACTATCATCATATGTTACCTACTTTATTCTAATGGCCAAATCTGTCCCCCTGCCTCCACTCTTGGCCACTACAAATCCATTCGCCACAGGGAAGAGTGGCCTTCTCTAAGTGTACACCATGTAATATCCATCCTTCCTCTTTAGACCTTCCATGGTTGCAATTAGAATAAAAGCTAAAATCCTTTACCTGGTCCTTCAGGATCTCCCTGACCTTGTCTCCTATTCCTCCTAGCTTCCTGCATATCACCCTCATTGCACCTTGCTGGAGAATGCTCTTCCTTCATCATTTTACATGAACGCCTTCTCCACAGTTAGATCTCTCCTTGAATATCACGTCTTCAAAGACTCCCTCCTAGACTGCCTATAAGTACTCCACCCAATTCTTATTCCTCTGCATTATTACCATGTTTTATTTACCCTACAGCAATTATTACTGTCTAAAATTATGTACGCATGTTTCTTATCTTTCTCACTGAAATAAAAGCTCCAGGAGAACAGAGACTTCGTCTTGCTCATTGCTATATTCACAGGACATCTCCTGGCATGGAGTAGGCATCCTCGGTTAATACACCATTTTGAGTTGATGAATTGGCTGTTAGCACAGGAGCCCAGGGGTCACTGAGGTGGGGACAGCCAACTCACTCGATAGACGGCATGTTGGGTGCAGACATCGGGCTGACCTCCTTGGCCTTCTGCAATGCATGTTTCTGGTTGAAGGCCTCTTCTTCTTCTTGTTCATCCTAGACACAAAGCAGGGATGGGTTTACCTGGTATCCCCATGAAGGAGAATAGCTGCCTTGGTTCTCCCCACAAGACCAGGTGATATGAGGAAGGCAGGAGAAGAGGTTAAACAAGGCAGTTTGAGGGTGGGTTGGCTCAGAGACCTCAGGAGGCCAGGGGCCAGCCCCCTTGGGAAACAGAAACCTTCTCAGCCCTGGCATGGCCAGTTTCTGGTCTCTACCCTGCCCCAAAGGTTTCCTCACAATTCCTCAGGAAACCCATGGAATTCTACCCCAAGCTCTAGCCCTCAGGGGAGCTACCCACAGCTGTGCAGGTCAGAAGCTAGAGCCAACACCTCTCAGATGTTCTGCAATACCTGGAAGTGATGGAGCAGGGCCCTTCTAGGAAGATGCCCCCTGAGGTAAAATGCTGAGACTGTGCCACCTAGACCAATCACACTACTCTGTTCTTAAAGATGAAAATCTTTAAGCTCCATCATTGATTGGTTCTCAATAATGGGATGCTAACTTATTTCATGCCTTCTCCGCTGCCAAGCTGAGTGGCATCACCCCAAGTGATCAGGCAGGGACCTCATCTCCTCACCTACATTCCTGTTGTAAGTGTCTCCTCTTTGTGATGACACTGAGGAAAGCCAGTTCAGGTGAAATTACTAGAGCTCCTAAGGACACACATATTCTTAGCCTGCTCTGTTTTTCACATACTGTACACTATTTCACTTGATCCTAACAATAATCCTGTGAGGTATGCAGAGCAGATATATCATTTCCATTTTATAGATGAAGTGTCCAATGGCATTAGAGAACCATCACATCCCCCAGAGAATGCTTACCTTGGTCAACTCTTGGGCGTTGGCCAGATTGTCCACAGCAATGGCCAAGAACACATTCAGCAGTGTGTCTGGGGTGATGAGTTAAGGATGGGCAAGTAAGAAAACCAAAAGGCTTCAGCAAGACTGAGACAGCATCTCTAGGTCTTTCCTGCCTGCGATACGAGTAGGAACAGAAGCTACCCCAAAGCATTGATTAAGCAGAGGTTATGCAGCCCCGTCTGAAGGAGAATATATATTCCCTCTTCCACTTATCATCTCTTTGCACAGGACAAAGAAATAGCTGAATCCAACCACTCAGGGGCCAAGGTGGAATAAGGAGGCCTTTAGATAACTATGTTTTATGTTTTCTTTTCTTTTTTTTTTTTGAGAGACAGAGACAGCGTGAGCAGGGGCGGGTCAGAGAGAGAGGGAGACACAGAATCTGAAGTCAGGCTCCAGGCTCTGAGCTAGCTGTCAGCACAGAGCCCGACACAGGGCTCGAACCCATGAACCGCAAGATCATGACCTGAGCCAAAGTCGGACGCTCAACCAACTGAGCCACGCAGGCGTAGCTATGGCCTCTACTCATAGCAATACTGAATAGAGACTACTGGCTAAACAACATGACAATAGGGAGCTCAATGCAGGAGCTCACCTCTCCTTTCTGGGAGGCTGGAACTGAAGCCCACCTAGACCAATCATACTACTCTGTTCTTAAAGATGAAAAGAAATGAGATTCCATAGCTCCATCACTGATTGGTTCTCAATAACGGGATGCTAACTTATTTCTCTCATTCTTATCCTGGGAGTCTTCCCTACTTCATTTAACAAAAATGTCACAGAGCACACAAGGTCATTATAGAACCTATTTCTATTCCAAGCTCTAACCTCTGAAGTCCCAATTTTCCAACTCTTTTTGAGGTCCATGTGTTGTGGAACATAGAACTGGTTCTAGCATAAAAGTCCAGGTCTGACTACCCTCGGAGTAACAGGAAAATCAAGGTGCCATTGTGACAAACTGACCCTCTGTTTCAGTGATGCACTGCATAACTTTCTTTTTATGGGTTTCTCATGTTTGGTTCATAGTCTGCTCTGAACCCTAGAAATTTTCAGGGCAGAAAACTTAAAGCAATTATCTCCTCTCTATGAGACAATGGGAGCAAAAGTACAGCTACATCACATGGCTCTCCTCTTTTACTCCACCAATCCCATTTTAAGGCAAATTCTTTCCGCCAAAACATCTAATGATTGTGTAGAAGTTTTCAGTTTATAAGGTGCATCCAAATAAATGATATCATTTACTATTCACAACAACGGGATAGACACTGTTATCCTCCCCACAGATGTGAAAACTGGAAGTTCAGAGAGATTAAGGGACATTCCCAAGGCCACACACCTGGTAAACAGAATTGCTGGGATTATAAATCTTCCTAGTCTATATATTATGACCAGACATGGGTTTGGGAATTAAATGGACTTGATTTCCAGTCTCCCTTTATAATTTAATGATTGTTTGACTTTGGTCAAGTTATTTCTTCTAAGTCTTAAAGATTAGATGGTAAGGTAAGGATTAGATGAAATAGTGCCCGTAAAACACTTAGTACAGGGTCTCTGGAATAGCACAAACACAATAAATGTTGGCTGTGCTTAAGAGTATTAGTATTAGTCATAGTACTAATATTTTTGAGATATTACTATGTGACCAGTCCTATTCTAACATGTAATTAATTTATTAGTATTACAATGTGGCCACTGTTTCAGTCTACAGTTACCTTTGTCAACTCTTGTTTTCCCCAGCTGATAGCATCTCCAACTATTCAATGTAAGAGTCTCATATGTTATTATTTGTGTATGTTGTGGATTTAGATAATACTTTATCTTCTTGTTTATATTTGTCCTCTTTACCCAACTACACTACAATTTCCTTAAAATCAGAATCCTTGTTTCTCTTAGTACACTGAGCTATATCCACCCCAGTGCTACCCCGACCCCCTAAAACAAACTCACCCAGCTCTACCACCATCACCACCCTCCTCAAATGCTGGTCCCGGCAGGCAAAGAGCATAAAGAGGAGCATCTTAAAAAGGATACAGTTTCCAAACAAGGTGAGCACAATGAAATAGATAGCTGACCACATGCCTGAGCTAACTCCACCCTGGGAGCGGATCCCATTGTACATAACCTCATTCCAGTCCTCACCTGTTAGGATCTAGGTAAAGCAAACAATAGGCAAGTCAGAGACCTAGGTTGGTTGGAAAAATGGGACTAATATAAAAAGGAAAATTCTGGCCTGGGTTTTTTCTATCTACCCTCTTGCTTGGCTATTCTTCCAGAGAGAAAAATAAAGTCATTTTTATGAACAACTCTAAACTGTCTTCTGATAAGGAAGAAAGGCATTGAAAAATGGAAAGAGAGCATCAAAAGGAAAGATTCTATTCCTCAGAATGCAGATTCCCTCCACCTCTAGCTTTGCCAAGTCTATGGTAATCACACAGATCAAGTGGTCTGGTCACTACCAGATTACAACAGGGGAGCTCAGTATATAGTTCTTGAGATAGCAGCGTTATTAGAAAGAACCTAATAGGCTCCAGTTCCAGAAACCTGGGTTCTGGTTCAGCCTCAGATTCCAGCTAAACAGTGTTTTCTATAGCACTCAGCATTATTTATTTTTGAGTTTCTCCCCATGATTTAAAAATATTTTTTGTAGGGGGGGATAGTGGGAGTAGGTGGAAAACATAATTCATTAAATGGATACATGGGTTAGAAGATGCTTCCAATTTCAGAAAACCATAAATGTGATATGACAGTTTTACTTCTTCCTTACCAATTTGGATGACTTTTATTTCTTTTTCTTGTCTGATTGCAGTGGCTAGGACTTCCAGTACTATGTAGGATAAAAGTGGTGCAAGTAGGCATTATCAACAATTGCCAAACTATGGAAAGAGCCCAAATGTCCATCGATAGATGAATGGATAAAGAAGATGCGGTTTACATACACAATGGAATCTTACTCAGCCATCAAAAAGAAGGAAATCTTGCTATTTGCAATGATGTGGAGCTAGAAGGTATGATGCTAAGCGAGACACATCAGAGAACAATAAATACCATATGATTTCACTCATATGTGTAATTTAAGAAACAAAACAGGTGAACATATGGGAAGGGGAGGAAAAAGAGGAGAGATGGAAACAAACCACAGGACTCTTAATAATAGAGAACAAACTGAGGGTTGATGGAGGGAGGGGGTGGGGGATGGGCTAGAGGGTGATGGATATTAGGGGGCCACTTGTGATGAGCACTCAGTGTTGTATGTAAGTGATGAATCACTGAATTTTACTTCTAAAACCAATATTGCGCTGTATGTTGGCTAACTAAAATTTAAATTAAAAAAAAGATAGTAAGCATTAAAACAAGTGGTGCAAGTAGACATCTTTGTATTGTTCCTAGTCTTAGAGAAATAGCCTTCAGCTTTTCACCATTGAGTATGATTTGGCTGTGGGTTTGTCATATATGGCTTCTTTATGTTGAGGTGTTCCTTCACACACTTTGCTGAGAGTTTTATCATGAATGAATGTTAAATTTTGTTAAATGCTTTTTCTGTATCTACTGAAATAATGATTTTTATTCTTTATTTTGTTCATGCAGTATATCACATCGATTGATGTGTTAAATTTTGTTAAATGCTTTTTCTGCATCTACTGAAGTAATCATATGATTTTTATTCTTTATTTTGTTAATGTGGTATATCACATCAGTTGATGCGTGGATACTGAACCATCCTTGCATTCCTGGAATAAAGCCCACTTGATGGTGGTCATAAATGCCATAAGTTACTCAATGTCTTTGCCTTAATATCCCTTGCAAACTCAAAAGTATGGGGAAAAGGCCAATCAGGTAATCATAATAGAGCTCTTCCATTATTGGTAAGAATGTAGTTACAGAAATTCTAGGAATTATTGTGATGATAATTATTTAACAAGAGTCCCAGTTGTCTGGGATGAGCCTGGGGAGGAAAAGCAGGATTCTATTAACATGTCATCATTTTGCTGTGTGAACTCCAAAAGATCCTACCTAACATTTTTACCTGCCAGTTGGCCTCATACCTGGAATACAGTCATGATGGCTGCTGGAAAGGTGTCAAAGTTCGCCGAAGGAGTCCCGTCATTAAAGTTAAACCTGAAAAAGAAGTTCAGAGAGAAGAATAGAATGAAAATCTCACATACCAAGTTTTCCCTTTCTGAGATTGTTCCATTTTTTATCACTTCTTTTACTCTTTCTCCACATCCTCTTCTTCATTTCTCCCCATTCAGTGTAACTTATGAAGATGGTATTATTAGTGACTACTACTGATGGACTGTGTACTTTGAAGGGCGTGGATAATGAGATGGGGTTTGGGCCGACCCTGAGTTTATAAGGCTCCATGCTGTACATTTCAGGGACAGCTCCAAAGAGAGGGGTCTTCTCCAGAACCAGAATCCTGTACAGTGTGAAAAGATTAAAAGCAGAGACATATGTTCCACCACACACACTGAGTGGATGATGGGCCATGGACAAAAGCAAACAAGATGAGAGCATGGTTATCAAATTACAAACCCCAGTGCTCACAGGCTGAAGACTGGGTTTTGAGGCTCCTTTGGAAGGAAAGTTCACTGCTGCTTACCTGCCTCCAAACAGCTGCATTCCTAGGAGAGCAAAGACAACGATGAAGAGGAAGAGGAGGAAGAGCAAACTGATGATAGACTTCATAGAACTCATCAAGGAGACCACCAAATTTCGCAGAGATGCCCAATACCTACAAAACCCAAACATTGTAGCAATGAACACTGAATATAAAATTATCCCCAAATCCAGCTGGACATCTGCCTGGTAGTCTATGATATGTGCTGCTTTTGTATATTTATGTGAAGGAGAGATGTCAGCAACAATGAGGCTCCCCTGAGAAATGTGACATGGGATCTGGCATCATAGATATTTTTCTGGTTTGATCTTTGGAGAAGGAGGAACTGAAGAATGGAGTGGGGACACGGTAGGGAAGGGGAACATATGGCGAGGGAGAATAGAGGATGAAAGGAAATATAATAAGGGAGAGAGAAGCTTCCGCTCTCACAGGTGGTTGGGAAGAGTCCAGATTATGATCACTTACTTGGTTATTTTAAATATTCTTAGAAGCCGGAGAGCTCGCAAGACACTGATTCCAAAAGATGTACCAGGTCTGAAGATTGCCCAGACCACTTCAAAGATACTGCCCACTGTGACCTAAAGAGCCAAACCCAGCCACAGTGAGGAGGAGGAGGAGAAGAGCGGAGCCTTGTGGCATTCAGCAGTCAGCACTTTTCATTGGGCTATGGTGAAATTGAAACTCTCCCCTCCCCACCCAGCACAGCTCCAACAGGACTACCTATTTGTGAAGGCTGCCAAAAAAAAAAAAAAAAAAAAAAAAAATGAGACTCTACCGCCTCCCTCCCCACTGCTCTCCACTCCTCTTCCTGACTTCAGTCCTTCATGCTGGAGATTGATTCACTGACTGCTGTTCTGTCCTTGGTGAAAACTACAAGAGCCAGTCACTGCTTCTGCACAAATCTGATAGCCTCAACTGTTCTTACATAGTAACACCTTGAACAAACAGATAGAAGAGTGGGACTCAAAGCAAAGAAACAAATTTGAGTTAATGCAGGTTGCATCCCAATGTACACACCTCAAGAACATCCACCTTCTCTCACTGTCCTAGAATCTAACAAGAATGGTTCAGTCACATATATGTGAAAGATCTTTTACCTCAATGTGACAGTACTACTTGGTGGCACAGAATCTGATTGCTGTGGGAAGGAGTAATGTCAAACTAACAATTTGGTTTTTGTTTTCATTATATATTCACTGAATGTCTACTATTTTCTACACAGTGCTCTAGGAAAAATAACAAAAATTAATCCTCACTGCAATGCTGAAAAGTATGTATATAAGGAATGGTCTTTCACTAGCTGTTATGCCTGGAAATTACCCATACCCAGAAGCATATGTTCCAAGTTAAAATGCAGATTGGCAAGTGCTCAAAATCGTTAGCACATAACTGAAGATTTGGCAGGAACAGAAGTGGGTTTGGCAGAAAGAGAAGTGGTGCAGGAACCCAAAGTTTTGCAACCTAGTGGTGCTGCTAACTGGCTATGTGAACTTGCACACGATGTTCTCTATTTACTCATTTGCAAATGAGAAAGATACCTCCTGATATGTAATGGATGGTTACAAGTACCAAAAGCAGTGGAGGACAAAAATGTATGTCAAAACATCTTGAAGATGGTTAGATATGCACACATTTATGTATCAACAGTATTTAAGAAGTGAACACTGGATGAAATAGTCTATGTGGGAATTTGCTAATACAAGTGTGTGTGTGTGTGTGTGTGTGTGTGTGTGCGCGCGCGCACATGTGCATGCACACAGTACATGTTTTCATGAGAGTATATCCAGGTAACCTTCCCAATTTTAGACTGAACTAAAAAATACACAAACATATAAGCTTCTCTTTTTTTACTGAACCACCTTCTGGAATCAGTTCCTTTGTTCTCTCTCAGGCTTCCCCCAAGACAATAAGTGGTTCAAAGCTTGCTATGAGTAGGTCTGTCAAATTGATCCTGCTATCCACTTAAGTGCACACTATGGTATACGTGTTATACTTCAATAAAAACATTAAAAATAAAAGAGCTTTAAAAAGACAAACCAACCAACCCTACAATGGGAAGGATTCACTCATTCCTGGCCTCTCTGTAGCTAACTTATTTATTCCCCTTTTATAAATTCTGATTTCAGTGCTTCCTGCTGAGCAGCAGAGCAAGCTGCTTATCTCAAACCATGGCATATCAACATGAAGCAGGAGGAGAGGCGGACTCCAAAGCACTTACCCCAAAATCGAAACAGTTGAATGAAGAGTGAAAGTAAAGTCGAGGCCCCATGCCATACATCTTCAAGGACATCTCCAGGAGGAACAGTCCCAGAAACAGAAATTCTGCATAGTCTGAAAGCATCAAAAGAAGCAGCATTTGTCCTGCATGCCCCCAGCCCAACACTCTCACCTACAGAGGAGCCCTCAACAGCAGCAGGACCCATAATGCAAAAACATTCGTTGACCATGTCAGGTCAAAGCCAGGCAAAACCTAATGATATCTGAGTACACCCTGCTCTGGGAGTCCCAGGCACACTCCACTTAATTGCTTTGCTTTTTTTCAATAGGTAGGTTTGTCACTGTCCTTTAAATGGTATACAGCTCTCCGGAGAGAAAGGGAGGGCTTTACCATGGCTTTGATGAAAGAGCCTGATTCATCCTATACACACCCAGCTGTGACAGCATCCTGGATCTTCATTTACACCCAGTGGCAGCCTTATCCAGAGCTGACCTATAAGTTCCCTTATTGGTCTATTCGAGGTAACCACTGCCCTAAGAACTTTCTCCCCAGGACTTAGGTGACCAAACTCTCTACACCACTGAGCCTCCTAAAGACACTAAGTGAGGGCTTTAAAGTACCCAAGGCTAACACTATCTTGTTGACTTATCAGCAACGATTTTTTTTTATCTGATTCAATAATGAATGACAAGGGGAATGGTCATGTGATACCCCAACCCCTTGAGGACAATGCTGGCCTCCCTCACAGAACACTGCCAGGTCCAGCAGGATGCCTGCTCTCTCACATTCACACCCCAATTCAGCTGCACCTGTTATAGCCAGTAGTCACTATCACTTACAGAGGAGATGGGTGAGCCACTGGGGCTGGTTGTGATGGACGATGGCCACACAGGCAGTGTTGAGAGCCACAAGGCTCAACACAATCCAGTAAAACACCTGGGATTTAACCATGTGGCGGATAGAGATGCGCAGAAGCCTTTCTTTGTGCCGGAAATAGGAGGCCCCGTCCACTTTTGCACTTTTGATGCTGGCTCGGGCAAGAGGTGTGCCTAAGGGGAGACAAGTACAAAAGAAGAATGAGGCTGCACAACAGATCACCCTCCATGGCAAGGGGACCTTCAAAGGGGGAGACAGACAGCTTCAATTGGCTAGGTGACCACCATGTTGCAGGCCCAGGAATCCCCATGGTATGGGCTAAGTGTTTCTGTAGCAGAGATCCCTGATTATCCTCACTGGACACTCTCAGTTTTAGGAAACTAAAAGATTCCTTGGGCATGACACGAGACATATATCCAGCATTCTGAATCCTAATAGGATGATGTTTATGTTTTTCATAGATTAAGCTTCTCTCTGGCATTCCCTTTTACATATGCTTCAGGCATTGGAGTCATTGTGCTGCATTTGTGATATCTCTACCACTGGCAGCCTAAAGCAGCAATGAGCTCTGTACAACTCTTCTTCTTTTAAGGATGAAGTGAGACCCTTCCCTTTTTCTGGTGATGTAAAATCTGCATCAACCAGAATGTCTGAGATTGAAGAGGGCTTTTAAGGGTTGTCAGTAGGAATTTGTTTTAACTATCACATGGAAGTAGGTGGGTGCCACTGTGGCTAAGCAAATGATTCCAGATTCTCAAAGTGGGGTCACTAGAAGCAACAGGTCCTCAGGATCCTTTGAACAATATCCCAAAGTGAGTTCTCATGATCACATCCAGGACAGATAGTATATATATGCAAATGGGATACATCTGACACACTTGCAGAATCTGGGTTGGATTCTTAGCTCTCAACCCCATGGTCCGTTTTTCTCTGCAACTCACAGTCATTTAGAGTAGATTTCCAAGACGTTCCCTTATTACATCCCTAAGTTCTGGATTCTTTTGATTCTGTTCCTCTTTGTGGTGCTTCTCAAAAGACAGGATCTTTCTTTTTATGGAAGATTCAGACAAATAAAAGAAGATCTAACTGGTTCCACTCACCCACAGAGGAGATGTCAACACAGTGCTCATCGCTGGAGTCTCGAGTCATGGCCTCCGTCCGGCTCCTTTTGATGGTTGCCCTTCGAAGCACTGTACCAGGGATGGGCGAGGCCAGTGAAAGAACACAAGAGCAATCAGATCATTCTGGTCAAAGCTGAGGACTATGTGCCAGAGGCCTCTGTGACACCGGCGACTGCCTTGAAACACCTGAGCCATGGTTATAGAAGTCACGAAGTGTCTACAGAAACACTACTCCTGTGCTCAGCAGAACCTTGAAACACACGTGCTCCAGATCCTTCCAGACCTTATCTAAATGCAGTCGGTAAATAGGCACTCCGTATCTATTTGTTCTGGTTCTTCATAAACAATGCCACTTCCTGCTAATGAAAGTGGTCCCAAGAGGACCCCTACAAATTATCAAAGAAGATCCCTTTCCATGCCACTGGTTGTATGTGGTCTTTTCATTGCACAGTATCAATCCCACGCCCTAGAACAAAGCAGCTCTTGGAGTTCATTTTTATCACTTCAAAAAGCATTTAAATCCATGACTCAATTCCCTTCATTTTAAAGCATGAGGGATTTTATGACAGAGAGTTTCATTTCAAATCCCACAGCACTGCTCTTTTATTTCTTTCTCCTCTTTTGATCAAGAGATTGCCACAGCGTAAGAGGGCGCAAATGCAGTAAAAGCGTTGGAGCACTTCCTTACCTTCTAAGGCTGATGTTCCAGCGTTTTTATTTTCTTCAGCAAGCATGACTTCCTCTATAGGGAAATAAATGGTTTAGTAAATTATCTGTAAATGTCAAAGTATTTTGCAAATGAAAAATCCCCTAGGGACAGCTGTGACTCCAGGGCAACAGAGAGACAGCAAAGAGTTCAAAGCTCCACGCAGGCACCGGCATCAGAAAGACATTGAGGGTCACAGAAGGAGCCCAAGCACAAATGAGAACAGAAAGGAAGTTCTTATAGTAAGGGGGTACTTGGAGGTTGATTGGTAAAATTCAGCCCTGTGTCTGATAATGCTTGTTGAGAGGAAGAACTGATCTTTTTTTAACCAAAATCTCCTAAACTGATAGGAATGAAAATTTTCCATTTCTATTTTTTCTTCTACCCAGGTTCCTCAAACTTTTTCTAGCAATAGGAGCTTCCTTGATTTTTCTCATCTGCAGCACATAAAAGGCATACTAGGGCAACATCCACTGCCTCGTTCAGGAGATAAAACCATGTTTTGAGCTCCAGCCAGTCTACTTCCTTGAGGAGAAGCAGAGGAAGATGCTAATGGCATCTTGCGGGCTTGCTTCCTCTTACCCCCACACTACAGTCTGCCTTGCTTGAGCAAAAGAGGCCTATCATGAATTTGTCCCTCTGATAGAACAAAAAATAAATATCTGTTTTTTGTTCACCTTTCTGGCACAGAGCTCCAAAAATCCTTGGAATTTACCGTCTTCTGTATGCTAACAAGATGACTCACTGTTGCCGAGACCTACGTTACTTAAGGATCTGGACTGGTCACCAGAAAAACCAACCACGTGATTAGGTTCTAACTTTCAGCCTCATTCCCCCTCCCAATTCCCATGATGGGAGAGGGGCTGGAGAATGTGCAATCACCAACGCCTAATGATTCAATCAAGCATGTCTACATAATGGAATCTTCAAAAAAAAAAAACACCAAAATAAAACCAAAAAACCCTACATGATGGGGCTCAAGGAGCTTCAGATTTAGTGAATATATCAAGGTGCTGGGAGAGTGTGACACGCCTGAAGGAGGCATGGAGGCTCTGTGCCCACCTCTACCCCTCCACCTTGCTCTAGGAATCTCTTCCACTTGGCTATTCCTGAGTTGGATCCTTTGTAATAAACTGGTGATAGTAAGTATAGTTTTCCTGAGTTCCGGAAGTCATTTGAGGAATTACCAAACCTGGAACCCTCTAAACTTGCAGTTGAGTGGGTAAAAATGCAAGTCATCTGGGGACTCCCCTGTGGCTGGTGTGTGAAGTGAGGGCAGGCTTGTGGGACTGAGTCCCTAACCTGTAGGATCTGTACTAACTTCTGGTGGTGCTTAGTGTCAGAATTGAACTGAATTTTTGGATACCCAATTGGAGAATTGAAGGACTGGCCAGCGTTGGAATGCTATGTCTGGTTGCCGGTATTTGGAAAAGAACCAAATGGTCCCTTGGATTCTCCTCTTGACCTCCCCAGGAATAGTCTTGTATTCCAGAGAGGGGTCACCATTAGTGGGCTACTATTTTATAGTAAGACTTGTTAGAATAAACCTCACTAGCATCCCTCCAAACTTACAAACTAGTCCTTCCGTCCCATATCTGGCAGGACTCTGCATCTCCTCTAGGAGTGATGAGGATGAGTTTAATCTTCACCCCAACCTCAGCCACAGGCAGGGAGCTGGGAGCCTTAAGCAATCATTCCTTGAGATCCCAGCTTCTGGGGAAAAGCTTGCAGCAGGCCCTATTAAACAACGGTTTCATTTAAGCAATTGTTAACAAGTAAAAGGACAAGCAGAAGAGGGTAAAGTCATTACCATAATTCCACTTGCATATAAAACTGAGAGTATATAATGTATTTCTCAGGGAGGGGAACATTTTGAGGCTCGGAGGGTACCACGCAGGATGGCCATTATTCCAAGTCATAAATGTTTAGCTTTCCTTTTTAAGTACAGCCTCTGGCAAAACTCTAAGTTAACAGGTTAAATGTTATTGGGGAGATGCTCCTTTATGCAGACATAGAGGTTTTAGAGTCATTTACAGCACATGTTGTTTGGAGGACATCATTTAAAAATTAGGTACTCGTTAAAATACCTCATAGCAACATGAATGACCTCAGCCAGGAAGTCACATCTGCTCTGTACAGTGCCTGGATGCTGGGGTGGGCAAATCTGAGGACCCCCCGAAGGCAGACGGAGGGTGTGTGGTGCTGCTGAGTATCTCTGGAAAGTGCTTGAGGGCTCTGAATGTGCGGAAGCTGCCCCCACCTTCCCCCATTGCCTTTTGCCAAGTTCTCTTTCGAACTTGAGAGTGTCTTTCCAGGGAAATGTAACCCATATGTCTCTGATTCACTCACACCCCATTTGCAAAGGGAAGGGCCAGGAAGCCCAATTTGACGTTGCAGTGCGTCTTTTTTCTTAGAAGGAGAGAGCTGGCTTTGCCAACTGGAAGGAAGTGGAGCCTTGGAATTCTGCATGTATCTGGAAAGCAGAGCCACAAAGAACAGCGTCCGTCCTGTGCTGCCTGACCATGAGTGGGGTCACGGGCAGGGCGGGCAAGGTTCTTTTCCAGTTTTGCTGCCAGACTGTTCACTGGGGTGGTCTGTCAGATGGCTCCTCCTCCCAGGAAGCCAAGGACAGTGGGGAACTTCGAGTTGCCTGCCAGACCTGGAGACCAATCTGCTCAGTAAGGCTGAGTTAACATTCTGGAAAAAAGGAGAGGTTCACATTCACCCCCGCATGAGAACCTCGGAGGAGAAAGGGCACATTGGAAGTGCAGTCAGTGGGCACGGTACATGCTTCTAGAGGCAGCAAAGAAATGCAGATGGTCCTAAATGGGAGGTGGTTATTATCTGGCTTTGAAATGGCACTTTTAATCATACATACTCTCTCCTCCCTGACAGATGATCAAAAGTTGACTCCAGAGCCGAGAGGGAGCTTTTGTGTGTTGGTGGTTGGTGTCATTCCAAAGCTGCTACAGAAGAGTAAGTCTCAGGCAACCAAGCATCAAGTCATATTCCAATTTTTTCCTGAGAGACCTCACATTTGTGCTATGCCTTCTACCAGGAATAGAGGAAAACAATGCTGTCATGTGTATTTTTTTTATTAAAATAAATTACTCTTTGCTCAGGATGAAAATAAAGATCTATAACACCAATGCAATGTGATCTTTAAAATAATAAGGAAAGCGAATGCATCCATTTTACTGACAGATATGGGGTGATCGATACCGCTTCATAAGCCGCTGAGCCACAGTCAAACCTGCAGCTGGTGGTTTTCGGTGGGTTAATAAAATCGCGAGAGGTTTGGCCCTATCTTCAAGGCGGTGACTCACAGTGACGAACTGGTGAGAGCTCAGGGACTAGGAACAGCCAGTTCTCGCCATCAGGTATTACCCGGCTTACCGCAATGGCCACACTGTCGGTGCCCCTGCTTCTGACCTTGCCCTCCTACGGTCTACTCTCAATGCAGCAACCAAAGGGCCGCCTCAAAATCTTCAATCAGACCATGTCCCACCTCAGCTCAAAACCCTCCAATGGTTCTTGCCTCACTAACAGGCCAGCCCCAAACCCTTTCAATGGCCCGCAAGTTCCGCCCACTCCTCTCATTACTGCCCCCATCCTGCCTTCGTGCCGCTCTCCCTTTACTCATTCCTCCTTCTGTTCTTGGAATATTCCTGGCCTGCTTCCACACTAGAGTCTTAGCACTGAGACATCCCCCTCAGACCTTCCCATGACTGGCCACCTCAGCTCCTTCCAGTCTCTCCCCAAAAGGGTCTTCCTAATCTCCCTATTTCAAAACACAGCCTACCCTACACCCCATAACCCTACCTTGATCTGTTTTCCATTGGACTTATCACCTTCTTACAAGTAATGTATTTATTATTTTATCTCTGCCAATAGAGGGGAATGGGCTCCACATGAAAGGGGCTTGGGTGAGCTAGCGGTCTGTTTGGCTCATTGCTGTATCCCAGGTACCTAGAACAGGAAGTGGCACAAGTAAGCACTCAAGTATTTGTGGAATGAATGGATTGTTGCTGTTGGTGGTTACTATTATAATCAGCAGCGGTGTACGAGGTCACCCACCCAACCTCAGCTCCAGGATTACACTATGTTACCTTCCACTCAGTTCACCTTGCTCAACTGTGCGCCTAGTGAAGGCGTTTGGTAGAAGAATAGGGACAGTTAGTCCCCAGAGGAAGAAAGAGGGACCAGCACAGAGCCCACAAAGCCGGTGAGGCATCCAGAGCTACTCCCTGCTCTGTCCAAGGCTGCTCCTGTGAATGGAGGCACTGGGGGGGCACAGGGGGATGTCTGCACTGATGCCTGTGCAGCCCGCCAGGCCTCACCTGCTTTGTCTATCCAGGCGCGGTACCCGTTCAGCTCACGCTCAATCTGCTGCTGCCGCCGCAATTTCATGAAAGCTCTCCGGTTCTCCACTCTCTCTCTCTCTTTGGCAAATTCCCTGTGGACGAGAAGAATAAGATTTATAAGCAGTGAATTTGGGTAGTGCCATGACTAAAAAGGAAGGACGAAGCAAGTAGAAGCAAGAGAGTGTTTGAGCACTTGACCCTCTATACCTCACCTCCCCTTTCCTTTGTTCCAGGCTGCAACTATCACCTCCTTAAAATGCTGCACAGAAACATACTTTGTTCGGCCTCACTCAGGAAGCTTTCCCAGATCAGTTTCATCCCAGTCAGATCTAAAACCCTCTGTTTGCTCTATCTGAAAGGTACTTTCTTAGTCAGGTGACAAACTAGGGTTCAAAATGCTATGTTCTGTTTCTCCAGCTACAACATAAGGCCCTTAACCCCCCAAGGGGCACAACTACCCTTTATGCTTTTAATAACCACAGTGATTAATTATATGGACCAATTATGTGCCAGCCCTGTATGAAGTTTTTCATACCCATGGACTCTAATTTAATCCATTACAGTCACCATGTGAAGTAATAAGTACTATTAAATTTCCTATTTAACTGCTGGGGAAACCAAGGATCAGAGAAGGGAAGTAATTTGCTGGGATCTAAAGTCTAACCATAGCGCCATGCTTCCTCTGGCATTCTGCATCCTATGACACTCTATAAAGGCTGCCGCTGAAGACCAATGCCTTGAAGGACTAAGTGCTGTGTGAAGATGGCTAGTGGAGGTTAATTAGGAAAGAGAAGGACATGGGAAGGGCAACTGGCTCCAAGAAAAAGACAGTAGGAAGATAGGAGGGTTATGAGTGGAGATAATGAGATAGATGGAAAGCCAAGGTCAGGGTCAGGGAGAAGACACAGTCCACTGACAGGTGCAGGGGACCAGAACCACTCTGTGGCAAAAGATGATGAAAAGCCTAAAACTCCAGGGGAAAAAAAGGGGGGGAAAGAGACACAAAGGCTTCCTGGTAGAGAGGACGATAAGTAAATTCAATGGCTGAGCAAATGAGGTTAGAAGGGAAAGTGGGTGATGGGCATGGAGGAGGGCATTTGTTGGGATGAGCACTGGGTGTTGTATGGAAGCCAATTTGACAATAAGTTATATTAAATTAAAAAAGAAATATTTATTTGCTAATAGACCTCTCTAGTAACCACCTCTAGCGATGCCCTTCTCATCAAACACCCTTCCAGGCTACAATGCCCTTAGTAGTGTAGTGCCTCTCCAGCAACGGCTCAGGCTTCCACTACCCTGGAAGCTGTTGCCCTTAGTCAAGGTGCTCCCCACAACTAAAGAACAGCAGCCTGACAATGAGGGAGCCCAGCACCCACTATGGGTTCTGTCACCTACTCCCTTATCGTGTATTTGTTTGATATTATTTCAAATCCACTTGTTTGTGACTTAAGTGAAGTTGTTTTAATCCACTTGTATATGAAAAAGAGGAAAAAAATGTTGTATTTCAAAGTAAAGTTGTTTTGCTATAAGAATGAGGTAAGTTGTCTCTGGATATCATCATCTCATCTGTTCTCACTTATTGGAACTCAGTCGCTCAGCTGCTGAGGAGCCACACCAGGGGTTTAACAATAAAAGCATATGAAGAAACAACTATGGCAAAGGGAACAGTAGACCATGAATGCAGACTTTGTGAGGATGACCCAAGAGTGCTTGGTCTGAGCAAGGCTATACTTTGCTGATCTAAGAGAGCTCCTTGAAGATCTTGGGGCAATCAGCTTCAGTCTTGGTAAAGGTGACACTTTTTTTGCAGTTTAATTCCAATTAGCATACAGTGTCATATTAGTTTCTGGTGTACAAAATAGTGATTCAACAATTCTACACATTACTCAGTGCTCATCAAAATACTCTTAATCCCCTTCACCTATTTCACCCATCCCCTCACCTGCCTCCCTTCTGGTAACCATCAGTTTGTTCTCCATAGTTAAGAGTCGGTTTCTTGGTTTGTCTCTTTTTCTTTTTTCATTTGGGTTTTTTTTTCTTAAATTACACATGTGAGTGAAATAATAGAGTATTTTTCTTTATTTCCCTTAGCATTATACTCTCCAGATCCATTCATGTTGCTGCAAAATGCAAGATTTCATTCTTTTTATGGCTGAGTAATATTCCATTGTGCATCTATCCCACATCTTCCTTACCCACTTATTTATCAATGGACATTATGCTCCTTCCATAATTTGGCTATTATGAATAATGCCGCAATAAACGCAGCAGTGCATGTATCTTTTCCAATTACTGTTTTTGTATTCTTTGGATAAATATCCAGTAGTGGAATTACTGGATCATATGGTAGTTCTATTTTTAATTTTTTGAGGATCTCTATAGTGTCTTCCACAGTGGCTGTACCAGTTTGCATTCCCACCAATAGTTTACAAGGGTTCCTTTTGTCCACATCCTCACCAACATGGTTTCTTGTTTATATTTCAGCCATTCTGACAAGTGTGAGGTGATATCTTATTATAGTTTGGTATGCATTTCCCTGATGATGAGTGATGTTGAATACCCTTTCATGTGTCTGTTGGCCATCTGGATGTCTTCTTTGGAGAAATGTCTGTTCATGTCTCCTGTCCATTTTTAAACTGGATTATTTGTTTTTTGGGTGTAAAGTTGTATAAGTTCTTTATATATTTTGGATACTAACTCTTTATCAGATATGTCACTCGCAAATATCTTCTCCCATTCAGTAGGCCATCTTTTAGTTTTATTGTTTATTTTGCTGTGCAGCATTATTTTGATGTAATCACAATAGTTTATTTTTGCTCTTGTTTTCCTTGCCTCAAGAAACATATCTAGAAAGATGTTGTTATGGCTGATGTCAGAAATTATTGTCTATGCTCTCTTAAGATTTTTATGGTTTCAGGTCTCACATTTAGGTCTTTAATCCATTCTGAGTTTATTTTTGTGTATGGTATAAGACAGTAGTCCAGTTTTCCCAGCTCCATTTGTTGAAGAGACTTTTTGCCATTATATATTCTTGCCTCCTTTGTTGAAGATTGGCTATATAATCATGGATTTATTTCTGGGCTCTCTATTACATTCCATTAATTTTTTGTACCAGTACCATACTATTTTGATTACTACAGCCTTGTAGTAAATCTTGAAATCTGGGCTTGTGATACCTCAGTTTTTTCATTTTCTTTTTTTAAATGCATTTTTAAACATTTATTTATTTATTTATTTATTATTGAGAGACAGAGCATGAGCATGGGAGGGGCAGAGAGAGAGGGAGACACAAAATCCAAAGCAGGCTCCAGGCTTTGAGCTGTCAGCACAGAGCCCGACACGGGGCTCAAATTCACAAACCGCGAGATCATGACCTGAGCCGAAGCTGGATGCTTAACCGACTAAGCCACCCAGGCACCCCCATTTTTTATTTTCAAGATAGCTTTGGATATTTGGGGGTCTTTTGTGTTCCCATACAAATGTTAGAATTGTTTGTTCAAGCTCTGTGAAAAATGCTGTTGGTATTTTGATAGAGATTTCATTAAATCTGTAGATTACTCTGGGTAGTATAGACATTTTAACAGTATTTGTTCTCCCAATCCATGAGCATGGAATGTCTTTCTATTTCTTTGTGTAATCTTCAATTTCTTTCATCAATGTTTTATAGTTCTCAGAGGCCAGATCTTTCACCTCCTTCATTAAGTTTATTTCTAGGTATGTTATTATTTTTGGTACAATTGTAAATGGGATTGTTCTCTTAATTTCTCTTTCTGCTATTTCATGATTAGTGTATAGAAATGCAATGGATATTTGTATATTGATTTTGTATCCTGGGACTTTACTGAATTAATTGATCAATTCTAGTAGTTCCTTGAGGAAGTCTTTAGGGTGTTCTGTATATAGTATAATGTCATCTGTAAATAGTGGAAGTTTTACTTCTTCCTTACCAATTTGGATGACTTTTATTTCTTGTTCTTATCTGATTTCTGTGGCGAGGGCTTCCAGTAGTAAGTTGAATAAAACTTTACATCTGTAAAGGTGCTACTGACAGGCAGTGATGAAAGTTATGCAGCAGCCCCATGAATATTATCTTGCCCATCAACACCGGCCCCCATTCCGTAGCAACATGCTCTAGCAACACGGGACTTCGACTTTTGCACTGGTAGCTGGACACCAGCTCCCAGTTTGGCTAAGCTCTCTCTCCCTGGTACCAACTTGTATAAAGGTACACCTCAGCGAAATGTGTACTTTATTCCTTTCACCTCCCCTGGCCTGAAACAACAGTGTGATTGATCTATCATTGATTTGGAGTATGTTATTTCTTTATTGGCTTATTAAGAGAAATTATCCTGTATATTATTGGCCTGTAAAATTCCTGCAGCGAACTTATGTTAAATAAGTTGCCGGCAAACTCAAACTCAGTCTCTGAGCACAATTTTCCATCCAAAATAAAACATTGCTCATATCCAGGGAGGAAGAAACCAGCCAGGGGTTGAGGGACGTGTCACAGTCCCAGGGAAGGGGAAAAGGAGGCACCTCATTCACTGTTTCCTGCCAAGATAGATGGATTCCTTGGCACAGATACCTTATCATGGTCATAGTCAGGCTGAAATTATTAAAAGGAGAAATTATGGGCTTGTCTTCAGGTTCAGATGGTTCTATCAACACTGTTTTGGGTGAATGGAGAGAGAGAGACAGTCAAAATGAAGAGTCCAGGGCCACTGAGAGTCAGAATAATAGAATACAAGCCGTGGGGCACCTCCTTTCCTTGCTGCCTTCTCTGGATGTCAACAATTAGAAAGAAACAAGGTGCTGGCTTGGCTCATGGTATCACCATCTATCAAAGGTTTTACCTTTGGCTCTTTGTTTTCTTTATATTCTTCCTGTCCAATTAGTGTGCCATGCTCTGTTGGTTCTATCTTCAAAACAGCACTTGGATCAAATCTCCCTCTTTGTGCTAACTGCCTTGGTCTAGGACCTCATCATTTTATGCCTGGATTATTGCAACATCACTTACATGGTCTCTCAACCACCTGCTTCTCTTCTCTTCATTTTATTTCTCTCATACATTCTTTCTAAAACACACATCAGATCTGATCACTTCTAAACCTAAAGTAATAATCACAGTGAGTAGCATTTGTGAGACACTTTCTCGTTTCTGAGCACCTTCACACATTTTGCTCATATTTTTTATAATCACTCTGAGAAGAAGGTGAAACAGGTATTTGCATCCTCAATTTAAAAGTTAAACCGTGGGCCTAGGTGGTTTTGTCAGTTGAGCATCCGACTTTGGCTCAGGTCACGATTTGATGGTTCATGGGTTCAAGCCCTACATCAGGCTCTGTGCTGACAGCTGGAGCCTGGAGCCTGCTTCGGATCCTTTGTCTCCCTTTCTCTCTGCCCCTCCCCCACTTGCGTGTGCTCGTGCGTGCTCGTTCTCTCTCTCTCTCTCTCTCTCTCTCAGAAAAAAAAAAAGACAAGTTGAACAACTTCTGATAATTTAAGTAAGAAGCGAATCCAGGATTGGCCCCTATGCCTGTCTGTTCTAAGAGCCCAAGCTCTTCATGCTGCACACATGTCTCCCTAGTCCAATGGCATATTTATATGCTGTTTTCTTTATCGTTTCATATGTATGTGTCTTGATTTTTCAACTACACTATGGGGATCCAGAAATGTTTAACAAGGAGGTAATATTTTGAGGAAGACCTTGAAAAAAGGAGAATTTAAGCAGGCTATGAGTAGAGGAGCACAATAATCCTTTAGCATTGAAGATAAGCATTATTACCAACATCACCATTTTCTAGTTCAGAGTACTAAATCTAAAAAGAGTTAAGTGGCCCTGTGAGAGAGCAAGTATCCAAGGACACAGAGTCACTAAGAGGAACTGTGACCCTCAGATCTTATACACTCCATTTTCTTTCTATGCTTCCCCTGCTCCTCCACAGCCTCCTCCACCCTCTGCTAAATGAAGTACAAACACCTAACATGACCTTCACAGTTTTTCACAGTCTGATCCTAACCTTTCCTCCAAACCCCACCTCACATCATTCCCACCCGCCCACCTGCCTGCCTGCTGTCACCGCGGTCATGCTCCAGTGGCAGCACCCATCTCCCTGTTCTGGAGAATGCAGCATGGCTACCAGGGCTTGGTCCACACTGTTTCTCTTCGTATCTGCTCAATTCTGTCAAAATCCTTCTCCAGGGTCACTGTGAAAAGTCACTTCTGTTCAGCTTTCCTCTCCTCTCCCTCTCTCCCTTCCTTAGTCTCTAGCTTCCATTCTTTCTTTCCTCTGTGTCTTTACAGCTCATCGCACAGCCAGGCTTTACTGTGGTAAGCAGTACATGTGACTGCTTCTCCCTCTATGTGAGCCTTTTGTGAAAATATTCCATGTCTTACTCAACTCTGTATCCTCCCAGACTAGACTAGCCTGGCACACAGTATATGTCCAATAGTTTTTTTTTTTTTAATTAAAAATATCCAGGCTGACTTGGAGAGCATACTGATAGCTCTACCCTGGTTCCCAAAGGCTTAAATGAAGAAACATTCCATCTCTTCACTGACTCAAAGGGAGGCAGGTGAACACGCTGGAGAGCAGCAGTTGCCGGGTAACTCCTAGACACTGCCACCACTGTTCCTTTGTTCATCTCCACTAAGATTTCCGTAGAATTAGTCCACAAAGTATGCAGTGTGTCACTTCTACCTGGCCCCCAAAATGATCACATAGCTTGATTTCCAGTGAAGGAGACCAACAAACGCCAGTCTAGCCTCCCTGCATATTTGGAAGTTTCCTGGCTCCTGGTCTCATCAGCTGGCTTCCCTGCTCTTCTCTACTATCACTGCAGTCCCCTGTGTCCTCTCACCCTTCCACCTAGCCTCTTCGCAGTATGCAAGTGTCCAGAGCCCAATAAAATTGCCCTGATCTTTTAAAGAAGCCTTTTGGCTAAAAGTAGGAAAGCAAAGAATATGCACCAGTGAGGATACTTCCTGAACAGCCCCTGTGTCAGTGGACGAAGAAGGGCTGGGTTGGGAGAGGCTTCTGTGTTATGTTTATCAAGGGGACTTTTCTGTTTTCTCCTTCCATTGGGAGCCTAGAGCAGAAAGTATGGCACCAGTGTCTTTCATAACATCTCTCACCCCTCCTTTGCTGTCATACTTGTGCCCTGGCTTATCTCCCTGACTAGTCTACAGGCTTCATGAGGCCAAGAAGAGCCCACATCGTATCACATTCCAAGGCCCAAGGGCCTTCATAAGGCCCTATGAAGTTGGATCCAAGCCTGGTGATACAGTAGATTCCATAGATTATGGAAGTTAAATATAAAGAACAGATAACATTCACATAACGCATTTGTGAAATTTTTAATTTACAAATCACTTTCATGTAAACCATTTCATTTATATTTGTAAAAACTCTGGGAAATTCAGAAAGGCTCTTGCCCAAGTCCACCTCATTAGCAGCAAGCAGAGCCGGAATTCAAGCTAGGCTGTTTCCACAAGGTGTCAGCTGTCTTCCATACTCTCTAGAGCTCAACATTTAAAATCTACAAAAGGGATTTAGTTTCAGCTTAAGGTCAAGGAAAATAAGGACATGAAAACAGTTTTTGTGCTTTTCCTCAAAGGACTATCTTTTTAATTAAGAGGATAGCACAAAAATCCATTGCTCTGTGTTGGGTTAATAAAGACCCAGTATAAAATTCATAGCATTAGTCAAGCTAGTGATGTAGTGCTTGATCTTGTGTCCATAGCATAGCCATCATTTATTTATATGCATATTACATTCTAGAGAGAACAAGGAAAGACAAGATTCAGTTCCATTACCTGCCAAAAATAAGTGTCTATTCTGACTTTAGATCCAATATGTCCACCATTCTCATTGAGTATATATGTGACTGGCCCCAAGGAAAGGGAAGCATGCCCCCTCCAGTGACCCCCCCCCTTTTCCCTGAAGACCTGAGTACTCGCCTTTTCACAGAGGATCCTGGGATTATTTGGATGATGAAACTTTTGCAAAGATAAAGTATATGGCTGCCACATTACTTAGTCATCCCAATGACCACTGCCAAACTTCCTCTTGAAAGATACCTCAAAGAGTGACCCTCCAAATATCTCAATTTATCTAATTCCCTTGAATCAAGCAATAGAAGTTTATTTTTTTTAACTTTATAGTTTATTGTCAGGTTGGTTTCCATATAAGACCCAGTGTTCTTCCCCACAAATGACCTCCACCATGACCATCACCCCCCTTCCCCTTCCGCCCTCAGTTTGTTTTCAGTATTCAAGAGTCTCTTGTGCTTTGTCTCCCTCCCTCTCCCTAACTCTTTTTCCTCCTTCCCCTCCTCATGGTCCTCTGTTGGGTTTTTCCTGTTAGACCTATGAGTGCAAACATATGGTATCTGTCCTTCTCCACCTGATTTATTTCGCTTAGCATGACACCCTCGAGGTCTGCAACAGGAAGTTTAAAAGGAGTAAATATGGCTTATAGTAGAAGAGTGCTCATGACCCCTCAGCCCTTTTTGTATTGGCCTGTGGCTTCAGGTAACATGATGGGTAAATAACTCCTCCTCATTTGCTCCATCCAGCAACAACCACAGATGTAACGGAACACAAGATGGGATGCATCTAGACTCCAGAATCCCATACAGGGGGAACAAAAATAAATCCCATGTGATATAGCAGAAATACTACCAGGTCTATCTTGAGAGTTAGGTTTCCGGGTAACTTCTGTGCTGATAAACTGGGCAGTAACCTTTCTGTCTCAATTTCCCTATCAATCATCAGAAAGTCACAAAAAACCCTCTGCTCATGACCAAGGACAGGAATTAATCTGGTTACTCTGGTAGTCTTGACTGGGTTCTTGTAAGAGACCGTATAATAGTAAAAATCCAAATTGTGTCATTAGAGATACTTCTACCCAATTCTGCTATCCATAGTTTTTAGCTATTACCACCCCCCCCCCAGGACAATATCTTACATTTCCCCCCCATGACAGCTCACATAGATGAAAGGAAAGTGAGCTGAAGCTAAGCATGGATGACCCTCTTTTCTGGCTGTCACTTAGGTATGCAAGGTTTGAATTTCTAAATTTCAGTTATGGGAACTAAGAAGAAAGCTGATCTCCTTGTTCGCTTGGTTAAATACAATTTCCTTCTTTCAGCCTAGGTAGCGAATTTACATTTGTGACTGTTTTTGTTTCCCAGCACTTTACATGAGAGGCATAATTTGTAAAAATCAACAATTCCTATATAGCCAATTACTTACAGATTATTCACAATTAGTTAAAGTAGAAGAATTAGATAATCTCAGACAAGGGATAACACCTAAAACATCTGTCATGTGTGACTGGTGGGAGGTATATAGGGAGAAAGCCTATATAAGTTGTCTTTTAAATCATATTTAAGTTCATATTAAAATGATTTCTATTTTAGGAACTCATAGATCTATAAAGGAGCCACTGCCACAGATAATTCACAAAGTGCTAATTTGTATATTAATACATTAAAGTGACTGGTTTTGATCCATGGGGTGATGGGAGGATGCCTGGTCATTCACATTGCTAGAATTTATCATGAGGTGACTAACTCATGGGGACTAACTCTAGAGAGTTCAATAAAGCCTTGCTACAGCTTGAAATTCCTGCCATGTTATGTCGCCTCAGAGTCACAGGGCACCTGGACAGGTTATCTCTCTGTTTACCTAGTGAGGAAAATGTTCTGGGAGGTCTGCTGTGACAAGGAACACTCTGTTGGAGGACTCTGGCTCCTGTTTTAGCCTCTAGCTCCAGACCCCTCCTCCTGATTCAGTACACACAGGGAGCTTTGTTTACTGATGCAGAGGCCTTTTGCGGCTGTCATGGCAACCAAAAGGAAGACAAAGCCCTCCAGGATGGGCTGGCCTGTGTGACTCAAAGATCTGTTTACCCACACTCCTGTACACACTTGTACGCTTCATCACACACACACTGGCACAAATACACACATGCTCACACTGGCAAGTAGAAGCATATGCAGACAGGCTTTGCCAAGTATGCACATGGCCACATGGTCATATTCCCATTACTCTTCAGAGACCACATTTTCAACATACTACACTGCTCTCAGAGGAACTTTGCCAGTCTTCCTGTAAGACGTTTGCTTCCGGAAGGAGGAATTTGGGTTAGACATCAAGAAAAACCTCTTCAATCCTATATATTCTGAAACTAAGAGAAACTGGGGGAAGTCAGATAAGCAATTGTGTGTTGGCTGCGGTTTTATTTCAGTCTCATTGGAACAAGGGCTGGAGGATGGAGGGTAAAACAGCTTTTTGGTTGTTCTTATGAGTCTAGGGAAGTTTTTCTCTCATTTTTAAGAGGAGCAAACACAGGTCAGAGAAGGCAAACACCTTACTGAAGGTCACACAGTTCAGCTATATTTTTGTTATTTATGCCTTATCCCTTGACTTATTCCAGAAAGGATTTAAGGAGGCTTAGGTTGCTAATAAATAAAGGCCAGAACAGCGCCCGATTCTCTAAATGCCATCCAATGTTGACTCTAATAAGCAGGATGGATGGGAGTCCAGAAGGGTGAGGGATGCTGAACTCAGGTACTGCATCATGCCATGCCACTCTTCCTCAGAGATCAAGAGCTTTGGGAGGGCTCCTCCAATGAGAAGAAGTCCTTCTTTAAGGCAAATAAACGGCCTAACACAGAATGCTGTATCCCACCCCTACACCTCCACCCTACACCCACAGCAATGAAAGAAAAGCCATGGGTCTTACAGACCAGAATATCCTGTGGGGTATACCTAACAAATTAATTCTCCAAGCTTTGCCTTTGACATGCAAGGAAACCAAGGTACAGATAGGTCAGATGGCTTGCTAGTCCAAGGCCTACAGCATGTGATGTCTCATCTGGATGCTTGGATCTCTGGATTCCAAAGTCAGTGCATTCCACATCTTCATGACATTTCAGTCATGAGAAATCAAAGAGGCATATTCTTTTAGGATCTTGGGGAATGCATGTTTTTTTTTTTTTCTTGCTCTTCTCCACACTGAGATTTATTTATTCAAGTAGATGCAGGGGAAGGCCTGGCAATTAACACAAAGGGGATAATGAAGAAGCTGGAATATGTTTCCTGTTTTGCTTTTTGCTTTTTAACCTTGAAGTTGGTATAATCCAGACCATTAGAGCATAATAATTAAAACTGGAACCAAACTGGATTTGATCCAAACTGGATTTGAATCCTGTCTACATCAGGGTGTGATCTGGGGCAAGTTAACATCTGAATCTCCAGTTTTCTCATTTGTAAAATAGGAATAAAAACCATACCTGTCCCAAAACACTGTGAGTATTAAATTAAATAATAAATGGAAAATGCAAAGTATAGTATCGAGTACAGAGTAGGTGTTCTGAGTGCCTATTTGAAGTATCACTGACACTCTTGAGAATGTATCATAATATATATAACATATTACATCAAGGTCTTCATCCATCCATCCGTCCATCCATCTGTCCATCTATACATATTTATTCTGCCTCCAAAATATGGTTAACTGAGTGCCTGCTGTGTGGTCGGTATTATCTTAGAATATGGGGATACAACAGCAACCATAAAAGCAGAAATCTATGCCCTCATGGAACTTACATTCTAGTGGAGGAGACAGACAATAAACAAAATAAATAAGGGCAATATAAAGTATGTTATATACTTCTAGGTGTGAAGGGGGAAAATAAAGCATGGAAGAGGAAAAGTAAATATGGGGAGGAGGTCTGGGACTTGGGATCGAGTGGCCAGGGAAGGCCAGGCCTGAGAAATGACTTGAGGTGTGAGGGAGTGAGTCAAGCAGGTATCTAAGGGAGAGCATTCCAAGAGAGGCAATAGCCAGGGCAAAGCTGTAGGGTAAGGGCATCCTGGAGGAGATTTCCAAGAACAGAAAAGGGCCAATATGGCTTCAAGTGGACTCAACAATCCCAATAATAATGAGATGAGCTCACAGTGGGTAACGGATTGCATGGAGGTGGGGCTAGACTACGTAGGGTTTTAGAGGCCCTTAATGATTTGACTTACTTGATGTGATCTGAAAGCCATTGATTGGTGGGATTGCCACAGGGAAGTCAATGACCTACGTTTTCATAGAATGTCTCTTGTCATCTTGTTGACAACAGGCAGATGACGTCTGTGAGTGGAAGCAGTGAGACCCTACAAGTTACATCTAGATCCTGGCTGCCTTGGCCAGAGTTGTTAAGTGTGTGGGTTTTGAGAAATACGAGGGTTCTGGGCACGCTGTGAAGGTAGGGCTAAGAGGACTCGCTGACACTTTTGGAGTATGAGAGAGATCTGTGTCAGGGGCTCCTGGGTGGCTCAGTCAGTTAAGCATCCGGCTCAGGTCATGATCTCATAGTCTGTGTGTTCAAGCCCCGCACTGGGCTCTGTGCTGACAGCTCAGAGCCTGGAGCCTGCTTCAGATTCTATGTCTCCTTCTCTCTCTCCCTCCCCTGCTTGTGTTCTCTCAAAAATAAACAAACATTAAGAAAGAGAGAGAGAGCTGCGTCAAAAATGACCCCCAAGGCTTTTTAGCTTGAGTGAGGCGAAGGATGGAATTAAATGAACTGAGATGGAACGGACACGGAGAGGAGCAGGTTTTGGCGGAGGGGCGGGGAGGGAATCAAAAGTTCAGGTGTGTATATAATTCAGCTGGGTATCCAGACATATTCTCATTAAAATCATTACCCCATAGCACCGATTCTGTTCTCCATGTGGTATGTGCCAGCTGCTTTAAGGAGTATCTGTTGTGGAGCCATCTCACTGTCTCTCCACCACCCCTCCTCCTTCTCCCCTGCTGTCATGTGCTAGAAAGATGGTACTGATTTTTCCGCAAAATATAATCAAGAAATTATTGTTGCTATTGCTGCAAATAAAATTCAAAACAGAACGTAACTCCACAAATATTCTTGAATCCTGCATTGTTCCATTCCAACTACTTCACATCTCCCGCCATTAGCAGGGATGATCAAGGGACAGCATGGACTGTGGATGCAGAAAGTGATAAGTTCTCACATGCTTGTCCTTACAAACTTTTAAGATGGGAACTAGGGCACCATACGTCTCTCCCTATTTGACAGATCACAAAATCAAAAGCCTAAAGGATCAGTGTGACTTATGGAAAGATGCAGAGTTACAAAGTGGACTTCAGATCTCCCTACTCTGTGTAATTACCTACCAGTCTGCACCACCCCATTGTAGCACATGGATACTATCAAGGCATGAACTCAGGGGCACACAAGCCGCTTTCTCTCTCTGCACGTAATGGGATATGTTTCAGTCACGGTATTTCAGTGGGTTCAAAGCCCTGTGGTGCAGGAAGAATGTGCCAGGGGAAGTAAGGGATTTCATATCCTTTTCCCCTCATTTCCACCTCCTCCCCTCCCCCTGCCAGCACTCTAATTACAGCAGTTAAGAGGCATCTTGACAGAGAACAAACGGCTATGTTCTTCTATGAGACACTTTTTGCACTCCTCTGAGAAGCTGCAGCAATCAGTGCCTTGCCCCCACCCCCCAAAAGGTTTGGAGGCTGCAGAGGAATGGGTGTGGCTGCCTTCAGGAGAGTGACTGAGAGTTTATTACCAAGTTGAGTCATTATACACTTAACACTGTGTGGGCTTTCCCCCCCTTTTTTCTTTATAAAAAGCTTTGAATTTCCCAGAATCCTTTGTTCAACAGCCCCAGATAATTTAAACATTAAAGATTCCTCTCAGGGAGGTAAAATCCTTCTGGTTCAGCATCAAAAGATTCTTCCCTATTACAACAAATCCTTTCCTCTGCTTTGGAATGGACAAGTGGAACCAAAGAGAAGGCCCAGATGAGAGAACGGGAGTGGTGGAGGTGAGATGTGGAGCAAAAATCTGAAGGAAACACTGGGCTGGAGAGAACCTGATGAGGAGAGTGTCTTGAGGGAGGGGAATCAGGTTTGAAGACTTGGTGTTGGCTAATGCACCAAATGTGAGCTTACCACACAGAAAGGTTGCCCAGGCTTTTCCAGTCACTATCCTTAAACATCTCCATGATGGGGTATCTAGGAGTTTTTACTCACATGTATACATTCACATCTTCAGGGTTTATTAAAGAGCCCCTCAAACTCAGTTCCATTCTTCAGACAGAAAAATCTAGGCTCAGAATAACAACTGAACTTGCCCAAATCACAGTCTGTACTGGAAACAGCCATACCACAAACATTTCTGTCCCTTATAACTGTCCACTTACTTGCTGGTGGCCCTATCGTGTTGTCCACTGTAGGAGGGTATGGACTATATCACACTGCTCTTGTTCACTGTCACACTCACAGTCTTAGCACTGACTGACTGCTCAGGAAATGTTTGCTAAGTGAATGAACTGCACCCCACACCACAGGCAACCACTGGGCAAAGGGAATTTCATATATTGGAACAAGAAGAGAGCGCGAGTGTAGTGGCATACATCCTGGGTCTCAGTCCTGAAGATGTGCGGCTCCAGGATATGCAGTCAACAGGAGGGGGATGGTGCCGGGAGATCTGTGACTCCTACTTATTTTTTCCAGGAAATGCTGCTTCTCAATTTCCTTTGCTTCTCCTTCAAACATGGTGTGTCCCAGGATCCAGACCTAGGTCTTCTCCTTGAGCATTCTGCCTCTAGGTGATCTCCGAGAGCCCCATAGAGTCAACATCGTCCTGTACTAAAGACCAAATTTACATAAATCTCCAGCCCCAACTCACCAGTGAACTCCAAAGCCATTTATGCAACTGTCTACCTGATATCTGCTTCACGGATGCCAAGTTGGCATCTCAAACTTAACATGGCCGAAGCAGAACTTGTGATTTCTCCCCTAAACTGTTCCTCTTCTAGTCTCTCCCAACTCTGTAAATAAATAATATCACCCAGACTAATAGTCATTTTTAATTCTCTTTTTTCTCACTGCAAGCCCAATCCAATCTATAAGCAATTCCTGGTTGTCCTATCTACTGCCTTCTCTTCAACCACTTGAGCCCAGGCTACTCTGGTCTCTTTCCTGGATGCTACCATCAGTAACCCACAATAATCTCACTAAGTGACTTCTTGTTTCCATTTTTCTCCTTGTCCCCTCTTTCCCTCATGGAAGGAAAACTGGGTGGTGACTTTTGAGATACAAGATAGTCATGTTACCCCCCTGCTTAACACTCTCCCCTGGCATCTCACTGCTAAAAGCCAAACTCTTTACTACAGTCTGAGAGACCCTAAATGGGTCAGATCATTGTCTATCTCCCTGACTTCAGGGGCCTTCCCCGATCACAGAATCAAAGTTAATAATCCCACTAGTTGTCATACCCTATCAGCCTGTTTTATTTCATTAATAACATTTGTCACGAAAAGATGATCTTTTTCATCTTTTATTTTTCTTTCCAGAAGAATATACCCTATTGAGGAAAGGGTGTCTTCTATAATGTTCGACATTATGTCCTCAGTCCCCAGTTCCTAAGAAGGAACTCAAAAATACTTGTCTAATGAATGAATGAATAAATGTAACAAGGCATTCAGAATTACACATTCTTTCCTCTGACAGTAAGTTACCTTCGTGACTCATGAGCACTGCGGATCCCATCTACTGGCAGTGTGATCAATCCTTCTACCTCCAAGAATTAATTCTCAACCAAGCCACTCTGGAAGCAAGCTGTACATCTCTGACACTTTATGTGAACTTTCAAAACCATGCCAAAGCTACAAAGTGTCAGCAGTGCAGGGAATTCAACTTTTTTTTTTGCTCAATTGACAACTCATCCCTCTGTTGACTCACTTAAATTGATGGTTATTATCTTTTATTTAGAGGTCTTCATTAAATTTAAGATACTTAATAAATCATCAACGTCTTTAACTTATCTTACAGTTAACCTAAGTACTTTGATAAAATGTAATTAATTAGTACCTTGTTGAAAATTCCAACACCTATTAGAGATAAATGCTACAAAAGCAGGTGATGTACAAGCAAGACATTCTCCTTCTGAGAGGCTAGCATGTATGTGGTGGACCTTAGTGCTTAGGACTATTGTAGGCTATGCACTTTCCAGTGAGGACTCTGTAACAATAAATACACAAGTAAGGTAACAAGATGTCATAAAAGATAATTAAACATGTAGTATAGTAAAAAAAAAAAAAAGAAAGAAAGAAAGAAAAAGAAAAGAAAAAAGAACTGGCTTTGGACTTGATATACTGAGCTTTGAATCACAGACCACAAGCAAATCATTTAACTTTTCTGAGGCTCGATCTCCTAATACACGGCATTGATAAAAATACCAAGCTCACTGAGTTGTTGTGTCACTGGGCTCACAAGAGCACCCAGCATGGTAGATCTTAAATACATGTGAGTTGAATCTGAAACCCAAAGTAGCTGGTACTCTTAAAGTCCAAAGCACTGTGAGTGGATGACTCCTGCTATTTTATCACCTTCGGATATTAACTTAAAATAGACATTTGAGTAAAGGATAATATAAATAACACCAGAAAGAAAGGATTACCTGGAGGGAGGGAGAGAGAGAGAGAGAAAGAGAGAGAGAATATGAATGAGAATCTTAAGTAGGCTCCATGCTCAGCAAGGAGCCTGACGTGGGGTTCAATCCCATGACCCTGGGATCATGACCCAAATTGAAATCAATAGTTGGATGCTCAACTGACTGAGCCACCCAGGAGCCCCAACTCACAGATTTTTTAGTAATACTGCCATATTCAAGAGAGATAAATTTTTTTAATATTGCTTTTTGACGAGGATCCCCAACAGAGTAGATTTCCCAGGGTTTGGACCAATCAGGGACACGTGTACAAATGAATGCATGAGGGAAGAAGCTGCCAGTCTGGACTGTAACCCCCACCCCAGCATAGACTTCTAAGAATTTCCAAGGCCCTTCCTTTACTGAAGCCAACCATTATGCATTTAAAGCCATTGGCACATCTGCCCCTCACGGAGAAGTGGTACTCCAAGTGTGGTCCATGGACTGATACCCATCTGCATACTGGTACTAGGTCATGATGAAATGCATTCAGAAATTGAAAATGCTTAGTTACTTCTATAACAGTTTGATAGATTTTTAAATCTATGGAATATAAGAGTAAAAATTGGGGCTTATATTTTATATTTCTTTGTATTTTTTTCATTTGTATGGTAATCATTTCTGTTACAATTGCATTTCACAAAAGTATCTATACACACCAGACGGGGTACACACCAGACGGGGGAATGTTAAAAAGTGAGTCTTCACCACAGATAGCTTGAGAAGCACTTCCTAGAGTAAAACCATTTCTTTGTGGCTAGAACATGTGGCATTAAGATCATCACACTAATTACCATTTGTGTTTACACTGTATGAGGAAGTCTGCTAAGTGTTTTCTAAGCACCATCTCATTTAATTTTCACAAATATCCAAAATGCAGGATGTCATCTTATTTTTGAAAAGAGGCCAGAGGATGTTGAAAAACAAAAACAAAAACAAAACCTGCTCAAGATCATGAGGAAGCAGTGACAGAACCAATATTCTTCTGACCACAAATAGATCTAGAGAGGCAAATTAGAAGACAAGAGGCCTGTGCCACTTGAGGTCCTTAGCAATATACTGGCAGTATTTGCCCACATCTTTTCAATGTATCCTTTTCTTCTTTCCTTTTGTGTGACCCCCTCCTTTGCTTTTTGTTACTTTTTTTTCCACCTTATTATTTTCTGTCTTCTCTTCTCTCATCCCTGAGGATGGACTCAGTTGAACGGATAGGACCTGAAGTCACAAAAGCCCCTGAACTTTGCTACAGAATATTTCTGTTCTACTCTGCCCTGTACAGTTGAGGGGATGAAATCATACAGAGGCATTAAATTCACATTCTTATAATAAGCAGGAGATAGGGAATGTATATTGCCCTTTTACCATCCAACAGCAGATAAGAGAAGCAGATTCTCATTAAAAGCACCAATTTTCAAGACCATATCCTTTTGCAAGTAAATATGCTCTGTTAATAAACATTGATCATTTTTTAGCTATCCTAAATTTAAATATTACAACGAATTCTAAGTTTAAGTTAAAATATTACTTCTTTCCAAATCTTCACTCTTACCTGAAAATAGATCTTATTTGAAAACATTATCTGTGCATACATTTGGCTCCACAGTCATGAAAAAGTACATGTACCCATGTGGTTACACACTCATATTGCCAAATCCCACTTTTAGGAAGGTTGACACCTGAAAAGATATACCATGCCAATGTTTTTTCCAGAGGTTCCCCTACTCCTTTGTAGATACGCCTCCTACCTGGGAGGCTAGTAAGCATAGGCTTTACTTCTAAAACAGGTAACTAGATAGAACTGGCTAAATAATTCTGGTTACATGTGAAATAAGGTAGTCACTAAGAGGCTATAATTATATTTCTACCTAATGATACTCAGAAAATGATTGCATTTTACAGAGAATCTGAAAAGTCAAAAAACTGGATTCTACTTCTGGCGGAATGATCCACTGGTGTTCTGAAATACCCTTTACCCCAAATTCCCAGATGCTGGGTAGAGTGGCAACAAGCATGGCAATTAGTGCATTCCTAAGCTGAAAGTAATAGAAATCGCCATGTTCAAAAAACCCAGAACAGATACATGCTATAAAAATATTTTCTCCCAGGATGTGGCTTGTCTAATGCACTTTTCCTAATGTTGCCTTTTGGATGAATATCATGTTTTTATTTAGACAAAGCACAACCTACCAATGTTTTTGTTTCATTGCTTGTGCTTTTTGTATTCTGTCCAAGAAATATTTGCCTACCCTAAATTCTCACAGACATTCTCTCTGAGAGAGACAGGGGTCTGGATTTGCTAGCCCCCACCCCCACGCCAATATCCACTATATCTAACATCATTTATTAAAAATACTTTCCTTTTCTTATTAAACTGACTTTTGTCAAAAATCAACCAACCACCTATATGAGGGGCTCTCTAGTCTATTCCACGAATCTATTTCTCTATTCTCGTACCACTGTCATATTGTCTCGATACAGTAGCATTAGAGTAAATCTTAAAATCAAGTAGTGCAAGTCCTACAACTTTGTTTTCCTTTTACAAAATTGTCTAGCCTCTTTAAGGCTTTTGCATTGACATCTTAATTTTTGAATCACCTTGCCTATTTTTTTTTTCAAATTAGTCTGCTGGAATTTTGATAGGGAATATACTGAATCTACATACTGATTTAGGGATAATGGATATTGTAATGATACTAACTCTGTCAATCTATAAAGATACTATGTCTCCATTTTTTTAAAGGACTTAAATTTATTTCAGCAATGTTCTGTACTTTTCAGTATAAAGGTTCAGTATAAATCTTTTGTTATATTTATTCCTAGGTATTTGATTTTATGTTACTTTAAAACATTTTTTAATTCATTTTTCATTCATTTAAGTTGAAACTGATCATTGCATGTATACTAAAACCCACTTAATTTTTTGTATTGACCTTATGTCCTGTAATCTTGATAAATTTGTTTATTAGCTCTAGTAGTTGGAACAGTCCATTGTTAGTTTTAAAATATACGATCATACTGTGAAAAAATGACAATTTTCTTTCTTCCTTTCCAATATTATCCTTTTCTTTTTCCTGCCTTATTAAAATCACTCAGATCTACAGAACTGTGTTAGGAAGTGCTAAAAGAACAAATTATTTGCCTATTTCCAGATCATAAAGGAAAGGGGATTAATATTTTACCATTAAGTATGGTACTAGCTTATAGGTTTTTAAGATGCTCTTTTATCAAACTGAGAAAGTTCTTTCCCATCATTAGTTTACTGTGAGTTTTTATCATAAAGAAGTATTAGATTTTGTTAAATTCTTTTTGTGCATCTATCGAGATGTTCTGTTTTTTCGCTTTTATACTGTAACTATGGCATATTACATTGATTGATTTTCAAATGCGAAGCCAACCTTATATACATGGATTAAACATTACTTATTGATGATATATTATCTTTATATTCTGCCAGATTTAACTGATAATATTTTATTCAGAAATTTTGCATCTATATTCATGATGGATACTGTTCTGTAATTTTCTTATAACATATTTGTCAGGTTTTACATACTGGGGTTATGCTTGCCACATCAAATGAGTTGGGAAGTGTTCTATACCCCTCTACATTCTAAAGTAGTTCATGAGGATTGGTATTATGTTTGGTAGAATTGACATGTGACCTGGACTTATGTTTGTTTTTTGGTGTGAAGTTTTTAGATTAATGTAATTTTTAAATAGATATGGGTTTATTTAGATTTTGAATTTCTTGTGTAACTTTTAGCAATTAATGTTTTCAAAGAAATTGCCATTTTATCTACGTTGTTGAATTTACTGGCATAAAATTATTCATATTATCTAATGTCTGTAAGACCTATAGTGATAACCTTTTTATTCCTCATGTTGATAATTTGTGTTTTCTCTCTTTCTTTGAAATTTAAAGTTTATTTATTTTTGAGGGAAAGAGAGAGAGAGAGAGAACGCAAAGGAGGGGCAGAAAGAAAGGGAGACAGAGAATCCCAAGCAGGCTCTGCACTGTCAGCACAGAGCCCGATGCAAGGCTTAAACCCACAAACCATGATATCATACATGAGCCAAAACCAAGAGTCAGATGCTCAACTTACTGAACCACCCAGGCTCCCCTCTGTTTCTTTGAAATTTAAATTTCAAAGGTAAGTTACATAGCAAAGCAGGTAGCACTGAATAAAATGTCAGTGAACTGTGAGGTTTTACTTTTGTTTTGGGGCAATTTGTTTGTTTTTAAACACAGCACAAAAAATAAAGAGATGAGAAAAACAAAAGAGAGATTAATAGAAATGTTGGATAGGATAAAGGTCTTTAAGTCAAATCAGAGTTCCATAATAAGAGAGAAGATAGTATTGAGAGGAAATATTTGAAAAGATAATACCTGAATTTCCCAGAATTGAGGAAATACTCAAATATATAAATATAGTAATATACATATGTATATATATATGTACATATGGAAAATTTAAAGAAATCCATAATGAGAATCATTAAAGTAAAACTACAGAACACTAAAGATAAAGTCTTTAAAAGAGCCTAAGAAATAAGAAAAAATCGATCCCTTATTAAAGAATTATTAAGGAATGACAATTAGCTCTCGTCAGCAATGATGGAAGCCAGGATATAGGGATTATATCTTTAGAATAATAAAAAATAATTGTCACCTTTAAATTATGAATCCTGACAAACATTAAGGATGTGGCCAAAATATATATTCAGACAACTAAACCCTGAAGGAATTTGCACTGTCAAAGGAATCTCTGAAGAATGTACTTTAGAAATAAGGAAAATAGCCTAAAAAATAAGTTTAAGATGCAAGAAAGAGGGGCGCCTTGGTGGCTCAGTCAATTGTGCATCCGACTTCCGCTCAGGTCATGATCTCACGGTTCATGGGTTTGAGCCCCATGTAGGGCTCTGTGTTGACAGCTCAGAACCTAGAGCCTGCTTCAGATTCTGTGTCTCCCTCTCTCTCTGCCCCTTCCCGACCTGTGCTCTGTCTCCCTTTCAAGAATAAATAAACATTAAAAAATTTTTTTTAAAGATGGAAGAAAGAATGGTAAAAAAATATGTAGGAAACTGAGTAAATCTAACAAAATATAATTGTTTAAAACACTAAGATTATGCCCAAATTATTCATTTATAAATTACAACTGCATATTGGTCTAATAATCCAAAAACAGGGCAATAAGAGTTTATATTTTATATTTTGTGGTAGGAAGTATTAAGGTATTAAGTTTATAAAATTGTCATTAATCTAAGAATGCCTTGGAAAAATTAAAATTCAACCATTGAAAGAACAGATATAGAATGCTAACTTCAAATCTGATAGAGGGTATAAGTAAAATACGTGAAAAAAAATATCAAAGCCCTGATTCTCTGATGCTAAGAAGTCTTGTGTGTTGGAAGCCTCAAAGAATCTACATGTAATAGATTTAAGAGAGTATAACAATATCAATGAGTAAAAATATCAATATCCAAACATCAGTTGAAACTCTAGACACTAGAACAATTAATAGTAATAAAACAATAAACTAGCAACAAATGCCAGGAAGTACCTACCAATAAATGTTGCAAAAGGTGTGCAAGACCTTTCTGGAATTATAAAATTACGTTGAAAGACATTAGAGAAGGCATAAATAAGTGAAGACATCTATATGTTAATCATAGACTTATAAATAAATATAACTAAATCGTACTTTAGGATTACAAAGCATTCCAATAAAAATCTTAACACAGGTTTACTTAGAATCTGATTAGGCTGTTAAAAGTCATATGGAAAACCAAAGCCAGGAAGAGTCAGATATTTTCCTTTAAGTGGTGTCAGGCAATTCACAATTTATTCTCAATTTATTTAAATTCACAATTTATTTTCATATGGAAAATAAATGGAAATGGGTCCTTATCCTAAACCACTCACACAAAAAAGTACAAAAAAGTACAAGTTAAGGTCTCACAAGAATAAAAAGCAAATACAAATGAACAATAAACATTCAAAAATATGCAAGTGTTAACAAGAATGAGGAACAACAGGATCTCTGATATGCCGCTGGTAAATTGGTACAGTCACTTTGAAAAGCGATTTTCAAAATGCGATTGGGCATTATCTTGTAGAGTCGAACATGCAGATGCCCTATAACCCCCAAAACTCATTTCCAGAATCTTCATGGCACCATATTTGCATTAGCAAAAAACTAGAAGTATCCAATGGAGAAAGGATACATAACTTGTAGTACATTTTATAGAGTGGAATTCTACACTGCAAGGAGAGTAAGTGAACCAACAGGTATAAAAATAGACATAGTGTGCTACAGTTTATATAACATTCAATTATTTATTGTGTACAGAAATATATATATATAGGTAATAAAACTAATGAAAAGCATAATAAGCACTACCATTAAGAGGGAGGTGGAGAGATAAAGTTGGGGAAAGGCCACTGGGTTTCACCACTATTGGTAATATTTCCTCTCTTAAGCATCAGTGTAAGTACCTGGATATTTTATTTATGCTTATATCACATATATGGTACAAATCATATATAAAACTTTATACATATATTGGGATATAAATGAAATATTTCAGACAGAAGGTTTTTTTGTTAGTCAATGAACGATGAGTCATGAAAACACAGTGCTTAATGGTTATGAGGGAGTGGAGTTGTCTTGAATAATAAGAAAAAAAGGACCAGACTGGAAGAAAAGCTGGTTTTTAGTCCCAACTTTGACATACTCTAGTTAGGAGATTCTGGGTAAGTCATCAAATGGCCTCAATTTCTTACAAAATGGATGATAATTTCTCTTGAGGTCATGGTGGGGATAAAAGAATAAAATATATACAAAGGTGATCTAGAAATTGTAATAAACCATATATTATCATAGATGAATATAAAAACCCCCAAAACACAAAGAAGAGATAAATTTTTCTCCCAGCTCAATAAACTGTCAGCTATATCTTTTACAGTGGCCCCAATGCCCCTTCTTTTAAAAATATAAAAATGCAGTCAGAAGTCCTCTTAATTTTTACCCTCACCAGGTACAGGAGTGAACCTCTGGGGTTCTCAAACCTTGATGCTTTGTATTCACTTGAATAGCATCTTAGATCCACTGTCCTCTCCTGCACACAACCACCCTCTCAAATGACTAAGGTCCAGCCACCTGAGGGGTGAGTTTGACAAACCAAAAGCAGTGTGGTGAGGAACCCCCACCCACCCATCCAGGCCATTTAAATCAGTAAATAACAAACTTGACACCCCAGTATATTTTGCCCTAGTCACTCTCCAGAGCATAAGGAGTCACAGATTCCAGAGATCATTAAGGGAAAACTAAAAGGCAGGACAGAAAATAGAAAAATCCCCATAGAGGACTGTGAAGATTGGTGGCCGTGTGTTCTTTTCCCTGCCTTGACACCTGCTGCCCTAATAACTCCAGCATCCCAGCTCCCCTCTGGCAACTGGAGGTTAGGTGATGCTCCTCTCCCTTCAGTGGGAGCCCTTCTGCACCCCATCACCCATCAACCATCTCTCTTGAAATCTGTGAATTAGAGAGAGCCTGTTGAACCTCCACCTCTATCTCTTATTCCCAATCAAGTGAATCACATTATTCTTGGCAAAGAAATAACAAAAGACACATCCATAGTACCAGTATGCATAACAATAAAAATTAGCATCACAAATCACCCAGGATCTACCCCTGTCTTTGAGATGAGCTAGAGGAAATATGATGTAGAGTCTTTGTAGAATTCTCTTTGCCCCTCACCAACAAGCCTACTTCCCTAACAATTTCATACATGAGAACCCTTCACATGAAAGTCCTGCTCGCATCCCTACCTTGGCTTGTCCTCTGAACATGTCCTCACTGGATTAGAAGGGCCTTATAATTACTACCAGTGGCAATCCAAGCTGCATTATCGACATAGCAGTAAGAATTTAAAAAGGCTCATCATCTTGCTACCAACCAACCATAGTACATCAGCCTCAAAGATTGACACACACAGACATGAAGCCATCACTTGGAAACCTGGGTTCTTATTGGCCTCTAAGGCTCTGTAATCAATCTAATGAGGGATGGAAACCATGGTCTTGGCACCAAATCAAGAGAAAGGGACAACAAGGATGGAAATAAAGTATCAAAATGTTCATCTGATTAAGGATAGGTAGTCAAAGAGTACTGAATAAGAGCCAGGAGGCCTGGATTCTAGACCTACTCTGCTACTCACTTCAAGGTCTTTGTGAAGACAAAATGTGGGGTGCAGGGGGCTTTACCTCAGCTGCGAAATATTCTTTTTCTCAGAGCCTTGCTAGCTTGAGCACTCTATGGTTATAGCTCAAATGAAGCCCAATGTTAGTCACATCTGATTGCTCTCAGGGAGTAAAGTTTAGAGAACAAAGATTCAGGGCATGAAGAATGCAGGGGATGAAGACTATGAAGGAAAGGGCCATGTTATATAAAATGCAAAACAATCAGTGTATAAAATGAGGAAGATTTGGGAAGTGAGGGGTAATAAAACAATGGGATACAGGTGAGTTATTCTAAAAAGTCTTCTAGACAAAGTTTGAGAGGGTCTGTAAACAGTATGTCTATTTATGCTTTTCCTACAGAACACAGCACTTGGCTCAGAGGAGGAACTATATATGTTTACTGAATCAGTGAGGCCAGGACTGAGAACATCTGCTAAAGAAGGGTTTCTGATATGGTTTTTACAACTGGAAACACGTGCCCAAAACACGACAATTTGAAACATTAGGAGAAAGACCTGGAACCCTTCCAAAGGTGAAAAAGAAGCATCCCAAAAGAGTGAATCAGGGGGTAAGGAGACTGACCTCCAAGAAGGAAGAAGCAGGTGCAGTGAACCTGCTGTCAGGATAAAATAAACTGACTGGGTTAGTTATCTACAGTGTCCAGCGTGTTTCCCCTGGAGACCTGTACATGGCCTTCAGAATGCAGGGGTTCTGTGTTGAGGTTCAGAATGCAGGGTTCTGACCTGAGGGGTACAGTCTATGGATGCAAAACAACTGATCATGAGGCCAACATGAAATAATAGATCTGGGGAGGGGAGGGGAAAATCTTCATTTGTTCATCAGATTCTCATGCAGCATCTACCACCCACCAGACATGATGTTGGGTGTTAAGTATAATGTAACATTATAATGTTAAATGTAACACTGTATGCCACTTTACGGTTTGTAAAAAAACTTTCATACAGAGTATCTCAAGAGTAACTCAAGTATTTGTAATACATTAAAGCCCCCAAAACTACATAGACCCCTTTAACTCAAAGTCTGCCAGATTGCAAATTAGAAGTAACTTGTTTATTTCTTGTAGCATAATAATGAAAAGGCAAACGTGAAAGCAAGAAACCTTGTGTTTATGGAGGATATCCATCTTGAATGGGAGTGTGGTATTATCACCAAATAAGAAACAAACAAACAAAAAAACAAGTTAGCAAATCTAATGAAGAATAGAGGGGGAAAAATCTGGTAAGAAACACCCTTTTAAACCCAAGCAGAAAAGCATAGGACACAATTCTGTAAGAGACTGAAAAATTACAAGCTGAATAAAATTCAGTAGAAAATTATTGGAAACAAACATCCCAAGCGTTAGGTTTTGGTACCAACTCTGCTACTGCCTGTGTGGCTGTGGGAATCTTTTTCTTTTTTCGCCAATCATTCAGACACAGACTCTTATCCAATGTCACTGGATAAAATACTACTTGCTAGATTGGAAAATACAGAGATGTATTATAAGATACTACACTTTATTCAAGTAAATGCAATATTCCCAGGATACAGACAGAGAAATCAATGCAAAATGGCATATGCTATAAAGGGAACATGGATGACATCAGGAGGAGAGACTCTGACTCTATGGGAGGAACTAGGGAAGGTGTCTAGGAAAGAGGGCATTGTGTTCCAAAGGATAAATACACAATCGATGATGCCACCAGCCACAGAGAAAATATAGGCTGGGTTGTGGGGCTTGCCGGAAGTGATAATAGTGGTTCAGAGCTAGACATGCAGAGTCTAAGATGCCAGAGAGCCCTAGGTGGGGATGTCTTACTCTTCTCGGTCCTTTAGTTTCCTCATCTGTGATGAGTAGAGCTGACTAAAAGATGGTTTCTCTTCCTTCCAGTTAGAGTATCTTTGAGGGTCAGTTTTTATCCTCAAGTCCTTGATATACTTAAAGCATCGCATCCATCCTCCTTTGAAACCAGTTGACTCACTAATGGTCAGATGGAGTCCCTGTGTCAGAGCTTCATCAGGCCAGGAGGCAACCCAAAGGGCAAGGATCGTAACCTCTGTGGGATTATGGGGTAGTCACTAATGCTACTCACATAATATTTTTGGCTCTCTGCCTTCTTAGCCCCTAAGGTTGGATATGAACATACAAACAACTCTGGCAAATAAGTTTGAAACCAAATACTTCAGTGCCAGAGTGAGAACATTCAGAGCTCCCTTTTTCCTTACTCCAGTGTGAGAAAGTATGGCTGAAGTACAGTGGGCCAGGACAGAGCAGGCGGTGATGAGGTCAGAGAGTGGGTACTCCCTCAGCCCAGGTTCTAGAGGAAATACAATAATAACTTGACATGGAGCCCCCGGCCAACTGGATGATAGATATGTAATGTGAACAAAAAATAAAGCAACCCTGAGAGGTAAGTATTATTATCTTCTTTTTTATAGATTGAAAAACTGAGAATCAATGAGATTAAACAACTTACTCATAGCTAGTAGGCGGCAGACCAGGATTCAAATCCTTGCCTGGCTCTGTTCAAATACAACCCTGTTCCCCAAGGACTTCATGTGATTTAATTTATTCTGTGGGTCGCAGGAAATTCTCAAAGGTTTTTTCACAAGGGAGTAACATGATTAAATCTATTTTTAGGAAAATAGCTATGTCTGTGCCAAAGACTAAAGATGCAGGGCGGGGGGCACTATTTGACAGGTTATGACAGGAACCTGAGCCTCACATGGTCAAGGGCACTGAAAATGGAAAGGAAGACGGACAGGTCAACAGACATATCAAAGACTAAAAAAGGAACTTGTAGACCAGATTAGAAGAGCCAGAAATTCCAAAGGCCCCCACAATGGCTAAGTGGGTGTGTTAGTAGAGAGAGGAGGTGGGGATTTTGGTAGAGAAAGTTAATTTGGTTTGCAGCATGATGAACTTGAAGTAATTCATTCAGATCTATCATCACACAGTTGAGTATGCTTTGTAGCACAGGAGAGAGGCAAATATGGATATTTGGGGATATGGATCCAAGGGTCATAAGGACATGAATGGCTTATAGCAATGGAAGTACATGAGACCTCCTAGGAAGAGCAGGACAATATGGATAAGAATAGCATCTGGTGGAGAACTATGTTTCACCAGGACTTAGAGAAAAATAAATCAGCAAAGAGAGCGAAGTAGACATTACTGATATTTGCTCATACCCAGTTCTCCTTGACTTCCAGGCACATGGAAGACTGTTCTTCTTCCCTCTTGATGTTAGTAAGACCATGTAACTAGTTCTGACCGATGAAATGTGAGAAGGATTGTTGGGTGGCACTTCTGTGCCAAAGCATTTAACGGTCAGCCTAAGTCTCTACAGGCACCTGTGATATGCAACTTCAACCTTGAAGCTTAAGCAAAAAATAAACCTCTATTTTTTTCTTTTTTAATGTTCATTTATTTTTAAGAGAGACACAGTGAGAATGGGGGAGGGGCAGACAGAGAGAGGGAGACACCGAATCTGAAGCAGGCTCCAGGCTCTGAGCTGTCAGCACAGAGCCTGACGTGAGGCTCGAACCCACGAACCGTGAGATCGCAACCTCAGCTGAAGTCGGACGTTTAACCGACTGAGCCACCCAGGGGCCCCAAACCTCTGTTGTCTTAAACTAATGAGGTTTGGGGGTTGTTTGTTTCAGCAACACAGCCTAATTCTGTATTGACTAATGCTGAGAGGGGATGGTCAAAAATGTAGGAAGTGAAAGAGAAACTTAAGAGAAAGGTCTCAATGAAATCCTCAATGCATTTAAGCACTTCAGGGAAGTGAAAGGGCTTCGTGCCAGAAAGAGACGTGACTTGGTGATGTGGGGTTCACTGGGGATAACTGAGGGCAGGTACAGGAGTGTGGCGAAATTTGCTGTTGAGTAGACTTACATCTGGAAAAGTGTAGAAATCATTCTCTAGAGGTTTCTTTCTTTGGCTCTTCATTTCTGGAGGCAGACATCATGAAAAGCAGAGTCGGCTGGGCTGGCTCTGGTTTGCATGTGAATTAGAGAGCATGCGCAGGTGGAACACGCGGTTCCTTGACTCTCTTTGGCCCTGTTGGTTGGCAGCCTACATATTTCTCACTCTGGCAGTTTTCACTCACTCAAGTCCATTTGGTTGTCGTATCTTTGCCTTGTGCTCTCACCCCAAATCGCATCCCTTACCCCAGTGGTTAGAGGTTCATACATCACAGCACATCAGACCTGGCTCCTTCAAGAGTGTCCAGCCCACCTTCACAAGGACACAGGAACCATACTAAAAGCCCACTCCCTGCCCACACAATACCTCTAAGGGCAATTCCCAATCCCCATGTTTCTTCTCCTCACTCACTTCCCCCTTCCCACTCACTGGTTCCTTCAGCCTGTATCCTGCCTCCCATTCTTTGTCTAGCTCTTTAGATTGGGGACCCAGCTTTAGAACATCAGCCTTCGCTATGACTTCGGTACCCTCTGGACATGGATATGTCAATTCTGTACACTGGTATGGCAAGTAACAGGTGGCCTCCCTATTGTCAATTCCCCAGGCTCCTGCCCAGTCAGGCCTGCTCATGCCCAGCCACTGACAGGGGGAGGATGCTAAATGGCCCTTCTCAGAACCCCAGTCCCTGAAGCACTGTCCTGTGTGCCTTGGGAGTGTGGTCAGGGGTGCAGTCTCTCTGTCTTCCTCAGAGAGTCCTAAGGAACACTGAGAGTAGAAACTGTGAAAATATACCTTTCTTCATCCATCCCCCACTTCCCTGTTAATGGGAAATGTTTACCTCTTTTACACTTTTACATTGGGCTGTGTGGCACCATGTTCTCAGCCTCCCCCTGGCTTTCCCAGGATGCTTGGCTTCTTCCAGTAGGCATTGCTGTTCTATGCATTCCCCAAGGGCCAGCATAATATAGGACAAAGCACACAGGCTTTGGATGAAGAGAGATCTGAGTTCAAATCCTCATCGCCCCCACTTATTATCTGGGGATTCTTGGGCAAGTTACTTAATCTCAATGGTCCATATTTCCCTATCTGTACTGTGAGAAGAACCTAGCCTACCTTACTGAGTTGTTATGAGGATTAAATAGATAATACATGACATTTTCCCTACCGTATTGTGATATTCAATACATTTTGTTAACTTGCCATTTTTCCCCAGATTTCTCTACCTTTTACAACTCCATTTCTTAGCTATCAAAATGATTTTGTCCTTCCTGGGTACCTTTCTCTTGAGGCTCTGTTATTCTAAGGTGCTAATAAACTAATTGCACAAAGATGTTCAAGGAACATGAGGGAGAAAATGTGTGACTTTGATGATATATCATATTTTTAGTTATTCAGAGGTTCTTCCAAAGCCTCAATTCAAAGTTACAATGGATGACAGAAAAATTATGATTCACAGGAGGCTAGTTAAGGAGGCCCTTAATAATAATAGTAACACATTACTGAACATTTATTATGCGCCAGGCACTGTGCTAAGTTCGTTATATTAATTATCTCACTTGCAACAACAACAACAATAACAAAAACAACAAAAACAAAACTATAAGGTATTATGACCCCAATTTTACAGACTGGGAAACTGAAACTATATTATAGAGGTTGGGAAATCCACCCATGGCTGTATAACTAGTAAAATGAAGAGTCAGGAGTCAAATTTGAGCCCTCTAATTCCAAAATCACCTTGCTGGACTACCTCCCACTTTTGGTAAGAGTCCCTTCCAAAACTTTCCCATCAGGGGTTGCCTTTTTGTCTGCATTTATTTCCAGCACATTAAAATCCTAACAACAGTTTGGCATGTCCTTGTCAGAGAACTACATGTTAGAGATGCAGCAAAATACCATAAAACGTAAGCCCTCGCATGCAGTAAACACTTTATAGACAGTAGCTATTATTATTACCACTATTGTTGTTACATACAGCCCTTTGCTATGGATCCCAGATAGCAGTGTGCTTACAGCAGACTATTATTTTAAGATCTTTCACTTATCTAAACAAAAAGCAAACACCTTCTTTTGAAACACTGCACATCCTGATGTCTAATCTCAAATCTCAAAGCCATGGCCTGGTGAAAAAAGTGCTCTGTCTTTATAGAAGCAGCCTAACCTAACTTCTGTGTTAGGCATGTCCATCCACAGGTCAGAGTGGCTGACAGAGAGATCCAGCCATGGTCCTTATGAAGTAGCAGCTCAGAGGTCTTTGGAAGATTAAGGAGCTGGGGAGGTAGCAAAGGAACTAGATAAGCAGATGTCCTTGCAGAGGACAGGTCTTCAAGTTAATCTTACTAAAATACTATGGCCCACATGGCCATCCTGTATCCTTTATCTGGTACCCACAATAACTCTCCCACCTGCAGGATCTGGCCAGAATCAACCGATCCAACCATGTCTGCCCCACTCCCAAATGCAATGCCCTCTCTATCCCGCAAATAGATTAGGGCCTGACTCACAGCTGGTGCCCACCTAATACTCCCACACCTAATGCTCCTTCCCTGAACTCCACACCATCCCTGACTTATGTAAACTTAAGGCATCCTTCAAAGCCCAGCTCAAATTCCACATCTTCTGCAAAGCTGCTGTTATGATAAAAGCCACAGAATTCCTACTGCAGTGATGCCCCCAATATGAAAGAACAGTGGGTTTTAGCTTCCTGAGGAGGATATAAGCCCCCAAGAGAAAGAACCAGTCCCCATACTTCTTTTACATTCTCCTATTTTTGGTGATTAGAAGGTCACACACTAATCAAGCGTGTAATAAAGATAATTTCTGTTCTCTGACTACTCTTTCCCAACTGACCTTCAAAATAAATATATAAGGTATGTGCACTGGAATTTCTAGATTCTTTGGATGTGATGAAAATCACATTGGAGACTGCATTGTATTATTGAAAATTGCACATTTAAAGAAAAAAAGACTTTCTAATCAAACATAACAGTACTATGGGGATCAATATGTTTATTCTTGTTTTTTTTAATTTTTTTAAATGTCTTTATTTTATTTTGAGAGACAGAGCAGAGAGCGAGTGGGGGAGGGGCAGAGAGAGGGAGACACAGAATCCGAAGCAAGCTCCAGGCTCTGAGCTGTCAGCACAGAGCCCGACGCGGGGCACGAACCCACGGACTGTGAGATCATGACCTGAGCCGAAGTCGGATGCTTAACCAACTGAGCCACCCAGGCGCCCCTGTTTATTCTCTTGAATATTGAACCAACTGAGAGAAAAAGGATATACTGGAGTCAGATAAATAAAGACAAAGTTATCAGCATGATTTCTGATAAAGCCCATCGGAGAATGCAGCTTTAGTTCTATCACTAATGTTTACCCCAACATTTTGAGCCACCTCGTCATAGGCATAACCCAGGCCTGCCCTATTCCAGGGAGCTGGCCCCATAAAGTAAGAACAAAGCGGAAGAGAGGATACACATACCTGGAGGGCAGATGAGGTCTAAAAAAGAGACAGGCTGACCAAAGCACACCCAGTTCCTCTAAGCTCACCAATCACAAGTCAGGAGGAATGAATGAAGGGTGGAGAAAGAAGCCTAGACTTCTCTAGAGGAAGTTCCACCATATGGAAATACGAAGCCAGAGAAAAGGAGGTTTTCCTCACCAACAAATGATTCTAAAGCATAGGAAGTATTATGCACGTGATCATACTTTAACTGGATAATATGTGAAAGGGGCTGGAAATTTAGTTGATTAGTCTTTGCTGATCCAGAGTTCACTCAATGATTTGCTTATTTCCATAGAGGTGCTGCCCTCCTCAGGGGTATTAGTTCATGTCTATATACACCTATACATCATGTGTTGAACGTGATATGGATCACTGCCAATGAGTTCTTTCTTGGAGTCTAGCCAGAGCACATATAATAAAGGGGGCCTGACACTTCAACCAGAATCAGGCACTCATTCTATTCATTCAACAAACATATATTAAATAATTATCATGTGCCAGCTACTGTGCTTAGCGGTAGAGATTGAATAACTAGGGAGGACCTGTATCAAGCAAGCACAAGGTGGCAGCAGGATCCCCAAATTCACCCAGTTCTAAGCACAGTGTGTTAACTCACAGATTTGTTCAAAATGCTGTAAAATAAATGCTGATTATATGAGAAAAGAGTATATATTGCATGTCCATAGCTAGTCTAATGAGGAAAAAAATGGAACATTTGAATGACAATAAGGGAGCTTTGATGGATTTATTAAAATACTCTTTTTCAAGTGTAAACATTTCTAAGATGCTTTGAGTGCATTTCCAATTTAAGGGTAGTCAATAAACCATTACTTACAACTCCTTCTCAGCCTTATTTTATGCTTCTAAATGCTGCCTGCTCTTTTTTTCAACCCCCTACAGCTCTGGGGCACTTGGCTGGGGAGATGAGCCTTACGGTTACAAATGACTGCTCAGTGATGGGGGCTCTGCTCCAAACTGCTGCAGTGAAGGTGATACAGCACACATTGTCACTTGGGCTGCAGTGAAATCCACTGGAAGGTCTAATGCTGGGCTATAAAGGATGGAAGATGGGAGGGAGGAAAGCCAGGAGAACAGGGCAGGAGGAGAGACTGGCTTCAAGAGGGCTCTCAGCATGGTAAGCTTCACACACAATGCATGGAGTTTCTTTTGTCCGAATCTCTGAGCTGCGCCTCGCCCAGAGCCCAGGAGGTTGTGAAAGGCATTCTAGCCCTGAAGGGTAATCCCACTGGCTGGGCTGTGGTCATCCAGGAGCAAGCAGCTTCAGCAGTCCGGGCCCCCAGAGAGTGGCAAGAAGTGGCTCTTCTGAGGTGGTTTTTGCTTCATGATCAGTTTTATTATTTGTATTATTTTAATTCTTTCCTTCTGGGCTCCCCTGCCTTTCCATGCAAAACTAGTTCAGAGATACCACTTTTGGAGCTCATTATGTTGCCATGGCAACTAGAATTTTCAAAGTTTATTTCTTCTCTTCTCCCCTCCATGAACTCCCTTTTCCTATTCCCATCTCTTGCCACATATATGTTTTGTACAAGAAACAAAACATGGAAGAAATTAAGACCAAATCACCACCAGGTAAATTTTTCTTACACTCTATTTCAGCACAGCATGTTCCTACTGGGTACTTGAAATTGCCACTGTTCTCACTATACCAATTAATATTCTTAGACTCCCAAATCCCCATGATATTTGGGAGCAAGGCCTTGGGTAACAGCCATTAGCTTGCCTCTTTCTCTTCTCCTGCAGAGAGAAGCAAATATGTTCCTTCCTGCTTAAATATAAACCATGCACATGCTTCATCTTATTTATCATTTGTTAGTCCTGGAAAACGGCATTTAGAAAAACAACAACAATGGGGGCAGCCGGGTGGCTCAGCTAGTTGAGCATCTGGCTCTTAATTTCAGCTCAGGTCATGATCTCATGGTTCATGGGATCGAGCCCCGTGTCGGGCTCTGTGCTGACAACATGGAGCCTGCTTGAGCTTCTCTCTCCCTCTCTCTCTGCCTTTCCCCTGCTCATGCATGTTCTCTCTCTCTCTCAATAAATAAACTTAAAAATTTTTTTAAATATAAACATGACATTGGTAGATGAAGGAAAGTGAAAACACCTCAGACATACTTCACAGGGGATCTCTGGAGATAGAGAAGCTACAGTTGCCAAAAGGAAAAAAAAAAAGGAAATCCCCAAAGGAAATTTGCTAAATTGATTGTTTAATTATAATGTTAACCTTTGCTATCAAAAGCCAGATGGAGACAGAGAGGGAAAGGCAACCAAAATAGGGCAGCGAGAGCCTGAACTTCCACTCTGCACACAAGCCACCGGAGAAAGGCTAGCACTGGCTCCCATCTGCTTCATTCACCCCTGGGGAGGGAAAGCTTGCCCTCAGGGAGGCTGAGGGGGGATCTACAGGTGAAATGGTTGTTTGGCTTGTACAGCTGCCAAAGGGTTGGCACTCTGAGGATCTCTGCTCTGGCTGGGGTCCAGGTGACCCAAGACAGGTGGGTAAGGACAAGCACAGTGATGTGGACTGTAGCGGAGTCCCTCTTTCTGGACAGCTCTCCTCTGCTCTCTTACCCCCAGGGAAATGGACATAGATTGGGGCTAGAAGACACAGGCTGGGGGCTGGGGCATGAAATGGATACACTGGGCCAGACCCAGGTTAGAGGACAGCATCCAGAGGTTCTAAGACAGAATGACCCTCTGGCTACTGAAACCCAATATTTTTAATTTACAGACCTCTTACTGAGTTTGATATTAGACTTCTGTGACACCAAACTTGATGGATGAGTATTTTAATTGAGACTCTGCTTATTTATTATAGCATTCATCATTGGTAACATAAGGAGATCCTCAATTGCTTAAGTCATAAAAGCTCCAGACTCTAGCATTGCTTAAATTGGTCTTTAACAGGATTAGCTGTGTAGATGGGGAACTAAGTAATGATAATGGGAATACTGTACTTCACGGTGAGGAGGAGGGTGAAAAGGGCAGGAAGGCTGAGCAGGAAAAGTGCAGACTGGGATACAATGGAAGGTGGGTGTGCTGAGGACAGAAGGAAGAAGAGGAAAGGGCAGGGACTTCAAGCTGGCATGACAGGTGTCAGGGCATGGACCACCAAGTAGCTTTGGGAGGAGGAACAAGGCTATAGGAGAGGGGTAGGGTCATGTTGACCTCAACTTTCAGGTCTCTGGTTGGCCTCGAAGGATGTGCCAGATGTGTCTTACCCAGCCCATGGCTTCTAAGCACACACCTATTCCCAGAGCACCTACCTCTCCGGCCCTTTGAGGGATTTCATCATTCTGGGCAGCGAAACACCTGCTCTCCCAGGCTCTCCATACCTCAGATCTGTTCTCACCCTACTTCTTTTAATTTGCCTGGACACTAACCTCAGAAAATCTATTCCTGGCACACAACAGGTGCTCAACAAATGTTGAACGAATGAAACACTCCTTGAATGGACACCATAAAATGTATGCCCTGGATGCCTCACCTCATATCCTCTCAAACCACCTCTGAGTTGTCCTAAAGATGCAGTTGACAGATCGTGTGTACTTTGACAGATGTATGACAGCTCTCACCTCAAGTGCCCACATCTTTCTGTTTCTCTGCCTAAGGGATTTCTCCAGTGCCCCGGGAGCTTGCTCAGCTTACAAACAGGGCAACTCTAAAGTATCATCACTCAAGGAGAGACAGGAATTAATGGAAATTATACATAAATGTATATCCCAATTTCTCAAGCCCTGGCAGGCCAATTCTGAGGTATATTCAATATGGTTTCTTAGAAGGTTCTCAGTAATTTAAGCCTCACAAGTAATCCTCTCACATAATGGGTGTTTTTTGGCTTTTCCCTCTTCTTGTCTCAATTTCTCCCACCTTCTCCCTTTTGAAGTTAGGGAGCACCTCCCAACCAAGCCACCTATACCTAATCCTTTTCTTAAGGTCTTCTTTTAGAAAAACCCAGACCAAAACACTGCTTGTGAACTAGTTAGTCTATCAAATCATTTTCCTTGCTGACAAAAAAGCATGGGGAAGAGGAAGGAGTGACATTAAACTGGGGGAGAGCAAGCATGCATGATCTCAAATATAAACACCACCTACTTCTCAAATTTAGCCACGAGCAAATCTTGACCAAGGTTCAAGGACTAGATGGACAAGAAATTCCTAGAAAGAAGGGACACCTTGTGCTTAATTCATCTGTGAAAATGACCAGCACAGCCCAACCTAGAGACAGTGATTTGCTACCACTTCTGAGGACAGTGCTGAGGAAAGAGGCCAGAAATGAGTGACTGAATGAATAACACACCTCCTCTCTGGGGGGTACCCAATCTGGGACACAACTTGGCCTTGAGGTTCCCTCTGACTGTTTTAGACTTTTTTTTTTCTATTCATAGGTTTATGCACAGGGAATGTAGAGGGTGGGGATGCCAATAACAGCACAGTCCTGGATTCCAGCTCCTTATCTCTCTGGAAAGAATATTAAGTTGTTTTATCCACTGGGGCATCTTTCACCAATGGTTAACACAGAGGTGTCCTTTTGAACACCACTGAGCAAAGGACACTGAGCCCCACACAGGTTAATTAATGCATTCAAGATACTATTGCTTGGTTATTTTTTGTGGCCACGTTGGTTGGAAAAGGACATTTTCAGAATAAATGCACCATCCCCTAGAGAAAAGCACACAGTCTCCTGTAGGGAACAGTGAGGAAGCGGCTGTGTCCGTTGAGAAAAGCATTATCCACAGATCTGACACAGAGGTCAGACCCATGCAGACTGTCCGGGAATGGTAGCTATTCTCTCAAGTCTGATTTTCTTCCCTATTCTGAGACTCAGAGCTGCTATTCAAAAAGCCTGTTCATTTTCTTCATGACATTTACCATTAATATCATGTTATTTGTATGTTTACTCGCTTGTTTTCTGTCTTTGCCATTAGAATCCGAAACTCAAGAGGGAGACGGGCCTCATCTTCTCATTCACTATCAAACCCAGAGTGCCCCACGCGCAGGTGCTTAATAAATATTTGCTGAAAAAGTATTTTAATACACGAGCAAATAAATGTTTCATCTCCTTGTCTACCTCCACTTAAATTATCGGTATCTTCTTCCCTCAGTTCTTGGTCACAGATACTTGCTGACTGAGGTATTACCGTTTTCAAATAAGGTTGCCTCTCCCTTGTATTATATTTGATCCCTGGCAACCTTGACCTAAGGGAGGAGTGCAATGTGAAGATGTAGTGGCAAGGTGATGGAGGAGACACTGCCCTGTGTATAGCACAGAAGGTCACGGGAGGAAGATCACACCCCATTTTATTGTCATTTCAGCCAACTCTGGTGAGGGTTAGGGAACTCCTCTGGACTGGTGAACTTCAGCTTATGGATGTGCCCTCTGGCTAAACAGATTGATTATCAAGTTTAATTTAATATGGGTAATAGTAATGTGGACCCCTTAACTGGCTCTGGGGTCCTTCTTATTCCTCCAAATGCTCTCGGTTGCTGTTCATTTCCTGGGTTCTCTGTGGAACGCAACACCTCAGTGTTCTCCCCACATATCAGAGTTTGCTTCTTCAACCGGGAAAAAGTAATTTCAATATTTTTGCTAAATGAGGAATATTTTAGGATGCAACGATAATTAAGTGTTGAGAATGTCGCGGTTCACTTAACACCAAGGAGAAAATAAAGAACTTTTAATTTAACTACAACTCTAACAGAATCAGAACTTAACAGCTAGAAATGCCAAGTACCCAGTATATAACCAAGTTGTAAAGACTGTGATTATCAACCGGGGAAATTGGGAGGTATTATTTCAGCCACCTCAGTGTGCCCATGTCTGCAAGTGCACAGAAAACATGTCTAATTACAGGGGCTTGACTATGGGCCATAAGCTCAGAATGAAGTGAGGTTCTAACACTATTACGAATTTCCATGTGGTGAAAGCAATTACTACGAGATTCCACAGACCAGAAAAAGAGACATAGGTTCAAGCATAAAATTCTTTTCTAATCTTGAAAAGCACAAGATTTTGACACAAATGCTACAGTGAAATGAGCATGGGGGACAAATTATGACAGCAAAGAAAGCCATTTAAAAGCCTCTCAAATAGCAACGATTTGATTACACTGGGTCATGTCCACCATACTGATAATGACAAATGTTCCCTTTTTCTCCCTGTAATTGAGAAGGTCTACACAGCTCTTAGAGTTGTCCCTTGATACTAGCAAAATAATGGGAGTTCTATTACACTAATCTGTGCTCAGCTCTTCAGCCAATATTAAACTTGGGTTTCAGGGGAATTATACCCATTGAAAACAATGCCCAAGATTGCAGGAAAATTTCTGACAAATACAGACATGCCACAAACAGGAAGATGGCCTTTGAATTGTTTACGGAGGGCATCTACTGGGAGCCTACTGTGTGCATACTAATTACGCTTGCTTGCTAAGTGCCAGGGAAAGAAAGGTGAACTTGCCACGGTGCCTGCCTTCATAACTTTATGAAAGGGACAAAGACATCCACAAATAACTATAAGACAAGTGCTCTAATAGAGGATTATACATAGTGCAATGGAAACAGATGAGGAAACTTATGGGGAATTTCACCTTACAAGATGAATCCTCCATCAAATAAAGCAGGTGAGTGGAGGGCGTTGTAGGAGGTGGCTATTTCTAGGCAAAGCAAACAAAGAAATGGAGGTATGTGTACCTGGGAAATCCAGTAGCAGGAGGTGTGTGGCAGGGCTAAAGGAGAGGAACCGAGGATCAAGGGTGGAAAAGTAGGTTCCACGAAGCTTTGAGAGGTCATGCAAGATAAGTTCATTAATTTGGATTCTTTAATAAACAGATGGAGAGAGAAACTAGCAGTTGAAGCTGTGTTGATTTTTCTGCTCTAAAGCCTTTAATTGTAGTGCTCGCTTCGGCAGCACATATACTAAAGCCTTTAATTGTTAAAATTAAAAGTTATTCATCTGTTCTACACACTCAATGTTAGTTTTCTGTCTTTGTTTATTCTCTTTTTCTAAGAATTTACTGGTACATGATACTGTTTAAAAAGTCACGTATTTAATCATCATCAGCCAACATTACTTATATTGTCTTAAAATTTCAACATAAAGTTGTGATAGTAATGTTCATGGTCTATTATTTATTTTTAAGCCAGCCAGTGAGGATCTGGAAAAAACAGAACTCTCGAATATTGTTAGCAGGAATATTAAGTGGTATAGCCATGCTAGAAAGATTGACAGTTTCTTATAAAACTAAACATGCACTTACCATATGACCCAGAAACTGTACTCTTGAGCATTTATCTCAGAGGAAAGAAAACTTGTTCACATAAAAATCTACGAAGAAATCTTCAGGGTAACTTTATCTGTAATAGCTCAAAACTGAAAACAACCCAAATGTCCCCCAACGGGTGCATGGTTAAGCAAACAGTGGTACATCTGCACCGTGGAATACTATTCAGAAATAAAAAAGGCATGGGCTATTATTATATGGAACAATCTGGGGGAGAATTCAAGGAAATTCTACCAAGTGAAAACAAAACTCCCCATTTCAAAAGCTTGCCTACTGTATAATTCTATTTATATGACATTCTTAAAATGACAGAATTAGACATGGAGAACACATAAGTGGTCACCAGAGGTTGTGGGGAGTGGCTAAGGGACAATGGTGTGTTATAGAGGGAGAGCATGAGTGAGTCCTGTGGTGATGAAACATGTCTGCATCTTGATTGTGGAGGTGGTTCCACAAATCAGGTTCTACACCAGATAAAACTGCATGGGACTACACACATGGGTGCGCGTGTGCACACACACACATGCACACATCCAGGTAAAACCTGCACATCTGGCTTTGTACCAAAGCCAATTTCCTGGTTTTGGTCCTGTTCTATGGCATTATGCCTTAAGAGGTTATCACTGAGGGAAACCAGGTAACAGGTACATGAGACTTTCCTGTACTTTTTTTTCTTGCAATTTCCTGGGTTCGCTATTATTTCAAAATTAAAAAAAAAAAATTTAAAAACTAGCCAGGCCCTCACATTGCCAATTTCAACAGCTACTTTTTAGTCATGTTTGTACTGGATCTCTAGGACTCATTCAACATTTGAGATTTTCTCCTTCCTTTTTAAAACCCTGTACTTTTTTGTCTTTTATGACGTGGTATTTTCATGATCTCCTTTTGACCAATCTTGATATTCTAACTCTTTAATGGTTAGTGTTTTGAAAATCTCTATCTCTGGCTCTGTTTTTTTTCTTTTCTTTTCTATATGCTCTCCATGGATAAACTTACCTATTTTTACCATTTGCTCTATACGTCCTGAGAGCATGTCACATCTTTTCTCTCCCTGTTCTTAAAACACAGACATTAGCTAATCCTATCTCTTGTTTGGCCCTCTCGGACCTCAAACTCTGTCTGAAAATGAGCATATATTCCTCCCAGAACAAGAGCTTTCCACCCCCCCTCCATTATTCATCTTAGCAAATGGCAACAAAGTTCTCCAAGGCATTTACAACTGAATCTTGGGATATCCTCCACAATCTTTCCTCACCCAATACAGACACTCATTTACCATATCCTGACAATTTTACCACCTAAAATCTTCACAGGTTTCCTCTTTATATTTCAGTCATTAGTGCTTGATATCCTCATGTTCTATTCACAATCAGATCTTTTTATAGTCTTATTACTAACCAATCACCTTAAAGAAATCTACATCTAATCCACTACAGTCTCAATCTAAAATTCAAAACTAGGGGCACTTGGGTGGCTCAGTTGGTTGAGCATCCCACTCTTGATTTCAGCTCAGGTCATGGTCCCAGGATTGTGGGATCGAGCCCCACATCATGTTCCATGCTGAGAGTGGACCCTACTTAAAATTCTCTCTCTTTCTTCCTCTGGCGCTCCCCAGTCACCCTCACACACTCTCTCTCTCTAAAATAAAAATAAAATTCAAAACTAACTCTTCTTGTCTTTTGATTTTATTAATGAATATGGTAGTATATTTTTTATTTTTACAAATTCAAATGTATTAATTGTTTCCTTAATGGCTTCTTAATTTGTATCATGCTTAGAAAAGCCTTCCCCCTTGAAGAATTTTAAATTGTGCATAATCTCTTCAAATACTTTTATGATTTACTTAAAAAATATACATACGTACTAGCTTCACCTGCACTTTATTATGGTATAAGATATGAGAGTTAAGGTTCTAATTCAATTTTTTCTTTTCAGGTGCTGGCCACATATTAACACCATTTACTGAATAAGTCATTTTCACTGATTTGAAATGACATATATATACTACTGTAAATTCATATATATATATACTCACATATGAATTTGCAATAGTAAATACTATACATATATGAGTATATATATATATATATATATATATATATATGTGAGTCTCTCTTTGATCCTATTTCTACATCATACCAATTGTTTCAACTACTAAAGCTTTAGAATATAATTTACTACTTGTAGAAAAATTCCCTGTTCCACATATTTTAAGCAATAAGCAATGTCCTGGTTATTCTTACATATATAAGTGTTCAAATAAATTTCAATTTAGTAAAGTGAAAATCTTCTTTGGGGACCCCTGGGTGACTCAATTGGTTGAGTGTCTGGCTTCAGCTCAGGTCATGATCCCATGGTTCGTGACATCGAGTCCCATGTTGAGCTCACTGCTGTCAGCTCAGAGCCTACTTCAGACCCTCGGTCCCCCTCTCTCTCTGCCCCTCCACTGCATGCTCACTCTCTCTCTCAAAAATAAACATTACAAAAAGGAAAGTCTTACTTGTGCTTATTAATATTAAAGTTAAAATAGAGGAAAGAAACATCTTTGTGATTTAAAATATTCCTTTTCAAGAAGAGGGTTTGCCTTTTCATTTACCTAAATGAAAATATGCAACAAATGGATATGCTCATATTGAAATTCGAGCATCTTGAGCGCAGGACGTTTTGTTTGTTTTGTTCTCTGCTATGCAGGCAGCATCTAGAACACTGGCTGGCACATAGTAGAAGCTCAATACCTACTTGTTGAAAACCCAAACAAGTGAAAACATGAATGAGTCCATTATTTAGGCAATAGGAAGCCATTAAAAATAGTTAAGATATACAAATCATGTAATTAAATGTCTACTTTGGAAAGACTGCTTTGGTGATAGACAGCAGGCCAGATTACAGTTAGGAGAGCACTTAAAGAGACAATTGCTACAGTCCAGGATACAGTTCATGAAACCTTTCAAGGGTGGAATCAGTAGGTCTTGAAGAGCAACTCGATGCAGAGAATAAGCAAAAAGAAGGTATTAACTGAGGTTACTATCTTCGATAATAAATGTGGTAAAAAGTAACAAAGGGAGAGCGTGGGAGGGTGGTGAGTTTAGGGTAGAAGAATGAGACAATGAATTCAGTTTAGAGCATCCTGAATGTGAGATGCCCAAGGGATATCTAAGAAAAGAGATACCCTTTGGAGCTCAGTGGCAGACAGGAAATTAAATTCAGGTCTATATGTCAGCAAAGTCATCTTCTTACACATTATTTCATATTATATTATTCTATTAAGTAAACATTAACTCCTCCTCTGAAAAACAGATAAGACGGGATTTTTAGATGGAAACATTCCTGAAACAGGCTTAAATATACTGTACAAGTAATATTGTGTATGCTGTACAAGGTAAATTCAGAATGGTACCGTCCTCTGCTGGGTCCTTAAGTACTTCATGGAAGGACAAAGGCTGGAGAACAGGACGTGTGTGCATTAGAGTTGGAGCATGAATACAAAGCATCGCAAACATGTGAAAATATGTGTATATATATAAGTATGTACATAAATACGTGTGCATATGTATGGTGTGTATATACACACATCAATAAAGGTATCAGAGGATTAGAAGATAAATCTGTACTAAGTTAGTTAGGGTATGGAAGAAAACAGGATTGTTTCAGCCACTTAAGAACTTAGCCCACCAGAAACTCCATGTGTAAAAAATTCTTCAAAAGACAATGGGGGCATTTTTATATTTGGCCACTGTCTCAACATCACCAACAAGGCACCTAATGAACTCCCAATAGAACTGTTCAAATTTCTGTATAAAACGGTGAGTATGTGTAGAACAGTCCCTTGTCTTGATTATTTATCTTGATTGTCCTACTTACTGAGTTTTTGTTTTTTTTCCCTGAACACTTTGACCCTGCCACTGGAAGGTGACCTTTCTGGATTTGATGGTTGGCTTCCACCACACCAGAACACCGCACTTGCAGATTTATGACCTAGGGTATAAAACTTGTTCGCTTTGAGCTTTAATCTCATTTGTAAAATAATGGGAACGCAGTTCCTAGGACCACTGTGAGCATCAAACAAAAGAACACATATGGAATGCTTTCTAAATGAAGTGCTCTAAATTTAACAAGGATAACCATTTTAGTCTTTTTCTGCTTCCAACAGACTTAGTTGCCCACAATTCTTGATATGACGACAACTTGAACTATCCTTGAAAAGCAATTGTTTATTCCCTAAACATTGCTACATATGATAAAAAGGTTAATATCCTTGCTAAACAAATGGATCTTTTAAGTTCACATGAAAAAGATAAATATGCCAATAGGAAAGTGGCAAGGAACATGATCAATAACTAAAAAAAATATTAATCGCAATAGCTACATGAAAAAAACTGTTCAATAGAGACAATTACTTGTCTGGAATATGCAGGTAGGGGCCATCACTCTGCAGAATAAACAGTCTCTCTGCAGCTTCCATCTCGATCTCCAGTGTCAGTGATTATTCTCCTTACATTTAAGATACCAGCATCTTCCTTCATCTCTGCAATATTATTCTCCAGGAAGTCACAGGGGGTATGGCACCCTCTAAGAGGGGCCTGGTGTTACTGGATTTCCCTTCAATTCAGCAATTATTTATTTAGCCAAGAACAAGGCACTAAGATCTTAGGAGAGATCCAATTACAAGGAAAGCCATCTCGAGCATTGGAAACAAAAACTAATAGGTGACAAGAACATTTGTAGCTCCAATACACTCTCCTCACTAAATATGCAGCCATAGGCAAGACTCGAAGTCTCTCAGCCTCCATTTTCTCATTTATAAACTGGAGTTAACAAAAGTACCTTACTCATGAGGCTGTCATAAAAATTAATTGAAATAATGTACATAAAGTATTTAGCATAGTCTCTGGCAGATGATGAGTTTTCAATAAATGTTAGCTCTTGTCTTGAATATTATTATTAAGTTCCATAACAAAATTGCATGTTATTATGAGTAATAGATTCTATAATAGGTGCATAGTGTTATGAGAATATATGGGAGGAAGATTTTAATCCTAACTGAAGAACGGAAGGAGGGGTATGGATCTGGAAATAGCTCATGAAAGAGGTCAAAGTTGAAACAGGCTGTGAAGGCAAAAATTCAACAAGGAAAACTAAGGGTGCAGGGGCCTCTAGACTACAGGAGCAGACAGTAGAAAGTCCAGGGCATTTCCAAGAAACTGCAAGAAGAGGAATGTCTAAGGTGATGGTCACATGTGGGGCACAAGGACTTGCTCCACTGGTCTGTTATTACCATTCCCTGCAGGGTGCCATAGTCAATCGGCCCTACCAGTGGTATCCCAAAACATCTCAGCTCCTGTAACTGACTCAAAGGGATTACTTGGTAGGTAAGAAGAATGACTCTTTCCCAGCCCTACCATCTGAGGTGTAGACCAGGTTCTGGAGAGAAGAAATCTGCTATTGATAGCTAACACTAATTAGGTTATTAAGTCTCTCCCAGGTACGAAACACTTCACATGCATGATCTGATTTAGTTTTCTCAGCAATCCTACATGGTGGATACTAATATCCTTGTTTGCAACTGCGCAATTAAGGGTATGGAAATATGAAGTGATTTACCTAAGTTCATAAAAATGACAAGTAATAGAGATGGGATTCAAACCCAGATATACTGTTTACAGAGTCCATATTTTATTACTAAACTATACCTACTGTATATGAAAGAAAGTACCCTAGACAGGGAGCCAGAGAACCTGGGTTCCAATCAAGATCTTCCACTAAACAGCTGTCTATAACTTGGGCAAGTTGCTTCACTTTCTATTCAGGTTTCCTCAATTGTAACACAGAGGCCACTTATAGTCTCTTACTGTCCCTTCTATCTCAAATAATTTTTATCACAATCTAAGATACAACTCTGACAACTGATACACAAAACAGTGTCTTGGGGATATGCAGATGCTCCCAACAAGCTCTCATAGCTTTATATGTGACCTCCATGGTCACACAACTCATCCAGGAAAGTGTCCTTCTAGTCAAGGGAGGGACTACGAACACTAATCTGGCCATTATTGGTGTTGAACATGGAATCTCTGTCTTCGGGGCCAGAAAGTTCTACATGTCTTGCCAGTCACCAAGGGCCCCTTCATTTCCATCAAGATTTACCATGCTGGATGCCAGCTAATTTCCTTCCAAAAAGGACATTTACTATCTGCAGGATGGGTTTAACAGCATTGGTGTTTGGCCATGGCAGATCTCATTCCAAATTCTGAACCTGCTGCTTAACAGCTTTGTGAGTTTAGGGGAAGTACCAAACCTCCCTCTCACAGTTACCCTATTCATAAAAGAAGACAGTAATACCTCATAGGGTCATTGTGAGGATTAAATGAAACAATGTGTATCATGGCACTGGCATAATTTTCAACGTATAGCACAATCTCAAAAAATCATAGCTTAAAAAAAAAATCAACCTGAAACAAACCCTCTATTACCACTGTAAAGTAGCCAACAGGTGGAAAGTGTGTTATGCTTTCCCCAACTCAACAGATCCAAAACCTATCCTCTTTTCCTCAAAACCTCTTTGTCCTATGGTCTCCCCTAGCCACATAGTGGCTCCATTCAGAAATCTAGAAGCAGTCCAAGAGACTTCCCTCTTATTTTTACCCCCAGTCCACACTCAGACACACACAGTCACCAAGACGTGCACATGCTGTCTAACCAACACCTCTTGGATCTGGTCCATCCTGTCCATGGCCACACCACTGTGTTGCTTTGGGTGTCGTTGCTTCTTCGCTTTGCTCCTAAAGTGTCTCCCTGCCTCCAGTCTTGTTTCACTAAATAATTTCTTCAGGATGATCATTTCTGATCATAACTGGTTATCTTCCCTGCTTAGAACTTGAGAACCTCTCAAGGGCTTCTGGAATCCTTAAACTCATTAGCTTATTAGCCCATATAATGAGTCCTTCATGACGAGCCTCTGCCTTTGCCTCTAGTTTCATCTTTTCTACTTTTCCTGACTTGATTCACTCAAGTCACTCAGGATGGCCTTTTATACCTTCTTGACTACTAACCTGCCAGGATGTCCTCCCTTTTGCTTCTAGCCAACCATTACTTATTCTTTTAAACTCCATATCAAGGGCAATTTCTTCACTTGGCCTTGACTGATCCTTGCCTCTTCTAATTTAAATGCTTCCCTTATGCTGTCTCTCTACCTAGACTACAAGCTCCTTGAGGGTAATAGCTCTCTGTCCTCGTTTGATGTATCCTTGGCCCCTGGTAGCAGGTGATGTACAACAAGAACTCAGTAACATTAGCTGCATGAATAATTTAATTTCTATGGTTGATTCCAGTGTCAGAATCATGGCAGGAAAATTACTGTGTAGTTCACCTACACACAAGTCAGGTCTCGAAAATACTTGGGTGTCATCTTCTAATATCCAAAGAGAAGCAACGGCAGGTGATTTAGGAGATCCAAAGTTTAATACTGAAGATAAATTTGTTGGTCTCTTCCTTGTGGACAGTACCTAGGTCCTATTTAATTTTGTATCCTCAACAATACCTTGCAAGATAGAAGGTGCTCAAAATATGTGACATCTACAAACCTTAAAAAAATTGATGGTCATGGAGGAGGGCACTTGTGCGGAAGAGCATTGGGTGTTATATGGAAACCAACTTGACAATAAACTACAAAAAAATATGGTATATATGAATAAATAAATTTCTTTGGATAGGGCTAAAATCCTGGATCTGTTTGAATTTAGATTCCGTTACATGTATTTTAAATTATTTCCTTAATCGATCTACAATCTCCTTATTTTATCTTTGTGAGCTCAGTCTAGCAAAGTATCTTGTATATAGCAAATACTCAATAAACATTTGCTGAATTGCACTTAATTTTCAAACCCGCTCAGCAAATGACTTGGTGGCAGGACAGACAGACAGCTGTCACCTTGCTTGTTATGGGAGCCACTCCACTCACTCAAGAGATGGAACCAGAAGAATTCCTCCTTTATTATGGAACGTTCACCACTCCCCATTAGTCCTTAGGACCTGGACAGTGGGTCTTGGCATTTTATAACCTGTATATACCAAGTCACACTGTGTATATGAAGACCAGTGTATGTGAATAAGTGTGTGCATCAATGCATGTGCAGATTAAAACTCGCACTAAAGTCTGTATGGACAGGATACTCTAGGCTAACCCTCAGCAGCCTTTCTCTAGTTGTGCCATGTTGAGTGCCAATATCCCTGGATGGAGGCCGCATGGTATATTAAAAAATATATGGAAGCAAAGGTGCTTTGAAAACTATGACATGCTTTACATGCATGAGGTTTCCAATTGCTCCCCGCGTGCATTGGTAGGCATCTCTGGCCTGGCTGTCCCTGTCCCAGTTTGGAGACAGCACAACTGCTCCCCCAAGCCTACCTTCCTCTCTCCAGAAGCCCTGGGAGCAGTGGATAGAGGCAATGGGCTAGCTCAGGGTCATTTTCTGTTTGTGTGCGCCTTCTGCCCTGTAGCCCTGTGCTTATGCAGCTCTGGTTTGTTTCCATGGAGACAGGAAGCTCTGCTTCTCTTCAAGCCTAAGCTAATGATTTTCATCAAATCCCATTTCCTCTGAGACAAGTAAAAACACTGCAATGCTTCTATCTATACTTCCTCTTTAAATACACTGAGGGTGACCAACTTACCTCACACCCCTCCTCTACTGAGTCTCATGCCCCTGAGATGGGTGCTGCAGTCATTTGCACACATAGTATCCAGTGAGCCATGAGCACTGGCATAGGCTGCCTGCCCCCTCTCGGACTCATCTCATCACTTGCCCAACATAGGGGCTCCTCCTTCCACTGCCTTTTATCTCTGCTTAAGGAAAGCCTTATCATATAACATTCAAACTGCCTTCAGGTCACTGGGAACATGTCCCCTCTTAATAACATCTCTGGAGGTTTTCTCTAGCTTTCAAGTGCAACTCCCAACCAACCACTTATTCAAAAGAGAAAGCCTACATCCCCTCCAGAGGCATGTGAGAACCAGACCAAGCAGAAGAGAGCATCCTTGGTCCTTTGTACACAGAACTAGCTACTGCTAAACCCTCTGCCGACACCGGTAAAACTCCATATGTGTTGAGCATTGGAATGTGAAAAAGCAACAGGGACAGAAATATTTCAGTCCCAGCCTGTAAAGCCCCTATTGTTAACACTCCTTTAAATGTCAGAATTTATTTACACCAGCTGTTCCCAGCTGCTGTTGTCACTTCCTAGGCTACTTCAGAAGTGCTAAGGAGACATATGCCATTCCAGGTCTGTTTCATCTCCCAACCTGAGGAGGCTGTCTCCCCATTCGGAGAGGAGCTGATGATCTCACAGCCGATTTAAGCAAAATATCACAGGCTGCTACTCAGATGATAGCCATCCAGACCTAACAGGTGGAGAAAACGAATGTCAATATTATCAAAGGGTATAAGAGCTAATGGCTGCTCCATGCCAGATCCTGGGCTAGGCCTCTCTCTGTGAAAGGCATTACTATCCCATTTCACAGAGGAGGAGGTGAGCTCAGAGTAATTTGTCCAAATGCACAATGCAAGATAAGGTTCTCACTCATGACTGTCACATGCGAAAAGATCATGCTTCCACCGATGTGCCATTCTTTCCCATCCAGAGAAGGATGTAGGAGAACTAAAAGATGCAACTCCAAACCAGAGACAGTCTATCAGATTGGATATAGTTAGACATAGAAATTGTCCTGGAAGGCAGCGTTCTGGCCTAGTTCCAGCTCTGTTGAACCCATATAGAAGCCTTATTTAGAACATAGTTGATTTGTTAGCATAGCATCTACTTCCCTCCCTCTTCAAATAGTAAGAGCAGGACTTGAATTTTCTAAATTAACCATGGATACATTTTGGAAACAATAAGGATACAGAAGATCAAGTAAGATTACATAAATAAGAGATTATCCCCTCCGCATAAATGCATGAAGAATAAAGTCTATGGTCAAGCCCCTTCCATGGGTAGTCACTGAGAGATAGTATCTGAGGTGTAACTACAGGCGATATGGACCAAATGACCTAAAGCAGTGCTTGGACATAAAGGATGTTAATAAATGCTCACTGAATGAGTAAATATCTAAGAAGTCCCATTACATCTTCTGACTTTCCACTCAAGATGCACGGTATTAAGAATGCTTTCACAGTGTTTCCTGCTTTTATTTCATAACCATTTCCCAAGTCACCCCAGGTTCTCAATACCACATACTTGGTCATTTCCTCCTTAACCTAGTGTATCTGGTCTTTCTCCATATCAATGCTTCCCCCACTGATACCAGATGAATGGCCTAATTTATTCCTTTCACCCCACACTTTTATTTATGTGCAGTATTTTTACTTCAAAATTTTATTTGTTTTTTGCGAGGTGATGCACATTGACTTTTAAAGTCAAATATTTTTAAAAGACTTACCATGAAGAGGTAGCCATCCACTGCCATACCTTTCCCCAGCACTGAATCTCACTCCCCAGAAACCACCACTTGGAACCTTTACCTGTATTTTTTTCTAGTATCCCTTTCTAATTTTTTAATATTATAACTCCACGACTGATGTTTATCTTTAATTGTTTTAATGTTTGTTTATTTTTGAGAGAGAGACAGACAGAGAGAGAGTGGGGGAGGGGCAGAGAGAGAGAGGGAGACACAGAATCTGAAAGAGGAGTCAGGCTGTGATCTGTCAGAACAGAGCCCAGTGTGGGGCTCAAACCCACAAACTGCAAGATCATGACCTGAGCCAAAGTTGGTCATTTAATCGACTGAGCCACCCAGGCACCCCATCTTTCAATTTTAGATACTGCTGAAAGACTTTCTCATTATGGAACCTAAGATTTTAGTGTTTGACATTCCCTTCCCCTCCCCATATTTATCTTCCCCCATCATCTCAAGGCAATTATAGCACCATAAGGGGTCATTTCAAAATCCATTAAGGCTCAGCTACACAGAAAACTAACCGACTATGCTTATATTTCTTTAGTGGTAACCCTTTTATATTTCGTGGAGTTGCTCAGATGGAGGTGTGTGCATACAAATACATATATGAATATATGTTTATATATAATGCAAACATTTATATATATAATTATATATTCATATATATAATCTTCACAAAACCTTTAAGCTTTTCTGAATACAATGTACATCAGGGAATAACTTGCTTCATTCTTTCCTTAAAGATAGCATTCTTTTTTAAACTTTTTAAAATTTTTTATGTTCTTAATTTATTTTTGAGAGACAGAGAGAGACAGCGCGAGCAGGGAAGGGTCAGAGAGAGAGAGAGAAGGAGACACAGAATCTGAAGACAGGCTCCAGGCTCTGAGCTGTCAGCACGGAGCCCGACGCGGGGCTCGAACCCACGAACCGTGAGATCGTGACCTGAGCCGACGCCGGACGCTCAACCGACTGAGCCACCCAGGCGCCCCCTAAAGATAGCATTCTTAAGCTCTCTGTCATCCTATCCAAATCTGAACTTGCTGCTGTCTGGGTCTTCTGACAGCTATCGTTGTCGACTTCCCTTCATAATCATCCTGGAATCCCCTTTGCCTGAATTCTCTACTGAATCCCTTGTTTGCATGAATATTATACCTTCTCTTTCTTCAGTTAATTCCTTATTTTTAGAGACTCACATTCTCTAGTAACTTCTACTGCAAGATGGTCTCAAAACACTGTCACTCCATTCTCAGGAACTGCTATGTTTGCTGGGTACAGAATTCTATCTTGGAAATTTTTTCCTTCAGAAATACTTAGGAACTTCTCTGTTCGTTTCTAACTTTCAGTATCACTGAGAAGCCCAAAGCCACCCTAATCTCTGATTCTTTGCTGTTAAAATATATCGCCTTTCCAATAACCAGAAGCTTTTGGAATACTATCTTTATCCAGATGTTCTGAAATTTTATGATTTATCTCGGTGTGGTCTCTTTTCATTAGTGTGTCAGGCGCTCGGTGGGCATTTTCATTATTAATTAAGTTCATTTGTTCCCTTTTATGTTCATACCCTCTTCCCATCTTTCTGTTATACAAACCACCATTACAAAAGACAGGTTTCCTTCACTATCTGAAAGTTTACTTTACACCATTTCACTTTCATGAAAAACCCACATTACACATATTTTTGATAACTGAAAAAATCCAAAGAGCATTTTTGCTCTTACAAAATGGTAACTGTTTCTTTGTTTTACACCGTATTGGTGTATGAAAGGTTTCACAAGAATGCTCTACTTTCAAATAAACACCAAAGAAAGTTCTGATTAAAAAACTGACAGAGGACCCGAATAGATATTTTTCCAGAGACAATGTACAGATGGCCAACAGTCACATACAAAGATGCTGAACACCACTAATCAAAGAAATGAAAGTCAAAACCACAATTAGATATCATATGACACAAGTCAGAATGGCTAGTAGCAAAAGGATAAGAAATAGTGTTAGCAAGGATGTGGAGAAAAGTGAATCCTCATCCACTGTTGGTAGGAATGTAAGTTGGTGCAACCACTGTGGTAAACAGTATGGAGTGTCCTCAAAAATTTAAAAATAGAAACACCATATGGTCCATTAATTCCACTACTAAGTATTTACCCAAAGAAAAATGAAAACACTTATTTGAAAAGATATAAGTACCCCTATGTTATTGCAACACTATTTACAATAGCCAAGATATGGAAGCAACTCAAGTGTCCATCCATAGAGAAATGGATAAAGAATATGTGGTATATACAGACAAAGGAATATTACTAAGTTATAAAAAGGAATGGAGTCTTGCCACTTGTGACATCATGGATGGACCTAAAGAATATTATGCTAAGTGAAATAAGTCAGAGAAAGAAAAATGCCACATGATTTCACTTATATGTGAAACATAAAAAACAGAACAAATGAACAAACAAAAACCAAATTCTTTTTAATATTTTATTTATTTTTGAGAGAGAAAGAGAGAGAGAGAGAGAGAGAGAGACAGCATGAGCAGGGGAGGGTCAGAGAGAGAGAGGGAGACATAGAATCCGAAGACAGACTCCAGGCTCTGAGTTAGCTGTCAGCACAGAGCCTGACTCAGGGCTCGAACCCACAAACCGTGAGATCATGACCTGAGCCGAAGTCAGACGCTTAACTGACTGAGCCACCCAGGCGCCCCACTAAATTCTTAAATATATAAACAACTCGTGGTTGCCAGAGACCGGAAGCAAGTCGGGGGATAGGGGTGGGGGCAAAATAGATAAAAGGATTAAGAGTTACAAACTTTCAGTTATAAAACAAGTCATGAAGCCAAATAGTACAGCAATGGGAATATAATCAATTATATTGTAATAATGTCATATGGTAACTACACTATCATAGTAAGTGCCAAGTAATGTAAAGAATTGTTAAATCAATAGATTGTACCGCTGAAATACTTTAAAATTGTATGTTAAAGGGGGCACCTGGGTGGCTCAGTCGGCTAAGTCATGATCTCAACTTCGGCTCAGGTCATGATCTCATGGCTCATGAGTTCGAGCCCTGTGTAGGGCTCTGTGCTGACAGCGCAAAGCCTGGAGCCTGCTTTGGATTCTGTGTCTCCCTCTCTCTCTCTGCCCCTCCCCTGCTCACACTCTCTCTCTCTCCTTCAAAATTAAATAAACATTAAAAAAAATAAAGAATGCTCTACTTTCAAGAGAAACTTGTATTAAACATCTACTTTTCATTTGAATGCATTTTTACAATCTATGTATTGTGTGTGCATGTATTTTTACATGCATTATACCATATTATTTCATGTTTTGACTAAATTGTATGCTTTTAAGGTACTCTATGTTGCCGTGTGCCCATGGTATTTGTTGCTCCTAATTGCTGCATAGTATGTCATGGGATGCATCCCACAGTTTACTCATGTACTTTCCTGACTGTGGATGCCCAGGTTCTCTCCAACTTCCCAGCACCAAAAATTAATGTTGGAAAGAATATCCTTGTGCATGTTTCAACAGACTTCTAATCTGGCAAGTGTGTTTACTGATTCTGGAAACATTTTTAGTATTTTTCCTTGTAAGTTTCTCTCTCCCTGTTTTCTTTATGGAACTCTTAGAAGTTGAATGTTGGACCAACCCTTGGATTTTTTAAAATTTTTGTTCTACTTTCTAGGTGATTTCATTAATTTTGCATCCCAACCATTTACTACCTCAGTATTTTCATTACATGTTTACATTTTTTTACATTAATTCATGCTACACTGATAAAATTTTACATTATTTATTTTACATTAATTTCCAAGGGCTCTTAACTGCTAAATGTTCTTTTTTATTTTTATTGATTAAAATTATTTCTCTTCTATCTCTGCTAATATCAATTATAATTTTTAAGAGTATCTTTGTACCCTCCATCATTCATAATCCCTCAAGTCTTTTTTTTTTTTTTTTTTTAGAGAGAGAGGGAATGCACACCAGGGAGAGGGGAAGAAGGAGGGGAGAGAGAATCTTAAGCAGGCTCCATGCTCAGCACAGAGCTCAATACTGTACTCAATTCCATACCCCTGAGACCATGACTGGAGCTGAAATCAAGAGTCAGACGCTCAACTGACTGAGCCACCTGGTGCCCCTCAAGTTTCTTTTTCTAAATATTATTTTGTTTTTGTATTTTGTTTTGGACATTTTTTTCCCCAATGCTGATGATCCCTAGCCTGCCTTAATATTTAAGAGCAAGTCTCAAAAAGTGAATTAGAAACTCTCGTGTTTATGGCTGGAGCATGTAGAATGAGAAGTGTAGTGGGCTGAATGACTCAGCCAAAAAATGTATGTCCACATCCTAATTCCTAGATCCTATGAATGTTACCTTATTTGGGAAAAAAGTCCTTGCAGATTAATTAAGTTGAGAGTCTTGAGATGAAGAGGAATATACAAGTAACTCTAGATCCAATGACAAATGTCCTCATAAGAAAGAGGCCCAGGGAGATTTTAGACAAAATAGAAGGAGGTAATGTGACCACAGAGGCAGAGACCAGGGTGACACAGCCACTAGCCAAGGAATACTTGGGAGTCACCAATGACTGGAAAAGGAAGGAAATAAATTCTCCCTTAGAGCCCTTAGAGGGGGTAAGCCCCTGCCAGATTTTGGACCTCTAGCATCCAGAACTGTGAGAGAATTAATTTTATTCACAGCATGAAGCCACCTAGTTGTGTTAATTTGTTGCAGCAACTACAGGAAAGTAATATGAGCCTCACTGCGGGCAATGGGCGCGAACTGTTTCTCTGGCCATCCTCTGGTATTAGTATACATAAGATTCTTCTCTTAAGATGGACGGTTTCCCCACAGAGGAATCCTACTAGCCCTTACCATACCAGACTGCTCCACTTCTGAGAGTTAAGAGTAAACAGATGTGAGCTGGGAGCATGACATTCAGTTTGTGGACTTTCACTCCAACATATCAGCCCTACCCTCAAAAGCACCTGATGTTACCATTGCACATTTTTGATTCAGTCTCTACAGAGACAGTAAGTCTTCTGACTTTGGCTGGGCTGGGGATTGGACAGGGCAGATACCTGTGAGAACTGTCTGGGGATAGAGATCTAGGGTGTTTGACAGACGTCATCTAAATGTTCCTTATGAGGACTTTTGACCAATCCTCTTGTTTTTAGTGACATCCATATCTCATCTCTCAGACACACGTGGTGACTTGAATTCTTGGAGCCTTTCCAGGACTGTGGACGGTTCGGAAGGAAAATCATTTTGCCTTTTTATTGGCATTCTTCACCAAAGGCAGTTAAACCTCAGCTTTCCCACCATTAGATCAGTTACCATTTACTCTCTGCCTTCAAATATTTTGTTGTCATTTCCTCTCCTGTTCTGTCACTGTGCCCGTCTTAAATTTTTTTTCCTGTGTTAGTAGAGTTACAAGACATGATGAATTTCACTCAACCTGCTCTGTTTAATAGAAGCACCACCTTGTAATTTCCATTTGAAGAACTTATGCTACTCAGAGAAGAAATTAATTTCAGTTTTGCTTAGAAAAATGTAAGACCCTCTAAAATCAACCCGTTATAGCTCTATTTTACACTTTACATTTCCCAAATGCTCTAGGTAGATTAGGCTCATTACAATCCTTTCCTACTGCAAGATGAGTCCCATTTCTTCTATTTTTCTTATGGTGTGGTGCTCTCCTTCACGGAATGTTCACTCACATATATTCTATTTTATCCTGTTACAAATATGTGTCTCCCAAGCAAAATCTCAATCCTTCATGAAGCCATTCCTGATAACTTCAGACTATATAATAGATTTGTTCCTTCCCCCAAATTATCTGTATCTTATATTAGTCAGTAAGAGAACTCCATTCCCTGTCTAAATGTTTGTGTCTTGTCCACAAAACACCACTTTCTTAACGACAGGAGCCATGCCTTAGACTCTGTGTGCTCTTTGCTATGCTTACCATGGCCTTAGACATTGAGTACTTGCTGACTGATGGACACTAATACAAGCTACAAATATGGAATTTGATGTTCAATACATGATAGGATAAAATCTTTGAGGGTTAAAGCCTCTATCTTATTCAACCTTATATCCCTCACAACCAGCATGGTGTTGAACAAAGAAGGTCTATGACTGCTGAGTGACTGAATAAAAGGATGTATACGGATAAATGAACTCTCACTAGATGCCATGTTCAATGTTGCACCTGGTTTAAATATTTTTAATTCCTAAGAAAAATAAAGATGATTAAACAATGTGCACTACCGCATTTCCTGCATCTAGAATAGCCCCTCACATAGGGGCTGCCCAGTAGATGTCTTCTAAAGGGAGGTTCAATGAATGAATTGGCCAGTGGTCCGGAGCATTAGTTTACAGTTGGAACAAAGTGGAGAGGAGAGAGGAGCATCTGGCTTACCCGGAAAGCACTCCCAGAACTAGGTTGAGAACAAAGAAGGATCCAATGATGATGAGGGGGATGAAGTACAGCCAATTCCAGGTGGCTCCTAAGGCATCATTGGTCTGAAAGAAAGAACAACGGTTCCTTAATATTTTACCAAAACCATCTGCCAGAAGAAGGCTCCCATTCCTGAAGCCTCACATATAGGGTGTTATAACAAGCACAGGGCAATACAGTTAAACACTGCCTGCTTCATTCCCAGTTTGGAGTCATTGTGGGTTAACTCATATTCTCCCAGGTACACAGTAAAGGACACTACATCAGCCTCACACAACATCCTGAGTAGGAATAGTCCAAAACCCTCACTTAACAGCTGAGATAACTGAACCCAGGGAGGTCAAGTACTTTTCCAAGATCATACAAACAATGACTGTTTTTATAGTGTTTGGTGAAGTGGGTTCCAAGCGTTTGCAGTCTAAATTGGACAGATTCTCAAAAAATCAGAGGCAGACTGTGTCCATCACTCTATTCCATGGATGGGGGCAAAAGCCTTGACAGGACTGCTTGGGAGACAGTATTGTCATCCACATCCCACTCAGCCCTTGACCCTGCACTCTTTCTTTCTTCTATCACAGTCCAGTAGTACAGAGCTGGCCCAGGCTTGGGTCCAGCAAGTCTCTGGACAGAACAAGGAATAAATCTAGATTTAAAGAGCAATCCTTTCCTCTCTCTCTAATCCTAACACAGAGTGAAGTGAAAAATGCATGGAAATCCATATTCTGGACTCATACTACAAGTGAGATTCATGGCCTTTGAATACTTAGAGGTTGAGAGAGGATTACACCACATGCCTTAGCCAAAAGAAGCAACTCTTGGCAGGATGTCTTATTAGGGCCTAGAAACCATTTGGGAACATTTTGAAAAATCTTCTCTAACACTCGAGCCTCTCAACTAAACTTCACCTTGACTCTTCCTCCCCATAATACCAACCCCAAATCATTATAAATAGTCTTTTTGAATTGCATTTTATATATGCAGGGTTTTGAAATCCCCCTCCAACCCCACACCAGCCCCTCACATGCAAACTTTAATACCCATGTGAAACAGTTAAAAGAAATTTTATTCTCAATTCACTGGAGAAACAAGGCCATCAAAATCAAATGCCATGCCTAAAATTCACAGGCTAAATTACTAAAATTAAGATCTGAACTCAGAATTTCCATGACAAAGTGCTTCTTGTCTGTGATTTACCATTTTCCTCCTCTCACTACTAAGCTTTACAAACATATTTTTGATTCTTGCCCTCATGATTCTGGTAGACTCCTAGGACATTCTAACTTTTCTCTCAAATTACCTAATTTTCTTTCTGCCTCCCATTCAAATATGTCAGTCCACAGACTATAGCTTCCCACTGATCGTGGAAGCTATCACTGCACAGTAGAATTTTCCATTAAAAATAGCTTTGAAGACAACCTCTTTCACCAAACTTGTATCTTTTATCTTGCCCCCACATTGTTCAGAGACAGATGATTGCAAATGAAGCAGAATGTAAGTTAAAAACAAACACCCTCTGAATTGTATGGGACAAAGGTGGGGATCTGCCAATTTCAGTCTGTAAGTTCTAACTCTTCAGTTCAATCAGGTCTGATCAGTTAAATGCAAGCAGGGAAGATGTGGACCAGATCTCAAAGAAAACTGATCCTGGGGCACCTGGGTGGCTCAGTCAGTTAAGCGTCCGGCTTCAGCTCAGGTCATGATCTCACAGTTTGTGGGTTCGAGCCCCACATCGGGCTCTGTGCTGACAGCTAGCTCAGAGCCTGGAGCCTGCTTTGGATTCCGGATCTCCCTCTCTCTCTGACCCTCCCCTGCTCGTGCTGTCTCTCTCTGTCTCTCTCAAAAATAAATAAAAAACATAAAACAAATTTTTAAAGAAAACTGATCCTGATATCAGAAAGAAGATGCAGAAGAACTAGATATCAAGGGTCACAAGGGATTTTAAGGAACATAAGAAGCTGTTTTTTCTGGGGGAGTTGAGACATGGTCCTTCCTGTGAGCTGAAGGATGGATGACATAATCCTTGTATAAATAGCTCTACCTTTATTCATGATTACAAATGCAACATGTTGTACAGACAGGTTAGCTCAGATGGCTCACCAGTGGTGCACCAGACCAACAAGTGTGATTTATTATACGGCTTAGCCAGAGTCCCCTGCCCCCCAGCATTCTTTGGCAGCAAGGACTTAGCTCCTAACACCCAGATCGGGCTCAACATTAGTTGGTACCAGCAATGGCGATGATGAAATTGTGACTGTTAAAGTATCTTTGGTCCCAGGAGTGACTGAGCTACAGTTTGAGGATGGCTAGAGCAATTTCAGTTGGTGATGATTTGCCAGAGACGCTGTAGAGTGAAAAGCATTTCCCAAAATGTGTTCTTGTTGCTAGTGGTCTGCGAGATGTTAACGTGCTCTGTGGAAAATGAGCTTCTGTGACCAAACATTTCGGAAACGTAACTGATTATATTTTTCCCTTAGTCTGTGGGAAGATTCATGAAAAGAACATTTTTATTAACTTTAATATCATTCCATATATTTCCTTGATTATGAAACCCTTTTGGAAGAAAATCTATTAACACAAGAGGAAATACAGCTTGTGAAATTCAGAGATAAAAGGACTCTTCTCATGAGCTCAAAGTCTAGAATGCACTTCCAGTTCCTCCAGAAAAAACAATGACATGGACAGGGTCTCTTTATTCATGTGTAGTGAGAACATTTTGGTTTGGGTTTAACCCACCTTAAGGCAAGAACCTTAATTGTCTGTTTATTTCTATACCTGGCACCTAATGAAGTGTCTGGCACAGGGAGTGTTTGGCTCAACTAATCAATAAACAACCACAATTTGAATAAGAGAATACTCGTGTTTAAAATGAACCAAAAAAAAAAAAATCATTCTGATAGTCCCCTCTCAAGCTTTGTCTGAATTGTTTTTTTTTTTTTTAATTGTCCTCCATTACAGCATGGGGACCTGTCTGATGAGAAAAAGTGGAGGGAGGGGAAGAGAAAGAGAAAGACAAGAAGGACACCAGGGCCAGCGGCACTATGCCCGAGGGGGTTATTACAGATAATAAAAGGTTCTTCTGGAGAAAGCAGCTCGGCAGCGCCCTGAGATTATTCACAAACCTTTTAATAGACTTGCCGCACCCTCTCTACACCTTTCTCGTCTCCCCTGGGTTTCCTTCCATTTCTTCCCCCCTCCATCTTTCCCCACCAGGAGGCCTCATCCTCATGTCACATGTCTTTCAGTGGATCAATGACAAATCCAGCAGGACAAGGGGACATAGCTCAGCAGGAAGTGGGCAAAGGACTTCACATTTCCCTCCTCCAAAATGACATGGTTCTTTCAGATGCTAATTAGAACTTCAATCTCCTTCTGATTCATCATTATTAAAACCTCAAAGTTGTCCAGTGTAGGAGAGACAACTACTACAGTGTCTTCTGAGATTGAAAAAGAAGAAGGTAATCGACCACTCTCAGGTGAGCATATGCCCTGAAACCACACGCGGTGGGAGTCAGGAACACCAAGGAGAAAGTTGCCAGTGTCACCTCAGAGCTAGGAGTGTGTTTTTTCTCCGGTGTCCGTGCATCTGTGTCACAGTAGGAGGGGGAAGAGAAGAAGGCTGCCCAGGTGAGAAGTTGTTCTCTCTCTCATCCTTTCCCCAAACCCCTCTGCTTCTCTGACTCTGACAAACTGCTTGCATGTGGGATCGTCACACTCTATGTTCCCTGGTGACTCCTCCTCCAGGAGCAGAGGACAGCCATGCTAAATGTCATGAGCAAGATGCTGGCGAAGGAGACCCACTGCTTTCTGGACATGTTCCATTGGATTCTGGCCCGAGAGTCTCACAGGGAACCTTCCCTGCCCAGACCGCTGCTGTGGAGCAGCTAAGTATAAACGAAGCTCCTCTCTGCAAAGAAGGGTGCATAAGGAGTGCCAGCCTCTCATTCCTCACCATTCATCTCATTCCCCACCATTCATCGAACACCTACTCTTTGTCAGCCATTACAGAACGGTGTTTTCCTTTGGGGCAATGTCCTCTTAGTTAAGGCGCTGATTCTCTTCCCACCCAACCCAGCCAAGCCCCTAGACTGGCAGGCTGGCTGCTGTCTTTCTCACCTGCTGATTCCCAAGTGACACACACAGGTACACGTGCTCATGATGGGGGTAATGACAGACAGAGAAAGCAGTCGGGGGTGGCAGCCCACCTGCACAGGGAGTGCTCAGTGGGTACCAGTCCTGACACCGTGAAATGTGTTCCTTTGGGAACCTGCCTGATTGGGGGTGGTGAGTGCACCCACTCCCTGCGTAAACAGGCACACATGGCAATTATCACATTAATCTCTGGAGGACTGGGGGAAATGGTAGAAGGTGGGGTGGGAGGAGCAGGATTGAAGAGAAAGAGGAGGATGGAGATAGCAAGATGAAGGGAGGAGGTCCCATGGTTCTTCCAGACTGAAGCTGTATATGCAGAGCCAAGTCCCCACCCTTGAACTCAGGTCTCTATCAAGGTTCCACAGGGCTCTGGAAAACATACTGTAGGGCCTCTTCTATGTACATGCTTTTCATAGAGCAAGCCTCACCAAGGAGACTGAGTGAGCTGGGACTGGAGGAAAGGGGGATATAGATTCTAGGATGATTTCAGGAAAAGAGATGGTCTCTGGGACATACCTCCTTCCTAGGCTGGAGACAGCATCTGTTGGCAAGCCTGGGCTGGCCTACAGCTGGGTTTCTCAGCCAGGGCACTGTTGGCATTTTGGGCTGGGTAATTCTTTGTTATAGGGTAATTCTGGTTAATTCTGCCCCATGTGGTGCATTTGCAGGATCTCTGGCTTCTACCCACTAGATGCCAGTAGCACTCCCCCACCTGTGACAACCAAAGGTGTTTCTCGAATTGCCAAATGTCCTGAGGAATAAAAAGTTTCCAGTTGAGAACACCAGGCTGAGGGGCTTTGTCCCAAGGAGAGATCTTTGGAATCACCAACCAATCTCAGGTCAAGACGTGGTTGGAGCAGCCACTGTAGGCTGCCAAAAAGGCCAGACCATTCATCTCAGCAAAAGCATCTATCCAAGGCCTCTGCTGACCACCCCAGGGAGAGAAAGTTCAGGAAGGGCAAGCATGGGAATGAAAGGGACAGAAGCCAAAGGCCAGCTCCACCGGGCACCACCTTCCTCAAAGGGCAGCACACCCAGCATCCCCCAGTGGATGGCCTTCCCTGGCCTCTGCTTAATTCCACCACCAAGTGTGACAGCTCCTCTTCCACCCCCAAGGGACTTGGGGTTCTTGTTTTGGAGCCAGAATGCCACATTTTGTTCAACAAATTTGTGGACCATGTACTTTGTGACAGACAGTCTCCTAGGTGTTGGGGATAAATGATGAGCAAAACAGCATCAGGTCCTGGCTGTTGTGAAACACAGCATAACGAGGGATCTGTATTAAATAGATGAGAACACATATGACCTTCAGCTGTTTGCTATAAAGGGGCCACACTGGGAAGGGATGCAAAGGGGCATCTGATCTGGTCCAGGTGGTCAGGAAAGGATTCACTGAAGCTTTCAGAGAAAAGAATCACATGATAGTCTAACACACAACCCCTGGCTGAGACAGCAGAGGCCAGAAAGGCAGAGTAAGGGTTTATTATGGAAGCAAAACAAAGAGGAGAAAAAGGTGAAGATTAAGAAGCGCCAAGAAGGAGGGGGCACGTATAAGAAGAAAAAGGAGGGTAGGGATGCCCTTTCAAAATGAACTTGTACTACCCTGTAATAGCAGCCCCCTTGCTCCTGTGTGGATGTTATACTGAAACATCTATGCATCATAAGGGCATCCATAACCCCTTGATGGATGTTTTCAAAGTGTACATAATTGCCTGACCAGCATCCAGATAATCCCAGTGCTTCTGTCATGCCCCGTCCTAGACACCATCTCCCTTTCCTCAAATATAACATTAACCTTACTTCTATTATCATCAGTTATGTCAAATTGGCAAGTCATATCTAGGCATTTCCCTGTATATGCTGAGCTATCCATAGTCCCTCTTTGCTCAGGACTTTAGCTTGCTAAGCAATTTACATTCAGAATAGCCCTCTCCCGCCCTGCCTCCTACCCTGCTCCCTGCCTGGCTCTGACCAGCCTGGATGCCTAAGTTCTGTGCTGCTCCCATCAGGTACCCTTCACCTGCAGGTGCACCCATCCTCTAGCAGCCATAATGTTGGCTCACACCTGGACCCTTTTCAGAAGTCTGGCCCTGGCTGACAGAACTGCCTCACCAGGGAGTTTATACCTGCCGTTGGAGTGGGGTTGACCTATATCCAATGACTAACTGATATAAGGGTATCAATGGCCCAGCCCCTCTTTCACTGGGTGGAACCAACTCTGGGATGCAATTCATACTCTGGACCTGCCTGTGGGGATCAGGCTGCGGTCAAAAATTTTGAAACCACATCTGTCTAATATTTTCTCCTGACCTATCCTGGTTCCCTCATATCCTTACTGCTTTCTCTGGAAAGCTGTCACTCAATAAATCGTTGCCCCAAGAATCTGCCCCAGCACCTGTTTACAGGGAATCTGACCAAATACATTATATCCCGTTCTCATCATATTTTTTTTAATGTTTATTCCTTTTTGAGAGAGAAAGAAAGAGCATGAGCGGGGAGGGGCGGAGAGAGAGGGAGACACAGAATCTGAAGCAGACTCCAGGCTCTGAACTGTCAGCACAGAGCCCAATATGGGGCTTGAACCCACAGACTGCAAGATCATGACCTGAGCCAAAGTCGGATCCTTAAACTACTGAGCCACCTAGGCACCCCTCTCATCAGGGTTTTGGCCAACTTTACAAAGAGGTAACACACCACCCCTGAGTCAACAGTTGGATGGTGTTTCTAAGGGAAAAGCCATTTATACTCCTCTGACCATGCTCACATTTTAAGAAAAGGACACAAAAATGCCTACTCTACAACCACTGGGCAATTAAAGACATATGCATTATCCAACCTGGTTCCCTGCATACCAGGAATTCCAGCCCTGGCCGTGGAAGATTATGAGAACATGCCATCCAACCCATCATTTGGTGGGAGAGGAAATTGAGGCCCAAACAAGCAAAGTGACCTGGAGTCACAATGTAGAACCACAGTTGGTCAACTGCTTCAGAACTCTTCACTCTCCATATCTCATTTAGGCCCGGGGTTTCTTAAGTGCAATCCTATCCATACTATTACCACCTTCTGGGGAAGAACAAAAAATAAATAGGAAAGCCAAAACTAGGATCTGGCAGCCAGCAAATACTAAGAGCTGTCTTCCCAGCCCCCAAGCAAGAAATAAGGGTGGAGGAGCAGGTGGAAAGAGTGAGGACAGAGAGCTCCACATAAAACACAACCACCTGCTGCCACCCAGCAAGGAGGCTGAACCTGTCAGTCCTGAAGCCAAAGCATTTTATTATGTCTCAGATTCCTGAGCATATTTAATCAACATTGTAAGTCTCCCCATACAAACAAGCTCCAAAGGCAGCATCTGGCTTAGCCAGGGGCGCGTTACAAGTAATCAAGACTCAGCACACATTCTGGTTGTTCCAAGCCCCTGGACTTGATGGCCAGCAGCCACTTTGTCTCGCTTGCCTGGATTGTCAGTGACTGTCACTAGGATGCAGCAGTGCCTTACTCCAATGCAAAAGCACCCCCGAGGCGTAACTTCCTACTGGATATTTCACCACTATTCCTCTCCTTCTCTTGCCAGTGGGAAAACAGCAGAACCAGTTTGGCAAAGAAAGTCAGGAAAAAAACAGCACTCCCACCCTCATCCACAGGCAGCAGTATGATGCCAATGAGACCAGGGTCAGGAGCCGTATACTAGGGAGCTATGCTCAGCATCAGGGGCAAGCAGTGCCCCATACTGGGCACGGGTGGTGATCACCACTGGCACTGAGGAGACAAGCATTGATGTGTCAGTGAAAGTCCATTCATACAACTGGGAAGAGGACTCAAGTGAACACCATCAAATTTAGGGAGCGTAAGTGGTGCCGCATCAGACCAAGAAGGCAGCCCTGACTGTGTGTGTCCATATAAGCAAGGGCCTTAAAAACCTACATGGCCCAGGGCCCTGAAATCCTTAAAATCTCTTTGGATAAATCCTAATAATTTCAATATCATGGTTATATGACATTTATTCTGCCACCTCCCTTTTTGTGCTCTAGGCCAGAAGCCCAACATGGAGGAGGATCTTCTTGTATCTATGAAGCTGGGCTTGGGTTACATGGGGGCTCAATATTCTCTTCTCTCTAGCTTTGTATATGTTTGCAAATTTCTATAATAAAATGTTTTCAATTTTCCCAAAATAAAATTGAACAGTTTACCTAAATAGTTCAGGGTCATGGTACAAATTTTAACAATAAGTTCTATTTTAGTCAAAATAGTGAAAAATGTTAACAGGGATGGTAACGGGGGTGGGAGTAGAAATGAGATTAAAATAAAAGTTTTTATACTTTTTCTATACTTTGAAACTTAACTGCAGTAATGTTTTTTTTAATAACGAAAGAAAACAAAGACTATTAGGGAAAAAAGGGAGAGAGGGAGAGAGAAAGTGTGAGGAAAGGAGGGAGGGGGGAGAGGTCCTACCTGCAACCGCAGCCCCAGATACTAGGCAGGCAGACATTTTTGGAGTCACTGAAAAGCCAAGACAGAGGCAGTTGACCCTATACTAAGCCATCCATTCTGGGATGCTGCTTTGTTTTGGGAAAAGGTGAGTGTGTGTTATTCTGAGAGCCCCATATGCTGGCTGGCCAAAGTAGGTGAATGAAAGAGGAAATTAAAGAGGATGCATCCTATGATGATTAGCTAAAACACATCACCCTTTCACCCGTTCTACAGGGCTTGCTGATGGGAGACTTGATGTACTTTTTCAAGAAAGTCGGGAAGCAGAAAGTGCTCAGAGAATGAAAGAAGAGTCTCAGAAGACTATTCCTTTGAGGCTCAAGGACAAAGGGTACATGAGGCTTGATAGAACCTGTATACTGGCAGGGCTTTGTGGGGGGTCCACTGTATTCCAGAAAGACTGTGCTGATGACACCAGGGCCAACAGGTCTTCCACCAGTTCCTAGCTGGTTCTCTTCTCTGTCCTATGGTCCTCAGGGATCAATCCTTCTAGTTATCACCATTTATTGCATTTCCATTGGTCCCCTGTCCCCTCCAGCTAACTAATAATCACTGCTTTCCATTCAGTTTAAGTACTCAAATCTGTATCATCTTGCAGATGACAGAGAGAGCACACAACCCTCATTTCACAGGTGAAGAACTGAGGATCAAAAGGTGGGTGAATGCTGAAAGATACTCCCCTACTTGGCTAAAGAAGAACTGTGGGGGGGGGCACCTGGGTGGTTCAGTTGGTTAAGGATCCAACTCTTGATTTCGACTCAGGTCATGATCTCATGGTTTTGTGATATCGAGTCCTTAGGATTCTCTCTCTCTCTCTCCATTGGCCGCTCTCCTACTCATGTTCTCTCTCTTTCTCTCTGAAAATAAATACACTTTTAAAAAAATAAGAACTGGGATGGAAGACTTCTGTCCTTCAGCCCACCCTGCACAGCACTTCTATACCACTTAGTTCAGTACTCAAACTATGTATCCATGGCCCCATTCTTTCTGGTTATTTTTTTTTAACGTAATTAAACTAGCCTCATGATCTCATTTGGAAGCTAGACCAAGTTGAAGCCTTTTTTGATGTTGTCTCCCACTTTTTCTGAACATTAAGAACATGGAGCTCAAACCTGTGAATACTCTCATCTGATTTAATGAAGAAAGGAGTGAGAACAGAAGTGTCATGGAATGCTTCCTGGGGCTATATCTTCACCTGGACTCAAAGTAGGAGGAGGATTTAGATTGTCCAATCAATGGAGGAAGAGAATCTAAGGAGAAAGAAAGGGGTGGGAATGATGAGACCACAAAGAGTTGCTGTTGGCAATTGTTAGCACAGCAAGATCAGGAAGAGCAGGTCATGGAGGACCCTGAATGGTGGCATAAATGTTTATTTAGATCTGCTCACTCCCTATGAGCTCCACCTTCTTCCTCTCCTATCCCCTCCCTCTGCCAAACCATGAGTTTCCTCATACTGGAAAACACTGCTTGGCCTTTATAAGGCTTCCGTTAAGAGCACCACTCTACTTCACTCTGGAGTTCCCTCAGCACTTAGGCACACCCCATAGTAGCATATTCATTTAACACTTTTGAGTGTGTACTCTGCGAAAGATGAATAAGAACGGAGAACAGTTCTCAAGGGCCTTGGTATCTGTAGGAAGGCTAAGTCATGAGTAGAGTACCTACAATAGAAAAGAGAACATTAAGTGCTGCACTTGAGTTTTTATTGGTACTTATTTACAGACCGTCTTTATATATACATACATATTCTGTCTCTTTCATATATTGGTCCTACCTTCCTATTAGGGTTAAATGTTTCTCAAAAACAGAACTCCAACTTTTATTTCTCTGTTCACTCTGCTAATGCCTAGAATATTATTCTTCAAACAAGAGATTCTCAATAATGTTGTTGACTAATAGGAGATTATAACACCCCTAGCATTCTTCTGCTTCACAGGCCTGTAAGCGTTTCATTCTCTGGAAATAAATACATCACCTTTAAAATGGCATCTCTGTTGACATACAGCAAGTACACTTAGCTAACAAATATTTAGCACAGCACATAAGAGCAGACACTCAAGAAAAAAGCTTCGAATAAGTATTTTGCTTGGCTTTCATTCTTCCCTCCACAATGGCTTCTGAGTAGGTGAATTAATTTATCATTGAACATTCCTATCTTAATTAATGACTGTGTGTCAAACACTATGCAAGGCTGGTAAGCCCAGTTGGTCCCCTGAAGAAGCTACAGGCCAGTTTCGTGGCCACAGGAAGCACTCTTACTCCCTAGTAAGAACACTGTGAAAGCAAGAAACCATGGCTTTTAAGAAACCGTGGATTCTCCATCTTCAGAATCCAAGACATATCTCTGGAAAACATGCTCAGTAAATCTGCCTTTGTATGAATGGATGATAATGAAATACCCAGTCCAATGTGCCTGTTTATCACCTGAGGTGCTGTCCTGAGAGTATGTGGCTGAGGCTCTCCACTCTGGTCCTGCTGGATTAGAGTTTCTCAAAGAACACTGGGTTACAGGTGTACTCAAGGTATTGCTCTACTCACCTGTCAGAGTCCCCAGGTTGGTCACCTCCACTTGTAAGCGGCCTCATCCACTTACCCCAGTGTTATACAAATATTATTTTCTATGTGTGCCATGATGTGAAAAAAAAATGGGAATAACTGTGCAAGATTACCATCTGTTAGGGACATTGAGGAGGGAATTCCTCACTTGAGTAGGTGCCTACATCAGACAACAGATGTGAGATCTCTTCCCACTCAGACCATATTCCTCACTTTGCTTCTCCTCTCTCTCATGGACTCTCATTCCTAGGTTCCAAGTCAACCACTCTCCCAAACCCTTCTCTTTTCTCATCTCTTGATTTCCTACTGTCTTCTTCACTCTGCTGCTAGAAATTCTTCTTGTTCTTCCTCACTCCCCTAAGATACACAAAGTTCATTGCAATTGAGCATTCCCATTGGTTCTGGGGTATAACAAGGTTGCAACAATACAGGTAACAGAACAATGATGTTCATTGTTTCCCCAATCTAAGAATCACTGGAAAGAATCATGTTTTCCTTTTACCATGCTCTGCACAACTTTCTTTGCTGCTCAATAAGGTGGAATGTACCATGATTAATGATGATAGATGACTAATACAAGAAGGTAATATAAGCTACTAAATGACAGCTCCAACAGGGGCCCAGTCAAACCTATTTCTAGAATTATGAAGAGAACCTGATTAAAACGTCTTTACCTAAATATTTTCCTGTGACTTATAGCCTAAGACTCCAGTGCAGTTTAGGAAGAAAAATAATCATGGCTTCCAATCGTTAAGTATCTACTCTATGTTGGACACTGAACCAGGTACATAATATACCTTAACTGTAATCTTCACAACTACGTACAGAGAGGTGCAATTTAAAGTTTACATGTTAAAAACAAACAACAGCATCAAAATCCAAGCTCAGAAAGGCTAGGGGACCTCCCCAAGGGTCCCACAGTCAGTATATTGTAGAACCAATATCCAAACCTTTGTTTGGCCTCTTCTCAAGATACTACATTGTGTTGCTTCTTGTTTGGGGGATGGGAGATAAGAATACCAATGTTGTTTTAATTTGGAACATACTTGAGAACAGAGTTATGAATGCAAGTATTTACAACAGCAATGCCAGCAGAGTAAATACTTTCTGACCAACTGCATATGGTAATCCCATCCCATCTGATGTTATATTGCTTCAACTCCTTTGATATGCACATCTTAACTCAGGGGATTATTTTGAGCCATGGACATTTGATAAGGTAGGAAGACTGTCACAGCTAGTTCCTTGGCTAGTAGGCCAAAAGCCACTCTGTTGCCAAGGTAACCCTGTAAAGTGGGACAAGTGATTTCCAGTCACAGTTGGCTTCAGTCTTCAGACCAGGGGAAAGGTGTTCTTGTAACCAACATATCTCACTCTATCTCTCCTGTGCTTAAAACCCTCGAATGGTCACCCTTGCCAAATCCCCTCCCAAGACTGATTCCAGCCTCAACTCTCCAGCTCACTTCACAGCTGCTGCCTCACCCTAAACCAAGTCACATGACCACACCCTGCTTCTTGCAATGTCCTCATATGTCATGTTCTTTCATACCTCTGTGCTTTTGCTCATTGTGCAGTTGTCCCCACTGCCTGGAAAACCTCCACTTTTTCCACCTGGAAAGCATCTACACCTACCCCGGTCAAATGTTACCTACGCTGGGAAACCTTCCCAGAGTTATTCATCCTCATTACTCCCTGCACTTAATGCTGTCATATCACTTAAATTTGTACTGTAATTAGTGCTTGCTTACGTGTATGTCATCTTCCTCTGTAAGACTTGATAACCCTTAAGAACAAGTAATAGGTTTTATTTGTCCACGCATCTGCCCCAGAACCCAAATTAGCTCTCAGTAGGTGCTCAGCAAGTGCTTGTTGAATGAATAAATAAATAAGTTAATAAGCTGAATGCATGACTCTGATTAAATCCAAGGGAAGCAAAGAGAGAAAAGAAAGACAAGGTGAGGAGAAGGAAAATTTCTCAAAGAGTTAATTAGATGCCTAGAAGTCTATTTCGTTACTAAGAGGGCAGAGTTAGTAGATAATTTGAGGGGGGTGATCAGGGATTATCACTTAATAAGCCCTTCTCAGGTGTATCTTCCAGGAAGGGCTTCATCTTCTAATCTTCTCTGGAAGAAGAAAGGCTGTATCACTCTTATTTCTGATGAGCTCAGGAAAGGATTAAAACAAAACTGCTATGATTCTGCCTTCCCATCCAGCTACAGTTTCAGCTGGAAAGTTAGTCTGAGGGGGGCAGAAAATTCAGACTCGACACTAGGCATCAATGTGGACTGCAGTCCCTGGAGGGCCCCGAAGATTAAGGGAACACTCCCTGATCTTGGAATAAAAACAGAATGGAGAATCACATCCCTTGGGGTTGGGGATGGTATCTAAGAGGGGAGAGGACTGTGCTTTAGGGGAAGAAATAGAAAACATGGCCTCTTTGGAGGGCATCGCTAGGAAATACCCAGTTAATGCTGACAGCACCAGCCATATGGCATTTGGGCATGAAGATGATGGGGGAGAAAGCATCTCTCAGGGAAGGTGAACCTGGCTCTCTCAATGGCAAAGCTAAGTTTGAAATTCTACATCCCAGCCTGAGGATTCTTCCCTCTTAAGATTTGTTGGGTAGAGATGTTCTCTCTGCTAAGAATGCTTTTAAGAATCAATCCTGACAATTACCCCTGAAAAAAAAAAAAAAAAGAAAAAGCACCACCAAAATCCTGGCCATCCTTCCTTCCTTCAAGGCCTTTTTTTTTTTTATGTTTATTTATTTTTGAGAGAGAGAGGGAGAGACATCACAAGTGGGGGAGAGGTATATAGAGAGAGGGACACAGAATCCAAAGCAGGCTCTAGGCTCTGAGCTGTCAGTACAGAGCCCAACACGGGGCTTGAACTCACAAATGGTGAGATAATGACCTAAGCTGAAGTCCAACGCTTAACTGACTGAGCCACCCAGATGCCCCTCTTCAAGGCCTTTCTTATGCCCTACCTGGAAAAGTGATTCCCTGATTGCCCAGCTATGGCTGCTTCCCCATAGCAGTAGGGCCCCAGGGGCTTTTCAGGCCTGCTCTGAGATCCTCCAATCCCCACATTCAGACCTAGCCCCAAACCATTCTCTTGGCTAAATGTTGGTGATTTATTTAGTCTGGAGAGTATAAATTGCTTTAAGCAAACTGTTTGATATTCAGCATAAGGTTACAAAATATTGATAGTAGGACACAACATTTTATTGGAGCAATTACTATGTCCATTTTGCCCACATTGGCACCTATAATCTTCTCAAGATCTTTTGAAGCAGATCCTAGTTCTATAGCATTTTTCTCTGATGAGGAAACTGAGGCACAGAGTGGTTGTGTAACCTGAGATTGCACAGCGAGTAAATGACCAGGTTACAGCTAGAAGTCTGACCCCAGCAGTTTTAATCAATATATTCTGTACTAGGTACAGTAACTGAAACACAGTAAATGCTCCACAAACACTAGATGTTAATGTTATTTAAATGGGTTAAGCTCAGGTCCCCCCTAACCCTTGAAAAGGAGAGAAAGAAAAAAGAAATCAATCATTTATATGAATGAATCGATTTATACTCATCTCATTTAAATATTTTCCTTGCCTTGTACAAGGAGATTAGTGCCTACTTATAAACCTTTTTCATTATTTGCAGGTTATTTTAGTATTTATCACACCATATAATAATTATTTGTTTGTCTGTCCCCTGTACAAATCTGTGAACTCTTGGAGGACAAGGTTTTTTGTTTCTTTGTATAGACAGTAGCTGCCACAGAACTCTGAAGAGGTGGTCAAAAAACATGTTGTATGAATGGATGAATGAGCTAATCAGACCATGTATAATCAAAACACAAATGAATATTCCAGTCATAACTAGCTCAACATGGGCAAACCTAGTCCAGAATAGTGGTTCTTACAGGGTGGCCCTTGGCCCCACAGAATCAGCATCTTTTGGGACCTTGTTGGAAATGCACATTCTTGGGTCCCAACGAAGACCTCCAGATCAGAACTCTAGGGATGAAACTCAACACTCAGAAACTGTATTCTAACAAGCTCTTCAGGGGATGCCTGCTAAAGTTTGAGATACACTGCTCTAGGAAAACAAACAAAATAAGTCTGCCATGCATAGCCTCAGTTGCTATGCTGATGTACCCAGGAGCAAAAGGAAGAGAAACCTGAGGAAGGAGAAAGCCTTCCAGGTTGAGTGGAGGGGAGGAAAGATAACAGAAGGATGTGGTGAGAGGTGGAGAGGGAGGAGAAAGGGAGTGGGTGAGAAGGAGAGACTGATTCACCTTGAAATCTCCTGGGAATGAAATGGGTTCATGATCTCAGCTGGGTGCTGCCATAGCAACCGGTACAGCATCTCTAGCCACCCCCTGCTCTGCCCCCCAGAATAGGCAGGCACTAGACGTTCCTACGCTGAGGCCTGAACCTTGCAGAAGGATCTAAGCTTGAGTAGCAAGGTCGTAGTGAGGGGAAAACTTAAGGGAAAAGCCCCCCACATGGTGTCTGGCCCCCAGCTGGGTCACCTGCAAAGGCCATTTCTTTGTAAGGGCAGAAGGGTTATAGGTCCTGACAGGGAGTGAAGACACAGCAGGTACAGACACTTGGGTTTGCTCTAGGCTCATACCCTAGCACAGCCTGGCTTGGGTGGATGGCTCAGGTGCCCTGTAGGACACACTGTGAGAAAAGAGGAGCAACTTAAGAGGAAAGGAAGGGAGCCCACCTTCCTGCAGGGTTGGAAGCAGAAGAGGGCAATGAGGCAGGGCTCAGAGACTGGGGAAGGATTAGTCCAGAAGCCAGGGGAGGAGACCAAGTGGGGAAGTGGCACAGGAGCAGAACTCACATGAAGATTCAAGGCCAGAGACTCTGGGGGAAGAGCACAGGGACAATGAGAAACAGAAGGCTCACAAGATCATCTAGCCCTCTGCCGGGGATGGCTGGAGCTTCGAGGGCACCCACAAGGCAAACACACATCAAACTAGCTTCTCTAATAAAGGCAAGATGGGGGCTGCAGGAGGAGGACACGGAGATAAGCCAAACACACAATTCTCCATACATTCAATGGAAATAACTTAGTAAAAGCAAGTTTCAGCCAATTAGACATTAAAAGTAAAATATAATTGCTGTTGCTGCGTTTGTTTCCAAGAACTCTTATGATTAGACTAACAGGCTAGCATTAGAATTCTGAGCAAACTGCATGGAAGACTTAGTCTTGCCATCTCTTGATGTGAGAGAAGAAAGCAAAGTTGGAGAAGATAAATCAATAAACCGCCATGTTGTTCAAAGTATCTGCCCTCAAAAAATCCTTATGCAGCCTTGAACCCTTTTTGGGGAACAAGGAGGATGGGAAAGGATGTGCTGAGAGATTTCTCATATTTAATTTCTTTTAATTCTCATAATGACCCAATAAAGTTGTCATTATTACTCCCATTTTATGGATGATGAAACTGAACTCAGAGAAGTAGTAAAACAACGAGCCAGGATTCAAACCCATGTCTGCCTGACTTCAAAGACCATGTTCATTTGTCCACAATAGAGGACATGATTCTGTCTACAGTAATGGAGAGGGAAGACAATTGGTGGTCCGTATATTACTCAAGGACTGGAATGTTTATTCCAGCCCAAACTGGAGGTCTTTCATTGGACAGGTTACCTCTGTGAGGCACTATAGGACAGAGAGAAAACACTGGCCTCATCTCTTATTAGTTCTGTGATTAAATGGGCAAATCATTTAAACTCTCCATGCCTCAATTTTTCAATCTGTATAATGGGATGATAATCTCCATCATGGAACAGTGCTGTGAAGACCAAATGAGGAGTATAGTCTGATAGTTAACAGCCCATCTCGTAGTTGCTGTGCGTTCTTAGGTAAGTTACTTAGCTTTTCTGCCCATCAATTGCCTCACTTTTAAAATGATATGAACTAAAAAACAATGTAGCTAAAACACTCAACTCAAGGTATGGCAGGTAGAAAGCATTCTGCAGGTGGATACTATGTGTTCTAGCCAATTCTCTTCCTCAGAGAGGACACACTCCCATCTTCCTGCTGCTGGGAACATCTGCTTCTGAGAGCTCACAGCTGTGCCCCTCAGTGGAACTGCCTTTGTACCTCACATCTACCTACTTCTGTTGGTGTGGGTCAGTCCTCCCTCTGTCCAACTTTGGCCTCCAGGCTTCCTCAGGTATATTTCCCAAGGTAAACCCATACACATTATGCATGAAATTCTCCACTGCAGACCTGACTTCCGGGGACCTCAATCTGAGATAATATCTATAACTTAGAGAGTGCTCAATAAAGATTAATCGATAACAGTAATCGTAACAGTCTTCAAACTCAAAAGACTATGATATTGTATATGCAACCCTTGGAAACTTTATAAAATCATTGGCTGGTCTGCATATTCTTTGAGGAGAAGGACTATGTCTTGAATGTCTTTATCTTTCCTCCAAGCACCCTGAAGACAGCAGATCCTCTAGAAGCATATTTGATTTGTACAGGCTAGATTTCTATTCAGCTCAGAATCAAATCACCCAGCATGGGTTCAGAAGGTACAAATTTCATTTCCAGAATATCGACACACATGGCTCACAATCAGGGCACACAGTCTCAGCAATAGGAACTTTATAAATTAAGTTCCTCTGACAGATTAACTTTGTAAAAATGGGCCACACAAATAAAGCTGGGGAGTAGGTTATATAGGCTTCTGTTATTATTGGTTCTTTGAAAGTTAAATATTAAAACTCACATCTGTAAAGACAGGTGTTGCTGACCTGATCCTCCAAGCATCCCTATGAGAATGGTGTCAGCTCCTTGGAGGATAGCTGATCCCAGCAGAATTCTCCCTCCACCCCATCTCCTACCAAGGTGACACAGAAAGCCACTGACAGCGCTTGGAATAGAAGTGAGCTCCCTTATTCCGAGACTTGTATTCTTGGGTTACATTATACCCTTTATAACTAGCTCCTCTGGAATGTAGGTATAAAAGAGAAAATGCACACACATTATTCCTTCTGAGCCCTGTTTATTTCCCTTAGTGGCATCCCTACATTAGCTACAAGGTGAAGAGAGGTTGTGAAAAGATGTCTCATGGAGAATGTGTAGCTGCCAATACTGCATCAGCTCATTTAGTCCAAGGTGACTCTGGTTCAGTCTAAAGTTCTTGGGGCCAAACTAGGGTGAACTCTCCCTCAGGACTCCCAAACAGACTTGCTCTTACTTATACCCATCTCTCGCTTCGTGTGCTCTGAAATCCCTCCAAATACTGAGTTTTAGTGGGGCCTCGAGATCCACTGAGCAGTATTCCTCTCGCTCCATGAAACCTGAGGTCTGTGTGTGTGTGTGTGTGTGTGTGTGTGTGTATGTAGTGTATGTATATATATGCACTTATATATACACCTATATATGTATAGATATGTACACCTCCTCTCTCTGGGCTTGTGGAGTCAGGCAAGGAGTCCTGGGAAAGGCTGTGCGGGTCAGGTGTCACCCCTGGGGGCCCAGCCACCATGAATCAGAACAAGTGGGTAAATGGAAGGCTTCCTCAACTCTCTTCTTTCAGCTTCATTGAGCGGTAATAAAGTGGGCATTTTAATAGGTGAGCTTTCAGCATACTTCCTGGAAATTGAGGACCCAGCTTCTCCCTCTCCTCTCCTTCTCCAGGGTTCACTTCCCTCTGAGGGGCATCATCCAGCAGAGAGGCTAAAAGAAGTTCCTGGGCTGAAAGGTCCATCCTCACATCTCCACTAAGCCTACTGGAACAGGCCCCTGCCTCTGGGATACAGCCCCAGGCATTCCCTAGAACCTCAAACACTTCAGGCATCTATCATCTTACTGAGCACCAACTATGCCCAAAGCACAGTGTTGGGGGGAGCAAATGCCTGGAGAAAATTCCTGACCTCAGACAGCCTAAGATCCAGCCAGGGAGACTGGAAAGTGCAATGATTGATGGCATTACAAAGGATATACCCCCCAAAAAAGGCATTCAGAGAAAGGAGGATAGGGTCTGAGGGTGTGAGTGGTCCTATTAAACTTTCCCAAAAGAAAAGTCACCCTGGGACCTGAAATAGTCAAGCTCTTTGCAGAGAAGTCCATTCCCAGCCTGAGGCTTCCCAGACTCATTAGCACACAGCCGGGGTGCAGGACCACCATAATCGCCTAATTAACCAAGGACCACACATCTGGCTGGCACCCTTCCACCACCATAGGCACCAAGGCTGTGAAAATGTCCCTATTATGCAGTGTCAGGCCTGGTTGGTTTGTTCTTGGAGAGCAGGCCTCCAAGGGGCAACACCCAGCTGAGGGTGACAAAAACCAAGCTCCTGCCAGTCAGGCCTTCCAGCTACCTGAGGGCAATTCCAGCAGGTGCTGGCCTGTCTGGCTTAGGAAGAATTAGGTCAGAGTTAGGAAAACACAACACTACCACTTGGGAGGTGTGCAGGACTCAAAGCCAGTACATGTGGAAAGCCTAGCACATAGTAGGCAATCTACCGATATATATACACCTTTATGTGTGTCTACATATTGATTAAAATTTTAACTAAAGTTAGAAATCAGTTAATGGATGAATGAATAAATGTTAGGTCCTAAAAGTAGAGAGGCTAGAACAGGTGCAGTGGGTAGTGTCAATCACACTTTGTTCCATGGGGCGGTGAGGCAAGGAGTTCACCTCACTCGGCATCATGTAACTGTTCTTTAGCTGGTTTGAACAACAGTATTAACAAAGGTGTCCTAATCAGTGCTTAAGTTTTAAGCAATTACTTCAGTTTTTCTTGTGATATTTTAAACTGCAAAAGCAATGTGTATTAGGAATAACTGATAGTCAAACACTACAAAGATATGTAAAGAGAAAGTTTAGTTTCCCCTCATCTCCATTCCCATCCTGCTGTGTTTACACACGTGTTTATGGCCTGATGTGTACACTTCCCCCACCTACCTCCAACCACATTCAAACTTACGTATAGTGTTTTGCTATTTTTTAATGGAATCGTACTATACACATTACTCTATTTGCTTTTCTTATTTAAAACACGTTGGGAACGTCCCTCCAGGACAAACATATAGATTGAATTCATTAAAATAGACACACCACACAGGCATGCACATAACGAAGAACCACAGCAATGCAATATTCTACTGAACTCACTATTGATGTTTGTTTGTTTTTGTTTTCGGTGTTATAAAATAAGGCTGAAATATTCTCTTAGATATTATCTCATCAACCAGCTTTTTATTTCAATAGGTGGCTGTCTCAACAATGGGCTTTCACAGTCAAAGAGAACACTTGTTTTCAGTATTAATTCCTCCCAAGGTTGCAGCGATCCACCAAATACTCTCCACCAGAAATTCATCAATGTCTTATCCTCCACAAGCTCACAGGCACTGGATGTTATGACCCTTAAATGTTGGCCAATCAGATGGACAAAAATGGGTCCTATGTAATTTGCATTTTTCTGAGTATTAGTATCATTTCAGGTGTTCATTAGCCATATAGATTTCCTTTTCTTTGAATTTCTTGTTCACATCCTTTGTCCTTTTTTTCTAGGTGACTGTCTTTTTCTCATGAATTTGGAGAGACTCTTTTGTATATCAATTATATTAGAAGCTTGTTTTAGGTGTCATTTTTCTTAGTCTATCAACTGTCTTTTGACATTACTTATGGTGGGTGTCCTCTGCCACTGAGTAAATTGTAATTTCTATATAATCATTTCTTAACGTTGCAGAATCAAAATTAGCATTCCTACTGGAAATGAAAAGATTCATATTCTTTTCCCTTTCGGTCTTATTTGGGGGTGGCTCTGTTTCATGAATATTAAGATTTTGGTCTTACAGGTTGAATTACAGCTTGAAGTAAGACAATCCATATTATAGAAACTCCACAAGTGTATTTGACAAAAAAGTTAGGAGAAAATAATAGTAAAACAACTCCTCCGAACCATTAGAGAAAAAAAGACTGGGCACAAATTTCCACCAATATTCACTCCATGTAGAAGGCTAAGCAAAAACCATCCACTGCCGAGTGCCTGTCCCAATGCTGAAACTACTCAACATCAAAGTCCTTCCCACCAATGGATCTCAACCAGGTCTCTGATCCTGGTCATCTTTGGGTGGGCGTCACCCAAGCAAGCTCCTCTTCAGATCTTCATCTCCTTCGGCACTCAGCTCAGACACCTACACTTCCCTCACCTCCTTAGACAGAAGGACTCTGTGCTATCATGGGCCTCCCTGCATTTCCCAGTATTGCACTTACCTATCATTTGGTAATTATTTACCTGTCATGCATATTTATATTCCCAACACCTGTGACTGCACCTGACACAGTATTTGTTCCTCAAGCAGTTGTTAAAAGAGAGCAAAGCAAAAGAGCAAGAAATTGAGAACGAAGCACTAAACTCCAAAGCTGAATGTTCACAGTTGACTGCCAACTCAACATCAATCAGGAAAGAATGTTAAACATTGCTGAAATTACAGGGTAAGTTAATGAAAAAAAAGGAGAAAGAAAGAAAAAAGATTCCATTTACAAAAAGCTGATTGACACACAAAATGTCAAGAACATGCCTGGTTCATAAAGAAAGGCCCGCCTACACTTCAGGTTGTTGAACTGCCATTCTCCAGCTACCATGTTTCACTCTGGGACAAATGGTTTTTGGTCAAGGATAAAGTCTAAATATTCATTTTTCAGACTCTTAATGAGTTTTGGAATGATCACTACCATTTAGCCCTAACTGCAGCCAATTTTCTCTGAGTTAATCTTGACATCAACACCCCACCTAAAAGACTTTTCTATGATAAGAAAAAAAAAATGATTCATGTGATAGCATTCACTTCAAGCTCACATCTTCCAGAAGCGATATATTTTTAAATCGACTATAAGACTACAAAGAAGTTTGCCAATGAGCTCCTAGGAGAAAGAAATTCCAATTTTTAGTAGAGGAAAGATAATCTGGTGCACAGAGTCCTTCTTTAGGAATACAGCCCCTGTTTCCTCTCTGTAATTGCTGTGGACATTTACTTCCTGACTTAGTCTCATGTTTTCCCTGAAAGTGTTTCCATTCCTGGGGGTTGCTGAAGAATCTAGGAAAAGGAAAGCTTCTTGAAATACCCCAAAGATCATAATTGGACACACACCTTTGCAGAAGAAGCTGAGCTTTTCGCCTAGGGCAGGGATCCCCCGGGGCAGGTTATTGACCTTGGTCAGTTCATCTGAGGGACACAGATATCAGCACTTCATTGCTTCATCTAGCTTCTTGGTGTTTTTTTTTTTTTAAAGGATATGACTTAACTAGTCTTGTGATTCTGGCTTCCAGCAGTACAGAATATGTCTGATCTTAAATGTGAATTTCATAATACAGAAATAATTTAGTTCACTTTAGTACTAAAATGAATATGAACTAAATGTCAATAACAGGGTGGAGGAAGGCTAGATAGAAAGCAGAGGTGGGTTGACAAGACACTAAAACAATGAAATTATTGTATCAGGATTCCAAAAAGTTTAGCAACCTTTAGCCTCACCCACTTGATAAGCATGTTAGTGACACAGCTTAAACCTTATTCTCCCTAATTTGTAATAATTAGGAACACTGTGGAAGAAGTATGATGCTCCCAGATATATCTACCACCTTGAAAAACATTTTTATAAACTCTGGAATGCCTGGACAACATTCCCACATACATGAACTACTGTGCTGGACTGATGAACCCGCTCTCACCTACTCTGTGACCGCAGTCAATTCTTCCAGTCTACAGCTCTGTTCTGGCCTTCATCTGCTCACAGCTCTGCAGTAGCTATGCTCTGCTCACCAACTAGAGGCCATGAGCACAAGCATCTGGGCTTGATGTGCATGTTGAGCCTTACCTCTCCCACTCTCTGATAGGATCCCTGCCATATACCTAAATCTGACCTTGTGCAGTCCCTTGATAACATACTACATTTTTTAGATACAGGTGCTATTTCCTTCAACTGAGATTTCCACCTTACACATTCTATCCATTGCTAACTCTTCTCATAAGACCTAGTTCAATAGCTTTCTCTTCTGTAAAACATCTTATCCTATGCTATCCATCTTGAATCATAATTACTTGTAACCATCAAAGTACTATTGTAACACTGTAAATGCTACATAAATGTTTACTGAATGAGATGGATGTTTGTTGGAAAGAACTGAACTGAATTTTGAAATTTTTCATTGTTCTTTCACCCTAAAGCTAGAATGTTAATTATTTTTATAAGATTTTGTTCTTCTAGTCATAAAAGTAATACATGAACATATGAAAAGAAAAGCATAAACAGAAAAACGAAAATTACCCACAATCATCACCTAGAGATAACCACTCTCATTACCCTCTTAATTGCACATTTTACATCAATGCAATTAAATAAATTTACATATGGAAGTCCCACGCCCTGTGCATGTTTTCCTGAATTTAGATCAAGTCACATACTCTGTACTCACCCAGCATTTGGTTGACCAGAAATCTCTGCCAATGAGCACTCCTACATATCAACAGTACAATGCAAGCAGATGTTCTTGGTGATGACTTTGGGCCCAGCAAGTTTCTGAAGTGCATTCTCTGAATCATAAATTCATAGAACTTTATTTCGCAGAGTGACCTCAGAGAACATCTCCATTAATGCCACCTCTTTTCCCTCCTGTGCATTTGGTAGACAAGGCTAATCATTCAAGCTACTCTTCAAAGATGAGTTTAGACATGATATCAGAATCTTTTTCCAGGCAACTGTGTCCACTGACTAAAAACTGCATGTAGTGTGAAGCCTACCTGTCATCTGAGATTCCATCCCTCATTTTGCAGATGATAAAAGATCCTGAGAGAGACTAATCCCCCAAGATCCAAAAGCCCATGAGGAGCAGACGAGGAAGCAAACTCTCTAGTTTTGCATCATTTGCTTTATATCACACATCTAAGAAAGATGAGATTTGTTTTGTATTATTTGAATTTAAAAGGTATTTTATTGCAGTTTGATTTTTTAAAATTTATAATCTACAAAATCTATACAAGTCTTAAAGACTGTATTTGATTAAACAGAAATTTATAAGTTTATACCCCTGCTTCAGACAAATCCCCCTAATCATTTAACCATTCAGCAAATATTTGAAAACCTGCTCTGTGTCTATTCTCTGCTAAACTCTGGCAGAAAAAAATCATTTAAGGTATAGTCCTTGTCCCTAAGGAATTTACTGTGTAATTTTTAAGCAACCACTTCAGATCTCACCCTTTATTCTCTGGACCCAGCCCAAATGAACTTCCAGAAAAGATGTGGGGGGGAAGTGGAGACAACAGAAGGATGAAGAGTGAAGAGCTTCCCCACTCTTACGGTCTGCATTGTGTCCCTCCAAAATTCATACTCCCAGTATGACCACATGTGACTATATTTGGAGATAGAATGTATTTAAACAGGTGATTATATTAAAGCAAGGCCATTAGGATGGGCCCTAATTCAATCTTCCTATGGACACATGAAGGGACACCAGGTATGCACATACACACTGAGGACACAAGAGAAGGTGGGCATCTGCCATCTGCAAGCCAAGGACAGAAGTCTCAGGAGAAACCAAATCTGCCAACACCTTCATCTTGGACTTCTAGCCTCAGAAGGGTGAGAAAATAAATTTTCTGTGCCACACAGCCCGTGGTAATTTTTGGCTTCTCTAGCAAACTAACACAGCTATCAACTACTCTAACATTGCCCTCATAATCAAGGATGGCTCAATAATGAAAAAGCCTTGACTCCATGAAATAGAATAGTCCTCTATTGAGCCAAGAGCTGGCTTTCCAAGATACTGTGAAAGACTCTTGGGGGAAGGAAATAGAGGGTCTTGGATATGCCAAGCATAACTTGAGAATGGAAACAGGCCTGAGACAGCTCTGATGGATCTGTGCCAAGGAGAGTTGGTAGAGCCCTTGTCAAACAAACATATGCAGGAGAAAGGAATAGGGACTCTGTGACTCAAGGACACTATAATTAGTGTAAGGGCATTTTGAGCTGTGAGAGGTCCTGTACAGACTGTCTTAGATCAGCAGAGTCCTGTATGCCCCTTGAGAAGAGCATATACTCATGGTGGGCCTGACATGACCCTCATCACAGATGACAAAGCTGGCTCTATGAATAGATGAGACCACTTGGCACAGGCAAAGGCTCTGGCAAGGGTCAGGGTCCACCCCACCCCACAGAGCTAGTAGTGGAAAATATCCCCTTCCCCTCCTCACACTACCAATACTTGCTCCAGGGTCTCCAATGGCTACAGAAGAGATATACAAAATGCAGCACAAGACAACATGGGAGTAGCAAAGCATAATTTCTGGAAATATCAGTTAAGAACTTGAGATATGCCCTGCCACTCACAAGCTGGGTGACACAATTGGTTCTTCAGCCTCTCAGCATTTTCGTTTCCTTACCATAAGATGGGGATGATGATACCAATCTCATAGGGTTGTAATGAGAATCAAGTATAATAATATATGGTCATGTTTTAAATCATTAAAGAACTCCATAAATGCTAGTTGCCCTAGCAATTATTAAACTTACTTACTACACCTTCTGCTTATCTAAATTCTGTCCTCTCTTATTGACAGATTGACTTGCAATGTGGACATGCGTTTTATATTTAGTTAGACTTGAGCAACTGTTCAACTTTGAACATATGTTCAACTTTTTCCTGTCTCCCCTTTCTATGTATTAGAGGACTGTGGAACCCAAGCAGTGTAAACACTTAACAAGCACCTAATTGGCTAATATACAGACAATATATTGACTCTCTGGTTCCATGTCTTTCCATTAACCATAACTAGCACACTAGGACTCAACTTTTCTAGCCTATGGCCTTCCTTTACTTCTCTACCACAAGTTACCTCATAACCCAAGCCAGACAGCATGGTGCTACCAAGATAGCTTTCTAGAACATTATTTTTAAAACATTCAATCTCTTATGCAAAAAGATTTTTTCAGCTGCTAACTGCCCATAGCATAAAGTTCTAACTCCATAGTTTTACATTCAAGGCCTCACAGAATATAGCACACCAAGCACACATTATTTGTCACTACCTTCCTACATGGATTTTCTACTATGGTCAATGTGGCCTGCTCATTGATGCCAGACAATAAGTACTTGCTGAATAAGTAGATGGATGTTTGACAAGCATCAAAGAAATGACCCGATCATACCCAATTCTGCCTTTTTCTTTTTGTTCATGCTTCTTCTTACCTCCTGGAGTGTCTCTCTGTCTTAGGGTCCCTGACTATACATGCTTAGTATATATATGGTGCTATTTAGAGTTGTTATGTACTGCTTGCACAACCACATATGGAAGACTTTCTCCTCCTTCTTTTACTTAAGTGCTTCCACTCCTCAAAGACCAGCTCAAGCCTCATATCCTGTGGGAACAAGACTTCTGATTCCATGGCACTCAAGAGTCTCTCTCTTCTCATATTCCTCATGGCACACACTGCCTTTGCTGTGCCCTTGGCTTCTAGCACCCTCCATCTTGCATTATTTATTGTTTGAACTTTCATATAAGTCCATTAGATAATAAGTCACTTAAAAGGAGCCTCTAAGTCTTTCACCTCTTTGCACCCCCAGTGCCCACCACATTACTATGACTGCAGTGCAAACCATGTGGGACTCTTTTGAAGGAAATACCTTCTGACAACAAGTTGGGAGAAGCTTTCTTCCCAGTTTCATGGGCAGTGTTATCAGTCCGAGTATGCTTTGATCTGTGTTTACTCTGGCCCATTTGTCAACTCTATCTCAAAGTCTCACCTTGAGATGAATGAACCCTAAGAAAAATGAGAAATGAATTCAATTGCACATGTCAGCCCATGTCTCAACATGTGGATGAGGGGGTGTCAGCACGGTGAAATGACATTATCCAGGTGAGTTGTATCTGCATATCTGTCACAGCAATCAGGATGTGCTCCCCTTCACAGCAAGGATAGCGATGACAGCTGACTCACCACATGAGGCTGCTTTCCCAGTAGCAAGGCTGGCTTATGCCGACCTATTCCCCTGCTCTCATGAGGCTAACCTGTAGGGTTAACACATACTTGTACTATATTATATAGCTAGCCTGGCTAGTGGCCCTGAAATAATTCAGTGCCCCCTCCTTCAAATAAGAAAGCCTATCTGGGCCATATCCAAATGGAATGCATAACAGCTTTGCTCCCATCTAATTTTCATGGCCATCTATATGCTATAATAATGATATAATCATAACATAATATAAACAAAATAAAAAATAATAAAGCCATTTATATGCTACAATAACCCAGAAATATTATGTTTATCACAAACCTCTTCTCTGAAGTTCAGAGTCAGATATCCAGCTACCTATTCAAATTCCTTTGTGGATGGCCAATATCTATCTCAAACTTAACATATTTAAATCTGAGTTCCTAATATCCCCCTTGCAATGCAATTCTACTAGTTGTTCAAGGCAAAAACCTTCAAATCATTCTTGACTTATCTCTGCCTCTCACATCCAGTTTCTGTCCATCAATAAATCTATCAACCTTTCCTTCAGAACCTTTAGGATTTCACTCCTCACCACCCATATTGCTGCCATCCTGGGTCCAAGGCACCACCATCTCTTACTTGGACTATTGTAATAGCCTCCTACCTGGGTCTTCCTGCTTTTACCTTTGTCCTCTTCCAGTCTACTCTCAACATAGCAACCAGACTGACTCTGTTAAAGTGCAAACTGAATCACACCACTGCCTTCTTCAAAGCTCTCCAAAGGCTTCCTGTCTTACCCTCAAAGGCTCATCATGACTTACAGCATCCCACATCATCTGACTCCATATCTGACCTCATCTCCAACTATTGCCTCCTGTTGATAAGCTCCATCTACACTTTCCTCTTAGCTCTTCCTTAACCTCTCTAGATCTATTTCTACCTCAGGGCTTTCACATGTCCTGTTCCTTCTCAAAATGCTTTTTCCCTAGGTATGCATAGGTCTCAATCCCTACTTTCTTCAGGTCTTATCCAAAAGTCAACTTCTTTTTCAGGCCTTTTAGAAAATCACATTACCAGACCCTTCTACCAAACCTGCTGATACCCCCAAGGATTATATCCCTTTTTATCATACTATGTATATCATTTATTTATTTACCTTTTATATTATTTAGAATATAAGTTCCATGAATGCAGGTATTTGGGTTGTTTTGCCCCCTGCTGTATCCCCCATTACCTAGATCAATGCCTAGTACATAATAGATGCTTGATAAAAATTTGTTATATGAATAAACCCTAATTGAATAAACTGAAATCCACTTATTTTACCAGTTACAACTGTATATTTATTGAATCAAAAAATTTTATAATCTTGAAGTAAGGACTTCAGAACCATATTAAGCAGGTACTCTGAAGAACATGTTAAAGAGTAACGTTGAAGGATTTTTTTTTTTTACTAGCAGTAGCTATGTATTTGGTGTCCATTCATCCAATATTTATTGAGCACCTATTATGTGCTAGTTACTGAAATAGGTGTGGGGATACAACATTGATCATGGCAAATATGTAGTCTTTGACCCCTGAAATTTACAATCTAGCAGAATCCAATTTTCACTTTTTTTTTTTTTTACCAAGTAATGGAATGTCTCTGGATATTAGTTATGTTATCTATAAAATATGAACAAGGATGCTTTACCTACCCAAAGACAGAGGACCTAACCAGATGATCTTCTGATGTCCCTTCTACCACTGTGAATCTTGTCTGGCATGTCCACTGTCATCATCTCTCCAGCATCTTCCTACTTTTCCTAACAATGTTTCTGGTTCACAGAGTTCCCCTGTCTCACAAAACCACATAAACATAGACATATAGCCAATTCATACTTGGTTTATCTTTAACATTCAAAGCAACATTGTAGGCAAATTAAATGTCATGCAGGGACTCATTGTCTGCAGCTTTGGGCCTCATAGACAAGGCAGGGAGGAAAAGCCATGTTGAGTTTAGAGTCTTAAAAAAAAAAAAAAAAAAAAAGGAGCTGTCATGCAGATCCAAGAAGCTTTTCTTCCCACACTGAAAATAAACTCCCTCAGCTCTGGGACTCACCCAGCTAAATGTGGACAAAGCAGCAGTCACCCAGATGACATGAAAAGTCCTAATGGTACTTCCAATGGAGTCATTGTGCTAATACCACATCACTCTGTCACTGTCACAACGTTGTGCCCCTTAAAATACCCAGAGTCATTTGGGCTCTTTTGTAATGGAGAGAGGTGTGGGAGGCAATCGTTCCTTGGGAGAACACTGACAAGGAGAGGCTGATGAGGATGTTGGCAAAGAATATGTTATATACTTAAGCCAGCAGCACCTCTCACTGTTATAATTGTGAGTGATGGGGTGGGGAGGAAGGGAAGCACAAGTCCTTGATGGGGGCATTGGTATAAAGCAGATAAGCATGAAAGCTGGCTAAATCACAGAGAGTCAGAGAGGCAACTAAACACAGAGCAAAGATGCCCAAAGGAATTCCATCAATTCACTTGTGGCTGGACAAACTCAGATCCCGACTATTTCTGTTTCAACTCATGCTCTTCACAAAGACCTAGGTGCCCATTCACTCTATTTTCTGGTGAAACACTTAGGATATGTGAAGTACTACTCCAGGTACAACTTACCACAATGAACAAGACAGACACTAAAGGTGCCGATTAAAAGACAAAAATCACTTTAAAAAAACACCCCTTAAATATAAAGACACATAGAAAGGTTGAACAGAATGGCATATTAAAACCTCCAAAATGAGAACAAAATAATAAACTTAAAAATAAGTCTGCAATACATAAAATCAACAAAATCAAGAATTGGTTCTTTGAGAAGGATAATAAGTTTGATAAAACTCTATCAAGACTGATAAAAAAATAAAAGAGATGAAAAGGCAGAGATTACTAATATCAGGAATGAAAAAAAGACATTACTGCAGATCCTATGAACATCAAATAAGATAATGAACAACTGTATGACAACTGTATGCAACTAAATTTTAAAATTAAGATGCAATGCATAAACACTTTTTAAAATATGACTTAAAATAACCAACACAAGAAGCAGGAAAGCTCAAAAGCTTGATGTCTAGCAAAGAAATTAAATCTATACTTAAAAAAGATCACAAAAACAAAACTTGAACCTTATTAAATTTTTTCTATATGGATCCTGTTTGCATTGATCACAATTTTTCTCCTTCATTTTTTCAATACAGTGAATTCCATTAATTAATTTTCCATTGTTAAATAAACTTTCAAGTTGGGTAAAACCAAAATAAAGCTTTAAAAAACCCCACCAAGCCCAGATGACTTCATGGGTGAATACTAAGAGGAGAAATAACCCTAATTCTTCAATCTTACAAATTCTTTCAAAGAATAAAGAAGGAACATCTTGTTTCAGGGAGAAACAAACCCTGATATCAAAATCTAACTAGGACATTTCAAGAAAAGGAAAATTACAGGCCAGTTCTATTAGAAACATAAAGAATAAAATTTTAAACTAGAATATAACAAGTTAAACCCAGTGATCTGGAAAAAGCATAGCACAATAAAGTTCGTATTAATCCAGCATTGAAAGTTTAACACTAGAAAAATCAGTGTAATTCATTATATTAAAATATGGGCAAAAACTAATATGATCAATGCAATAAATATGAGAAAATGAATTTAAGGAAGTTCAATCTCTATTCATGATAAAAAAATTATCAATTTAGGAATAGAAAAAAACTTTCTTAGCCTAAAAAATATATATATGAAAAATCTACAACAAACATATTTAAGGAAATATTAAAATGAGACTCTTTCAATGAGACTGTAAATAAGAACATTCATTTTTACCACTTTGATTTAATTTATAGTAGGGGTCCTAGTCATTGCAATAAGACAAGAAAAATAATGGTATAAAGATTGGAAAGGAAGAAATAAACTATCATTATTTGTACCTGGCATGATTACAGATGTAGAAAATCCAAAAGGATTTTCATATATACTATTAAAATACATAAGTGATAGAAAGTGTTATTATTATTATTAAAAATAATGCCAATTATAACATTAAAAACATTAAGAAAAGATACATCTGACTTCTCCATAGCATACTACAAAACATTACTGAGAAAAAGTAGATATAATATATAGAGGGATATACTATGTGCATGAATGGGACAGCTCTGTATTGTAAAGATGTTGATTCTCCTCCAAAATCTATGGATTCAAAGCAGTTCTAGCAGGAATTTTTGTAATGGAAATTGACAAGTTAATTCTAAAATATATACATGGAAATATTAGGGAATATACACAACGGAAATAGCTAAGACAAATTGGAAAAAGGAGAACAAATTTGGAGGAATTACACCACCTCACATCAAAATTTATTATAAAGCTCTAATTATTAAGAAATGATGGTGTTTGGTGCAAAGAGACAGAATACACCAGGATAGACTGTCCATAAATAGACTCATACACACATAGCCGCTCAATTTATGATAAAAGTGGTGTGATAAGTAGCTTTTTCAGCAAATAGTGTTGAGTCAATTGGATGCTCATATGAAAAAAAATTTATTTATTTATTTTGAGAGACAGAGCACATGAGCAGGGGAAGGGCAGAGAGAGAGGGAGAGAGAGAGAGAATCTCAAGCAGGCTCTGCACTGTCAGCAGCACAGAGTCTGATGCAGGACTCAAACTCACAAACTATGAGATCATGACCTGAGCTAAAATCAAAGAGCCAGACACTTAACTGACTGAGCCACCCAGGCACCCCTGGAAAATAATGACTCTTAACTCCCATGTGCAACATGCATAGAAATAAATTCTGAGTGCACTGAAAACTAATTGTGAAAAATAAGCCAGTAAAACTTCCAGGAAATAAGGCAGGAGACTACCTTAATGACCTTGAGGTGGGAAAAGTTCCTCAATCAACCTGACACTTTTGTGTATACTCAAAAAGTGAAGGGAGGGGTATATCTTGCCTGGCATTGTAGGTCATAGTAGATAAGAAGGAAAGACCATTTTAAATGTAATTTGCGTGTGTGCATGCATGTGTGTGCACACTTCTACACTCCATGGGAGTGTCCCAAATAACTGCTACTAAAGAAGGCCCAGAAGCTGGTGGCATCAAACCAGAAAGGGTCAGTGCCAAGGGATACTGCTTGGGGGTCAGACAAACTTCTAGGAGGGATAAACTTCGTTGAGTAAACTCCATATACTCCAGAGTCTGGACCTGAGCATGGGTTGCTTACAAACATGATTCATTTACCCCAAGAATTTATTTCTGAGGTCAGACTCACCATCAGCAAACTTTCCAATGACAGAACTATATAAGAACCATGGGCCATATATGCCCAGGATAACCCATCACTTTCCCACAGAGAAGCTACCTGTGAAGCCAATTTCTAATTGAAATATTTCTAATTTCAATTTCTAATTGAAATATTTCTCAGAACAAGTTGAGTCACATGATTAGAAAGGTCCGTGGCATTAGCCACTTCTCTCCAGGAGAGTAGAAGCCCCAGATAGACCTGGAAATCTATTCCTTAGGCAAAGAACCTCCTGCCTTACAGATGCTGGGATGGGTCCTACCTATGCTTTTCTCCAGGCTTCTTCTTTCCCTTGCTTCCACAGGTGACCAGCACCCCTCTGAGGGCCACATTTTCTTCAGGTATGTTCATCAACCAACAGTACTGTGATTTGTCCTGGGAGGGAGACTGGAACATGATTTAGCAATTTCTACTCTTAGCTTTGTGCACTGACATTCAGAAGGAGATCTTATTTCTCTTATTTTTGTGTGTTTAGAGGATAACTTATTTTACCTCCTGCATGCAATAAAGAAACAGTTTTTCCATAGCTAAAATTTGCCAAGGGTAACAGAGAGAGCTGGTTGCATTCCAGAATGACCAGATACGGTGGTCCTCATTTAAGAATTGTAACATAAGCCAACTGGCAATGAAAAATCTGCTAACCACATAGTTGCACAACCACAATGTTGTGGTTTTTAATACATCAGAATAATTATGGCAGTAAACATGACACCACTGGTTCTTCCCAGCTGCCAATACTGGGGCCAGAATGGGGCCAGGGGCTGGTTGCTGATTGAATCTACAAATCACCAAGTGAAATAGAGCCTTTGGAGGTAGATCTATATCATGCTTGACACCTCTGTGTACCTCAAGTCTATCTTATCCTTGAGAAATGAAGGCTGCTGTCTGGCTTGACAGCAGAGGTGTACCTGCCCAGAACACCTCACCATGTGCCTGCTGATAACTGACAAGGTCTTCCATTCTCTGATTAGAAGTAAGTGCTTAGTATGAATTGTTTTCCAAGAGAGAATATTGACTTAAAATCAAGCAAAGTGTAAGCAACTAAAATGAGTACCTTTCCTTAGAGCAGTGCCCACAATGGTACCCAGTACAGTGAGCATGTAATAATTATCACTTGATGGAAGGAAGGAAGGAAGGAAGGAAGAAAATTTGATAGGAGAGGTATCGAGTGACAAAACTGTGTTGACCATGGTGATGGGAGTGGGGACTTTTACAAAAGGTGTATTTAGGAAAGGAAAAGAAGGTTCGCAGCTATAAGACACATTTTACCATACTTCCAAGGTCTGGCTCTGATGCTCATGACCGTGGAAGTGGATTTAGCATGTGAACTATTCCCTAGGAACTACTATCCATGAGGCGGCAGGGCTTTCTTACCAGGGTGGAGGTAAGGGCATGGACTGAGGAATCCTCAAAGAGACTTACGACGTGATCTTGGTTAGTTATTAACTTCTCTAAATTTCAGTTCCCTCATCTAAAAAATGGTAATGATGCTGCACTGAAGTTGTTGTAAGAGTTGGAAATAATAGATTTAAAGACCTCAACATAGTGCCTAGTGTATAGTAATAGTTCAATAGCCATTTTCCATAGCTTTTATTTACTCCAAAGCAACGTTCTATGCTGCTGTGCATGGGACTGAGCTGGCCTCAGAATGGCCTCACTAGAATGAGTCAAGATGTTCCACAGAGGTTCCACAGAGACTGAGAAGCTCACCACAAAACAGGGCTTTCTTGAGCTTCAGAACACCAGAGTTGACAGAGCTACCTAAGTATGTGTCTTTGCAATTACGACTTTTGATGATCAAGTTCACAGGCCTGCTTTCAACTCTTTCAGTGATTTGAGCGTGAGAAACAATGTTTGCACTGGAACATTTTACTCTATTCCAAAAACGATTAAAAATATTTGGCACATCAAGCTGGTACACAACACTGTACTCTGAGACTGGTTGTCTTTTTTAAAATAGGAAAAGTAGGGGGTGTCTGGGTGGCTCAGTCGGTTAAGCATCCAACTTTGGCTTGGGTCATGATCTCACAGTTCCTGAGTTCGAGCCCCTTGTCAGGCTCTGTGCTGACAGCTCAGAGCCTGGAGCCTGCTTTGGATTATGTGTCTCATTCGCTCTCTGTCCCTTCCCCATTTGTGCTCTGTCTCTCTCTGTCTCTCAAAAATAAAGAAATGTAAAAAAAAATTTTTTTATTAAATAGGCAAAGTAAAAAGTTCTATAGAAAAAGAAACGTTCTTGGTATTTCCCAACAAATCCTCATATACATTTCATATATAGAACCCTAATTACCCAAAGACATGTTTGGAAGGAGACTTCTCAACTTTATTCGCTTAGGTCACTCATCTATGATTTGGGATAGGAATGAGAGGAATGGCTGGGAAAATTTTGTGTAGGTACTATGAAAGGGCTGATCTTTTTTTTTTAATATTTATTTTATTTTTTGAGAGAGAAAACGTGTGAGTGGGGGAGGGGCAGAAAGAGAGAGGAAGACACAGAATCTGAGGCAGGCTCCAGGCTCCGAGCTGTCAGCACAGAGCCTGACACGGGGCTCGAACTCTGTTTAAAAAAATTTTTTTTAATGTTTTATTTATTTTTGAGAAAGAGAGAGAGACAATGTGAGCAGGGGAGGGTCAGAGAGAGGAGACACAGAATTGGAAGACAGCCTTTAGACTCTGCGTTAGCTGTCAGCACAGAGCCTGATGAGGGGCTTGAACCCACAAACTGTGAGATCAGGACCTGAGCCGAAGTCGGACGCTTAACCAACTAAGCTACCCAGGCGCCTCAGGGGCTTGAACTCTGGAACCGTGAGGTCATGACCCAAGCCAAAGTCAGATGCTTAACTGACTGAGCTGCCCAGGTGCCCCTCAACAGAGGTTTCACAGTAGCCCAATGTGGGGCTCCAACCCACAAATCGTGAGATCATGACCTGATCCAAAGTCAGACGCTTAACTGACTGAGCCACCCAGGCATCCGGTGAATGGACTGGTCTTCAGGAAGTCTACTCAAGCCACAAGCCTTTTCTTGCAAAACATGGGAAGCAAACTATCAGGAATTTTAAAGTAAGATCTGTTACAGGTCAGGAAAATGCTTTCTACATACCAAACTGACGGGGCTTTTCCCAAGTTTTCCTGACCATCTATCTAATGAATATCTATCTATCCAACTTGTGTTGGAATCTCTGGACCAGCTTCAAGTACAAGGTGGTTGTGGTAAGGGTGGAGATGTGCTCTGTCCTACTAACTCTTCTTTAATGCCATCCAAGACCAATTAGGAGTTCTTGCTAAGGAACCACATCCAGGTGGAACAATCCCTTGACAATGCTGGCTTTGCCCACTTGAGTTTGAGATCCATTTATGCCACTTATCATCTGTGTGACCTTAGGCAAGATACTCACGTTCAGACTCAGTTTTGTTATCTATAAACTAAAGCTAACAGTAGTTCGATCGCACAAAACTGGCATGAGAATTAAAGGAGATAATACACAAAGGAACTAAACCATAGTGCTTAATGACATAATGAATACATGATTAGGATTTCTTTTAGATCATTTAGCAATTTTCTTACAACTTGCATACAAGTTCTCAGGCAAAGCCCTCACTGACTACCCGCCCTGTCCCAGAGTCCCTTCTACCACACTGCATCTGGTGTGCCCTATTCATTCGCACTCTCTGTTCCTCTCTTTTCTGCCACATGTGGGGCTATCATTCCTAATGCTTCCCCATCACACCTGCCCGTTTTCTGTTTGACGACCCCTCTCAAAATTCATCATGTCCAAACATCTTGTCTCCAGTTACCATTGACAAAAAGAAACAAACAAACCACAAAAATTTCTCAAATAAGAGGTTTTAAGGAAAGGAGAATAGAAGGACCCCGCCAGCCTGAAAACAAGCAAGCAAGCCCCACTACCTTTCTTTCTCCAGGGCCCTCATCTCCTGGGGTTATGTTTTACTTGGTTTGTCTTATTTCAGGCCTAAACCCAAGGAGCACCTCCAGTATTTTTACTTGGTCTCCATGGGGCCCTGATGTGCCTTTTGTGCTTAGTGGATGTTAAATAAGAGCTAGCATTATAATAAAGGAATGGCACCAGCTAGATGGGCAGGAAGTGGTCCTGCTTGGTAAAGCAGCCTTTCAGGTGCTAAGGAAAAAGCCAGGGGAAAAGATTCCCTCTTCATTTCTTCCTCCTGAGCTTTCCACACCCTGGCTGTGTCCCTGGGGTCCCAAACCGCAAGCCTGGTCCAGGCTGCTGCAGAAGTGTTGGAATACAGTCAGGAGACACCACCACCCCAGCCCTGCAGGCTGAGAAGCCTCAGTCCATCAGTCCTGACTCTTACGCTAATAACGTGGGGTCAGGGATGTGGAAGGAGCCCCCAAAGACAAGAAGGCAGGCAGTGGCAGCAGCGGTGCCCCAAGGGAAAGAAGAGACAAGCACTGGTTACAAAGACCCCTGGTATAGGACTAGAAGACAGGAAGGACATAAAGGGGCAAGCAAAGGGATCCTACCCAGAAATGCCAGGATTTGGGCTGTCTCCGGGTGTCCTATGGACACACCCACTGGTTGACAGCCTCCAAATCCAAATCTCACCCGTTTCCAGTGGTTCCTCATGTTCATCTAGCACTTTCCATCCTCGCTCAGCCATCATTCAGTCTGGGTCCCCTGTCTCGTCATAACAGCCCCTAATACAACAGCTTTCCAGCCACTCTTTGCTTCCCTCAACCTGACCCACATACCTCTGCCTGAAACATTTCTCCACACATGGTTTTCATAGTGGATCTTCTCTTTTGAAACATCTTCCCTAGCTTCTGTTGTCAGTAGGAGTAAAGCCAACCTTCCAAGCCTGGCTTGGAAGCCTCTCATGGTTTGGTTGAGATTACCTACTTCTTAAACCCTATTTTCCATTGGTTTCCTCAGCTGCCCCTTAAATAACTTCCAGCCTTTCTGTTCTTCTCACACCATCATCCTCACCTGGACATCCCCATTGTTCATTGTTCCTGTTTCGCCAACTATCCCCATCTGTGCTGCCCCTCCCCCATTCATTCTCAGTCCTTCTCTGTGCCCTGAGAGGGTGGCCCCTTCAAACTTCCTCACCTGGCTCCTTGGCCCTGTTGCTTCTCACTGGAAGCACCTGCAGCAGGAGAAAGTTGGATGTGTGTCCTTCCCAGCTCCCTCCAGCTTCGGGGCAGCAATCCCTCTGTCTGGCAGTCCATCCTGCTGCTCCCAGCTCTCACTGGGGCTCTGATAACCCCTGTCCTCCCCTGGCTCCTTCAGACCCAGGAAGGAGTGGAAATTATGTCCCACGGTAGCTGGTCCCTGGGATCTAAACACCCCTCGTTGGCCCTGTCCGCATCTCTGAAATACTCACTCTATTAAATCCTCTTCAAGCCCCAGATGAAATTGTTTTCTGTTCCCCATCAGGATCTGCCTGAAACACCATCTTTCCAGCCTCATTCCAAATCCCACCTCCTCCAAGAAACTTTCTTTTCCGCTGTAGTTAAGAGTGACTGCTCATCTCTTGCCACTCCCCAACATTCTTACTTAATTCCAACACTCTTATGGAGCTTTATGGTTTTCAAAGTATTTGACATAAATGAACTCATCTTTTCCGCACAACAACCCTGAAAGATAGACAAGGTATTATTACCATTAATAAGCTCATTCGCATTTTGCAGAGAGCTGAAGCTTCTAGAGAATACAGAACCATGGCAGAGAACACGCAGCTACCAGGTTGTCATAATGCAGGCAATTTGGGCTACAGGATGAACTGAAATCCCACAGATACAGGCCAGTATTGAAGGGGGAGGAAGATGCATCTGGCCAGACAGGGGCTGGGAAGTATCTATGTATATTCAAGATGCAAGAAAATAAAACCCACTGCATGTGTGACCACAAAGTGGAAGATACAGTCCTCAAGAAATACATAAATCTATTTGGGGGAAAATGCATGTGCACACATGCTGATAATATACCACAAAACAGAACAGGACTAGGTAGGAAGGGGCCTTAAGGCCAAGTGCTCTTGGTTACACCTTTCTCAATGTCCTGCTCCACCTCCACCCTGCACTTGAATCAAAGCACCTTGGACAGAGGTGTTCAAGACAAATTCATTCACTTGTTGAGTCTCTACAATGGAGTGCCATATCCCAGAGACAGTACAGTGAACAGAACAGACACAGCCAGCTTTCATGGGGCTTACGATTAGTAGCAGGAATGGTATTACATAAAACATTACACAGGGGCACCTGAGTGGCTCAGTCAGTTAAGCCTCCAACATTGGCTTAGGTCATGATCTCATGGTTCATGAGTTCAAGCCCGGCATTGGGCTTTCTGCTGTCAGCCCAGATCCTGCTTTGGATCCTCTGTCTTCCTCTTTCTCTGCCCCTTTCCCACTCTCTCTCTATTTCTGTCTCCCCTTCTCTCTCTCAAAAATAAATGAACCTTAAAAAAATTACACAAATAACTGGAATAGTACAATGATGGTATAAGTGTTCCAAAGGAAAATAGAAGGAGTCATGTGTATGATTTCCTGGGAGAACTGACTTTGTTTAGGGCTGGTGCTCAGAAAAGATTTTCCTCAGGGTATGTCCTTTAAACTGAGATCTAGGGGCACCTGGGGGGCTCAGTTGGTTAAGCACCTGACACTTGATTTTGGCTCAGGTCATAATCTCACAGTTTGTGAGTTTGAGTTCTGTTTGCACTGACAGCACAGAGCCAGCTTGGGGTTCCCTGTCTCCCTCTCCCTCCCTCTCTGCCCATCCTACACACACACACACACACACACACTCTCTTTCTCTCTCTCTCTCTCTCTCTCTCTCAAATAAACTTAAAAAAATCAGTTAAAAAAATAAACTGGGATCTAAAAGATGAGTAGAAGTTTAACCAGAAAGCGAGGAGGCTACTGAAGAAAGAAATTCCATATTCAAACTTTCTGAGGATGGTGATGCTGGGAGGTGTGTTATTCTAACAAAGGCCAGCATGGCCGCAGCGCAAAAAGCAAGTGCCAGCAAGGCTAGAAAGGCTAGCAGAGGCCATATACCTTGCAGATCATGTGCCATTACAGAATTTTGTCTAGACTTCAAGTGCAACAGGAACCCAACAGAGCATTTGAAAAGGGAAGTGACACGGGAGATGTGCATTGTTAAATATCATTCTGGCTGCAGAGTAGACCGTGGATTGAAGAGGCACAAGAGAGAAAACTGGAGTGGCAGTCAGGAGGTGCCTACTGTCATCCAGGGACAGCCATTCAGTTGCTGGACCAGAGTCACTGTGGCAGAGAAGGAGACCTGGGGACTGGGACCTATTTTGCAGGGAATGTCCATGAGACTTGGTGTTCAATGGACACACAAAGTGAAGGAGTGGGAGGAAACAAGGATGACAAGGAGGTTTTTGGCTCATGCAACTAAACAGTTGGTGGGGCTCTTGTACTGGGATGGGGGACTGGAAAACAGGACAGCAGGAAGATCAAGACTTCTGTTTAAGGCTTGTTAATCCAAGGTATTTAGCAACGGTGCTGGCAGTAGGTAATTAGCTATACACGCCTGGAGCTCAGAAGAGAGTTCTGAGCTAGAAATATAAAATAGAGTCATCAGCGTATAGTAAAGGGACTTTCAACAGTATCCCCAAGGGAAAGGGTGTATGAGAAGAAATGAGGGCTCAAAGGAGAAGCAGCAACAGAAAAATGGAAAGAAACAGGATGATGTGATGGCCCTGAAGCCGGGAGCTTCAAGAGGGAAGGAAGGAGCTACAGTGTTGAGTGTCACTGAGAGCTAAAGTAGGTAGACTGATCATATCCACGTACTGAAGGGAATGTGGTTGAGTTTAAATGCTCAAATTACAAGTTTATATCCAGCACATCAGGATAACAGTCTACGCAGCATAAAAACCTACTAGGTAAAGACTGAAACGTCCTTATGCTGAAAGCTTCCCAAGGTCACCCTATCTTCCCCTACTCACTGCAGGGTCAGGCCAGTGGATACCAGGTGCTGGCTGTCTCCCAGAGCCTGGGCAGTGGCAGGCACAGCTCTGACGGCCCCCTTGAGGTAACCAAAATAGCCGAATAGATAGTAAGACCTGTGCTTGCTCCTGAACTGCTAGGAATGCTGGGTGTTGATTAAATTTTCATAACTCCATGATGGACTTTTTTCCCTGTCTCTCTCTTCTTTTTTCTGTGTTTCTTTTTTGGTTGTTATTCCTGTTTCAAAAACGTAAGGAAAGCGCAACAAAGGAATTCTTTTCTTGCACGTGTTTTGGCTCGAGGTTTAAGTGCTGGCTCACAGGATGAGTGGTATCCCAGCATCTGGGAAACAGCACGCAGACACTTCCTCCCAGTCCCCAGCCCAAGGCCCTCCCCCTGCCCCTGCCCCCATTCCTCCCTCCATCCCCTGCTTCTCTCTCTATTCCCCCTTACAGCAGTTTTTCACTACCTCTTCAGGCAGCCTTTTGTCGACATTCTGCCTCCCTCGCCCCCACTTCAGACATCTTCCTGCTTGCTCTAATTCCTCTCTTTCTGCTTCCTCAATTGCATCCTAAGTTAAATACATGAATGTATGGGCATGCATGAACTCACTCAAGGTAACTTTTTTTTTTTCTCTCCCTCTTCTCCCTTGCTCACTCAGTCTCTGGACAGCTCTCCTTATTTCCATTCTCAGAGAAGAGCTATCAATCAGAGATCATGACTCTCTGAGAGAAGACAAACAATTGTCCATTCCTTTCTCCACGTTCAGAATGACAAATGGGGCCTCTCTCATCTCTCCCACACTAGGAGGGTTTTAGGGTCACTGTCTCCCCCTTGTTCTACAAATTGGACTACAGAAGTGATAAAAGAGTCACTTTGACCTTCGTTAAGAAACTCTGTGCTAGGTTAAGGGAGGCATCCTTGGGCAGGCCCCACTCCAAGGAGATCAGAGTGGCCCGGGGAGGCCTCCTCTCCTCCCTCCAGCTGGGATGTGGGATCAGATCCAGTTGGAGGTTAAAGTAGGGCAAGGTGTATAGTAAGCACCGTTCTACCTCAGTCCCACAGGAATTATGACAAGTGACCTAATTTCATCTCAAGTGACTTGGCAGCAGCCTCACCCTTGTCAGTAGAAAGTGGCATTAGGAGGCTAATTACATGAGCATGAGACCTGGCACTGTGCAGAGAGAACCTACCAGCCCTGATGTAAACACTGCCTCCAAGCACAACCACTCCATCTCTTCCCACTTTCCAGCCTTATCCAAGGGGAGTATAGCCAACCTCGGCTCCTATTCCTAAACAACTCTACGGCAGCCTTTTTCCATGAAAAGAATTATCTCAAGCCTGCCTGGAAGAAAGGTGGGAAGTTCTACGTGTTGTGAAGACAGCAGTAGGGTCTAAGTAAGGGTCCTGATTACTTCTCCAAAAGGAGGGCCAACCAAGGTGAGGCAAGTTCCCCAATGCTCACACTCAGTCTGAGTCAGGGTGAGGGTGGAAATACTCACCTATTACTGGCCTCGAAGTGCAATGGCATTTAGAAGTTTGGACAATGTGTGCACCATTCATGGGAGTCAACAAGACCCTCCCTCTCAAATCAGTATGAGTCCAGCAAATACAAGCCTGACTTCTTTTAAAATCAGTGCTTCCAGAATGAGAATAGCTGCCCAGCTCTGTCTCCCATGGGGGAGAGCAAAGTGCGGAGGGGAATGGGTCAGATGGCCATTTTTAAGCTTCAAGTCAGCTAAGTGTTGCACATCTTTGACCATCACTCTCTACCTGAGCTGCCTTCAGAGGTCTAGAAGGTGGGCTCCTGCAAACCTGACCACCCCCTTACCCCAGATACCTGATGGTGAGCCAGCACACATCACCAGAGATGGAAAGGCAGGCAGAGGCAAAAACAGAAGAGAATAAAAAATAGTCCCCTCTAAAAACTATAGAATCTTTCCTGGTAATCAAGAATTCCTTAGTACAAGGATCAAAAGTGAAAAATGCTTACTAGTAGCTGACCAGTCTTTAAGGGTCCCAAACCCTCCAGGACTTTTATCAAAAGGACAGCCCAACCTTAAAATTCTCTCTTGTAAAAATACTAAAGAAAGAAAGAAAGAAAAGAAAGAAAGAAAAGAAAGAAAGAAAAGAAAGAGGCGCTGAGATACAGTAGAGGACTCTGAGGGCAATATAGGAATGGGGAGAAGAACCATGTGGTTGAAAAGGGAGCACAGTGTCCAGCATGCCGTAAGCCCTCAAATGAATGAATGAAAAGACGTACAGTTACAGAATAAACAGCAAGCTTTACAAACAACAGCATCTTGAGGGAAAACATAACCTTTACAGGAGAAGAGGCACAAACAAATGGACAGTGAACCAAACTAGAACAAACTCAAATTGAAGAACACCTGAGATTCTATCTTCCCTACACCTGCAGCTGCCTCATTGGCTGGTAATGGGAACTCCTATTTTCATTCACTAGGGCCAAGCAGTTCCTGTCATAATGAAGAAACTGGACCTGAAGCATGTTATTATCCTGATAATTTCCTAAGAGGAGTAATAATGCTAAATTTGGGTTAAATTCCAGAAGAAATAGCTCCAAGAGAACACCCCCAAGTTCTCAGGGGCTTAGTAACAGGCCTACTGCTGTCCTTATACAGAGTAAGTTGTAGTTCCTTACAGCTCAGTCCTCGGCCCTTTTCTTTATGTATACCTTCCCGCTATGGGACATCAGCCTATCAATCTCATGACTCTAAAATGTGTCTTCTTAAATGTGTATGCCCTGCCCTGACCTCTCCTCTGAGCTCCAGACTCATCTATTCCACCACTCACTCATCATGACATCTCCAACTTGTATATCCAATAGGCATCAAACAGGCATCTCCAACTTAACATGCCCCTGACTGAACTCCTTCCCTGCCCAACCAACCTACTCCTTCTCTAGGTTTCCCTGTCTTGGTAAATGGAATCACTGTTGATTCATTAATGTTGCTGGTCCCTGCCTGTCTCTCACACCCCACCATGAGTCCATCAGCAAGTCCTACCAGCTCTACCTTCAGAATACATCCTAATCTGACCACTGCTCATCACCACCAGCACCACCAGCCCAAACTTCACCACCATTGCCTTCTAACCACCTCTACTCTTGCCCCACCACAACCAGTTCTCCACACAGCAGTCAGGATGAACTTTCAACATATATCAGATCATAACACTCATTGCTCAAAATACTTCAAAGATTTCCCATTACATGAGAAACAAAATCCAACCAGGCCCAATGTGATCTGTCCCCAAGTGTCCTTCTCTGCTGCCCTTGGAGTGGTCTGACATTCCTGCTGCTCTTTGAACCTACCAAGCAACCATTTTGCCAAGCAAGGCACTGTAAGTAAGGTTTCTCTATGAAGCCTTTCTTCACCACTTGAGATAGAATATGGCCATCGGTCTCTATGCACCCATAGCAATCCATCTCCAGTGCTAAAAATGATTAAGCACTTTATCACGGCATTCATTGAACATTGTCTGTCGTCCCTCCCTGAGGCCAGAAACAAAATCTCTTTTATCCTTCAACACCTAGCACAAGACCTGGAAATCAGTAGGTCCTCTTATGTTTGTTGTGTAAAGTAAGTTGAACTAAATTGCTCTCTCATCCACAATTGTCTCTCCAATTTTGCACTAACAATTGACAGCAGGGAGTAGTGAAAAGAATCCAGGTTTCTCTAGTTAGGGAAAACTAGGTTCCAACTCAAGCTTTTCACCTTAATAGACATATGACCTTGGGTAGATCACTTACTCTGCTTCAGCTACTGCCTCATTTGTAAAACAAGGAATGACAAGAGTTAACTTCAAGGCTACCATAAGAATTAGAGTTCATACATGTAAGGTGCCTGGCACAGCAGGTATGAAATAAATGGTAGCTAGTATGATCATCCACATTTCTTGTCTTTCATCTCTCTTTCCAGAATTACCTAATGTTCAAAGAGATCCCAACAGAATGCGTTTTGTCCTGAGACAAAAGTGGTAACACAATGAGAAAGATACAAAGGTATGTGGATGGGAGGAGAGGCTTCACTCCAGGTGATATAAGGAGACTTGTCAGAGTGAAGTCATGGGAAGCACGATGACAAGAGCACGATATTCCCTTTCTCCCCTCGAGCCAGCCCCTGCTTCCTGAAGTGACCATGACTGCAAAAGCCTCAGAGGATCCATGTCCCCACGGAGGTCACAGCTCTTCTGAGTGCCAGGGTGGGTCTCATAAAAGAGACTGGCTGCCACAGCAGAAAGGGATATGCAGGCTCTTCCAAATTAGAACAAGAATTTAATTAAGCCAGGAGAGAAATGAGAGATGAGATGATGACGGCCCCAGAATATTTCCTTCCTTCGAGGGGAGGGGAGAAGGCAGGGCAGATCTAGCCTTCACCCCCTCTCCTCCCTCTGCCCCTCAACCCATCTCCTCCTATCCCCTACTTCTGACTCCTCCTTGGCATCCCTCTTCCTCCTTTTTTGGACATCTAGGCCCCTACCCCAAAACCAGCCTTGTGCAAAGCTCTCCCTCAAGACATACATGCTGCTGACTCATTCTCCCAGCTTGTAACAAAGCTTAAACTTTTAATTCCCAAGTTATTATCTTTTCTTACTCTTTCTACTTCATCTTGCTTCATGTTATGAATTATGTACGGTACTTCTGGTACTCAAAAAAGACCCTTTATCAAATCTGTACAAAAGAGAATTCATGAGTGATTTTGATCGACCAAGAGCCTCTTGAAATGACAAAGGGCTACCCAGGCCTGCAGGGAGTTTGAGCTTGAATATGTACATATACAGGCACCTGCAGGGCGGGAGGGGTGGGAGGAAGATATGCTGCTCTGTGGAGATGAGACCCCCAAATCCTTATTTGGATCCAGTGACTATAAGATACTAGAAGGACATTCTTTCTCCCATATGTGTCTGCCCTGTGGCAGGCTGCATAAAGCCATGGCACATAGGGGATCCAGATACTATCATGGCAGGTGGAAACCGACCTTTCCAGGTGGGGAAGCTCACTGCAGACTGTGTGCAATCTGTAGCACTAGGCAGGGCCTTAGTTTTATTTACAAATGGTAATCAAGATAAGTCCACAGGAGGCTGCTTCCCCAAATGCCTGAGACAGAATGCTCTTCCAGACCCTCCAGCAAAGGGGCTCTGTGTATAGCAAGCCACAGCACACATGGCTTGCCCTACTGAAGGGAGGGGAAAAGCCATATTATGTTTCTTTGGCCCCTCTGAATCTCCTCTGTCCAATCTCCTGTCTTTCTCCCTCCTTGCCACCCACTTCCTCACTTGCTAAAGGCACCCGAGATCTAGTTTAGATAACCTACTTCGCAGTTTATTTAGCTCTAAATGGAAGTCGTAAGACAAATGCAATAAATAACTTCGGCACAAAAGAGAGGCACGCACCCTCCTCTCACTCCGTCACACACATGCACATACAGACTAAACACGGGCAACTACTCTCTGCGGTAACCCTTCCCAGGCACAGCGTGCTGAGACTCACAGCTGTTTCTAGTAGCGCAGGGTGGCAGGCAAGGTTCATGTTCCCAGGTAGACTAAGGTCCTAGAGGGTAGACCCGAACCGCTGGCTCGATGAAGCAATGGAGTTTGTCATCCCAGGAGGACTTGAGCCACGGATGCCCACCTCTTTCGGGAGCATGATCCCGGTGACTCAGCCAGCCACAGGTGCCTCTCTGCTATTCCTCCCCAACTCGCTCAGGTGGCATGCCCGCTGAGGGCCCGTGTCGTGCCACTTCGGTGCAACCTGCTAAGAGGAACCCATCACAGAGAGAAGAGAGTGGGAGATCTGGAAAAGGTGATGAAGGTGAAGTGAGAGAGCCCTGGATAAAAACCCATGGAGAACGGGAAGCTTGTGACAGAGATGTGCCAGCCTGATTGACTACCCCAGCCCCACCTGTGTTTGGGGGGCATATGTGGTACCAAGAACTTGAATGTGACCGTGACTGGTGGGACATGAGGCATGGTCACCTGGGTGGGTATGCATGTTCCTGCTGCCCTTTGAGTCCTGCCTCTCCTGCCAAATCGTTACGGGCAGGCTCTCTAATTCAATAGGACAGTTATAACCAGCAGCGCCCAGGCAGACAGGCGGGGGCACACCGCAGTCATTCAGATACAGGTGGAGGTCCCTGGGGAAGGACTCAAGTTCCCACATTCCCTTTCTTTTCTGATTCATCTAGAAATCTGCCGGTTTTTAAACAAATCACTTGGGGAGTGGCGGCTTTGTTTTACATCATCAAGGAAACGGTTGAAAAAGGTCATGGTATTATGATGTGTTGCGCACAAAGGAAAGAGAAAGATGCTAACAATATTTTGAATATATATTCTACCTTTATTCCAAGGGATCCCATTGACCATAACTGTCAAAACACATTTAAAGATGCTCTGTGAAAAATCTGCATTGTAAAGCTCAATAGTAGAAATCCTCCCAACATAACTGTTCAAAACCTTAAAGTGTTTTAATAATACCTTAAATTTATAAAGCATATCTCCGTGCACAAAGTACTTTTACACATACATTCTTCCTTAATTCTTACATCTGTAATATGAACTAACGACTGGATTGCTATTACAATGTAACAGAAAATAAAATGAGTCTCATTGAGGACATGTGACTTGTTTAACTCATGACCGGCGGGAGCCAAGGAATTGATAAGAAACAAAACCTGTAATTGAACCCAAGCCTTCTGAGCACAATCCAATGTCTAATACTACTTTATTCCTTATGGCAGTCACTATACTAGCCTAAATGGCTTTCTAAGATATTCATTCTTCAATTACAAGTCACATAAGCAACTACTAAGTCCTGTTAAAATTAATGTAAAAAGCTCAGGGTAACTAGAATGGAAAAGAAAACAAGCTGCTAAGAGTAATACTGTGCATTCACAGTAAATGATTTCTATCAATATAATCATATTAAATAGATCAATCTATGATATAGATAAAAATCTACATTACCATTGGTTTTCTTCTACCTTTCACAGATCAGAGAATTTTCACAAAACAAAAACAAAAGAATATGGCCTTGCAGTAGGGTTAACCTTTTATTTTGCCAAGAAAAGCCATTAACATTTACAATTTTTAATTTCGAAATCAAGCTGAAAAAGTTCAGTTGCATGAAAGACTATACTGCCATTATTGTACCAGACTGGTAAGAAGTTTACCAAGAGCTCAGCCCCAGACCATTCAGAAACATGGCTGTAGATAAAGTTCAAGGGCAAAAAGTCCTGAAGCATCAGCATTTTGCCAGTTATTCAGAGGTTATACAAGTTGGCAAGAACACTTCGAATGCATTCAGAAACGATTTTTCACCAAATACAGGTATGGTTTTTCATTATGCACATAATATAAACACTGTATTTCTAAGCTAAAACACAGGACATGAGAGAATCCAGTACACAGAGCAGAGACTTAAACAGCAAACAGATGCAAAGGAGCAGAAAATGTGATGGGAGAATTCACCTTGCATGCCCTTGAAACCACCAGACATTTTCTTTGAATAAGCAAAAAAAAATTTTTTTTGCTCACTTAGCAAAACGGAGTTTGTAAGTGCACAGCTGATCCAAGCAAAAAGTCATAAGAAGAACACTCATAGGGCAAGTGATAAGTGTATCTTTCAAAGTACTTTCACATGTTTTATCCCACATCATTACTGCAAGACTCTTTTAAGGTAGGAACATTAGGTGGTATTACCCCCACATTACTAATGAGCAGACTAATGCACATTTATTTATTCATCCACTCAACACTTAAAAAGAAAGGTAAGTGTTTTGCCTGCTATCACAGGGCTCTGGGCAGGAGGGGATCCAGTGGCCATGCCCCTACCCTCAGTTAAGTATCAAATCTCAAGCTGATGTTCACAAAAGTAAAAAATGAAGCTTGTAAAATATTCAAGTCAAAGGTGGATTCAGTAATAGAAACTGATTCAAGAAACAAAACTGGTGTGTGTGCGCACGTACGCGTGTGTAGTCTTCAGTATGGGGGCTGTTCTTGGTCACATTTCATCACAAAATGCAGGGCATGCTTTTTCTTTGTTATGTTCCAAAACCTTAACTATCTCTCAGATTGCTTAGGTATGGGCCTCTTTAAGAGCATTTCAGAGCCAGGTTCCAAGCCTGGGTGCCAACTGTGTCACAGAAATAAACTAATTACATGCAAACGCTCTGTAAACAATAATTACCATCCCCCTACTTTTCACTATTTTTTTCCCTCTACCTGCCATTGGAAAAAGGGGGCAGGGAGCTGAGGTGGGATGAAGCAGGAAAAGCAGCCTGTGAGAGGGGACAGCCCACTGAGGTGCATTAGCATGGCCTCTCCTGACAGTGACTCACTCACCCGAACACAGAACCTGTACCACACACACGAGGCAGTCTGGAAGTCATGGCACCTTCTGTGGGTTCACACAGACATGCTGTGAAATGAGTCCATCAGCGGGTATTTACTGAAGATTCAACCATGTGTGGGGAACAGTGATGGATGCCAGAAGACAGAAGCATAGTCCCACAGGGAAAAGGGACAGAGATGCCTAAAATACAAGTCAAAATAGGAGAATCTGGGGAAAAGGCACCAAATAAGTGCCACACATTTAGGTCTGTGGGAGACAGCTCAGCAGAAAGATCCCCTCTCCTTTGAATTTCTCAGGGATAGGAAGAGAAGGTTCATTAGAAGAGATGGCACCAAAATCTTGGAGGAAAAACATGGGTGCAAGATCAGCAAGGATGCAAACGGAAGGTACAAAGTTGCTAGCCTGAGAGACCGGAAGGAGCAGATCCATAGTCACCAGCAGAGATGTTCTGCCTGTGTACTCTAGATGAATGGTTTGCATGAGATGTTATAAGGAAGAATCATATCACGATAGTGCTTCCTATGTGTCAGGCAGGTGCCAAGGGCTTTATCCATATGATCGCACTTAAACACCCACAATGCCATGAGGTGGGTCCCATAATTACCCTCACTTCACAGATAAGGAAACTAAAACACAGAAGTTAAGCAAGTTGCCCAAATCCCACATGCAGGATAAAGGTGGGACCAGGCTTCCCAACCACTGTTAAACCACAGCTAGCATCAGAAAACAGGTTTTCAAAAAAGATCTTCTTCAGAACATTAGTGCAGAAAACTTACTGAAAAAGGACACCTTTTGACATGAAAGCATTTTGTCTAATGTAAATTAATTTATAATACAAAAGCATTTATTCAATGAGAAACCGTTCACTCAAAAAATAAGATGGTTTTTAGAAAAATACAAGTTTGAAGTCAGGGCTACAGATGACAGTTGCAGTCTTGAATCAGCCTGGCATCCAGTTTATTTCTGTATTTTCTTTTAGTTTCACAGTATTGAGAAAATCCTGAATCACACAGCAAAGTAATAGCGTGCTCGCTTGTATCACTTTACATGAGCAAACAAGCTCAAGCCCGAATTTTTTTAAAAGGCTAACACAGAATACACGCTTTCTAATCAACAGCACATTTATACAAAGTTCAAATGAACACAGAAAATCAAACAGCGAGCTTTATTCTGAGGTCTGCCTAAAATGGAATTATGCCAGTATGAACACAGGTGGTCTCCAAGTATGAAAATTTGGTCTATAACTCATTGACTATGTGTGACTTTTTAAATTAGTTTATTTTCCTTTTCATAATTTCCAATTCCTCCACTCCAATATATCTTTCTTCATAGTTGAAGGTTTCAGAACTGAAAATATATGAATATATAACATATAGAATGTAGTAGATTCCTCCCCCACCTCCACCGTGAAATGCTGTTATTAAGTTTTTAGTAGATCTGATAATCGATGGTATCTTGGATTCAAGGAAGGAAATGTCATAGTTGAAAGATGTATTTTAAAAACAACATTTGAAACCATTTTTGGAGAAGTCTCCAAAGCCTGTCTGTGGATCTAATCTGACATGTCCCCAGTCCAGGGCAAAAGGCCCAGAGGGCAGGGAAAAGAGGCACCTTGCAAAGCGCCCTCAGGAGAATGGAAACGCCAACAGTTCTCTTCTTCTCTGACCATCACTGGCTACTGTGACTGGGCTGCTCCTAAGGGTGAAGGGCTTAACCTTAGGCCCCTGCTCCTCAATAGGAAGGAAACTAAGAGGGGCACCTGGGTGGCTCAGTTGGTTAAGTGTCCCACTCCTGGTTTACACCCAGCTCATGATCTCACGGTTCATGAGTCTGAGCCCCGCATCGGGCTCTGTGCTGACATTTCGGAACCTGGTTGGGATGCTCTCTCTCCCCTCTCTCTGCCCCTACCCTGCTTGCTCTCTCTCCCAAAATTAATAAATAAAAACTTTTTAAAAAAAAGGAGGAAACAAAGAGAAGCTGGTAGGGATAAAAATCAAAAGGTCATCCCAGGTCCCCTAGGAACTGGTCTTAACACTGTGGCTTCTCTATTGTATTGCAAGCGTTGTGATTTCCCAGAAGATCACACGTATTCATATGCAGATGATAAACCAAAACTAACTTGCCAGTCAAATATAAAGTCCATTTCTTGTGACTAATTCCACTACTCTCTCTCTCTCCATGAGTACAGGGGATACTTCGTTTTCTCACGTAGACAGATAATGGGAGCCTGTGGCAGGAGGAGGAAGGTCATGGAAAATGGGCTTTCTCAGGAGTCCCTTTAAAAAGAGTTCCCCAAAATGTGAAAGGGGGCCTCATGATGCCTAGCACCTTGGAGGAAAGAGGCTCCTGTTCAGGCCTTCCCTCTCTGTGGGAGGGAATTGAGGTACAATTGAGGGCAGGAGTTGAATATTTTTCTTATGTTTATTTACTTTTTTGAAAGAGAGAGAGAGAGAGAAAGAAGAGAGAGAATCTGAAGCAGGCTCCAGGCTCTGAGCTGTCAGCACAGAGCCTGATGCGGGGTTCGAATTCACAGACCACGAGATCATGATCTGATCTGAAGTCAGATGCTTAACCAACTGAGCCACCCAGGCTCCCAAAGGGCAGGAGTGTAGGTCAAGAGGAAAAGCATCGGCTGGAACTTCAACACCGAGAAAAGGTTGAGATCTGCAAAATATAAAACTCGAAGAAGGCACAGACATATAAATCTAGATGTACTATTTTTATTTTTTCTTTAACTTTTTAATGTTTGTTTATTTTTGAGAGAGAGAGAGAGAGAGAGAAAGAGAGAGAGTAGGGGAGAGGCAGAGATGGGGAGACACGGAATCTGAAGCAGGCTCTAGGCTCTGAGCTGTCAGTACAGAGCCTGACGCGGGGCTCGAACCCACAGACTGTGAGATCATGACCTGAGTTGAAGTTGGATGCTTAATCAACTGAGCCACCCAGGTGCCCCTAGATGTACTGTTTTTAACAGACATGAAGTCAGGAAGGGACAAGGAGAGGATCCTTAAGAGAGTTAGTTTTCCCCCAATACCCTGCAATTTTAAACTCAGTTTCTGAGTGTTGGCCCTGAAAGAAAACAAAAACGTAAAATAGCTTCTAAGTGCAAGTAGGCAAATGATGTTCCCGATCTACTTTCAGTTGCTCTGACTTCTCTGTCCAGCAGCCTGACTAATGGCTGCAATTCAACATCACTGACCCTCCTTGAGTTCACAGGCCCTCATTGAAAACAGACTCAGTCTACACAGGCTCCTGGAAGCTCCCTGTAAATGAGCCACTCCCTCCCCAATCCTCCCAAAGACCTTTGCTTATGTATGTCCCAACTGTTCGCTTAATTCCATTTGCCTTGTTACAAGAATGTGTTTCCGTGCACATGCCTGATCACCCCTTTCAGACTCAAATCAATGAATTAACTCTTTTCTGGAGAGCCCACTGTGTATCGACCATGTTATACTAGACAAATATTGAATAAAGTGTGACGTCATGGAAATCCATCTAGTGAGGGAGACAGGCTGAAGGCTTTTTGTTCAGTATCTCCTACTTTGCACCCCATGCTACCCTCCTCACGCCTAGCAATTACAGTCATGGAGACTTTAGTGTGGCCTCACAAACAGAAGGGAACTTGTTAGAAATACAGATTCCTTCCTCCTACCTCTGGAGCTTCTGGTTCATTAGATTGGGGCGGGGGTCCAGAAACTGCAGTTATAATAATTACCCCAAGGTGATTCTAAGGTGGACCAAACTCTGAGGGGCATTGAAAATAAGTACTCAATAAATACTTTTCCAGTGAATGATAAATTAAGGGAAAAAATAATACAGACCTCTTGGCTTGTCCAGTGTACCAGAGAATGGCCCTGTACCATCCTTGTTTGGCTGAGATTTCATAGAGATTTGGGCTCCAGAATGATTCAATGGAAAGCACCTGAAACAGCCACTGAGCTACCAAGGCACCACCCCCAGTTAATTTCTGCCCCTTAGTCCTAAGGCAACTTTGTGTTGCCTCAAAACAGATCATAGCCTAAGGCTGCATGACACATCAGGCACCTGAGGCCTCTGGCCTTGGATCAGAAATTAAGCTGTATATTAGAGCAGGCTAAAAGAAAGGAAAGAAACCATGAGCCAGCCTAATGGCTCTGTACAAACAAAAGATCTGGAGACTGGCCTGGTGCATGGTGTGAAATTCAGGCACCCGATCAGGAGACAAACTTAGCATATTTGGAATAAACCCCAAACACTATAGCATCTCTGTTTGATAAATTATTAAGAAAGCAAGATGGATATGAAAGAGTAGGGATAATTTCAGGATGGAGGCAACTATGAATGGGCATATGTGAGCATGAGGGAGAAAGAAAGAAAATCACAAATTCTTCCCATGGAGGGAGCCAGGGAATGGAGCAGGCTCTAGGCTCCAGCCCAGCCGGCAGGGTGCAGGAGGAAGGCTTTTCAGGGTTTAGAGAGAGGACGAGCAATTAACAGAGAACAGGCAGAGAACAGGCTGCCAAAGGCATCAGCAGAAGCAGCAAACATAATATGTTTTAAAAAACAGTTAGACACACACTCCCAGGAAGAAAACAAGATTACAGCACACAGTGCTAGTGAGGAAGGTGGGAGGCCCTGTGGTTTTGGGTCCCCAAATGTTCTCCAAGTCAGTGTTCTGAATCAGGCAGAAGCAGGGTCCAGGAGTCAAGTCAGAGGCCACAGGAGGTATGCCGAAACTTCTAGTCACAGCTTGCCCTGCACACGGGCACACACACACCTCACTCACACAGGCACGCACACGCTCATTCTCTCTCTACTGGGGGCAGTTAGAGCACCAAATTAGAAATCAGAACATTTGGTTTCAAAACTCACTTCCTACTTCCTCTATGCAATGAGACAGGTTTCGCAATTTATTCCACAGACTGAATATGTCCAGCAGATTTAAGAGTAACATTTCAAATCATGTTTGAATATAATATGTATTCTATATATATTCCATTATTTTAGAATCCATTATTCTACTCCCCTTTCAGTCTCTCCCCTACCACTTTCCTCCTTATCTTGCTCAAATTTCACAGCCATGCTAAGACCCCTCTCTTGACCCTCTCATTTTATTTTGCTCACCTGGAGAAACTGCCCAGGTTAAAAAAAAAAAAGCCAGCTCTCCAACTACTTCCTGCCTGAAGCTCAGTAATGGAACGTGACCAGAGGAAAACACACGTTCACTGGTCTCACCTTAATCCTCATCAACACTAACTCCAAGTGGGTCCTGGATGCTGCCCGCAATCAGATCCCCACTCCATTCATCCCCCACTCTCCTCGAAAACTATGTTACACCTTCTCTTCCAACCCCCAACCTCTTCCTCTTCCCACCCTCTGCTGATGACCTTACTACTTCTTATTTCATTGAGAAAACAGAAGCAATAGAGGGAGAATTTCCACAAGCTTCCATCACCTCATCTACCCACATGGCAGCCTCTGCAGTCTTTCCTTCTAGGACTGTGGATGAACCATCAGAGCATGAGCCAAGCAGAACCCTCCCCACCTGTGCTCCAAGCCCATTCTCTCAGCTGCGGTGGGATGCTCCACTCACAGGCCTCCCTCTCCTACATCAGCGATGATTTTTATCTCAACTAGATCATTCTCATCAGTAAAGAAATGAGATTTCTTCCACCTTCCCCATCGTCTCTGCTTCCCTTTCAAACAAAATGGTCTGTACAATTTTGCTGAGTACCTCAACACAATGGTCTGTACTCACTGTTTCCAATCTTCACCCTTCTTCAATCATGCTTTGCCTATTCCTACTCCACTCAAACTGCCCCAGCTCTCAGCTTGATTGATGAGCAGCATTTGATTCAGCTGGTCACTTTCTCTTCCTCTTGCATTCTCTCAACTTGGCCTCCAAGACACCACACTCCTGATTTCCATCTTTCCTCCCTACTGCTCCTGATCAGTCTTTTTACTGATACCTTCTCAACTCATCGGCATTGGAACTCAGTTCTGGAACCTCTTCTCTATCATTAGAGATTCACATCCTTGCTAGTCTATCTGGTCTTGTGACTTTAAATACCATCTATACACCGAGAACTCCCAGCCTGACTTCTCCATCCTAGGTTTCTACCCTGAACTCATCTATCCAGCTCCCTCTTACACCACCCTGTCAAATAAGCATCACAAAGCCTCAGTTCATGGGCAAACACAAATTCTTAACTTTCCTCCCAACCTACTTCACCTACAGTCTTCCCCAAGTTAGTTAACGTCAACTCCACTTTTCTTTCTGGTTGTCTTTCCTCACGCATCCAATTCATTAGAAAATATCACGGGCTTAACCTTAAAAAATATAATTGGAATCCAACCACTTTCACCTTCTCTACTGCTACTTCCCTGGCCAAGCCTCATCATCCCTGCTGTAGATCACTGTAATACTTCTTAACCTGTCTCAATGCTTCTGGCCTTGCTCCTTTATGGTCTGTTCTCAGCAAAGCAGCTAGAAGGATCCTTTGAAAACATAACTCAGGTCAGGTCACACTTCTTCCCCAAACCCTCCCATTGCTTCCATTAGACTCAGAGTGCCGATCAGAGCATTTACAATGGCCTACAAGGCTCCACACCACCTGGCTGGCTGTTCTGTCTCCTCCTGACCTGACCGTCTTCTACTTTACCTCTCACTCAAGACACTCCAAGCCACTGGCCTCTTTGCTCTTCTTCAAATAGACCCAGAACCTGCCCATCTCAGCATCTCTTCAGTTGCTATTCCATTTACCTAGGATACTTTTCCCCAGTTCAATCCCTCACCTGCTCCAAGTCTTTGCTCAAATGCCATCTTCTCAGCACAGTCCTCCCTGACATCTCAGTTTAAAATTGCAACCAATTTCCTCCTTCCCCACTTTATTTTTCTCTACAGCACCTATCACTAACAGATACATTGCATGTTTTAGTTATTTATTCTGCATGTATTTCCTAATAGACTGCAAGCTCCATGAGGGCAAGGACTTTTTTATATTTTATTCTCTGCTGTATCCCCAACATCCAGAATAGCTCCTAGCATGTAACAGACACTTAACCAATATTTATTAAATAATGAGTTAATGAATGAATCTATGTAAATAGAGAAAATGTAAATAGAGAAAAGATGGAGATTTAGAAGACTTTGCTTTGAGTTTAGAAAAGAGCTTTCTCCTCCCTCTGCTCTTTCCCCTCCCTGAAGAGCCTGGCAAGCAATGCGTCCTGCCCAGCGCTTGCCCATTTATCAACCCGTCTGTGGGTAACACAAGTCACAGGTGAACAAACACTAGTATCAGATTCCAAGTGTCATCTGTATTACAGGGTCCCAGACTCCTGCAGGAACACAGGACAGGATAGTGCAGTTGGGGTGGGGGGACAAACAAACAATATATTCTAGAGCATGACTGATCCTGGATACAGGAGCCTACAAATTTTATCAACTCTATCTGTGATCCTAGGTCAGCGAGTGAACCTTACCACTCTAGCACCACCAGATGATGGCAGGCTCCTGTCCACTCTTTGTCAAATGAGTTCTGAGTACGTTCTGTTCCCAGGACATGTAGAGGAGGGGGTGGGAGAAGACTGAAGCAAAGATGAGTAGACACATTCCCTAGTCTTATGGACCATAGAACCAAAAACATGCTCTGAAGATCCCATAAAATCAGAGAAACTTTAGGAAGCTGGAGAATGGCAGTTTTTCATCAACCCTTGAATATGGTGTTATTCGTTCAATGTTATTGCTTGGGGAATAAAGGATGGATGGATGGTTGGATGGATGGATGGATGGATGGAAGGAAGGAAGGGAGGGAGGAAATGAAAGGGAGGGGAGGGGAAGGGGAGAAAGGACAGACCCCAAATGGACAGACCTCCACAAATGGAGTCACTTGTGCTGAGCCCCACATTAGCAAACAAAGCTTAACATTTAATCTAATTGTAGTTTCAACCTCTCCCAGGAATGTAACCTTTAACCATTATATCTGGAATTACCTGATCAGCACTAGTGAAGTAATCTGCGTGATAGAGCCCTGCTTTTCCCCCAAGGGAAGGTGACCTTGCAGGAAACATTCCATTATTTGTTAGAAACTTTTTTTTTCTGCTCCCTTCTGCCTATAAAAGCCTTCTCTTTTGTACAGCAACTTGGGGCTTCTGTTTATTAGATAGGATACTGCCTGATTCATGAATCATTAGATAAAGCCAATTTGATCTTCAAATGTACTCAGCTGAATTTTGTTCTTTAACAGATTTGGTGGCAGTGATAGGATCCAAAGTGAACTTCTGTGGGCTTTGAGGATAAGAAGAGACACAGGCATGATGCCTGCAAACCTTTTTGAGTTCTCTGTCTTTCTCACCATTTCTGAGGGCTGTGGGCAAGTGTCCCCTTGGTTCTGAGCTCTGATAGCTTTGCATCAAGCTCCAAATCGAATTGGCTTTTGAGTCATTTCCATGTTGGGAACCACTGGTAGTTCCGACTGCAGTTCTCACTTAATTGGTGGAAACTCCCAGCCCTTGATTTTGTCTCAAGATCTACATGGGAACTGTTAGTGGCAGTTCACAGCTCCCCATTTATGTGGAGCCCCGAGTCCACAGACCCCACTTGTTGAGGTCTGCTGGTTCCATCCCTTCCCCAAAACTTCCATGATGGGAATTGCTGGTGGTGTGCATAGGGCCTGCTCTTAGCCAAGATGCAGTAAAATCTCTTGGTTACTGTCACTATATTAAGGCGCACATGTTTGTTTGTCTTATTTTGTATAGACAAATGCTATTGCTAATGGGAATCTTAGAAGCAGCTGCAAAATTGGTGGTCATATGTAGAGCATTTAAAAACTGTTGGGAGTACTTACCACATAACCCCAAACTCCTGTCAGAATAAACTGGTCACAAGACAGGTTAGAAAGACCCAAGCTAACCTGCCAATCTCAAGAAAATCTGTGCAATGAGGTACACTGTGAAACACGGCACAGTCTCCAATCCATTTAGATATTAGTTTGTCTCCAAGACAACCAAAGGCTTAACTAAAAAATAAACAAATAAATAATACAGATGGTATCCTTAAATTCCAAGGAGTTGAGTGTGCCAATTTCCAGCATACTAGCTTATTTTATGTCTACGAACTATGGTTCCAGAATATAACTAACTATAAAAATGGCAAAAACTTACTAAAGACCACCTAGAATTACAACGGCCATTATGGGGAACATTCCATTAGATAAGATCGTTCATTTAAGAAGTGCTCTTGAAAGTAAGGGCTCCTGAATTAAACACAGACTGTAGACTTATTTTAATTGCTATACAAAAGATTCCAAAGGCTTCCAGATTCTAAAATGGCTTCATTAAAAAAGAAAAATTGGTTGTAGGGGCTCCTGGGTGGCTCAGTTGGCTAAGTGTCCAACTTCGGCTCAGGTCATGATCTCACCACTTGTGAGTTCAAGCCCCATGTTGTGGCTCAGAGCCTGGAGCCTGCTTTGGATTCTGTGTCTCCATTTCTCTCTACCCCTTCCCTGCTTGTGCTCTGTCTCTCTCTCTTTCAAAAATAAACATTTAAAAAATTGTTGCAAAGGGTAATGAAAATTAAAGAGACAAAAGGTACCTAAAATAAGACGTGCTCCCCTCTATCCTTCTTTACCTGAGTACTCACAGTCTAATCCTCCATCTGAATTACCTTTCCACTCTGAAGAGGCTACAAAACTGTAAACAAAAGTCTGCCAAGTTAGTGGCCTTACAGATATCCTCAACTACTTTTGAAGGAGAGCCCCCATACGGCTCCCTCCCAGGATTCATGGGACTCTAAGGAATTTTCTGATAAACTGCTGTTACTCTCTTAAATACGAAAAGAATCTAAATTAAAATTAATGAAAAATCTTGCCAAATTCTGCTAGATATTAGAGGCTACAGAGGAGATCCTAGGGAAACTGGCAGAGGCCAGCTAAGTGTAAAAATTCTTGCCAGAGTCAGCTCTGTTTATAGGGCCCAGTTGAAAGAGGAGGATAAAATTTCACTTTGTCTCTTTCTTTCCAAATCTAGACTTATTGGTTATTGATCCTTTCTCCCCCAAGGATGACTGCCTTCTTGTCTTGTTCTGGGCCCTAAGAATTTGGCTTGGCTCTCTGCCTGCCTGGGACATGCAGGCTGTCAGTTCCTTATTTAGGCTATCTTTGGGAGTAACTCTGCATCTTGTGAAGATATTATCTTTTGTACTCTCTTTGAAGGACACCTCTTGGGTCCATGAGGTTGTTTAATACTGCCAGAAGTTTTACTGTCTGCTGAAACCTATAAGATATTTGAAAGAAGTTAATAACTATGATCAGAAATTGGGCCCAGTTGGAAGCTGATACTCAGAGTCCAATAGCAATATCTTTAGGCCTTCTCCCCTAAACTACCCAGAGGGAAGGAAAACACATTCCAACACAGGTGGATGGCTGTGTCAGTCCTCTGAAAAGCAACCAACCTCACCTATTCATTTCAAAAGGCTTGTAGACATTGTAACATTCTGGCCTCGGGAAAACAAAACTCCTTGGAGGAATTTATTTTTTTTCCCTATACCTTTGAGGTACAAGTGTCCTACCTGGTCTTCTTCAAGAACTCTTAGCTAGGCCATCTCTTTAAAATGCAAACATCAGGGCAGCAAATCTTACCAAAAGAACAACAGAAAGGGGAAAGATTATTTTAAAATTTAGGCAAATAAAAATCTTAAGTGTCTTCTCCATAAAAATTAATAAAAAGCATTAGCCATCTGAGCAGGTAATCTTAAATTATTCCATCTGCCAAAAAGGTATTTTGGAACCACCTCTTTTCTAACTACTTGATCCATGTCTAAAAATTTTAAATGGAAGATATAAGGTCTTTTTGCATCTCTCTATTTATGTGTATCTACATATACGGATTGCAGTCATATAATAATTTTCTATCTTGGGATGGTATTACCAAAAACAATTTGTAAAAGAGCTCTATTTGGCCTAAAGAAAATTAAGTGCTTATATGAATTACATATTCATAAAATTCTTAGAATTATAATGAAAACTAACCCAAATGTTTTTCAGGTTCCCATGATCTCAAATAATCTTTAGTAATTAAATGCTAGTTTGTTAGTTCAATTAAAATAGACATGTCTATAAAGTTACCAACATTAAAAATAATGCAGATATACAACTTTTATTGTACTGGGTTTACTAGTCAAGCAAATTCATATTATTTCTGTTATAAAACTTGTCAGCAGGAAAAATAATTTTGTATGATGAAGTTTTCATGAATGGTCTTAACATATTTGTTAAGAACAAGTGAATTAAATAGATGTAAGTGGGATAAAAGTCTTAAGCTGTTTTTAATAGTTTCTGCAAATCTTTTTTGGTAACCTGAAACCTTAAGGTTTTGCCAAGTTAAATTAAATTATGGATAGTCATTAAATATCTGGATCATTTCCAAATAAGATAAAATACTGAAACATTAATTACTGAATATAAGTTTATCCACGTTTGGCTTCCTTTTACAGAGGAACTAAAGATATTTGGTTCTATTAGTTTTGTGCCATGCTGAAAAATTTACTATGAGAATGCATGTGTTTCTAGAAATTATAAAAAAGTGTAAGTCTGCTAATCCACAGAATGCTAGGATAAGAGACACCTCATAATTGTTTACTTCTTTATTCTTACTAAAAGGTGAGATTTTTTAAAATGTTTATTTATTTTTGAGAGAGAGAGAGCAAACAAGAAAGCACAAGCTGGGGAGGGGCAGAGAGAGAGAAGGAGGGCAGAATCTGAAGCAGGCTCCAGGCTCTCAGCTATCAGCACACAGACCCATGTGGGGCTTGAACCCACGAACCAGGAGATCATGACCTGAGCTAAAGTCCGAGGCCCAACTGACTGAGCCTCCCAGGTGCCTCTAAAAGGTAAGATTTTTGAGGGTTAAAAATTCTAATATATGTAATTAAAGCCACTAAGGTTGGTAGAATAGGAATCTTTGGAAAGGAATTTTATGCATGGTCAGAACTGGCTAAGATTGGAATGAATTTAATTAAGCGAATGTGTTTTAATATCAAAAGTAAGCTGGTATGAAATTAGAATTTGGTTTTCTCTCTCTTAAAAGGACAAAGTTTTATTGGACTATTGGCCTACTCTTGATAAGACAATGTGAAACGTTTTTCTTTACTTTTTAAGTAATCTGCCTGAACAGCAAAGATTTTGTGTCTTACCAAAATAATTTGCCATGCATCATGTTATCTTTATAATATGTCAGGTTATTCATTACAAGAAAACTGAGTCCTCTCTATTTAAAAGCTAAGTTTTTTTCTCCAACTACTTAACTTTCTGTAATTGCCTACAAAGTCTTTAAGTGTCACTATGATTAAATGTATAACTAAGTATTGTTTCACAATGATTTATAATCCAATTTGACTGTTTAAAACTTTTGATATTTTTGACTTCACAAAATTATATCCTAAATGAAATTTGTTTCTGTTTCTTTGCTTTGTTTTGTTTTTTTACTTACAACTATCTTTGAGATTTTTTAGAAGGTCCCTAGAACATCTCAAAAGATTGTTTTCATATAAAAATGAGATGTTAAACTAATTAGGCTTATTTGATATGCTAAATTACATAGGAAGCATTGTCAAAAAGAAGCAATACTAAGTCCTTATGTTGTATTTGTATAGGGAAGTCTTTTTAAAAAGTGTTCTAGAAACTAAGAAATTCCTAGAAATCTGATGTGTCCTGGTATATAATATTATCAGTCATAATGTTAAAATGCTGTGTGTCATAGAAATAACCAAATTTCCTTCTTAATTTCATTATGAAAAACTCTTATCAGACCTTATCAGACCTTATCAGACAATGGTCACTCTTGTCATTTATAAGTAGTTATTGTTTTACTTAGATGCTTTTGCAAAAATGTTCCACAAAAGTGTTTCATCTTCAAAGAGAGCCATTGGAAGGACTTTGGCAAGCACAGGTTCTGATAACTTTAAGATAATAAAACTAAACTGCATAAGAATTTCCATATATTCAAGCAGAACAAGTATTAAGTACATGGGACTGAATAAACTAAGGAGGATAGTTATAATTCTTTATGACTTTTTGTTTGAAACATTGCTGGTTCTTTAATGTTTTGTTTTTCTAGATATAAGAAAACCTTTTCTTAAGCTATCTACGACTTATGCAATTTGGTAAAGTATACCTCCATAAACAAAGATGAAACATTTACTTTTTCTCCCTATCCAATTTGTCCAGAAATTGGGAACTCTTCATTATTTTTTCCATGACAATATAATTAGTTATGTGCATAAGTACAACAAGAATCCATGCTCTTTGTAAAAGGACACAATGGAAATGCTGGTGTATTACCAAGGTTTTGATTAGAATGTCATATTTGAGAGATATGTATAGACTCAGATATGACTAGAGACCTTAAAACTACTTGGAAAGATCATCCTGATACCTTGCTTATCAGGTTCCTGGCAGACTTACCAGGTAAGTAAGGAAGGTCACTGCCTGATAGACCCAGGAACATCAAGATACTTTGAGGGACCTTGAGAAGAGAGAATTTACCCAAACTATAAGTATTACAGGCAAAATCTATGGCAAGCCCTTAGCTTAGGTTCCTGGCCTCAGAGAATTTTAAGAATTCAGTCAGAGATTTCCTATGAAAAGTTTCAGCAAAGCAGTCTTTAAAAAAAGCTTATATAAGTATCCTTCAATAGTTATAGTCAAAGCTTCAATAACTATTCTTGCTGCATTTATGTAAATAATAAGGACATGTTTAATGCAAACAAATTAGTATTACTATGATTATCTTTGGTTAAAAACTAGGGGTAATTGTAGAGAGAAAAATTATGTCTGCACCTTTGTAGGTATGAGATTCTAGTCTTGTTAATTGTCTTTGAGGTTTTGTTATATACCTATAAACTGGACTAGATCCTGAAATGTTCTAGTTTCCTCAAATATCTGGTTACAACTTTCAAAACTAATGTTTCCAATGAGTTCCCTTCTGATTTAGAATCACTATAAACAGAGACTGTCTTTGAATGTCCTTAGAAGGCATTATACTAGATCCTCCTTACTACCTAGCCAACCTTCAGGGATTTATTATTTTTTTAATATAATTTATTGTCCAATTGGCTAACATACAATGTGTAAACTGTGCTCTTGGTTTTTGGGGTAGATTCCTGTGGTTCATTGCTTACATCAAACTTCAGGGATTTAAACCTTGAATATATATCTCACAGCTGAAGAAGGTCTACCTAACATCTGGTCCTGTATACCAGCTAGAGACCTCAAAATCAAATTGATGAGGAAGAGACCACCTGAGATGCTAGATCAAGACTTCATACTTTAACTAAACATAAAACTCTTCTTTTCTTTCTTTCCTTAGTTCTGGCATTGGTCTGGGAGGATAATGCCATCATCTGTATCTCCTAGGCCATTACCAAGAGGTGATCTTTTAGATAGCTAGATTTGTCATCGAAAACTCTAATCTGTCCATTAACAGTGCCTCCTTAGTGGGAGTTGTTTGTGCCCCAGTAGAACTTATCTTTGTCTGTAGTGGTTATCATTCAGAGCCTATGAATGCCTAGATAGCTGGCATATAACTGGGCAATACATTTTAGGTTATCTAACTGTGCCACTACTTTTTCACAAATAGACTGTGCTACTTCATTGGTCAACTCCCCTGAATAGACAAGATTGAGTTAGGAAAGACCTACCAGGAGGTGTTTCATGATTCAGGATTTGCTTATTTTGTCAGCTTTCTACTTCCCTGGTTAGGAGCAAGGCTCTGGTCAAGGCTATGGTCAAGAAACTCTCCTTAACTCTTGAAACTTAAGATTCTGCTGGTAAACCAACAGGCACCCAATGAAGGTCCTTAGACTCTCTGGCCAAAGTTTTTCTTGATTATAGGGCAGTCCTTGATTGTCTTAGCTGAGCAAAAAGGTGTCTATGCTGTGGACAACACCACTTGCTGAACTAGATTAACACTTCTAGGAAAGCTGGAACTCAGCTATATAAGATCACTGAACTTGGCTTAAGAAAGTGACTCCTTCAACAGTGTATTTCTTTGATTTACTGGATTTTGATTGGTTCGGACCTTGAGGACCATAGCTCTGAAGTACACTCTAGACAATGGGAACTATCCTGCTTATATTAGTAATAGTAGTAGTCTCCTGGTCATACTATATTCTCCCAAAAGCTTTAAAGGCATGTTCACAGCCACAAACCACCAAGCAAATAATCTCCCTAAGACTGAAAATGCCAGACAAGGAACAAAGAAAATGACTGACATCAAAACTGAAGTTTTGACCTGTAAATACCATTGAAATTCAGGGGGAAAAAAAAACAATCAGGATCTGTGAATATCATATACAGGATCAGTAAAGCTATAAGAACCTCAGAGCAGTAGCTGCAAGTGGCCCTAATGCTTTAAATTTTTATCACATCTTTCAGTTAATTCTGAATCAAAATTCTGACCAAAAAGGAGGAATTGTTAAAGAAGAAGAAAGAGGAAAAGGAGGAGGAGGAGAAGGAAGAGAAAGAAAGAAAGCACGAAAGAAAGAACGAACATCAAATGGAATCACTTGTGCTGAGCCCCACATCAGTAAACAAGGCTTAACATTTAATCAAATTATAGTTTCAGCCTCTTCCAGTAATATAACTTTTAACCGGTATATCTAGAATTACCTGATCAGCACTAATGAGGTAATCTGCCTGATAGAGTCCCATCCTTACCCTAAAATAAGGTGACCTTGTCTGAAACAATCTACTCTTTTTAGAAACTTCTGTTTTCCGCTCCTGTCTGCCTATAAAAGCCTTCCATTTTGTACAGCTCTTGGGAGCTCCTTTCTATTTGCTAGATGGGAGCCTGATTCATGAATCATTGAATAAAGCCAACTTGATCTTCAAATTTACTCAGCTGAATTTTATTTTTTAACATTGGGCATAACACACTTGAACAAAATCTTCAGGCAAAAAGTGAATAACTGTTAACTATTTAACAAATATTGACTATGTGCATCTGGGAGCAGGCAACTTAAAACAGAGCCATAGGCTGTTACAGACCAAAGAACTGAGACACGAGGAAGACTCAGAAAGACTACAAGTTCCGTCTTCTTACAAAAAGCCAGTAAAGTCTATAAAAATCTCTTCTTCCACAGCAGCATAGAGTGTCTTAGTCAGTCATAACAGATACAATTGGCACACCAGGAGAAAGGACATGCCTCCAAGAAATTTGCACACCTGCATGTGTTTATCAACACCCAGTGAGAAGAGAAATAGCTCAAGCTACAGAAATACAGATGGAAAAATAATGGACTTTAAGAACAGAGGTTTCAGTAACTACCAACAGAGACTGGGAACCCCTGCAATCTGTATATTAGACCTGGTAACACAAAGAGCATACAAAACAAAACCAGAAATACAACACAGAAATAAGACTCAGACCAGATCAGTATACAACCATTTCTCAGGGCCACATCCAATCCAGGTGACTAGCATTGGAAGTTAATACGAGAGCCACAGTAGCATTTAAAAAATGAACTCCATTGATCACAGAGAAAATACACTGTACTGAAGAATACCGCTCCAGGTTAGGAGACATAAAATGAATTAAACTAGTAAGAATAGGGGAGGATTTGCAAGTTGAGGAGACCTTCAGAGAGACAGTCAAAACAGGAAGAAGCAGCCAGCAGAATTGTAGACTGCTTTGCATTCTTTCTACCACAAGAGGGAGGGAAGCCAAGAATACAGTTGGAGTTTGACCAAGCAGAATTGAAATTTTGGTAGAGACTAAATTGAGCAAGCATGACTCCAAGTTGCCCTGACAATGAGAACCCTCCCAGCCCCTTACAATAATGTATTATAATGAGAAAAGCTACATGCAAATGAAGTTAAAAGTAACCAGCAGCAGAGCATACAAGGTCACAGGAGGCATTCGGGAAGAGTCTGTGTATCGGAAAAGGGAGGCAAACAGGAAGGAAACATTTAAATAGTATATTAAAAGGTTAAACTAAGTCCATATGCTTGAGAGAACTTCTGTGTACTGTGTAGATCTGAAGGTTCTCCTACCGGTTTGAGCAAATAACTGGCACCAGTATATCTTACATATTTGTTGCCACCACTGAATAGAAGAGGTGCTGGACAGGGAAATAGGAGCCCCCCCCACCCCCATTCCCTGTGGACTGTGTGAGGAAATACAGCAATTGGGTGAATTGAGCCTTCCCAGAATGAGTGGCAGGAAGGGCAACCAACAGTTATAATTGCATCTTATTGGGTGGTGGTGGTGATAATGGCAGAGTGAGAGATTTTCTATATGCAGAAACCTATTTATATGCATTACCTATATTTATAATATTGAGTTTATTAGTTATGCATGGTTAATTCCATAGTATGCAACCACTGTTAATAGCTATGTAAAACTTTGTCATTACCAAGTCTTGAGTTAAAATAAAATGAAGAAAGACAAATACTCAGGAAATGTCGAATTGGCTATTTTTTGCAATTTTTCAGCCAACATCATTCTTAGGCATCTCTCATCTCACACTTGCAATGTATAGGAACATTGAAAGAAATGATAAACGAATTTGCCTGTACTATTTATTTTCCTCTCTCCCTGACCCTCCCCCCCACCACAGACCTCCTCTCCAAGCTGAATGGGTGAATTTGGGTAAATTAAAAGTGTGTATGATGTAAGTCCACCGTGTATGATGTAACTCTACCTCTCCCCACCAGCAAGCAGAATCGACTACCCTGAACGTGCTCTTCCAGTAGCAGACAGTGCTAACTCCAGGATGAGGAGCCAGCTTCTGTAACATAGTTCTGCCTGGGTCATGCTTCACGCCCCAGTTCCCAGCTCAAGTGAAGCCCAGCCTTTGCTGGCTCTTTCTTCCTAGGGAGCCAGACTTTGTCCTTATTCCACTAGCTGAAAAATGGGTGTCTTTTTCATCCAACTTCTGAATCAAGGGATTGTTATCCACCTATGACTAGCACCTCTCCCTTTGGATTCCTGGCTCCTTGCCCCTCGATCGAATGTTTTGGAAAGTGACTTCATTTCAAAGTGGACATAAGTTCATTCTGCCCCATGAGCAGCAAGCTACTTTTGGAAACCAGCCCTACAACTCAACTAATTCCCTCAACCCTTGTTTCAGCCACAGGGGTAGCAAGAGGCCTTCAGTAAACTGAAATTCAGTGGCAATACACTCGAAATCAGAGGGAGTGTGAGTCTGTGGCCCTGGGAGCCCATGCAATGGAAGGCTTCAGAGGATTAGCATCTTGACCTCTTCTCCTCCCTGCTTCCTCACTGGACCAAAACTAGAGAAGAGGGCAAGATCGCTGTCTCTGTGTGACCTCCATACCTGTGTTATATAGGTAACTGGAGACAAATGGGAATTTAAAGACAGCACCATGAAAGCAAGCATCATGGCACCTTTTTTCCCTCCACATTTCCCTAGTACCTAGCATAGTGCTTGGCACATAGTAGACACATACTTAATATTTGTTGAATGAATGAATGAACAAAGGATCTAATGCAAATGATAGGTGACTCTTGAGTTGTGTTCATACTTGTCTCAGCACTTTTTGAGCCCTGGCTCAGAAGGACCAATGGATCACACCTGTTATGTTCAAATGCAACGCTCCTCCCTCCAGGATTTCAATGCATTTATCACATCACTTAGGTGAGTCTACACATATAATTGAAATACATCACTCCCAAAGCCCCACGAATGACACCAGCCACTGTGGGGCCAGTGCTGTAATTTCCAGAGATGCCTGGCTAATCTGAGTGATATGGCCTAAAGACATCCTTCATATCTTAAATAAGGAGCAACTATACTCATCAGTCTCTCTTCCCTTCCCTCCCTCCTGCTACCCCCCGCCCCCAACTGGTGAGAATCTCAGAATGTCCTCAAGGTGTTTCTAAGTCACAAATAACCCTTAGGCTTGCTGGGCATAAGCTGGTCTTTGGGACTTCTTCACTGCCCTTTAGAGCTTTAGCATAACAACCTGTGGCTCTTTTCTGCAAAGCTCAGGCCTGAATTGCTCACCTGCAGGGAAATGGATCTAGGTTAGTAATGGACATTTACTAAAGACCCACTTGTACAGGCCTTACACAAATCCTGGCTCTTCCGGCATTACAATCTGGTTGAGTCTCTCCTGGGAACAGCACTTCCTTTCTCTCCAGGGTGGATTATATCCAGAGATCCACAAAAGCAAAAGCAAAGACAAAGCACAAAAACAAAAGAAAAGAGTGCTTTGTGTAAACTACCCTGTGCCCCCCTCCCCCAGTAAGTTTTATACAGATGCAATCAGGTTAAAAGGAAATAGAGGGCACCTTAGGGTAAAGGCAGCCTGGGAAAGTAGAGATAAGAGGCACATCATTCCAAAGTATCTGCTTCCGGGTGGGCTGGCTGGATGCATATAAGGGTATAGACCTTGTAAGCACTTGTACAAAGGCAACCTGCCTAAATTGCTTTGCCCACTTAGGGTCCCTTTGCATCAAAGCACACACCTCCCTGACCCCTGTCATTTTAGAACTTGGACTCTGCCCAGGCCTTTCATAACTTGTTAAAATCGGACTCTGGGAGGCAGAAGATACTTCAGTGGTCACCCTAACTTGTGTCCCATGCAGGAGTCCCCTGCCATCCCTGACAGGCAGTTAGACAGTTTTGTCTTACGCACCAACTCAGAACTTTCCAAACATACCCAGTCATATGAATCACCAGAAGCCCCTGTAAAAAGTACAGCCTACTAGCTATTCAAAACTACACAAGATCAAAACCTGTACAGAAAGGGCCTGTGAACCTGAATTTTTAACAAGCATCCCCAGTGAGTCTTACAATTAAGCATGTTTCTTATGTGCATATAATGCAGTGGCTCTTGACAGTAGCTGCATATTAGAATCAGCTAGGAAGTTTAAAAAAAAATCAATGACAGGCCTTTACCCATAGCTATTCCTACTTAATTTGTCTGGAGTGAAGCCCAGAAGGTATAAATTTTTAAAGCTCCTAGATGATTCTAATCTGCAGCCAGGGTTGAGAACTACCGTAATATCTTTCCAACCTGATGGTAAACTCTTTGAAGCCAGCAACCAAGAAATTGATACCTTTTGGGACTCCTCACTGAACCCCACCACCATGTTGAACCTGTAGTAAAACATACTCTACTTGTAGTAAAACAACTACTAAGTTGATCTAACTAGCTTTGTTCACCCATCCAATGCGATGTAGCTTCCTAACTCTGTAGAGAAGCTGTAGACTTCCACTCAGCAAGAAGCCAGACAATAGGATATGAAGTGCTATGACTTCTCACAGTTGAGTCTATCCTCCCTGACACACACACAAACTGACACATACACAGACATATCCCCAGCATCCCCTTTCCCTAGACTAACGAGCCCAAACAATGCCAGAAGCCTCATTCCAGGGCTCTTCCCTCTGCATCCAGCCCCCTGCCAGTTCTACTCACATTATACAGCACGGTGGTCCACCCTTCCATGGTGATGCACTGGAAGACAGTCAGCACAGCAAAAAGGATGTTATCAAACTGGGTGATCCCATCGTTGGGGCCAATCCAGTCCTTGCATTCATAACCAGCTGGGCAGCCCTGCACACCACATGGGTGAGGAGGGTCAAATCCTTCTAGAATACCTGTAGACACATTTGGAGGGTAGGGGTTAAACCACATGGTATTTTAGCATGACCTAGAAATGACCCCAAGGGAGCCACAAACACTCAATTCTATCTCCCAGAGAAAAGTATGTCCCTCTTTGTCTCAGGCTCTCTCCTGCCTCTGGCCTCTCTACAACCTCACAACTCATGTACCGTGTGTTCATCCCAGTGCTTCCCAACCTCCTCTGAGGCCACATGGCCTTCACTTTCTGCAGGCCACATCCTCTACCCTTGCCTGAGTACCATAGGCATTGACAGACTGGATCATATAGAACAGTCTGAAGTGAAGGCAGAATCTTACTGATTTTCCAACTTCAGACTGCAGTATAGACGCTGAGTTCTTCTCAGGTTTCTTGGAGATAATTATAAACTAAGTCCCTTCAGTGGGTCTCAACTCCTTGTGTTTCTGGCCTAAATTCCTGGTCTTGAATCATAAGAAACAAAACAAAACAAAAATTCCAAGGTAGAAGGTGTCCTTTGAAGATTAAAAAAAACAAAAAAAAAAAAAAAACAAAAACAAAAACAAACACGCACAAAAAACCCCATGATACTAAATTGGTCTGCTTCAACCTCTCCCTGACCCCCCTGACCCCTCTTTCCTGCTAAGGTATTCAACTGGACTTGAAAAGAACAAATAAGATCCAAAGAGATAAGAATTTGGGGTCTGTAAACCCCAAAAATTTCACAAGCACCCCTGGCAAGTCAAGCTCAGAGCTCCCTCAGCTCTTCCACACTCTGTGTGGGTCACAGCAGAGAAGGAGGAAGGTCATGAGATGGATTATGGAGGGAAAATGTCTCCACAGATCTAGAGAGACCCAAGTCTGACTCTAGACTCCAAGGTCCCCCTGGCCTGTGGGCCTAAGAGGCCATTGTACAAAGGGTATTTCTTCAGAGAGGTGGTTTTCAACATGCATTCTGATAGCCTTCTACCATGGGATGGGGGAGTTGAAACCTCCTGTTTGAAATCCTTTGACTGCAAACTTAAGAGGTCATTTGCTTTGCAATATCAATGTCCCATGGGGATCTTTAGTCGAGGCTGCTTGTGCCTCAAGCAGCTGCTGACTAGGAAGTTTGTGATTCTAATTCCAGGTCTGGGATAGAATATACTTCTCCAATCAATCTCCCACTGACCTAAAATTACTCCAAAGACCAGAGGGGAGAGAAAGGAAAGAAGAAGGAAGGAAACAACGATCCTACCTGAATTGTTCGTGAAACATGCTCGGTGCAACTTCCCACTGTAGAACTCCAAGCCAATGATGGCGAACATCAAAATGGCAAAGAAGAGCAGAAGGCCAATTTGCAGAAGAGGCACCATGGCCTTCATGATGGACTTCAACACAATCTGTAGGCCTAGAAGGAATGGAAGAGAATGACAAATGGAACCTCCTTGAGCACCATTTGATATAGCAAGTTCCCTTTACTCTCTTCTCGAAGGAGAGGGGCAAATCTTTGAGGGAAAAGAACCACTGGTCCTAAGATGATGAAGACAATTTGCAATGGGACAACCAGAACAAGTCAAGCCAAAGACTGCCATCACTACTTCCCCTGGAATCAATTCCATGCTCCTTCTCACCATTCCCCGATCATTTACATGCCTATTACTCCTCCCTTATTTGTTTCACCCATGTTGCTTTCTGCCTATCTCTTATAAACTTATTAGAACATGCTTTCTTCCCAAAGGAAATTAAGCCTGGCTTTGCTAGGCTCTAAATCTTATGAGAGCAAAGACAAAGTTTACCTCCCCCACTACTCTATCTGAAACCTGGCTTTCCATCCACTGTTGTAGGATAACAATTAGTGCAATCACTATTCGTAAAATACCATATACTTTGACCCAGAAATTGTACTTCTAAGATTCAAGCCTAAGAAAATAATAATTCAAATAATAATTTGAATAAGATTTAAGAAAAAAGATGTACGTTGCTACACTATTTCTAGTGGGGGAAAATGAAAATAATCTAATGTCCAGTAGAAATGACTAACTAAGTCATCCTGTATAAGATGGGCTATAATACAGACTTTTTAAAACATATTTTTAAAGAATTTTTAGTGTCAGGAAAATTAAATGCTTATATGATAGGATTGGACGGTATACACACGGTATGATCACAATTATATTAAAATGCACAGGAAAAATGAATTGAAAAACAGGATAATGAGGGCTTTTCCTTTTTCATTTTATATATGTTTTTTCACTTTGCATATTTTCTCCAAAGATCTTTCACTATCTTTAAAATGTGGAAAAAAAAAAAGTTGCTAAATCTTAGAGTGAAATGTTTTGCCAGAATTGCTGCATCCCCATTCTTTATTACCACTGGAGAAATGGTTTCCTGTTTATCCCAAATTCCTTTGGGCCCCAGATCCAGTTGGGGACACATCAGTAAAGCTTTTAACAGAGGAGAAAGAAGAAAGGCAAGCGCTCACTCGGTATCCCTGACACGAGCTTCAGGGGCCTCAGGACACGCACAGCCCGGAGGGTCCTCAGGTCCACATGTGTGTTGAAGTGGGTTCCTGCTGTAGCCAGGATGCTGCAGATGGAGACAAAGAAGGTCAAGGTTATCACAGTCTGGCTTTCTCCTCCTGCTCCCTGGGGAAAGCTGGGTTGCAGAAGGATCAGCCTGGAAAGTACACAGAGCTGCCGCCAGCTGTGTGTGGGTGCACCTGAGCTTGAGTGAATCATCAGTGGTTCCGACTGAAATTATATTTAGCCACATCTGGGTTTTACTTTACAAAGAAGGAAAAGTTATCATCACATCAGAATCCTAGTCCCAAATCATGAGTAAAATACAAGCTCCCTAGCATCTGTCCCATTCCTGCCTCCAAACTTTGTCCCCTACTCTCCTCTCTATTCCTCACCAACCTCCTTTCTCCCTTTCCAACCTACCAAGGCCCCTGGATTTTTTTATATCAGAATTTGTAGGTTCCCCCTATCTCCTAATTACTACAGAGAATTTCTCTGGATCAGCTGCAGTAAAGGAGTAACTCACTCTTCTTCACCTTGGTAATTAAGAGTTTTTACCAAACAAATCAATCACACTGATGCTTACACCTAGGAAACAACCTAACTGGTCCTCATACAGTATTTTTATAATTGCCCCAAATCATTGTGTAACTTGTATTTGGTTTCTTTGCTTCCATTTTTCCACCTCCACAGCCATATCCAAACACATACACACACAAACTCCCAAAATCTATAAAAATGCTATTATATTGTATACATCAAGTACCTTGTCTTAAGAAGACAATTTATTTCATATAATCCCATGACATTGCTGGTACTATGGAGAGTCAATGATACTTAAGTATTAATGAAAGACACAGCAGAAGATCATGAGCCCAGCAGAGCTGGGCTTAAGTCCTGACTCACACACTTGAGGACTGAGTGACTTGAAGCAAGTTACACATTTTAGCAGCCTCACTACCCTCATTTATAAAATGGGGGGGGGGTACCATGACCTCACTATAAAAATAAAATGACACAATAATGAAAACTATGAGTGTTCTATAGCTATAATGTGCAAACTACATATTACATCCAACACAAATACTAATAATACTGTTTTTGCAACGTTGTCTAATGTTAGTCTTCTTTCTGTGGAATAGTACCTGTCGTCCCTCACAACCTCTTCAGGACACTTTCAGCTAGTTGGAGCCACAGGTGGATGAGTCATTCAGAAAACTGAGTTTTCTATATAGTCAAAGGGTGGCAGGAATAGTTTATGTCATTTAATTATTTTGGATGAAATATTTCCTTCAATACTTGAAATCTAACTTGAATGAAAGATTTATGGTGTATACCTCTAGAAAGCAGATATAGGATCGATAGATATGAATGACACAGATCCGAGACTTCAGAATCATGAGCAATAACTTTGAAACAAGCAGTGCTGCCCAAGAACAAAGAGGACTGTTTCACGTGATAGTACACTTCCCAACATTCAATATAGTCAAATATAGACTGCATAACTTTCTACTAGGAAGTTAAAAGTAATTCCAACATTGGTTGAAGCTTATCTAAAAAATCAGTAGAGATTTCTCTCAATCGGGGCACCTGGGTCGCTCAGTCGGTTGAGCGTCTGGCTTCAGCTCAGGTCATGATCTCATGGTTTGTGGGTTTGGGCCCCACACCAGGCTCTGTGCTGACAGCTTAGAGCCTGGAGCCTGCTTCAGATTCTATGTCTCCCTCTCTCTCTGCCCCTCCCCTGTCTCTGTCTCTCAATAGTAAATAAATGTAAAAAAAAATTTTTTAAAGACTCTATAATTCTACATTAACCCAACCTCAAAATAAGAACGAGAAAGAAACTCTACTCTCATAAAAGATCTCAGGAGCTAGGCAAGCTTTTCAGGTCTTCCCTACCTCTCCTGACCCAAACTTCCATCGTGTCCTCTGAAAAAAAGGGATGTAGAGGAGCAACATCTCTGATGCTGCTTTTGACTTTATATGCCAATGCCAAAGAGAGAAATTAGGAAGGGATTGATACCATTTCTAGTAAGTAGGGAAAATATGAAGAGAAAAGAGAGCGGGAGGAATGTGGAAAATAGGACTGAAAAATAAAACAGACAAAGAAGCAAATAAAGGAAAGAGGAGAAAGAGAAACCTCAAGGCTAAGTATAGTGATAGAGAACCAGAACCCCATTTTTCTGGTGAATCTGCGAACAGAGGAAGAAGCACTGTACTCTGAGTCTTCTGAGGTGTGGTGCACATGGGAGACGGCTCTCCCTGTGGTTTGCTCTGTCTTACAAATGCGGTGGGGAGAATCTGCCCTGTTTGGAAACCAGAGTTCTGTTTCCTAGGATACCCAGATACACATGAGATGCTCTTTCGTATCATAAGAAAGAGCTACTGAAAAGGAAAATTTCCTCCCCAACCCTGAGCTGAAGGAGGTGTATTTCAGAACATGGAGGTAGTGTCCAAAACACAAAATTAAAAAGCAAGAAGGCACAAGTATAGAGAGAAAGAAAAATGGTAGAGGGAACGGAGTTTAAGAGAATAGGGAAGTGAATGGTAAAAGAAAACGTGGACATGAAAATGGGAAGGAAATAAGAAGAGCTGTGGAGAAGCAAATGTCAGAGAAATAAGAATTCTCATGTGGGAAAGAAAACAGTGAAGCTAATTTGAAAGAGAGAGGCAAAAATATGGCACTTGTTGCCCAGAGCCTTGCGTAGTGAGCCATGGGAGACATCCATGCTCTTTTCACCAAGTGTGGCCCTCAGATGAACTAACCTGCCGCCCAAGTCATCCAGGCTGCCCCAGGCTTCAGCCAGGACTATGCTGCCTGAGGCCCATGCTCCTCTGGCCCTTGGAATTTTCTTTTCCTTCATCCTATGCAGAATAGCTGTCAACTGGTCTTTAGCTCATGCCCGTTGGCCATTGGCTGCTTCCTAGTGTTCACATCATGTTTGAGGGTAGCAGTTCCTTTCCACCTGCTAGAAGCAGGGACAATGGAATTCTTAGGGGGTAAAGATAATTGAGGGAAAAGGCTGCATAAAATTCTGTGTCCACTGCCATCACTGCGCTTACCACATCTTACAGGAATTCTCTGTTTTCTCTCGTTTCTCCCACAAGATTTGAAACACCTCAAGTGGAGACACTGTCGTCCCCATCTCTATCCCCACACCTAGTCCAGGGTCTGGCAGGTAAAAGGTGCTCAATGAATGCTTGATGGATTGAACTGTACTGATGAACGTAGTAAATGTGTTGAAGGAGAAACCAGAAGGAAAGAAGTGCCAGAGAAACCCTACAATTTACCAGTGAAAAAGGCAGGTGGCACGGCCAGGATGCTACTCAAGCACATGCCTGTTGGAGCACATGTACGAGAAATCTGTCCCTGAGCATTTTAGAGTCTAATAAGGATCTTCCAATATAGTTTAGGACTCCTGCTCTCAAGCAGATCCCACAGGACAGGATCTGTTCAGTAAGAGTTAGAGAGAGAGAAGGAAGGAAGAAGACTCAAAGTGTAAAGACTTGCCCTTTGGCAAAGCCTCAGTGCTGAAGTCTATCCAGCTCAGCAAACTCGGGGGTTTTGTAGCAGGCCCTATGCAGGAGGCTCAGGGAAAGGCCACAGCAGGAAAAGGCCCAGGTCCTCAGTCTGGTGGAAGTGGACAGACAAAGAAATGAAAAAATTATAATTCACCAAGAAGAGTGACATAACAGAGATGTTTACAAAGTGTTCCAAGAACGGGAACACTGCAGGAACACATATAGGGCTCACTATCTGCTAGCATGTTTCACATAGGTTATCTCATTAAATCCTCAAATATATCCTGATATTACTAGTTTCCATTTCATAGAAGAGGAAATCGGGGCTTAGAAAGAATTAGATTGCTAATAAATGGCAAGACTAGGCATTAAAGTCCTTTCTCTTCTGATATCAAAGCCAAGCCTTTCCCCGCCCCCCTCTGCCATTACGCCACGCAACATCTTCTCAGAACTGCACAGCTCCACTGTTCTTTAGTCCAGTGCATTGCTAAAAATACCAAGGTCACAATATTTAGTCTCCCAACAAGCCATTGAGCTCGGTTCCCTTTATCCCCAAACCACAAATCATTAACTCCCACGGACTTGTCACCGATAGCTCTCTGGACGAGGTCAGAGGCTCCCTGCACCTGAGGTGACAATGACTACAATATCCACACATACACACAGGAAAAGACAGATGTGCCACAGAATCAGAGTGAGGCCGCTGTGCAAAACTCTAATTCTGAGTTAATAAAAGCCTAAGCTCTGCGCCATCCCGTGCGGCATATGGGAGTACTCTTCAGAAACAGGGGCTGTGCTTTCCATTTCTTTTGTCACTATGAGCACAGGGTCTGGGTGGGGAGCTCTGTACAGTGGTGCTTAATGACTACTCTAACCCCAAAGCAGAGGACAGACACAAACCTCTGACCACCACCAGTACAGATGCAGGGTTCTACATACTATAAATGTTCCAAAACTGTTTCCTAGTGGATGTCATGGTTCAGACCTACCTCTAATGATTTTGCTCTTAGCTGTCGGCAGGCAAGAAGAGTCTAGAGCCTGATATGATCCTGGGGGTGTGTTGTGACCATCACTGCAGTGGCAGAAGATGGAAGGGACGCTCTGAGCAATCACAACCGAATGGCATCTCCCCAAGTCAATTACCCAAAGAATTCTCCCACCCTGCATTCCCTTTGACCTTGGGTTCTATCTTAGCCTCCTTGTCAACCCAGGTCTAACAGTCTCTTTTCACACTTCCACGGCTAAAAATTCCCTGAAGCATTATGCAAATATTACACTAAAAAAATTATCCGTTGCTTATCTGCAATTCAAATTTAACTGGGCATCCTGTATTTTTATTTGCTAAATCTGGCAACTCTATTCAAGGGATGACCAGGTAAATAGCTTCCCTCCCAGTGGATGCCCTGGCCTTAAATAAGAGTGGAAATTCTCTTTTGAAGAAGATACACAAACCAGGGGTCTCCTACCCTTAGGCCCAGGAGTTCCTCCTGAGGTCCCCAAATTACCTCTTTGCTTCTGCCCATATAAATCCCAAAGGAGAAGTTCATTAGCCTTCAAAAGGCAAGTTATTCATTAGCATCTGTGCAAAAAAGGCTGATTAATACTGGCAAAGGGTATTAGGTGCTTAACCAGCCCTCATTATAGGAAACCAAGAGGAGACAGGAGGGACCTAATTCAAGTTGGATTCCCAACACAGTTTGAGCCAGGATATCATTTCCATGGGTAATCCACCAAAATGAGTTGTGTCCACTTGGAAGTGTCTCAGAGGTGATTGGTTCCTTCTTCTCCTCTACTATTTTACCTCCAATGAGGCACCAAAGTCTAACATATCCTTCCTTTAACACATCTCTTGGATTCACCTCTTATTCTCCCGCCTCCTTCTTGCCTGGAATGCCCACTCCCTTGCCTTCTCTCCCTGCCTAAATAATATGATCCAGACTTTAGAGCCAGATGGTATCCTACCTCCTCCTTGGAAACGATCTACAGTCAAAAGAGAGTTGAACTAGGATTATGAGGAAGTGGTAAAGCACATGCTCTCCAGTCATACTAGCTGGTTTCAAATGCCAGTTCCCTCACACAGCTGTCTGGCTTTATGCAACTGCCTCTCTGAGCTATAGTGTTCTTATCTGTAAAATGGGGACAATATTTTCCTAAGAGGGTTGATGTAAGGATTAAAAAAGATAAGATGCTTATAAACTTCTTCACATGGTGCTGACTTAAAAAGATATCAGGAGCTCACAGAAGTGAAGGGATATTGGAAGACCAGGCTGGAAAAACAGGAAGCAGAAATCTTGGTGTGATAGGCTGACAACAGATTCAAAGATATCCATATCCTAAACCCTGCAACCTGTGAATGTTACCTAAATGGCAAAAGTGACTTGCGGACGTGATTAAGAATCTTGAGATGGGAAGATTTTTCTGGATTATCTGCGTGGGCCCTAAATGCAATCACAAGTGCCCTTTTAAGAGGGAGGCACAGGAAGATCTGGTTAGAGAGAAGGCTGCAATGTGGTGACTGAAGCATCGTGCTCTGCTGCTGGCTTTGAAGATGGAGGAAGCATGCAAAGAACCCAGCTCTAGAAGATCGCAAAGGCAAAGAAATGTCTTCCTTCCTAAAGCCCCAGGTGACAGTACAGCCCCACTGATAACCTGATGCAGCGCAAGTAAACTGATATTAGAGTTCTGAGCTCCAGAACTGTAAGAGAATACATCTGCTGTAAGCCACCAAGTTTGTGGCAATTCGTTACAACAGGAATAGAAAGCTTGCACACTTGGCAAAGGTCAGAGATTCCAGGAAGTCTGATTCTTAGGCCACTGTGGATATTTCTAGACATATCATCACCAACTGTACCAATATCATAGCATCAACAGCTTAAAAGTCATGGGGGGAAAAGCATGTGGTCGAGCTTAAGTCACGTGTCCCCTTATGTCCCATCTGGCTGCACTGGGGCAGTCTTCTACCACTTTCAAAGTGGGCAAGACACCCACCAACAGCACACACAATAAAAGTCTTCCCAAAAGGAAGACTGGAGGCCACTGGGGAAGTTGGACATGGGATAACTAAAACAACAACAGTATTTACTAAGTCTGACTCATAGAAAGTACTTAATAAATAAGTGTCGTGGAGGAAGATGAGAAAGAACATATCTGGGATTTTGCTTGTTTTTCTCTAAAATAAAGGAATCAGATAGAGGGACCTCTCAGATCCCTCCTGGCTTTAAGACTCTGATACAAAACCTGTCTAAATGGTGCTACACTTCTCCAGCCCATGCAATCTCCCCTTTCTCTGAACATCTTGAAAGCTGTTCAACATTTAACACCTGATTGCATACTGTTCTTAGGTCTTAGAACTAAAGTCTGGTTGGTAATGATAATTAGTTGGATCCTCATAACTCAGTTCAAAGCCATCTCCTTGATAGCAAAAAATACCTTTTACATTTCCATCTACTATGGTCCCTTCTCTAACAATATGCAACAGTGGTGCCCAAGAAATACCCTTGACTCAGGGATAAATTAGTGTTAATACATCCTCACTGGGGCAGATTGGATGGACGCGTCTGAAGCTGTGAATGAGCCCACAGGCACCTATATAATTAGATATCGGCTGAAGGAGATTTAACCACATGTGCAAGTAATGATAACCTATCAAAAATCTACTAAACTACACCCAATGTTTGGCTCTCCATTTCTCTTAAATAAATTACTGAAAGTGTAATTTGATTTGGGAATCAATTTCTAAAGATTTTACTTCATTTTATCAAAAACAAAAAAGTCACTGTGTGTTAAATTGTTCAATGGAGACAAGCTCCCCCCAAAATTCAACTTGACTAAAATACATTTGAGAGATGAGAATGAGGCTGGTAAATGGAAAACAGGTGACAGAACTCACATAGTATATAGTCTCTACAAGCTGCCCCCTGTTCCTCCCCAGAACCTATGCTAGGGCTCTTTGATCCCATTCAGACTTAGCTCAGTCCCAGAAACCAGAACCCAGAACCCATCTATAATCATCTGATAATTACTGAATGTATGCTATGCAGTAAGCAGTGGCATTACAATGGAGAACAAGATAGCGACGGTGGCTGCCCTCATGAAACTTAATGAAAAAGACAGACACTAAATAGATAACAATTTTAGTGAGTGGAAGCTCAGGAAAGGAAGGATTCCCTACGGAAATGACATATGAATTCAAAGGTGAAGTATGAGTAGGCCAGAGGAAACAATGTGGGAAGAGCATCCCAGACGTAGGAAAAGCATGCGTAGAAGGGACAGAGGCAGAAAGGAGATTGGCGTACTTGAGAAATTCAAACAAGGGGCTGATGTGGCTGGAACTTAGTGATCCAGGGAAGAATGGAGACCAGAGAGGCTGGAGAGCCTGAAAAATGTAAAATAAAGAAAACTTCATAGGCTATGTTAGGAATGGGACCAAGCCTGGCAGTGCTCAAAAGCTCCAGGTTACATTTGGTAACGAAACATCAGGTTACTCGCCCTGATATTCTGAGCTCCATAGAAGTCCCCTGATTGGACCATCAGTCTCTTACCTTATCCCCAAGCCCCAGCCCCAGTTGCTGTGAATGACTGTCTACATTGATCACTGTACCAGAATTAATGCCAACTTCTGTTCCCATAGGCCACTCCTGGAACAGCTGCTGCTGCCTGCCTCCTCTACAGTAATCTTTCCTAATAACAGAAATATCCTATAGCCACACCTGCTAGAAAGACTAGGTCCCTCTCTAGCCCAGAGACTGAACTAGATTATCCTAAGCAAATCATCCACTGTTCTGAGTAGTGACTGGTTTCGGAATGGAAAGGCCTTTAAGGGAAAATATGCTGTGTCGCTTCAATTCACCCATGTTCTTAGAACAAAAGTAAAAGCGTCTAAAGCAATGATTTTCAAAACTTTTTTGAACACAGCCTACAGTACAGAATACATTTTACATCACAAGCCAGAGTGAATATATGTATGTATGTTTGTATGTATGTATGGGTGTAATATGTATGTTATATGTATATATAATATATAATATATACGTATGTGTATGTAAAATTAAATACTTCATAAAATAATACTCTTTCTATGTACGATATATTCATATTTCCTCTTCAATTCTTCCTTGCTGTCTTTTGTTTCACGCTGGTTGCAACCAGTTAAATTGATGTCATAACTCTCTAATGGGGTTGACCTACAGTTTGGAAAACCCAGATGTAGAGACTAGGTAACACACATGCTCATCCTAAGGACACGGTTCTAAAGAGGACAAGATGGACCCGCATGAACTGCTGCTTTAATAGCACCATGTGGCATCTTGGTGTTTTCCCAGAATGATGAAACGGTTTGCCTTGAAAAGTTTTACTGTGCTTTTCCAAGAACTGCACACACAGTGGTCTAGGAGAGACCCTGTTCCCTCCTCTGTTACCAGAAATAGCAACCCTTCTTGCTACCCTTTAGAATGGGCAATCTCCATGAGAGACCACTAACTGCAAAACTGTCACGAGGCGGCTATTTCTGGGGGTTGGTTGGTTGGTTGGCTGTTATTTATTTATTTAGGCTTGCGTCCAGGTTGATTTATGACCAAAGCGGAACATGAAACTTCTTCTAAGCTTCTAAGCAGGAAGTCATAATATTTCTTGGGAGAATGAGAAGGACAATAGGGTCAAATTTCCCCTTTCCAAAAGAGGTCTATGCCATTTCCAGAAGGGATAAGTGGTTCTGTATTTAAGAAAGGTAAGGCCACCTTTCTGGAATTTAAAATGGGGTTCCTAATTAAATTTCCTAAGAATCTTAGTAGATATGAAGTGGTCCCAAAATATGCCTTTTGATGAACAGAAGAGTCATAGCCTAAAAATTCTCCCTTTCCTTTCCCACCAAAAGAAAGTTCAACAATCAAACCAAGTCACACCAAGGAGAGGAGTTTATACTGACATTTAAGACCAGAAATTCTTTGTTGTAGGAAGCTTTTCTATGTACTGTAGGATGTTTAACTGTACCCCACCTCTACCCACTAGGTGCCAATAGCAACCCCTCCTCCAATCCCCCCTTCCAGGTTGTGACAACCAAAAATGTCTCTAGACATTGTCACATGTCCCCTGGGGGGACATCCCTGGTTGGGAACTACTGCTGATGGAGAACTTCTCAGATAGTGATTCCTTTAAACCGAGCAATAGCCTGATTAAAAGCAATGTGTGTCTTTCACAACTCGTCCTCATCTATTCCGGGAGATGCATACACAGCCCCTCTCAGGCAGAGGGGAAGATGTTGCCAGAATGACCCCCAGCCACAAGTCATAATTTTGATGAAAATGCATTGATGCCAACATTGATAAAAATGCCCTCTGCCTTCTTCTTTAAATATCCCCTAGTAGTTACATGAACCTTAACCCCAGTGAAGTTTAATCCAAAAGTTTTCCCAAATCACGCAAGGTAAAGAACACAATGATCTACAAAGGAGAGTTTTGTTTACTTAACTTCAGTGTAATGGAAACAAAGGTCTATCAATGGCCCTAGGTTTCTTCCTTTTTTTATGAAAAGTCCCTGGTTATTCACTCAGACACCCACCGCAAGGAGAAATGCCAACCAATGGGAAGAAACTCTGTGAGTGTCATTCAGGTCGAGGTGATGATGATAATGATAAAAACATAAATACCTTGTTGTTTCATAGTTTACGTAACCCTGTCTCATAAAGGTACCATTATCCTCCATTTTGTAAGTTTGAGAATTAAGGCTCAGAGAGAGAAACTGGCTAGCCCAAGATCACTGAGATAGTAAATGGTCAAACTGAGACTCAAACCCAGAAATTTAGATTCCAAATTTGGAGTGCTTTCAGTAGCTACAAAAGATAATGGCTAATAGCTAGAAATATATCCCAAAGGCACATATATCTGACAAATGTCTTCTCTAGGACAACCACAGAGCTGCCTCTCTGCAGAGCCTTATGGTGTCCTGTGATTGCAGGATCATATGAATGTTACCAAAACTGTACTTCAGAGAGCTGGCAAAGACCAAGAATTGCTGGAGAGGGAAATCCCATATTATAAGAACTCACTAACATAAATACATGTTCTTTCAGTTGTTTTTCTAGTAGTGGTGCGGGATTTCTATCGATCCACCACCCACACACTTTCTCTCACCAGGTCTCCCTTAGGTCCAGAGACAAGCATTTGTGAGATGACTAGCCTGGGATAGAGCAGAAGCCAGCTAAGACACAGAACCCAGCTAATTATCCATGTAGGGACCGAGCCCTTAATGCAGGCCACATTAGAAGGATGCACTAGTGACCTCCAGTATCACATTGCAGAGACCAGCTGTATAATCCACACACAGAGTGGCCACCAATTGTTTGAATAGCCAATACCTCCTCTTCCTCCAGGAACAATACTCTACCCCTACAGTTTTTTTTATTTTTTATGTTTGTTTATTCATTTTATTTTTTAGTACTTATAAAGATAATAGATTTTTATTTATTTGCATTTTATTTTATTTTAAATATAATTTATTGTTAAATTGGGTAACCTACAGTATATACAGTGTGATCTTGGTTATGGGGGTAGATTCCTGTGATTCATCATTTCCATACAACACCCAGTGTTCACCCCAACAAGGGCCCTCCTCAATGTCCATCACCCGTTTTTCCCACTGCAGCTCTTTTTAAAAACTGAAATGCTCTTACATGCCACTGTAGGCTAGTGAACAGTTCCTCCCCTGGGATGTTTGGACTTGGGACCAGAGTTTGGTTGATCTCCTAAAGCAGGAAAAGCCCTAAAATAAAAGGCTTCAGGAGCTGTCACTGTTCATGTTTTCTCTCATGGAATAAAGCTGGCTGTGGTAAGAGAGAAGAATAAAGCTGACCCTGAAGATAGGAGGAATCAAAGAAGGAAGGAATTCCTCTGGAGCTAGCCCCTTGATCCTGCAATTCCTGAGGCCCAACTACTTCCTGATATTTCTGCAACTTGACGGTTCGGTGAGACCTGTCTTCCTTGAAAAGCCCTCCTTGCTTAAATGACTCCAAGTTTGGTTTCTGTCACTCACAACGACCCACTCACCTGTTCTGTCCAGATAATACCATCTGGATAAGAAACCAAACTGAAAGTTGATGTAACTGGCCTGGTCAGACAAGAGCTAAGTAAGATACATGAAAAACAAGGAAAAAGTCAGAACCATGCCCCTGGCATGGAGCCAGTACACCAACTAGAGAATGTGCAAGCTTTTTTTCTTGATGTCATCTTAGCAAGTGGCTTAATTCCTAAGATACTGAAACACTGCTCCCTCTTCAGCTTTGGAAAGACTAAAAATATATACATGTTCATGATTCTGGGGAGAGTCAGAGTCCTCTTGTCAAGAAGTCAAATGTGGATGAATGGAGGTTAACACTCGATGGTGGATTGACTGAAGGGATACTTCAAAATAGGAGGAAAAGAAAAATCTATGTAATAAAATTCTACCTTCATAATATATTGGGGTAGGGGGCTTTTTTTTTTTTTTGGACGTCTGAGGAATATCTAGCTGAAAGAATCTGAGTTTATAAAACCTTTTCAAATCAATGGCTCTTTCAGAAAAATCATGGATCCATAAATTTTAGATAAAACACACTTGTTCATTGTTCCACTCTCCCAGTTCTGCCTAAAATGCCGAAGAGATTGATTTGCATGACAGGCATATGCCATCTGTCTTCTTGGATGACAAATATTTAAAAAAAAATACCCAGATAACTTCCCATACTTGCACAGCAGACAAACCTACAATTATAGTGCATGATGAAGAGGTAGCCTTAAGTTGCTATAAAATATCAACTGTCTGTAGAGCCCCTAAATGAACTAGAGTTATTTGTCAGAGAAAACAAAGTGCTTTTTACTTTTTAGATTCATTAAACCAAAATTCATTCTAGTACTTCTGAGTCATATCACATCCCATACCACCCATTTGGAATACAATAAAATACAAGCAATTTTAATAATTAAAAAGAACTGTGCCTATATACAGGAACTCTTTAATTGTTGCCCAAATCTATTTGATAGAGATCTGTAAGCACAAAGTAAGTGGTTTTAATTGTACTTTCATTGTGAATAAATAAAATGCTGAACTGTTGGAAGAATCAAGAAGTTACTCTCCCAGCAGAAGAGCTAAGAGGCATGGCTATTTTTTCAGAAAGGAATTTAAAAAAGGACCTTTTTCTTTTTCTAAGGAACAATGGAGTGTGTTTATTAATAATGGAGTCTAGACCAAGGGACTGCTGCCGCCTGTAGAAGAGCTGGCACCCAGGGTCCAAGTTTAACTCAATGGCAATGATCTTTCTTTTCAGCTCTGAAGTTATTTTTACCTTGCTAGCTATGCAAATTGGCTCATGGCCTCGGAGCATGAAAGAAACCAGGCTGAGACCAGGTTAATATTTTATGAAAAAATGAAAATACTGTAAACCACAGATCCTGGCCCTGATCTTCACACACTCTTTAACTACTGTGTATAGAGACAGCCATGGCAAACTTCTGTGCCAATCTAGCATCAAAAAGAGCAAGCTATATATAATTTACAAAAGAAGAAACATAGAATATTTAAGGATTATATGAAAGGGTTCCATAGCATTATAATCAGAGAAACTCAAATTAAAGCAACACAATAGGCTCTTCTGCTGTCAAATTGCCACCACTAGAAAGAAAGCATATGGGTACAGCTATTTTGCAAAGGTATTGGACAATGTGTCTATAGGCATTAAAAATGTTCACTGTTTTTGATCCAGTAGGTGTAGGAAATTATTTTAAGTCCATACTCCAAAATTAGGACAAAGTTTTTATACAATGTTGTTCACTGAAACATTTTTTTATGATATTAAAAATTTTTCAAATCACCCACAACTGAGTAATAAAACAACCCAATTGAAAACATGAACAGGGGTGCCTAGATGGCTTGGCAGGTTGAGCGTCTTACTCTTGATTTCAGCTCAGGTTGTAATCTCACAGTTCAGGGGATCAAACATCCCTGACAGCGCAGAGCCTCCTTAAGAGTTTCTCTCTCTTTCTCTCTCTCTATCTCTGCCCCCTCCCTCACTTGTGCGCATGTGTGATGTGTGCACAACACATGCACGTGTGCACAACACATGCACGTGTGCACTCTTTCCCTCTGTTTCAAAATAAATAAATAAACTTAAAAAAATTTTTTTAATGAACAAAAGAAGTGAACAGACCACCAAAGAGAGATGTAGATACCAATTAAGTATCATTATTAATCACTAAGGAAATGCAAATTAAAATCACAATAGTTATTACTACACACTTATCAGAAGGCTAAAACAAAGAAAACTAAATAAAAAGCCTGATGGTAACAAATGCTGGTAAGAATGTGGAGGAACTGGAACTCTCATGTATTGCTACTGGGATCACAAAACAGTACAACCACTTTAGAACACATTTTTGCAGCAGCTACTTAGAGTTCAACATACACTTGCTATATGACCCAACCATGAATAGTTATTTATCACAGGTAGATTTATAACTTCTCCAAACCAGGAACAATTCGAGTGTCCCTCAAATGATAAATAAACAAACTGGATACATTCATCCAACTCCTAGGCAGCAATAAAAAAAAAAATGAGCTATTGAGCTACACACCAACATAAATGGCTCCCAAAGGTATTAGGCTACATGCAAGAAGCCATAATCAAAAGGCTACATCCTATCTGATTCTAGTTATATGATATTCTGCAAAAAACAAAAGTATAAGGACAAAACAGATCAGCAATTATCAGGTGTTAGGGATTGGAAGAGGAGACTGGCCAGAAAAGGAGCCTGAGGGAAATTTGAGATTGAAAGAAATATTCTTATCTTGATTTTGGTAATGGTTAGCCAGCTGTATACATTTGCCAGAATCTTTAGTGTTTTTTTCTCACTGTGGTAAAACATACATAAAATTTACCATCTTAACTGTATTTTTCTTATTTTGAGAGAGAGAGAGAGACAGAGAGCACAAGCAGGGGTGGAGCAGGGAGAGAGGGAAAGAGAGAATCTCAGGTGGGCTCCTCAATGTCAGCACAGAGCCTGACTTGGTGCTCAGTCCCACGAACCAGGAGATCATGACCTGAGCAGAATCAAGAGTCAGACGCTTAACTGGCTGAGCCACCCAGGTGCCCCCCATCTTAACTATTTTTAAGTGTACAATTCAGTGTCATTAAGTACATTCCCAATGTTGTGTAACTATCACCACCGTCTATCCCTGTAACTCTTCATCTTGTAAAAGTGAAACTCTGCACCTATTATATACTAGCTCCCTGTTTCTTCCTACCCCCAGTCCCTGGAAAGCACCAGTCTACTTTCTGTCTCTGGGACTTTAACTACTCTAGGTAACTCATATAAGTGGAGTCACAATATTTGCTCTTTTGTGACTGGCTTACTTCATTCAATGTAATGTCTTTAAGGTCATCCATGATGTAGCATATGTTAGGATTATCTCCCTTTTTAGGGATGAATAATATCCCATTGTACATGAATGTTGATCCATTCATCCATCAGTGGACACCTGGATGCTTCCAACTTTTGGCTATTGTAAATAATGCCACTACAAACACTGGTGTACAAATATCTGTCCAAGTTCCTGCTTTCAATTCTTTGGGGTATATACACAGAAGTGGAATTGCTGAATAGTATATTTATTGTTTAATTTTTTGAGGAACTGCCATATCATTTTCCACAGACAGTCTTAGTGTTTTCACGAGAGGGGAATGGTTGAGTATAGTACACTCAATGAAATATTATGCAGACTTTAAAATGCTATTTCTGGGGCACATGGGTGGCTCAATCGGTTAAGCATCCGACTTCGGCTCAGGTCATGGTCTCACGGTCTGTGGGTTTGAGCCCTGCGTTGGGCTCTGTGCTGACAGCTAGCTCAGAGCCTAGAGGCTGTCTTCGGATTCTGTGCCTCCCTCTCTCTCTGACCCTCTCATGGTCACACCGTCTCTCTCTCTCTCTCTCTCAAAAATACATAAACATTAAAGAAAAATTTTTTAATAAAAAAATGCTATTTCTGCATTACTTTTAATAACATGGAAAAAGGCATCATATAGTTTTAAGGAGAAAAAAGTAATTTAAAGGGAAATAATTTTATGTACAATATAAATTCAACAATACAAAATGTGTAAAAGAGGAAAAAAGACCTTAAAGAAATACACCTAAATGGTAACAATGATCATCTTTAGCTGGTGGAATTACAGGTTACCTGTATTTTCTTTATATTCCTCTGTACTTGGAAATTTTCTTTAGTGAGAATGAATTCCTTCTATAAACAGAAAAACACAACTATAAAGAGAGAGAGAGAGGGAGAAAGAGAGAGAGAGGGAGAGAGAGAGAGAGAGAGAGAGAGAGAGAGAGAGAGAGAGAGAAGGTTGACTAGAATATCCCCCTAACCTGAATTCAGCGCCACAGAGAGCAACTCCCATTCTTTTCACAAAACCACCCTTCATGGCCCTGTCCAGGAGGGCCATTGAACTGATGGTGATTTTTACATTTACATCAAGAACTACAGACATGTTTTGACTGCTGAACTTCAAATATGACTAAAATTCAACAAATGTAGAAAGACATTTCCAGTAATTATTACATCCTTACTTAAAACAAGCAAAACTTCCTAATACCAATGTGGACTAAGCAGAGGTGAGTTTCCTTATGTGGAAAACCAGTCTTCATCTGATGTCCTCCCTGCATCCCACGCCCTCAAGGGCGCTGTGCTTTGAGCCTCTCTCTCTTGTTTCCTCAACTCCTTACTCTTTATCTGTTGACATAGCTGTTTCCTGGGTGTTTAAGGTGTCCCTCTTCACCATCTTCATGTCACTGTTCAGCTTCTGAAGCTGGTATGCACTTGCAATGAACTCCACCTCCTCAATCCTCTGCCTTCTGGCTCTGGCCTCACCAGTCTATGGAAATGACGTCCACTGAAGGTCATCAATGACCTCCCGTTCCCCAAATTCAATACGTATTGTTGGTATTCATATTGTAGTATTTTATAAGTCTATAGTATTCAGTGCCTTATTGTTGAAATTCCTACCTTTGCTTCTGAGTTGCTGTTTTTCCCCTGGCCGCTCCTCTTCCTCCACTCTCCTTTAAAAACAACGCTTCCTACAGTTTTGTACTTGCAACCTCCTCCTCTCCTCTTTTTTCCAATCTACACATTCTCCCAAAGTGGCCTCCCTGAAACCAAGTTTCCCACTATCACTTGGATGTAAACGGCTCCCTAGCCTTTATCTCCAGGGCAGACCTTTCTCCTTATATATCCAGTACCCTGTTCGGCATTTCCATCCACACTGAAGTCTAAGAGGCTTCCACAGAGCTTCTGGTCTACATGAACCTACTACTATGGTGTAATCTTCACATAGCAGGGTGAGCTCCCTAAAATGTAAATCAGATCAACTTGCTTAACATGCTTCTCGCTTCTCATCACACTTACAATAACATCCCAAACAAATAAGGTCCTGTAGCCTGTCTCCCTGTCTCACCTCACCAGCCTCACTATCTCCAGCCACACCAGTCTCCTCTCCATTTCTTGAACATTCTAGATTTATTTCTGTTTCCAGGGCTTTGCTAGTCTTTTGGTTCGTAACTCTGTCTCACCTCTTCACATGGCTGGTATTTCTTATCATTCAGGTGTCTTCTTTCTCCAGAGATTCTTTTTTTTAATTCTTCTTTTTTGTACATTTATTTATTTTTGAGAGACAGAGTGAGACAGAGTGCAAGCGGAGGAGGGGCAGAGAGAGAAGGAGACACAGAATCTGAAGCAGGCTCCAGGCTCTGAGCAAATGTTCAGCACAGAGCCTGATGCGGGGCTCGAACCCACGAGCCATGAGATCATGACCTGAGCCAAAGTCGGACGCTTAACTGACTGAGCCACCCAGGTGGCGCTCTCCAGAGATCCTTACAGCAACTCCTGTAGCTTTGTCTTTCTTAAGCTCTCTATCCTATCTCCACTGTCAATGTCCTCTTCATTTTTCACATGACTGCCTACTGGTTTCTGACTTCCTGTTCTCTTCTTCAAAATCCTATCTCCAGACCATTACTAAAATGATCTTTCTAAAATTCAAGTCTGATATGTGGCTTCCCAGGTCAAATCCTTTAGTACCTCCATATGAACTTTAGAATCATGCCATGATCTAGCTTTGCCTCTTACCACACTGCCCCCAGGTCACCCCTCCAATCATCTAATTACCATTTCCTACAGTGCCAGGACCTCATACATCAGTGCTTCTGCATGTTCTTTACCTTGTTTAGGTATAGCCTGCTCCTCCAAAACACTCCCCTCAAAGCTCTCATCAGTGTGAACTTCCTTTAGGAAGCCCTTCCAAACCAGCCTTTCCCCCAGTGTTCTATCGTATAATTCATTTTTCTCATCTGTCTCCCTTACGAGGCTGAGTTCTCTGAGGGCAAAGCCGGTGCCATGTTTCCAGTACAATACAGAGGAAGGCATATCCTGGTCCACTGGGAAAGCTATGATCAAATGTCATAGACTGGGTGGCTAACACAACAGAAATTTATTTTCCACAGTTCTGGAGGCTGGAAATCCAAGATCAAGGCGCCGACAGACTGGTGTCTAGTGAGAACCTACTTTCTGGTTCACAGATAGGCATCTTCTCGCTGTATTCACACACGGACGAAAGGGTGAGGGAACTCTCTGGGGCCTCCTCATATAAGGGCATTAATGCCATAAGCTAATCACCTCCCAAAGGCCCACCTCTGAATTTCATCACACTGGAGATTAGGTTTCAAAATATGACTTCTGGGGAGACATGAACTATGACAACTTGTCTATGATAAAGTACTTGGCACATAGTAACTAATCAATTAATGGATGTTGCAGAACAGAGTAACGAAATCAACTTCAACCTGGAGATCTTAGAAAACATTGAGCCCAAGCTCCATGCTTCTATATAATGCTCCTGGGTGAAGAGCATTCCAGCCTGTTTGGCCCCTTACAGGGATGGGCAGGTCACATTCTTCCAAGGTAACCCATCCCTGAGCTTGGAGTTATACAAAGTAATTGCTCTTAATGTAGCTGTTAAGACTGTCCTTCAAGTGTTGAAAGATAAGCATCATATGATCCTGGAACCCTCTTCCCCACACTCACACCCTTATTTCTTCTCCCATTTCCCTGTAACTTTTCTTTAAGCCAAACCCTAGTTATTCTGGATGTTTTAATCTGGAACCACTCCTTTTTGCCTCTTCAAAGGTAGCTGCCCATTTCAAAAACCAGGACAATCTGAATTTGTTTGGGATCCTACACTCCGGTTACAGCAGGTCCACACAGCATTATCCCTTTTAGCAGCCATTCTATTTTCCTAATGTACCGTGAATCCCGTCCTCACAAAATGCTGCTAAGCCAGCTCTGCTTCCTCCTCTTTTCAGAATGGGGAGCCATGGATGGTTCTGGACCAGGAGGACAATGTGAGCAAAAGCTATGCTTCAGAAGGTCATCCAGCAGTGGTTGACGGAGTGGCTGGAGAGAGGACTGCTGCAGGGGCAGAGGTGCTGGGAGAAGGTTTGCCATAGTGCTTCTGCGAGGCTCTGAACTTGGGGCGGTAACTGGGATGAAAAGGAAGTCCATTATCCCGGACTTCGAATACTCAGCATGCCGACAGGACATGCCTGCTCCACATGGTTGTCGGCGGCAGGACTATGAAAATTTCTGAAGCTGTCAAAAAGAATCGAGGTAGCCATATGGCAAAGGGTGACTGCAGTAAGATTAGAGTTGCTGGTGTAATTTTCCAGAGGGGAAAACGAAGGCTAGACAGAAAAATCAGGCGGTGCTCTGGAGAGCCTCCCAAGCAGTCCCCTTCAGGGATCCCACTGCATCGGCCATTTGTTCCTCTCAGAACCTCATAATTAGGGTACCCTGGATGGCGCTGTCAGAAAAGCCCTGATGAAGGCCCACAGGCTGGGCTTTCCATGAGGCAGCAACCAGGGCCACGGGGAGGAGAACTGAGGGAATGGCCACCCCAACCTGAGCAGATTCCCCATCACTCGACCAACTCCCCGCCAACGCTTCTTCTCCTAGAGCCAAGGAGAGGCTCACCCAGCACCCTGTTCTTGCCCTGTGAGGCTGGGTGCCTGCTCATCTCACTGCTTCTGACATATTTGAAAGAAAAGGGTGGGGGACTAAAAATTCTGTTCGAATCGTGAGAAAAGTCGTGAACTAGCAGATTCTCTAGTTTGCCCTCCAAACTCTGGTTTTACATGTCTTCGTGGCAGCAGTGCTGCACACGTTCTGGTCCCTGTTCAGGTAATTAGGAACATGAGCCCCTTAGGACTGGAAGCTTTAGCATTTCATTACCTCGGTATGACCACAGTGCCTCCTTGTATGTCCTCAAATTCTTCCCACCAGCCCCAAAATGTGGCCTGAGGCCACACACCTGGTACTGTTGTGGGAAGGGATGTGCTCAAAAGACCAGTGCCCACAGAGATTCTCTGGGGCTGAGCTGTCCCCAGGCAATGAGCCAGGCTGCTCCAACCCCTCCCCCACCCCCACCATCCACACGTACCCCCTCTCTGTCCCTTCCAGCAGTTCAGATCTGCTGTGATTGTGAAGGGAGCCTGAACTTTTGCATCTTATTTATATTCTTGCTTTAGAGGTGACTATTATGGGGACACAAAAGGCTAAGAGCACCTCTCAAGGGTACTGTGGAATGAAAATGCATGAGAATTCACTCTCCTGGGATCAGCAGTATTTAGTGCAAACCTGCATGAAGGTATACTGCACCCTTTCCATCCCAGAGGAAGAAGTGGTGTCAGTGCCATGCTCCAAGACTAGTAAGAAGATGCCTGGGCTACTGTGGTAGAGAGCCATATCTGAAGCAGAAAGCCCATCCTATACCCTTACTTCCGAAGCATCCTTCACTGGTGACAGCAGCTGGATGACCAAGCATACCTACATCACTCGAAAATCATTTGCTAGTCTAGGGCCATGTTTCCAACAAGCTCAAAACATTTCCATTCTTTCTGACAGGGTTTAAGGAATAAAGATCGGTGGAGACTTTCTGGTGAATTTCTTTCTGGGCTCCGTCTTCACAAAGCTTAAGGGCTGCATGTTGCTCAGGCCTGAAGGGGCCACAGCTCCCACGGAAATGAATTCTCCCTTCATTTATTCATTACTTCATTCCTGCAAGCCCGCATGCTTTCATTTCACGTGTATGAAGTACCAGACAACGTGAGGAGCTAGGATGTAATGGCAAGATGGTCATGGTCCTGCCCTCTTAGAGCTTACAACCCATGAGACCGAGACCAAGGAGGGAATAGGGCAGCTCCTGGCTCTGCTGGTAGCATGACACCATGGAAGTTCCTGCCTGGTCTTTGAGCCACAGTTTTCCCAGTGAGAAAATGAGGCTGTAGTGCTGCAGAGGTAAAAGGTTGGTTGCTTCTGTGTGCAGCCGTCCCGCCCACAGTAACACCAGGAGAAGTTTCAGGGGACATCAGATTATCCTGTGGATACAGTGTGCGGGGGTGGGGGGCGAGTAGAAGGAAAAATAAGAACATGAAAATCAACGCATATGGCACTCTTCTTCCAGGATCAATGTGGCTTGCTTCTTTGAGGACTTCTGCTGCTCAGTGGCAGACAGAGAAGCTTTCCTCTGCACAAAACAATTCTAAAAACACACCCTCTCCCTCCTTGAGTCTGCAACTCCATTTTTTCCACTTCAAGCACCAGTCAGTGCGGAAATGGCTGGTGGGTATATCTTTCTGTGTCTGATGACCAATATTTGGCCACATACCACTGTGTGTCTTATAAATATATAAAACAACTTTTAAAAAGTAAAACAAATTCTGTTAAGGGAAAAGTAAAAACCAAGAGATAATATAAGAAAGATTACCTAACCATTTTCAATAATAGCAATGGCTCAAATATGTCTGAAACTTTAAAACCTGGGAAGCACTTTTACAAAAACATTCTCCCACAAGAACATCTCAACATCCTTAGAAATATTCTTTGCAGGGATTAGTGTCCCCATTAAAAGAAAATGAGAGGACCCAAACCCAAGAAGTTTGAATGATTTGCTATTAGTCTCATAGATAAAAAGACATAGTAAAACTAGACTTGAATCCAGTCTCTAGCTCCCAAGTTCAATGATCATTTAGACTCAGCAGTGAAAACACAACAAAAATACCAAAATTGAAAGAGAAGTTATAAGAAAGTGAGGATAAAATCAAAGATCGTAGAAACCCAAAGCAACCCAAACCCAAACAAATAGCTTGGTTTAAAAAAAATTATAGAATAATAAAATAATAATAAATAATATAATATATAAATAAATATGTAAATATAATAAATATATATAATAAATAAATAATAAAAATAACCCGTGAGCCCATTGTCAATCCTAGAAGAATTCCATGATAGATCACTAAATTGTTTGTGAGCAGTGAGAAAGCAAGCTGATCAAACACTGACTGGGAAAGCTTAGCTCAGTGCCTTGTACAGGTGAGGGCTCAGTAAACGTAAGGACTGTTACTGTCACTATTAACACAGGTTCTTATTATCTGGAATTAGCAAGAGATTGCTTGGAACAAACCCCATCCAAGCTAACCTTGTTTCTTTTTTAATAGGGTTATTGGAAAAATAGATCAGGTAAATGCTAAAGATCTGATATTCCTATGTTTCACCAGCCCTTGACAAAATCTCTTACACTTTTAGAATGGTAGAAAGTACCACTGGATCAGAGTTGCTGACATTTGAAAAGTCTTCCTAAAATTATACTGATCACTGAATTAAAGATGGCATTCAAATACTGAGGCTGCTATTTAGAGCCTATGAGAGCTTGGGCAACTTACCTAACCTCTCTGTAGTTCCATTTCCTCCTCAGAAATAACAACAACAACAACAACAACAACAACAACAACAGTAGTAGTAACAATCTCAAAAGACCAGTGATTAGGTAGACAGACTGACAGATACACAGCAAATGTTAGTTTTTAAAGTAATCATGTCCTTTAAGGAGATTCCTAGAGGTGTGCCGCTGGGTTTTATCACCATTTCTGTCCATTTCAACATAGTTGTCAACAGCTTAGATGAAAACAACAAGAATGTACAAAAATGTAGGAAACTAGAGAGCAGTGGCAATCACAAGCTTCATATCAGCCAACAGTGTGAGGAAGGGGATAGACAATAAGCTCAGACTGTTGTTTGTAGATGTATGGTTTCATAAAAAGTACTCTACGTGACTCAGGAGAGCCAGCAGATCAAATTAGAAGGGGCCATATTTTGCAAACAAAGACAGAAAGACAGACAGGGAGGGAGAAAAGGAAAGAAATCAGGAGCTATATAACAACAACAGAATGGTGTGGATTGCCCAGTAGTGAGCTCTCCATCATAGGAAGAGTCCAAGCAGGGGCTTGGTGACCAGCTGTCAGGAATCTTGTTGAGGAGACTGATGAACTAGATGATCTTAAAGGCCATTTTCAATTCTCAGAGGCTACGATCCCCACCGTCTGCCCTCGTCAGAACTTTCTTCCACATAGCCCTTCTCCCATCAAGGTCACTGTGGAGCTCCCAATCCCACGAATACCTGCCAAAATTTGGCCTGTGAAATGTCTATTCAACAGTGAAGGATTCAGCTGGCTGAACTGGTTGGCCTGTCTGAAGATTTCAACACCGCAGAGAGTGACCCTCTGGAATCCCAAATGAATTGTTGAGAGAGCATCAGCAGCTTTGGCTCCAAGCAGCCTGTGTTGGGGACCTCAGCCACACAGGCCAAATGCGGCATCACCAGCTCCCCACCCCCAACCACCCACCATCACCATAGCAACCACTGGGGCTGACTACCTCACAAGGCATTTCAATTCAGGCAGAGGGAGGCCCAGTTTTTCCTGTCATTTTCCAAAGTAGTGAGCACTAAGGGGATGCAGGTAGGAGGACTGAAGAGGGGAAGTTTCTCCTGTCCTTCCCTAACAGGCTGCCCTGAGGCCACCTCAAGACACAGCCTGTCATCCATAAATCCATAGCTTGACCTTCGCATTCTTACTCTAACCAAAAAAAAAAGAGAGAGCAAGCCAGCCACTGGGGAATTTCATTATTTTTAGAAGCAAAATCACTTAGCAACCTAAATGTCCCATTCTTCCCCACCCCTCCAAAAGCCCAGAGAAATAAATGCAGTATTAAGGACTCCAGTGTTTGGCTCTGATACAGTGTAAGGAAATAATAATAATAATACTTTCTATTTACATAGAAATAAAGCTTGCCTTCCAAGGAGCTCATACTAAAATTGAGGTGCTCATCCTTCACACCCAGCCCCCTTGCCTCTCACTGCAAACTGCAAAAGTTCTCTGCTCTTTGACAAAAGCCTAGAACCAGAATGGACTTTATATATGGAATCAAACACCTCAAGCAATAATAATTCCATCCCATAGAGATAGGACCCCTGTACATCACTGTCTGTCATCAAAAAAAAAAGCTCTTATTTCTAGCAAGGGAGAATAAAAAGGTCAGGGTTTCTCGGACAAATGCCAGCAGTGGATTCTTTCCTTACATTTGACCCTGTTAACAATTCCTTTCTTCTAGAAACTCTTCTTTCATTTCCCTGCCAATGGTCTTCACTAATCTCCCTCCCCTTTCCTTCCTGCTACACCTCAGGCTCCCTCTTAGGTCCCCCATGTTTTCCCCTGGAGTCTATCCTTAGCCGCTTCTCTCTCTCTGCCTCTCCCCTCCTCTGGGGCAATCTGACCGATGGCTATGGTCTCACCTGCCAACCACACACTGATGAACCACCGATGTCCACACAGACGCCTGTGCCGAGCTCCACACCCAGTAGTCCAGAAGGCATATCCAATCCAACAAAGACAGAAATATCCTCACACCTCCAGACTACTCCTCATCCAGTGTGTTCTCTCTCAGGGAAGGAATTCCATCCTCCAAACCTGGATTCATCTTTGATTTTTCCCTCTCCCTCATAACATAAATTTAAAGATCCCCAACATTATATCTGTCCCCTTCAGTCTGGTCTCAGTGACACAATCCAGGTTTATAACTTCATTTTTTTCTCTAGACAATAAAACATAGAAAAGATAGCCCCTAACTGGTCCTGAGGGCTCCAGTCTGACCCCTTTCTCCCTAATCATCACTACCACACACATGCACCAGCCTCTGAAGGTTGGAAGGTCTACCCATCCAGGGATTCTACCACTCTCTTGCTTTAAACTCTTTAATGACCCTCTATTGCCTTCATAATAAAATCCACAGATGTGATCAGGTACACAAGACCCCACTCTTCCTACCTGGCTGCCCAGCTACATCTGGAACCACACTCCCTCATGCTCCCAACATTCCAGCCCTGCACACTGTACATACATGCCATTCTCCAATGCAGCATGTCTGCTCTCGCTTCTGTGCCTTTGCCTGTGTTCCCTCTCTGTGGCTTTACTCCCCAGTCACACTGTCGAGGAACCCCCTCTGAGTAAGTCTGCATTCAAGCTACAGCTCCTCTGCATGGTTTCTTTCCCTGTCTCCTCCTAGAAGAGCTAGATGCTTCATCCTTCACACTCCCTGAACACCTCGGACTTTCCTTTCTCACTGCCCTCTCACCCTTATTGTAATGGCTGGGTTCGAGGTCTAATTTTCTAAGATATTCTGAATCCTGCAGGAAAGGCCATCCATCATCTTTGTGTCTCCTGAACTTATCAGAAGGTTTATCATTTTCTAAACACTTACACCTGTCAGAAAGGTGCTCCAATTTCCAGAGCCCCACACTGTCCCACCACCCTCCTCTAAGGGCATTCCAGATGGTAAGCATCACTTATATGGCAAGACCCTTGAATTAGCACATCCATTACATGGGGAGTGAAGTTAATAGAACACACGTATTACCACTACCTTTTATCTGGACCCTATATTTCTACCAATATAAATTAAGAGAATATTAAACTATAAAAACACAAATCTTATGTGAATTGCTGGAAAGCCATGGCTCTGCCATCTGGTTCTTAAGTTATTCAATTATAAAATCCTAGTTCAGGACTTTACAATTTCCCCCTCTCATTTTATTACTTATTTAGGACTATGGATCTATTTAATTAGGGATCTGGGGACATCTAATGATTATTATCCACTCTCTTCCCTGCCAGAAGACAGACACCCAGAAGACACATACCCAGCCCCATGGGGCCCCATTTTTCTATAGCTCCTCCAGCAAGTATGTTGGGACCCCAAAGGCAACTCCCCTCCTCCATCCTTCTGCTTGGGACAGATTCACTCCCCAGAAGTTTTCAAAAAGTTCTAAAATTGAGGCATTATCATTATAAGGGAAAGAGATAAGTGAATCTGGAAGCAGCCTGGAGGTGAGCTGTTGTATCTACACCTCCCTACCCCTGATGACTTGTGACATGACTGTGGCCTTCTCTTATTCCTTTATTTATTCCTCTATCCAGAGAGGGGAAGTAGGCTGAATTAAAACCAAATACAGCTGGCCCTTCTCTCTTCAGCCCCTTTTCCCCCTTTCTCTCTCTAGCCCCTCAGGGATCCCCTGCATTCCTGTCCTAATCCCATTCACTTCTGTCCTTTTCTTTTTTTTTTCAATTTTTTAAATGTTTGTTTATTTTGAAAGAGGGAGATAGAGAGCAAGCAGGGAAGGGGCAGAGAGAGGGAGAAAGAGAATCCCAAGCAGGCTGTGTGCTGCCAGCGCAGAGCCCGATGTGGGGCTCAAACTCACAAACTATGAGATCATGACCTGTGCCAAAATCAAGAGTTGGATGCTTAACTGACTGAGCCAACCCAGGTGCTCCACTTCTGTCCTTTTCTTAATGCCCTCAAAGTATGGCTTGACAATCCAGTCATGTGACATTTCTCCTAACCACCTGACGGAGCTGTGGGGTTAAGGAAACCAAACCCAGGCAACCAAGCTGATGGCTCAGAAGTCCTTACTCCTTCTGCTCGTGGTAACCCCACACCTTCACCACTTTAGGCTGGCTTTCCTTCTTTGGACCTCCATTTCTTTATTCACAAAATGAGGTCACACTTTCCATCTCAGAACTGGAATCAATGAAGAACGACTCCTCTTTCAGTCTAGCATTTCCTGTTTCCCCTAGACATACCTTTCCTTCCCAGACCATACTGGTTGAGGTCCTTGGAAAATGCTGCCTGTGTCCTGTTACCTGGGAACTTGCTTTATTCTCTGTGCCACAGAGTAAACAATAAAAATGTCATCTCTTCATTATCTGGGCTGATAAAGGAAGAAGAGATCTAGCCAACTAACCATAATGGATAAAACCAAAGTAATTTATTGTATATTTGACTTTGAGAGGCAGTTAGAGACACACTCAGAGGCATACGACTATCTCTGCCCATCTGGAAACCATCCCAAACCCTCCCAAACTGGCCTTCATCCCAGCCTGGGGTTTGGCCGCAGTGTGGAAAGAGGCCCTGGGCTGTTCAGATAGACCACATGTGGATAAGATGGTGTTGACTGTGTCATTATTCATAATATTCAATTCAACAACTGTGTATGGAGCACAACCATGTGCAAGAAATTGTGTGGCCAAAGAAACCTACAGGCCATACACAGAAAGACTTCTTATTGTCCCTGGAAACTCAGAATCCAGAGAGAAGCAGGGATTTATTCATAATTATCCACATGATCTGAGCAGTAATCAAGGTGCTAATACAGTGTTATGAGAACAGTGGGGAGGTGGGGGGGGGTACCTAATTCTAACCAGGTGGTTCTGAGAAGTTGCAGAGCCAACACAGGTGTGGGTAGGCAGGTCCCCATCATAGCTAATAGCTTAAATATGAGCTTTGCCTGGAACTGTCCTCGAAACCCAGCAAAACAATAAGTAGACAGTGAGTTCTATTCCATGCCTGGAACTGCGGGAGATGCTTTGGGCTACAAAAGATATTTAAGACAGTTTTGACTTCTGTGCATAAAGTAATTAGTGAACAAGGCAATGATATATTCTATATAAAAGGCTCAATGTGTGGAACTGACAGTAAAAATGAGATCAGGCTAGAAGAAGGCGCTAATTGCATGGCAAAGGCAATGAATAAGAAATCCTCCACATATATGGTTATTTACTTCTGCTGCATCTCCGTTGCTGTTCATGGCCGCATCCTGGCTAGCTGTGGATGAGAACACTTCCTCTATGGCTTCAGGCAGCATGTGACAAAAGGAGTGCTGGCCTGGGGCTGGGGGGCCTGGTCCGGGAATCACCTGGTATGTACTCACAAGCAGTTTACTTCCTCTGTTGGGGCCTGTAGAGACAAGCAGGATTCAAGGATCTCTGAGGTCTGTTCCAATTCAAATGTGGTCCTGAATGCAGAAGAACCAGCTGACATTGTGATGCAAAGCTTTGAAAGGGACAAAGGATGCCCAGGAGAAGGAAGGAAGGATGACAGAAGGGATTCCAGGTGAGAGCGGATCCTGAGCAGGGATGTGAAAGTCAAAAAGGAAGCAAGTTTAAGAGAACTGAGCTGAGCTGGTGGCTACAGTGTCAGGGGCAGGATGGAGACAGCATCATCAACTGAGACAGGCTTCAGGCCTTCAGAAGAGGTCAGATCTGAGGAAACAGGAAATGGGCAGCCATTCTAAGTTCCCACTCAGGGTCATGCCTTGCTGCAGAAGGGGCATTAAAGAGATATGACAGTCAACAGACTGAAATTGTGGAGGAAATGAAGGCAAGAAGCCAACCAATGAGCCATTAAATCATCTGTATTACTGAGGTGATGAGGATGCAGGCTGGTGGCTGGGAGGAGGACACTGAAAGAACAAAGGGCGTATTCTAAAAGACAAGACTTGGGACTTGGAAAACATAGGTAGGAAGAATGCAGAAAAGTGAGGAGTCCAATACCTATCTTATCATTTCTGACCCCAGGCTGACCCGGACTCCAAATCCCCAGAGTCTGAAATAGCCCAACACCAACATCTGTGCTCCGTGAGATGGACAGCTGACATAAAGAGGCAGAACAGCATTGATGAGTGTGCACTGACCCCACAGACACATCTGTATGGAGAAGAGGGTGGCATATTTAACATCGCATCTCCAACAGGAGCTAGCACAGTGCTTAGCACAGAATGGATGATCAGTGGTTGCTTAATTGAGAGCTCTCCTACTCTGAACCTTAAGTAATCCCTCATTTCACTTTAAAAACCTTAAGAGGCATCAAATATAGAAGAGAGCAAGTCTGAGAAGGGAAAGGGGACAGTCTGAGATAGAAAACAGAGGGCACAGTCTCAACAAGGGCTCATGTGGAGACACCAAGGGCAGCAGGAAGAGGGGAGGAAAGTTGACAGAGGTAAGGCCTTGCAGCAACTACAGGACTACAATCGGTAGGCTTCCAAATGCCCTAACTTCATGTCATCACCTCCACAAGGCAGATGGAGGGCACTGCCTGCTTTCAGACAGGAGGGCAGAGGTTCAGGGAAAGAAGAAGCTGGCAAGAGCCCGAGTCTCAATACCCAGGCCAGAGAGATCTCTGCCAGGCTCCGTGCTCCTCAGGGACGGCAGACACTGGCAGGCTTCCCAACTGGCCTGAGACCGCTTCAGAACTTGATGACTTGGCATACATCTGTCTTCAAGCCAAGCTTTGTGTCTGCTGGATGTGAACTCTCCAGCTACCAGACTGTCAAAGGCCAGCCTGCCGCCTCCCCCTCCCCCACCCCACCTCGCTGGCATGGGCTTTCCTCTCGTAGTGGCTGACTAGCCCAGTGCTCTGCAGCCTCTCCCGGCCCTCTCCCTGCACCCCAAGATGACTGTTTGGGTTCAGAGCCCCACCCCCACAAGGAAGATACCGTGAAGTAGCATTTGGTCACCTCATCGGCACATCAGTGCATGGCCATGTAAAAGGGGACTAAGGAAAGAGTATATCTGAGGAAAACATCAAAGAAAGAGGCTAGAGGGTGGGGGGTGGGGGTCCCAGTGATAGCCTTTGACCAAGAAACAAAAACTCCTCTCTCCTAGAGACAGTAGTAAAAGGCAAGGGTCTTGAAACCCATGAAGTTTGAAAAGGAAGGAAATCCACAACCATGGTGATCTGCGTCTGGAATCCTCTGGAACTCCAGTAACAGACAGCTCCTAGGACCAAGCAGGCAGGCTATGGTGTCCTGGTTTCTCTTCTCTTTCCTGTTCTATCAGGAGAAATTCTCTCCTCAGCCTCCTAGGGTTCCTGTGTCCTGCCCTGATGGAGCCTCTGTGGAGCCAGGAGTGGTTGTAAGGATGCCCTCAATGCAGAAGGCAGAGTTGGGGGGAGAGGGGCAGGGCCAGGCACACCAGCAGGCTTTCCAGCTGAGAGCTACCATCACCTAAAGCCCTACTGGAAACATGGAGCCCAATGTGAGAGTCCCTGAAAGGGCCCTAAAACCTAACATTCCAAAGACTATCAAATACTACATTTCTTTTGAGGTATTTCAGAAATTCGGAAAATAAAATGTAAGACACAACGTACACAGTCGCACAGTCTTCTATTTAACAAGGGTTTACCATTTTGATATTTGGTTCGAATCAGTTTTTAAAGGTTATGAAGGTGTCAGATCCAGCTAAGACTCCACTCCAGCCCAGAGTAATCACTGTCCTGGAATTGGTTGTCCTGGCTCTATACAGATTTGTGTACTTTCCCAATAGATCGAGGTGTTTTCCAGCTCAATTGTTTTCAACACAGTCCAAGAACCACCTGCATCAGTTATCTGGGTGCTTGCTTAACATGCAGATTCCTGACCTTCTTGGAGGAAGGCCAAAATTCTGCTTTTTAAATGAGCACTCCAGATGTTTTTAATGCACACTAAAGCTTTAAGAGTCACTGTTCCAGCTTAGGACTTTAAGCCTTCTCAAAATGCCAAAAAAAAAAAAAAAAAAAAAAAGAGGCAAACAAACAATAACAACAACAACATTGACCAAAACAAACCAACTAACCCTGGGAAGGGTGACCCTTTAAACTGTTGTCACTTACTACTCCATGTAAATGACAGATCAGAAGCAGACCTTCTACTCTGTCCAATGATCAAACTGTCCAGGGTCAGCCTGCTGCTTCCCCATCACTTACATGGCTCACTTAGAGCCACAATAAAACAACAATGATAGTTTATTATCTTCAGAGAGGGAGACAGGGAGAGAACAGAGCTAAAAGTCCCCCCCCCCCGTATCTAAGTGTCCTGTTCCCATTATCCCACCACTGCCACCCTGTGTAGCACATCTCCGGCACCTCATAGATTGTAACAGAGTATGCTGTAATTGGATATTTGTATTTTTGTTACTCTCTTAATTTAGCAGCTATATACATTCGTTTTTATCGAAGCTTTATTAAGTTTGTTTACCATCACAAAATTCTTCCAGTTAAAGTGGTTATCTCTCATTCAGTGGTTTTTAATATATTCAAAGAGTTGTCCAACCATCACTGCTATATAATTCCAGGACATTTTAATCACTCCTAAAACATACCCCATACCCATTAGCAGTCACTCCCCGTCCAGCCTGCCCACACCCTTTGGTAACCACCATTCAACTTTCTGTTTCTATGAATTTGCCTATCCTGAACTTCTCATATAAATGGAATCATACAGAATGTGGCCTTTGGTGAAGGACTTCTTCCACTTTGCCCAGTTTTCAAGGTTCATTCATGCAGTAGCATGAATCAGTACTTCCTTCATCTTCATCATCAAATAGTATGCCATTATATAACAAATCATATTTTGTTTATTCATTCATCAGCTAATGGACACCTGGTGCTTAGCAATTTTTTGCTATTATGAATAATGCTGTTAAGGGCATTCAGGTACAAATTTTTGATAGGTTCATGTTTTCATTTCTCTTAAGAATATACCTAAAAGTGAAATAGCTGGGCCATATGGTAACTCTATGGTTAATATTTTGAGAAGCTGACAAACAGTTCTGCAAAGTGGCTGTACAATTTTACATACCCATCAGCAATGTTTAAGGGTGCTAATTTCTCCATAGTCCGGCCCAACACTTGCTATTGTCTGTCTTTTTTTATTATAATCATTCTAGTGGGTGTGAAGAGGTATCCCCTTGTGGTTTTGATTTGCATTTCTTTAATGGCTAATAATGTTGAGCACCCTTTCCAGTGCTTAGTGGCCATTTGCATACGCATTCTTTTTTGCATACGCTTTTACCAAAGAACCGGGAACCATATTAAATAGTGGGTCTCAAAGTGCAGTACACACACACACACACACACACACACACACACCAGCAGCATCACCATGACCAGAGACCTTATTAGAAATGCAAATTTCCAGGCCCTACCTCAAATCTCCTGAATCAGAAATTCTGGGGGTGGGGCCCAGCAATACGTATTTAAAAGCTCTCCAAGTGATTCTGATGTAGGTTTCTATGAAAATCAGTGCTGTGGAATAGGGTTTCTTACAGGGTGCTCCACAGTATTTTACCAGGTGATATGTAATAAAGAAATTCTTTAGTGATATAAATTTGGAAAACATCAGGCTAATAAAAAAATCCTTTACTCAGGGCTTCTCAGATTCTTTAATGTTTATGAATATGTGGATCTCCAAGAAGGAGATCTAATGTGCAGCCTTTCCCAATAGTACAGAAGCATGAAACCTCTTTTACATAAAACATCTTGTAGGGCTAGTGTTCTATAGAGGTTACTTTGAGAAACATTACTTCAAAAGCATTCTGTTAAGGAAATTAAAATGGTATGCTACTATTTATCACATCAAGTCTATGTTAACAATAACCTTTAAACTAGTTCTTTACAAAGGCTTTTGCTTAAATTGTTGTCTATTGCAGCAGAGTACTCGTGGCTTAAAAGAGCAATAAGCATTTATTATCCCACATGGTGGGACAGGAATCTGAGAGAGGCTTCGCTGCATGTTCTTGCTCAGGATGTCTCATGATCTCACAGTCAAGACGTTACCAGGGGCTGCAGTTATCTGAAGGTTTATTCTAGATTTCTAAGATGGCTCACTCGCACTCACTCGCATGGCATTGGCAGGAGTGCCCGATTCCTGATGATGTGACCTTCTGTAGAACTCACTGAGTACCCTTAGGATACGGCAGCTGGTTTCCCCCAGAGCAAGTGATCCAAGGCAGTGAGGCAGAGGTGGCAATGTCTTTATGACTGAGTCTCAAAAGTCACACCCTTACATCCGCCATGTTCTCTAGGTCACATGGACCGGCCCTGACACAATGTGGGAAAGAACTAGGCAAGGCCATGAGGACCAGGAGGTGAGCATCGCTCTGCTAGTTAGTGACTGGGCTGCAACTTGACCTGAGGCAGTCTGGCTCCAGAGTCCAGGCCTCTGTACCTTGTTACTGTTAGTCTTACTAACCACACTTTCTGATATTCCTTTAAGAATGGGTAATTCAAAAAGACCAGTCTTTGAGGTCAGAACTCAGCATGTGTTCTTCTGCTTGGTGTTAGCATGCTCATACACTTTGCAGCTGCTGCTAAGCATTACAGCTTGCCCAGAAACCAAGCTTTTCAGAACACAGGACTGGAACTGTTCATTAGCTAATTAGGCTGTTCTTAACTAATCTGGGAGATGAGTATCAATTCACTTCTGTTTGTGCTCTCGACAGTCCGGCTACTAATAACCTATAAGTCATACCCCTTGCTTTTTTCTTTTATTGTCTACCTATCTAATTGGGAAACTCATAACTCCTAACACTTCTAGCTCCTAAAATCCTATTCCTTAGAAATTGCCACCATTCTTTTTGGGTGAATCTTTAACTGCCATTATTATGGCCGTAGACTGTTGAGTATAAAGCCTCAGTTTCTTTCCAAATGTAAAGTACAACATTTTTGCCTAAAAAATATTAGATCCTAGGATTATTAGGACTTTAAAAACATTCTGAGGGGTTCCAGGGTGGTTCAGTTGTTTGAGTGTCCAACTCTTGGTTTCAGCTCAGGTCACGATCTTGCGGTTTTGTGAGTTTGAGCCCTGCATTGGATGCTGTGCTGGAAGTGTGGAGCCTGCTTAGGATCCCTCTCTCTCCGTCCTTCCCCCAGTTGTACTGTCTGTGTCTCTCTTAGGATAAATAAATAAACTTTAAATAAACAAACAAACATTCTTGAAATACTTGCCTGCCTACCTTGTTAAATTCTTCTTTATATCTGCCATTCATTCATTAGCTTGTTCGATATTCATTAGATATTGCTAATTGACTACTAAGTACAAGGCATACAGGGAATAAAAACTACCATATATAAATTCATATAGTACACCATTTTCCTTAGGGTATGAAGACTACAGTAGTGAATATAAGGGAAATCGGATAAGGATACAGGAAATTCCCGACGATGAGACATCTAATCAAAGACCTCTGATGTTTGTTGTGTATGTATGCACTTGAGATTGACTCCACAAAATACGTTGGAAACATGCTTACATTAAAGTGGATTTTGTGAAGATCTTCCATCTCCCTCATTATAAACAGGCTCTAAGTACAACATGGCATCAGCAGGATAAAACAGGACATCATACCCAAATATTAGGTGTTTGTTTGGTATCTACTGATAGTGGAAATGAGGATGGAAACCAAAGAAGGACAAATAAGAAACATTTTTTGTAGGAAGCGTTTGTTATAAGACTGAGGACCTTAAATCAGACATCCTGGTTTCTGATCCCACCTATTTTAACTTAAGACTTCCTGGTCAAATAGCACAGCTTCACTACATACCATTTTGTATACATTGAGACTGACAGCAAAACCTACACTCTGTCTTCTATGGCGAAAAAGTGAATTTTAACAGGAGTTTTATCCACTAAATAATGTAATGGTCTTATTATATCTAATATTCAGAGATCACTGCTCTGAGGAAGGATTTCTATTAACCAAGAAAAAAGCTTATCGGTTTTTTTCAGGTTGCTTTTACTCAGCCAAGAAAGGGATTTAGTGGGACTCAGACAATGTAGAACAGGTGGGATTGAAGGGCTCGCATGCAGCATTAGCAATATTAAAAAGGACCATTAGAGAAGGGGGAAGAAATAGAAGACTAGGAACGATAACATTCTTCCTCCCACGAAGATAATCCTTGGACATAGATTGGATCGTCTGGCATTTCTTTGTTTGGCCTTAGGAATGTCCTTGAAACCTTTTGCCTACTTTCTTGAATTCTTCTTCCTTTCATATCTGCCATTCCTTAATTTACTCAGTAGCTTGTTCATTCATCTATTTTTCAGTAGTATTTGCTGAATGAATGCCAGATATACAAGGAATTCAAAAAGAGTAAGATATAACCCTGCCCTCAAGACCCCAGCAAGCAACCCATCTAGTGGATGAGACACCAAAGTCAGCAGTGGGAGTAAAGTTCAGAGAGAACCTGGCCAGGAAGGAAGGGGAGGTGGAGGGAAATGAGGAATTGGCTAAAGGGATGGCAAGGATGGTGTAACAGCAGGCAAAAGAGCATATTCAAAAGGAAAGAGGTGTAAAATAGCACAAAATTCAAGGCACTACAAGTAATTCAGTAGAGCTAAAGAGCCGGCCGCATGTGGTCAGATCAGGAAGGATCCTGAATGGCTCCTGTACTTTGCCACCCACAACGGCGAATCACTGAAGGCCTTTAGGCAAAGAATTACATAGTAATATTTCATTTTTGTTATCATATTCTGCAAGATTTTTTTTCAAAATTCAACAGAAGCCTTTTAAATTAACATGGTATCATTGAACAGATTCACTTTGTAGATTCTCAGGATTTTGCAATTCACTTTGCTTTTATATTGGATGATATCCTCCACTTGCCCTGACTGAGTGCCTGTCACCACATTCTCCATGGCAACCCCTCGCCCATCTTCAAAATGCAGTTAAAACAAATATCACCTCCCCTGTGATTTTCTCCCCCTCAAACATGGTCACCTTCTTCTTCCTCCAAGCTCCCAGGATACATTCTACAGAACATAACTGCAGTGATACATTGTAATTACTTTTTACAAGTCTCTCCCTTCTGTTTAACTATGGATCCCATGAAGGCAGAGACTTGCCTTCTAATTTACATATACATGCTCATTTACTCTGTGGTACTTTATCGAACACCTGCTCTCTACCAGACATTGTGCTAGACGCTGATTTTCAATACGATAGTACCAGATGAAAGAAACTGTTCTCGTGCAGTATATGTAAATGTGTATATAATACATATGTATATAGAAATTGGAGTGTAAATTCCCTTAAAGCAAAAGTCAGTATTTTTTTCAGTATTCAGAACATGAGAAATGAAAAGCTACTGATTTTTCAAAACTTATTAACTAAGTTATAAGTCAGGTGATACCACATGACAAAAGCAGAAAAAGTGGAAAACGGTTTCAAGAACCAAGAACTGAATATGTAAAAATCTAAAATGTTGAGTGGTAGAGTTGGAACCAAGTGGCCAAAGTCCAGAAACCCAGTTTATTTTTATTATATAAGAAAACACTCAGAGTTTGCAGTCCAACTTCCACATGACTGTCTGCGGAATAAGTAGACTGTAGCTTTTTGTGTCTTTTCATTCACTGTATTATTTTATTAGTGCCTATTTTCAGCCAGCTCTGTTTCAACCAGCTGAGGTTGGCTCTGAGAAAAATCACAACCATTTTTGTGGTTTTAATATGTTTTAAGCACCCTGTTAAGTGCTTCATATGTATTAATTCAATATCAATTGAATTAATCCTCAAACTAACTCTATAAAGTAGGTAGCTGCTTCATCTATAAAATGTCAATAATATATAATAGTGTTGTTGAGGAATTAGATGAGTTCGTACATGCGAAGTATGAACTTGGAATAATGCCTGACATATACTATACTTTTAAATATTACCTAAGTATCACCGCCACTACCACCACCAGCACCTACCTCACTTTGAATACAAGAAAACTGAGGCTCAGTGAGGTTAGAAGAAGTTTCCCCAAGTTTTCGCAGACAGGCAGCATGAGCACACACTGTGACCTCATCTTCTCTTAAATTCCTAGAAATCATTTTACAAATACAAACCACACTGAAAAGCAAGAAGGGAAACAAACCCTTGGTAGACTAGAGATTGTGATGAATGCCCTTAGGACAGAAAGTAGATGCAATCTAATGGTTAAAAGGACATCAAAGCCTCCAGCCCCCACAGAAGGATGTGACTGCCATGAATATGGGCTGGCTTCATGAGTGCCCCTACTTGAATGGTGAACACTGGGGTCGGGGGTGATCCAGGGATGACCAATGTGGTGACAGTCTAGGTATAGTAGCAGAAAGATCAAGCAAGGACTTTACTCTCTCCTTCTAACCCTCCTCGGATCAAAGCAGCAATAAAGGGATATCTGCCCATAAGCCAGGGCAATGGGCATGGAAGTTGGGTGAGATGGAGCACAGCACCTTTGTGCCTTTCTATTCCTGAAAGCAACAAGTGACTGGCCACCAAAGTGACCCACCCAATAGCAGGTCTCACCACCCCCCAAATTCTCACTAGACTACTAGGCTCAAAGCCTAAAGTCCCTTTAAGCAGTTAGCACAGTCAGATATGACAGATGACATGACAATCAAGAATCACCCAACACTTGACGAAATAGATGGTGCAAATGAAAATTTCAATAATTGAAATTTTAAAAGACAATGAAATAGATTACATGGCCAAAGAGACAGCTGAATTAGAGACCTAAAAAATGCAACTGAGCAATGTTCCCAGAAATCAACACAGAACAATAAAAAGTTGCAAAAGCAGAGTTAAAAGATAGAGGATATATAGAAACAACCCAGCATCACATATAATAAATGCTAGAAATAAAGAACAGATAAAGGAAGAGAGAGCAATATCTAACAAAAAAAGGAGGGAGCAATTTGAAGGGAGGGAAAAACAGTTCAAAAGACTTCCCAGAACTGAACTGAATAAAATATGAAACTCCAGTTTGAAAGGACCCCCCCAAGCGGCATGATAAATTAAAAAAATAAAATAAACGCCATCATATAAGACATATTAGTGAAATTTTACACCAAAGATAAGAAAATGTCAATTTTCTGTAAAGAAATAACCAGGTGGATCAACTGATGAATGGATCAAGAAGATGTGGTTTATATATACAATGGAATACTACATGGCAATGAGAAAGAATGAAATCTGGCCATTCGTGGCAATGTGGATGGACCTTGAGGGTGTCATGCTAAGTGAAATAAGTCAGGGAGAAAAGGACAGATACCGTATGTTTTCACTCGTAAGTCTAACAGGAGAAACTTAACAGAGGACCACGGGGGAGGGGAAGGGGGAAAATAATTGGGGAGAGGGAGGGAGGCAAACCATGAGAGACTCTTGAATACTGAGAACAAACTGAGGGCTGATGGGGCAGTGCAAGAAGGGAAGGGGGTTGATGGGCATGGAGGAGGGCACTTGTGGGGATAAGCACTGGGTGTTATAGGGAAACCAACTTGATAATAAACTATAAAAGAAAAAAAGATCAATTTGGCAAGAATTTGGAATATTTCAATAAAACAAGTGAGAAATTAAAAAAAATAAATAACCAGGTGGATATTAGAATGGCTATCAATCACAAAAGATAAAAGACAGAAGTAGTAAAGATAATTGTGTGTGCATGTATCGAAATGGTACTAAACTTTCTTATAAAGAGGAAATTTTGCTTGTATTTTGTTCAAAACCAGGTGGAAGCCTCTTTAGTAGTTACCCTTCAATATTTATCAGACCTTTATGCTGATGGCACATAAAGACACAGAACTTTTACAGCTTCTTGAATGATTGTCTTTTTATAGAATAGTCACCACTGTCCCCTTTGATGCTTTCACCTTAATGTTTTTAGCACCTGTCATATCCACATTCTTTAGGTTGGCATTTGTCTAGCACATCTTTTACCATCTCTTCTCCTTTCCATTTTCTAGTATCATTTATATTTAGCTAAATCATTCCAATTTAAGATTAAAATTAAACAAAATCACAGGGTCTCTATTTGTTAAAAGTAAGTTTAATTGATTTACATTCGTTCCGATTGCTATTAAGTTAGGACTTACTTCTACATTTGTATTCTTTATCTGTCTTACCAACTGTTTCTTTTCTCTTATTTCTTGCTTTTCAATGGATTTTCTGAATTTTGTTATCTCTTTTCTTTATGGGTTCTCTTTGTCTATAGCTTCTATGTCAACTTATAGAATACCAAAGCTTGTTGGCTATGACCGAGAATTATGCGCCCATCACTACCCCATAGATTTCCATTCCATAAATTTCTTAATTTAGAAAAAAAAAACCTTTGTTTATACAATAACATCATATAGCATCAAAACTGTTGCATATTATCACACCAAAAACAAGTAAGTTTATTTTTAAACCTTTACACAGAATTTTCAATAGTATTCACAATAGTTTCAACATTCTACCTTCTACAGAATGAACTTCCATAAACTTAGAATTTATAAGTTAAATGAAAACATTAAGCTATTCATAAAACTAATTTAACTGTCACCCTGTATTTATTTCAGAAAAGGTATCGACCATAACAAACATCTGTCTTAATGCAGAAGCTTTAAAAACATTTCCTTTAATATCAAAAACAAATATATGAAAGCCTCTACTACTGCCATTACTCAACACTGTCCTAGAAGTTCTAGTTAATTCAATAAGAAAAGAATATATATAGTGGGTGAACTGGAAAGAAAGAAATACAGTAACAGTTATTTGCAGTTAATGCAATTTTCTACATAGATCACCTAAGACAATCCACAAATAAATGATTTCAATTAATGAAAGGCTTTGACACGATTGCTGGAAATAACACCAACAAACAAAAATGGTAACATTTTACACATTGGCAGTGTTTAATTAGAAATGCAAAAAAAAAAAAACCAATTCCATTGCAAGAGCAATATAATTATAAACACACTTAGAAATAACCTTAATAAGGGGCATATGGGTGGCTCCGTCACTTAAGCAGCCATCTCTTGATTTCAGCTCAGGTCATGATTTCACAGTCATGAGACTGAGCCCCATGTTGGGTTCTATGCTGGGCATGGAGTCGACTTAAGATTCTTTCTCTCCCTCTCTCTTTCCCCGGCTTGCATGCATGCACTTGCTCTCTAAATAAATAAATAAATAACTTTATAAAAGATGTGCAAATCCTAAATGGAGAAATCTCCCACACTCTTATAAGACGTAAAATATATCCCAAATAAATGAAGAGATATAGGCAAGACTTAACATTGTGAAAATGTCAATTCTCTCCACATTAGTCAGTAAACACACTGCATTTCCATTTTGGGTTTATTTTTGTGTATGGTGTAAGAACGTAATACAATTTCATTCTTTTGCATATAGCTGTCCAGTTTTCCCAACACCGTTTGTTGAAGAGACGGTTTTTTTCCCCATGATATATTCTTGCGTCTTTTGTTGAAGATTAAATGACCATAAATGTGTGGGTTTATTTCTGGATTCTTTATTCAGTTCCATTGATCTATGTATCTATTTTTGTGCCAGTACCATGCTGTTTTGATTATTACAACTTTGTGGTATATCTTGAAATCTGAGGTTGTAATACCTCTAGGTTTGTTTTTTCTTAAGATTGTTTTGGCTATGGGGGTCTTTTCTGGTTTCATACAACTTTAGGATTATTCTCTCTAGTTCTGTGAAAAATGTTGTTGGTATGTTGATAGGGATTGCATTAAATCTGTAGATTACTTTGGGTAGTATGAGCATTTTAATAATACTGATTCTTCCAATCCATGAGCATGGACTATCTTTACATTTGTTTGTGTCAGCCTCAATATATTTCATCAGTGTTTCATAGTTTTTAGAGTCAGGTCTTTCATCTTTTGGGTTAAGTTCATTCCTAGGTATTTTATTATTTTTGGTGCAACTGCAAACTGAGGGAGTCCAGGAAAAGGAAGGCTACCTTGCTGAGGTGTTGGGTCTTGAGCTGGTTCCCACACATCTGGGATGTCAACTTTGGTTGTTTTCTTAATTTCTCTATGACTTTATTATTGGTGTATTTCCTAAGAAAATCTCAAGATTTGAACAAACTAATTCTAAATTCATATGAGACTATAAGGCCCATGGTTAACCAATTTTATCGACAAATGGAGAGGGGATGATTATCAAAATCCATTTGCTCGTTATCAAAAACCATTATAAAAATATATTCATTAATAGGATAGACAAATAATAATTAGTGGGATAGAACTGAGAGCCTAAAAACAAAACATTCATTTGTGGGAACTCTGTATATGAACAGAAGTGGCATTACAAGTCAGTGGACAAAAGATGTACTATTCACTAAATGGAGTTGGAAACCCATGGGGAAATACACAGGCATATTCATACCTCACATAACACACAAAAATAAATTTGAAAAGGATTAGGACCTACATAGGAAAAATATAATTTTTAAATTGAACTAAAAAACATACAGAAATAATCTTTATAGCCTTCCTGAAAAAAAAAAAAACCTGAATGACCAATAAACATGCCATATCTTCATCATAATCTTGCATTTTACTCATATACTGTATCTGTACCAACTTCCTATTATAAAATGTGAATGGAGTCTGACTGCCTAGGAGGCAATGAACCCTGTTCAGGTAACAAAATTATATTTTCTCAGCAGACTTCCAAAGACCGGGGCATACTCAGGATCCCAATTTTTCCTACAAAATGACTAAAACTAAAAGGGTTTGTAGCTGGGAATGTCACTCTTCTAAAAGCTAGGAATCAGTCCCATTTTTCTCAAGCACACAAGTATTTCATAACAGTTTTTAAAGATAAAGAAAAGCTATAAAATGAATGGTAACCAGATGTTCTCCATCTCTAGTGAAGGAGATACACAAGGAAACCAAATTAATGTAGTAGCCGCAGGGAGTGTCTAGGTTAAGACTTTAGAGGTGAAGAAAAAAATGTCCCCTAACCAGGAAGGTTTGAAATATTGTAATGCGAAGGAAGAAAGGTAATATATCCCCTTTCCTCAATTGCTTTAAAAATCAAATTAGCCACTCATCTTGGGGAAAGTGACAGGCTGGTTTAAAGAGAATAAACTCAATTCATTAACTAATCAAACAAACAGACAAAAGAACCACTGATGAAGAACTGAAATGCATACACTCATGGAGAATCTTGCTTTCTTAGAAGCTCCAACAGTCATAGCTTTGACAGAATATAGACAGAAAGACCATGTGCAACCTTCTCTGCCCCTGGGGAGTGGTCTGTACCAGCTCTCTGTTGAGCAAGGGATAATCATCCGACCTTTTGTATGAGGTGCTGGTCAGTCACATTCACACACACACACACACACACACACACACACCCGCGTGCGCACACACACACCCTGTTGTCCCACCATATGGGCCGTGAATCATTCAGAAAGCTTCTAAATCAATTATTCATCCACACCAAAGACCAAACGTTTTGCTAATTGTCCAGGAAGGAGGAGTGAAGTGAGAAAAGAGTCTGATCAAAGGAAATGGAATCTGTGCCAATTTGATAATTGGCAGTATTAATACATCATTTATTTTAAACAAAAACAACAATAAAAAAAAAGCACAATGAGAAAGAAAATAGCCTCTTCTAAGTTAATTGGATAAGTAATATGGGATATAGGCTGCCTCTGAAACAGGAGGGGAGAAACATACTGCCTTCCCCCAGAGTCCTAATCAAAGACTCAACCCCATGGCACCTCATTCTCTACCTTTAGCCTCACCACCCTTAGCGTGACCAGGAGGTCAGTCTCCATATACACACTGCTACTGGGCCTAAGCAGGTTCATGGCCCTGCTATATGGGCTCAGGGCTGGGAAACACACCTGGACAGACTACAAGTGAAACTGGAGTACAAGGCTTAAGCTGTGTGATTCCCACACCCACCTCGCTCCTCAGCTCCGTGAGCAGGCACACAATGACCCTTGCTTTTCACCTCCTCATTCATCCCACATTTGTTGGGCATCTATTACAAGTCTGAGAAAACCCAAGTCACCCTACATAGAGAAGAGGGAAAGGAGAATATGACGCTCAATCTCAATGGAGAGACAAGAGGGTCACACGAATAACCAGAGAAGGGACACAGTGTTTGCTAATAAAGGGCAAACACAGGTAAGTGTTGAGGGAGTCCAGGAAAAGGAAGGCTACCTTCCTGAGAAGTTGGGTCTTGAGCTGATTCCCACAGGCAAAACATGGCATGGATTGGCAAAAGGCAGACAGGATATAAACTCAGAGAAAGGCACTGAATCTGGCCCATGGCAGTAATGACACAAGTCAGGCAATGGATATGAGGACAGGGAGCAGGAGATTCAGTGGACACAGGTCTGGGATATCACACTAAAGAGTTTCTTTTCCACATGAAAGAAGAAAGAAAAGTTTGTCCAAAGGTCCTGATCATGACAGAGATATGAAAAAAGAAATGATTCAGTTGCACCTGCAATAACAGACCAGGGCGGCGGCAAACCTGAGGCTGGACATCAAGTTGGGATACTCTTGCAGAGAATGGATCCACTGATGACAATCCCGACAAGGACAGAGATGGAAATAGCCAGAAAGAAAAACAAAGTCTTGGATTGATGAAGACATCAAACATAACAGAAAAGTCTACATGACAGGAAGGGTAATAAAACCCAAATAAATTCTCAAGCTTGTAGGCTCCTTAGAGGTCATTTAACAGAATAGTCCTGAAATGTGGATCACAGGCTCCTTTGATAAAATCTATGGACCCTTTCCCTGGGGGGGAAATGCTCATAAATACTAACCTTTAATAGCATTTCAAGCGATTCAAGATTCCCTAAAGTCTATCCATCCAAAGCTTTCAGGCTGCAGGTGACTAAATTGAAGCCCAGGTTTTCTGTAGAAGGGACTGGCAGTGCCTGGAACAGATCCCAGTATTTGTGACAAACCTAAAGGTCTTTTCCTCATAACCACACAGACTAGTGACGTTACTGATAGAAACAGTGATGGTGGAAAGCATGTCATTTTGTAGGAAAGGGTTTCCTATTCAACAAGAAAAATCAAGGAGGTAGAAAAAAATGAAATAAAAAATTGTAGTGAGAGAAGTTACTCTTTCTGGAATCTGCACTTACTCGAACAAAAAAAAATGCACCTTTTTGTAAACTCTTTTGACTTTCTGTTTTTGCTTTTGTTTTTAATACATAATTAATTTTGGAAGTGGGTTGTCTTTCAAAAATCATCAAGCAGGTTTTCCATCCTCCCTGCCTTCACATAAATTCAGAAAAGACAATCTCAGTGTGCTCTGTTGGGAAATGGGTCTGCCTTCAAACAGCAGGTCAGGGTCATAAGTAAAATTAGGGCTGAATTTCTGTCTTTGCTGTAGCATATTCATTTCCAAATGTCCATCCAGGCCTAGGATTTGCATTCCAGAATTGGTGACCTGGGAAAGTTTATCCCCAGTAAATTCTTAGGGTTGGATCCTGGCAAAATACCAAAGTGGTCAGGGTCAGGGGCTAGGGATGCTAAGGTGGGGAGAAGAAAAGATATTCCCTTAGAGCAGTTCACAGAAAGCCAGGGGAATCCAGCCCTAGAATAGTTCATAGAAATAAGCTATGGTCTCTCCAAAGGAAGGAAAAGGCTTTTAAATCCTTTTAACAAAATAACCACTGATAAAGAAAGCAAGTTGCTAAGGGAACACACTGCCATGCTGTTTGCATTTAGAGTTCTCCTTACTATAATGCATGGTGTGGAGGATAAAGATGAAAGTATAGATGTGGATGTACTTTGCTGCAACTTCAGGCAGGAATATATATGACAGATCAGCAGGCACACATATGGACAGATCATAAACTATAAGCCTGTGCCTATCTTCTTCAAGAGCTGCAAGAGTTCTTATTCTTATTCTTACCTCCTACTCTTTTTATTCTATCTCACCTCTCCAGCCTGGCAGCTGCTGGGAGCACCATCAAACTTTAATGGACTCCCTTCTCTGCACACCATGGCCTGAATACAGAGAACTGCAAAAGGTGTCTCCATGACTCCTTCTACCGATGGGTGATAGGCATGGAAAAAGGCAGACAAAGAAAAGTACTAGCGGCAGGGCAGGTACCAGACACTCTCAGATATGCCATTCCATTTAATCTCAGCTCATCTAGAAGACTAGTATTTCTGTCTCTTTTTGTAGAGCAGAAAATTAAGACTCAGAAAGGTGAACCAATTAGCTTACAGTCATAACATCAATAAGGACCAATACCAGTATTTGATCAGTTTTGACCTGGATGGGCATTCTACTACAACACACGATATCTCACTGCAATTGACTAAGGCTGACTGCCAAACTGTCAGTTATACAATTGTATTTTTTTTAATGTTTATTCATTTTTGAGAGAGAGAGAGAGAGGGAGAGAAAGAGCAAGCGAGCATACACAGGGGAGGGACAGAGAGAGCGGGAGACACAGAATCTGAAGCAGGCTCTAGGCTCTGAGTTGTCAGAACAGAGCCCAACATGGGGCCCGAACCCATAAACCGTGAGATCATGACCTGAGCTGAAGTCGGACACTCAACCACCTGAGCCAACCAGGTACCCCAAGTTATACAATTAGCATTAAAAACTACTACAAATGCAGGATCAAGCTCCGTGCTGTATATATATGTATGCTTATAGCTTGCAAAGCAGTGGGGAAGGGGATGGGAGCTAAAACAAAAACGATAAAAAGTAGATTCTCTATCATAAGAATTTAATAATTTGGCTGATAATTATAAGAAACTGATTTATAACATTCTGACCGATACAGAATAAGAAAAATGAAAAAAATCTAAGAATAGCAAGAATATGGATGAGAGAAATGAAAATAATCTATTATAATAAATACTAATGTGTATATTCTCTCAAAAGAGGAAGACTCAAGTGTGTAACTGGAAAGCAACATGAAAAAGCAGAACTACCGTAGGATTTTGATTATATAAGTATGAAGGGATAAGAAGCAAATAAGGAATTAGACAAAAAATAAAATGGATCAGTTTCTTGGAGTAAATAAATTTAAAACCAGAACTGAAAAGGGAATTTTTTTAAAAAGGGTAAAAAGAGAAAAAGAAGACCACATACATCACCCTAGCACTGTTATTGCTCATAGCCAACTGATAGTGTCCCTTATTTGATACAGACCTGCTTTATTATCATTAGGTGAATACAGTTATTCTACTAGGTAAACTAAGAGTTGTGAACACAGATCAAATATGAAGTGATTCTGGGACCATGAAGCCCATCCAAGATTCAGGACACTGTAGAAGCTAGTATGACCCAGGGCCAGTAACAACAGACTAGAAATATAGGGACATCGATTCCATCTCTGCTATACCAAGCATTTCTGTGGGGCTTAGCGTAACTCAAGGAATATATTTGCTCATTCTGTGCTTCCCTTTCTTCATCAATAAATTAGGGAATAGTAATAGATACAATTTATTAAAAATCTACTACACGCAAGGCGCTGTGCCAATTGCTCTACATATACTGTATTATGATGCTCAGAAATACCCTGAATCCTTAATTTCCTAATGAGGAAACTGAGGCTAAGACGTTAAATAACTTGGTCAGTCACAGAGCCAGATGCAGACTTCAAATGCAGAAATACATATTTCTATAGCCTTTGTTCTTCCCATCCTGTCAGGCTGTCCTGCATTGTAACACTAATCTATTTTAAAGCACTAAATGGAAAACCTGTCTAAAATGATGTCAAGATCAGAGTGATATCGAAAATCCAATAATATGTTGTTCCTTTAATCTCTTTCCATAAAAGATGTTTTCCCAATAACTAAAACCAAACAGTGAGTTTCACATTCTCCTGGATGGAATTTGACATACCAAAAGATACATCCCTTTACTTTTGTTAGTTACGATGCATCAAGGTTAAAAACTACAGAGCGGGCAGCCACCACGATAAATACATTAGGAAGACAGGATAGCATCACGGCTGATGATATGGGCTTTGGAATCAGACTACCTCATTTGAATCCTAGTTCCACCAACTACTAGCAGTGTGATAAAGGAAAAATTACCCAACCCAGTGAAGCCCCTGGTTTCCTAATCCAATGGTGATAATAATAGTATCTACCTCATAGGGTTGTTGTGAGAATTAAATGAGAAAAAGCTTTACAATGTTTAATTCAGTGCTTAGCACTGACCATCAGTGTTAACTAAGTCAGCAGTCTTGAATAACTAGGTAATCCCAGCTCTCTATCCATTCCTCTTCCTGCCTCCTGACCTGGCATCACTGACAAGGGCCAACTGGTGAATGAAAAAGCTCCCTTTCAGAGTTAGACATAGGAAATAACAAGGCAACTCCTTTCCTTAAGTTCATGAACTTGGGACCAAACTGGCCTCTTCCCTTGGAAAAAGACAGCTCTCCTAGATTCAGTTACATAACCAAAGGCATGTTATACACTGCAGCAAGGAGCAATATAATTACCATCCCCAAAGACTGTTCCAATACTCTGGCCACAATAACAAATCCTTCTCCAGAGACCTGCCACAACCATTTACTTGTTACTGACTCCCCAATTTATTTGTTGTAGATGTACATGAAGGAAACTTCTAACTTCTTAACCTTGTATAGAAAAGATATTAGTGAATTGAAAAGCTGCTTTTCCCTCTGAAACCCGCTTCTGATTCTCTGTCCTACTGGTCACAGAGTTTCGAGTTTGACAGATGTTAACCAGTAGCGATATCCAGGCCAATATGCATATTTTATAAACAGCTCACCTGGCTGACTACCTCTGGGATTTGTCATCTTAAAGAGGAAAAAAATACAAAAATTAAATGAAAAAAAATAAACTACTTGCTTTTCAATCTTATCTTCAAAGCGTGATCAAAAGAGGTGGCAAAAAGAGTTCAGGGGCTGCGTGTACTGGCATCTAGTTTACGTGTCGACAGAGCAAAATGAAACCAAATTCCCAGTGACCTCCCATCTTCTTCTCATTTAACTCTGCTGCTGTGCCTCTTACTACTCACAACTAGGCCTTTTACATGTTAAGCACGTAATAAAGGCGGACAGATGGACAAATAGAAAGCTAAATGGACAGAACAAATTTATTTGCACAGTCTTTCCTCCTGATCAAATGGTGTTGAGTTCAAATCAACATTATCTATATACATATACTATCTCTGTATCAAACTGAAAGTTCTTTGAGGGTAGATATCTTATTATTTATCATTTTAGACCCAATACTTAGTAAAAATGTTCTGTACATGCTCAGTAAATATTCCTTGAATCAAGAAGTATTGCTAGTAATTAGAAGACGACATTTATTGTAAATCTGCTGTATGTCAGACAATTACATGCATTTTCTTATTTAACCATCATATAGACAATGAAGAGGTCACTACCTGTCCTCTAAAATTGATGGTCTCCTTCCATAGTATAGGGTTGTTGTTGGGAAGTAGCCACACAATTAGAGATGAGATCTCTCAGTCTCCTTTGCAACTAGGTTGAGTCATGAATCTGGTCCTTGCCAGTGGGATGTTGGTAGAAGTTCTGTGTGTCACTTCTATGCTAAAAAATGTAAAAAATGAGTATATCTTCTTCATACGCTCTCTTTCTACTCCCATCAAGGGATGTAAACCATGGGAACCTAAAAGATGGTAGAGCAGCCACCAGATAGAAGGGAACAGAAAGTGAAGGAAAGCCAAGAACACACTGGCCTGTTCAGGGGAAAGACATAAACCTAACCCACTGCAGTCTGGGGCAGGGGGATGGGTGGTTGTTTCAGACAGCATTGAGTGCTACTCAATCTAGTACATAAAATCGTGCAAATGGGGTATTTTAGATTTAAAAAACAAGGTTCAGATAGGTTAAATAACTTACCCAAAGTAACACTGGAATGGCAAAGCTGAAGTTCAAGCTCAAGTCTGCCTAACACTAAAGTCCTTAGTCTTTCCACCAGTGTACTATTAAGATGATCTGATGTTGGTAACAGATGGATACACACCTATGAAACCACTACTTCCCCCACTACCAGGTACAGTCCAGGCAACATCAGACTAAACTTTCTCATTCCTCCCTAAGCCTGAATTGATGGTAAGCTCCATGTGGGCAGGGAATATAGCAGTTACATTAGTGATATATTCAGTATCCAATATATAGTGTTTGGAATTCCATACATATTTAAATAACACATGATTGTTTTTTATGTGGATGGGTTGATGGTTAGGTGGAGAGATGGAGAGGTGGATGGGTAAGTGGGTGGGAAAGGAGTGTCACTTGTATAAATATTATACTAGGATAAGTATGATGAAAAGGGGCCAACCACTTCTTCCCGCGACCCACATCCTCCTGCAGCAAGGGCCAAGGATGCTGAGAGTCTTTGCAGACTCTATTATACCTTCTTGCCCTGCATTTCAGGGAAAAGAGCTGTATCTTTAAAGATCTAATATTGCTCTCCTCTACCAAGCAGTAATCAAATCAAGATCTATATTCAAATTGAAAAACCTTGAGAAAAATATGTTTTTTTCTTTTAGGACAATAAAATAAGATATATATACACACAGGGTGAAGGAAAGATGGGCATGCAACCGCTGAAAGAGAGTTAACCATCCAAGAAGCCATTTCTTATCAATGATAAAAGACAAAGATCCCAAAGGCTCACCATGGAATACCTAACTCTGGACAGGGATCTGGGTGTCTCTGGCCCAACCTACATCCTTCCTTTCTAGCCACTTCTAGAGACTGGACCACCCAACCCAGAACTAGGCTGTCTTGACCACATTGTATTTAGCTGCCTTACGTCTCTCTCTCTCTCTCTCATATATATATATATAGATATAGATATATATAGATATATAGATATACATATATACACACATATTCTACTCCAACCAGACAGTTCCATTCATGAGTGCGATCACTGTGTCTAACTTCTACTTCTACTTCCCCCATCACAACTACTCCAGACTAAAAACCAGAAATCTTTAAGCTTGACTAAAACCAGGCTTTAAAAACCAGGCTTTAGCTTCAGGCAAGTAACTTACAACCAGAGACAAGAGTACCAGGCATACATTGGCCCCTCTCTGGGCCTCAACTAGGTCAGACTGGATCTGCTCTTATCCTTTCAAGTGTGAGACTCCTTTTTTAATGTCAAAAATCTAAGACCTACTTTACCCCCTGGAGGAGTTATTTCATTAATATAGCCCCATAACAACGTTGTTAAATAGAGGTCATTATCCACCTTTACTACCACCCCCTTTTTTATAGAGATCCTCTATATAATGTTCTGTAGACATGGAGGCTTACAAAAGCTTCCCTACAACCACTGAGCTACTAAACAACAGAGCAGAAATATGAATTCAGCTTTGCTTGTCCACAAAGCCCAAATTGATAACCACTATGTTATACTGACTAAATGGGGGAAAACAAAACCACTACTCATTCACAACGTCTTTAAATATATTTATATTTTATAAAGCACAATGGCACTTACACACTTTAGAAAAATGATACTGTGGTACATATTTGTGGGAGATGTTGTTCAGAAAAAAGCCAATGCTGAGTGTGGCCATGGATCTACATGCCCACTGCAATAATCCCAGGGGTCTCCAGAGTCCCAGAGCCCACTGACTGAAAACCACTGGAATAGCTAGCTGACACTTTAGGTACATTCCTTCTTTAACTTCCTATCTGTGGTTCTAAAATTTGAATTTCTGGGTGACTTCTCAGTGGATAGCTTCAGTCTGGCTCAGGGGAGTCGAAGTCAGGGCACTTCCTTCTCCTTTATTTGTAGTGGTAACTGGTCAGATCTTTGAGTTACTACATTAGAAATAGGGAGAACCCACCCAAAACTTGAATTTGTTTGTTAGAGAAGAGGAGCCTGATGTCAAATTCACTTTAATAGAACTTTAAGAAGGAGCTAGCTTCTGGGGTGCCTGGGTGGCTCAGTCCTTGAGTGTCCAACTTCAGCTCAGCTCTTGATCTCATGGTTTGTGAGTTTGAGCTCTGCATTGGGCTTGCTGCTGTCAGCACAAAGCCCCTTTGGATCCTCTGTCCCCCTCTCTCTCTCTCTCTGCCTCTCTCGCTCTCTCTCTCAAAAATGAACAAACTTTTTTTTTTAAAAAAAGAGTCAGTCGTAATTGTCATCTCACACACACACACACACACACACACACACACACCACCCTCCATGACACCTGCCTCCACCTTACCCAGTCTTTTACTTTGAACGAGAGTGAAAAATGAAAACAGAGAAGAGCTAGGGAGAGTCAGGAGAGGACAAGGAAAGAGCAGGGAGGAGGAAGCCAGAACACTGAGGAGCTGGTTGCACTCATTTGAAGACAGGATGTGGAATTTAAGTAGTCATTGGGAAAGACTGGGGTAAGCCGTGAGCACCTCCCCATCTCCAGCACCAGAGCCTAGGTGTGAAGCATCCATCTGGGTGGCCTGTCTCTATAACAGAGAATATAATACTTACCCAGAAAGGGAACCAGGAGGAGGCCTCTATTTCCCTTTTCCAAATGAGGAGTGAGTAGAGAGTAAACTACAGAGCACTGTGAGCTCTTGCCAGATGGGGCCCCTAAACCACAAAATGTTATGTTTATGGTGATTATTAACCAGAGTTCAATTAGGATCCAGATCCAGCATCATGATGTGTCACAGGCTATGAAAGCAGGAGAAAGAGAAACATCCCATAAACAAGCAGGTGGGTTGGCTTGATCTTTTGACCATTGTTCTATCAGAAAAATTAAAGTCATAATAATCATATAGCAAGTTCCTAGCAAAGCATTTTAAAAATAATTTCCCTGCTGAATATCAAAAAGAAAAGCCCACACACTCATCAATTTTTGCCCATTATTTGAATCAGTAGGAGATGCTCAGACTGTGAACCCAGAAGGCAGAACTATGTCTCTATTCTGGGCAGGGTTAACAGATCTTTAGCATATAATGGGCTAGATTATAAAGTCTACAGACTGGGTTTTGGTACAACTCCAATAGGTTAAACAAAATTACAGTTGAGGGCTGGTATTGGAAGGAGGAAGCAAGATAGAAGAGAGGGACTCTTGGAGGACACTAATTCTATATACCTAATTTTAAGCAGACATAGAATCATTCAGGGAAGTTGTGCTATCTTCTCGTCAAGCATTACCCCATCCCCGTTCATTTACTGTAAACCTGCCCACTTCCCTGCTTAAAACCATGCAGAGGCCTCCCATGGAACATCCCTGGTGATGCCAACAAGGCCCTGGGTGATGATATGGCCCCTCCCCCGCTCCCCAGCCTCCCTTGCTTACCATCACCTCAGTCACTATGCAACAGGCCCATTGGCCTTCTGTCTGTTTCCTAGACCTGCCATGCCCTTTCCCACCCACCCTAACCTTGCCCTATATTTTCCTCATCCTGCCCCCTTCCCTCTTCTTTTTCCAGCCAAATGCTACTCAGTCTCCAGGTCACCACATCAACAGCGACTTCTTGAGCATTCTCCCTCAGATGAGGTTAGGCTCGCAATTTAACCACCCACCCAGGCCCCTAACATTCCTCCTTTGCAGCACTTTAAACCCCATTAAATTTAAGTATATTTAGTGTCTGTCTTCTCTGCTAGGCGGCAAGCTCTAAGACAACAGAAATGACATCTCCAACTATGGTTGTATCCTTCATAGCCAGCACAATGTGCAGAACATGGAAGGTGCTCAACTAATACTGGCTGCCTCCACCTTGCTTCCTCTGGTGTCTTCCCCACCCCATAATTCAGAGTTTCAGATGTGGGTACTAGGCACCCTCAGCCCTGAGTGGGCCAGGCTGGGAGAGACATCATCCCAGTCATCCCCCCTCAGCAGATTTTTGATTGACATTCAACAGCAAAGACACACCAGACCAGTCCCTTTTAGTTTCAGCTCCCCCATGGCCAGTCATGTGGCCCTTGGCTAAGGAACAATTCCCTAAGACCAGCTTTACCCCTTGAGGTAAGACCAGCTTGGCTCCATAGGGGTGGGAGGAGGAGGTGAGATGCATGGGACCCTCATAGTGACGTAAGTCAGGAGACTTCAATGCAAATGCCAACTTAAGCGTGAAGCAGCCACACCTGTCACTCAGCCTCCCAGTCACAGTCCCAGAATTAGAGGCCAGGGAGAAAAGTCATGGCCTTGAGCTCCTCTCCTAACCACTGTGTCACCAAGGCCCAGGCTACTGACAAAGAGTGGCAGCCGAGACAGAAGGAAATGAAAGACAAGGGTTGGAGGACGTGGGAGCTCAGCCTTTCCTGTCAGCTCTCCTCGGCAATAACTAGAGCTCTCCAAAGGGACATTCCTCCTGAAGGAAGGGGGGCATTCTCTTCAGCCTTCCTTTGTAACAACCAGACCCCTCTGATCTGTGTGCGTCTGTGTGCAGTAGGGAGGAGAATGCAGGGCCTGAACAAAGCCAAAAAAAATAAATTTTAAAAACGGGGAGGAATCTGAGTAATATAATATTTTCATTATTGATAAGATTAAAAATGAAGGCCTTTGTTTCAGCTTTTCCTCTTGGAATTTCTTTATTGCTGTTGATAATAACTGTAGAAGGATTTGACTAGTTTTTTTTTAATGTTTGTTTATTTTTGAGAGCAGAGACAGAATGCAAGCAGGGGAGGGGCAGAGAGAGAGGGAGACACAGAATCCGAAGCAGGCTCCAGGCTCCTAGCTGTCAGCACAGAGCCTGACGCGGGGCCCAAACTCACAAACTGTGAGATCATGACCTGAGCCAAAGTCAGATGCTTAAACAACTGAGCCACCCAGGCGTCCCAGGATTGGACTAGTTCTGATGCAGTCAGACACACTACTAAAAGGAAGCAAGAGGTAGCCTATGTTCAAGTTGTAGTAAACGTCTGTCTTGAAACAAAACGACAACTAGTGGAAATTTGTTAATTAGCCACAGTTCTGTAATCTGCAATAGACTGTAGTAAAACTGGTCTCTGTGGATGCATGTTTTATGGAGATAGATGACTATTCTGAATGAGCGCTACAGAACCAAAGTATTTTGAATGCTTTCCTTGCTTACAGACCTTTGTTTTTTAAAAGGTACACAAGGTACTTTTTGTGTATTTTAACATTTATCTTCATAACATCATTGTCCTGGGGGGAGGTATTACTACTCACTGATTTAGTATTTTGCTTCATTACCTTTCAAAACACTTTTGCCAAGGCAGCTGTGTGTACAGTGGATACAGCATGAGCTTTGGAATTGTTAACAATAGAATTAAAATAGCATTCTCTCCCCTTAGTAAATATTTGGCATCGAGCATGTGATTTGGCCTCTTTGAGTTTTGGTTTCCTCACCTGCAAAATGGAGGTAGAACCTGCCTTGCTTTGTTTCTGTATTTAAAATGATCTGTGCAAGGGCTGAGCTGGTATATGAAGGCCTTCCCATTTAAAATAAAACTACGTAAGCTCCTGGCAAAATGGGAGCCATCATCATCACCATCAACATCATCATTAGATTATTTTACGTGTCACCAGACGTGGTGAAGGAGCTAGGGAAGGTGTTGTCTTCATTCTGTAAAGGAAACGGAAGCTAAGATCATCTACGTTATCACCTGGCATCACGGAGAGAACACATATTAGAGTCACGGCCAGGATGCAGGATACCCGAATCATTTAATCCACTAAACTGTTTTCATGTAAGTTCTGCATGTATATTCCAGCCAACTAATAAAAAATCATATTTGTTTCCTAACCCCCCAGCTTGATGGCCGGAGCGTGATCAAGCAACAGCAGCCTCTGACTGTCAGCGACAGTGGAGCACAACTACAATCACACCCCAGATCTGGGGTTAGCACCCGGGTCCCCGCTCCCCACATTCCAGCTACGAGACCCCGCACAAATTGCTTGGCCACTGGGTCTCGGCTTTTTCGTCTGTGACAAACAGTAAATAAGAGAAAGCTGAATGAGTTGAGCATCCTCCTAAACCTACAATTCAGTGATGAAGTTCTGTGACCATAGACTTGACTTTCCTTTGTATGTTCTCTTTAAGACCAGTCCACTCGTCTTCCTTTCAAACATCTGCACTGCTCCACCTCACCCCTTCCTGTTGGCAACCACTCTGCACCCATCACATCTGCTATTTCCTGCCTCCAGTGATACATACATTAAACTGGGCTGCTGAATTTCACATTTCACACTGACGCATTTGTACTTAACTCTGGACTATATTTACAACACAGACACAAGTGCACAGATCTCTGCCTAAGTGAGAAGACATGTACCATCCACAGAATGGAGATGTAAACACTCCCTTTAATTCTCAAGTCTACCTTGTAAATCTATAGAATGAGCATTTATGTCATATCCATCTCTGCTTTGCAAACATGCCTCGGAATTTTCACCCCTGCCACCCTCTTCCCCACACACTTATGCACATGACTAAGAGTGCTCGCATTTAAGTGCCTTAGAATGGACACGGTGGTCTGACTTAGAAAGCAACTTGCTATCATTTTTTTCCCTATGCTACTCTAAATGGATGTAAATCCAGAAAAATCGCCCAAAATCCATCTCCCCATGAATTCTGAAGCCTTCTCCATTCCCTTTCCCACCTCCTTCTTATTGATACCAAGCCCTCACTCAGTTAGTTCTCTCCAGTTTGAGCTTCCGTCAGCCAATGGGGGAGGCAAGAAGCAGTCTTTCAGGAAAGAGAAACCATGTCAATACCAATGGTTTACACACAGAACAAAGTAACTACTCAATAAATATCTGTTGAGTGAATCAATGATGACTCTCAAGATAGAAAAAAAGACAGGGTTCATACATGAGAACAAAATTATTCACCACCCCAGGAGTAATCCCAACTGGGATTCCCAACTGTCAACTACCAACTGGGATTCTCATTCAGAGCCTCCCTGAAGGAACTGGGCTTGTCGTCAGCCCAGAGCTTAGAAGAGCCCTCTAAGCTCCACTTTTTGCCTTCTGGTCCCCTCTGCCCCAAACCAAAATTCCGAATTCTAACTCCAGGCTTCCCATCATTCACCCATCTGGAGGAAAATGCATTAAAAGAAAACACTAAGGTCCTGATGAAAGGAGGCACTACAAACAGAAGCTGCATTCCCCCGATGTGGAGCTAGACATGAAAACGGAGCCGGGGAGGACATGGAGGTCTTCGGGTGAGCAGCCACCAACTCTGCCGGGAGCAACAAGTTGAGAAGCAGTCTAGCAGAGCCCCCTGCCACCAGCATTAAGGCACTGGAGTCCTCGTCCCCTTCTCCTGACTCCACTCCTCTGAAGCCCAGCCCCTCACATCTCCTCACTCAGCCTGCTTCCCCACCTCCAGAATGATAAGCTCCAATGTCCCCTCCCTCTAGCCAGCCCTTCCTTGCTCCCCACCTCCCTGCTTCACCCACTCAGAGCAGAGAGGATGAGTACAAGACAGGTCTGTAAAATCCTGCCAGGCTCACTGGCATGAAGATGCTATATAAATACCAAGTGTTATCGTACTATTACCACAGAGATTTAAATTGGGCTGGGGGCCCCGGGACTGCGTTCGCAACACCTCCCCCACATTCTCAGCCCCGGAGAGACAGTGCTCCAATGGGAAAACTGTGCTTTCCTCGATCTTTAGCTGCTTGGGAAACTCGTGTATTAGGGCGGCCTTCTTACAGAAACCCTCTAAAAATATCTATCAATGTATATTTAGCTCCAGATACCGTCCTCCTACCAACAGGCGTCAGGCTGAACCGCTCTGCGTGTGCCACTGGCGAGAAGCTGAGGACATGCACTGACAGCCCCCAGCATCTCTTCTGCAGCATTTCCTTGGGCTTTTCTCTCCCCTGTTCCCCCTTCCTTTGTCTTTCCTCTCTCTGCTTGGTTATGCACGTCCTCCCCAAACTACAGGTAAAGGCTCAGCAAAGGCTCCCCCCACCCCATGCCCCTTCCTCAGAGTGGATTTCATCCAGGAGAAAAAAGACCCATGTGGCATCCAGAACAGAGGTAGAATGAGTCATCCCAGCCCCACTCAAAGCCTTCAGCGGTTCCCCACTGTCCTACGGCTTAAGAACAATCTCCGGAGCAGGGCCGTCACTGGCCCCTGCTGCCCTCTGTGGGCTTAGCTCTGACTCCCCTGGCCAGCTCCCCAGAGCTGTCATGCCTGCTCTCGCTCTCTCACCTTCAAGGATTTGGACGTGGTATTCTTTCCCCAGAAAAGCTCTTCTCCTTCCTCGTCTAAGCCCCACTTGCCCATCCTCAATCCCAATTTAAAGATGACTTTCCCCAACCCCCCGCCCCCCAGAGTGAGGCTGGGTGCCCTTCTCGGTTTTCATGACATGCGGTTCCCAGTGGGGGACACTCAGCCCCATCCCACCCACACTCAGCACAGGGCCTGGCACATTGTGGGTACTCAACCATGCCTCTTGAAGGAAGACAGTAGGGTAGGGACAGGTGATCACTCAGGCCCTGGAGTGAGGGTCTTGGAAGAAAACAGAAGAAAAGCCCCAGGTTCAGATACACCTGCCCATTCTGCAGAGTTTGCATACATGTACTCAAAGTTAAGGGAATAGTCAAAACAAGTCATCTCCCACAGCCAGGCTGGCCACGCTGATGGCACAGCATATTCTGAACAGTAACACAGATACATACAAACGTGTGTGTGTGTGTGTGCGTGTGTGTGTTACAGTCTTTGGCATTTAGGTTAACAAATGCCAGCTTTCACTGTACGGCAAATGTCAGGTGATCCAATACTGCTGCTTCCTCCTTACCACCCTCCTAAAGCCACATCTAGAAGGTTGTGTCTTCAATATTCAGCCCTGGCCCTGCCCCCATCCCCATCACCCAGGAAGCAATCCCCAAAAGGTAACACTGAGAACTCTGTAAATAGGCCCAAATGACTAAAAGCCCCATACCTCTTAATAACCTACAGATTGAGTTTCAGCTTTCTTTTCTCTAACAGAGTGATCAGAATGTGAGAAAGCTCACAGGAGTCGAGAGAGAGAGGGGGGGGGGAGGGAGGGAGGGAGAGAGAGATGCTGTATACTGGAATATACAATGCTGTAGACTGGAATAGACAATCCTTCCCTATGTCTAGTTCCAGGCTTCCCTCAGCACTCTCTTTTGTATCCTGTAGGTGACAAGAGAATCTGAGATGAAGCCAGTGATTTGACTCAATTAGCATTTACTAAGTACCTACTATAATCCAGGCACTGAGAGGGGGTGGCTACAGAGATGAACAGGGTGGAAAGACAGTCCTCACCATCATTTCCCTGTTCTTAGCCATGTTTTAGGAGCATCTTTGAGTGCCCCCCCATCATTTGCCTATATTGCTGGTACTCTGATTTATTATAAATCCTAATATACAATAATGACTTCAAATAATTTAAAATCTTCCAGGTGGCCTGACAAATGTTTAGAAACAGCATGTCCTGAATTGTTACCAATACAAGAGATCCCAAGTTATGTAAGGTAATAGTTTGTTAAAGGAATGGCAAATTCCACTGTCTTTTAGAAGAAATGAGAATACATTAACTTTGGTGTTTCTCAGTTCCAGCATTTGCTTGCGTATTCAACAATATGAGTTTGTTCAAAAAATGGATAAACGAATGAATGAATGAATGGACAAGACAATTAATGAACTGGTGATTCAGTTTTTGTACATTAAACCCACAGGAGTTAAGTAACATGTCTTCTTAACCACAGAGCAGGGGATTTTATTCTGAGCCCACAGAGAGAAGTCCTAGGATGGACAGATGGGACTCTGGTCCTCCTCAAGTCACATGTGAAGCCCTACCTCTGGGTTGGGGACATCTGCCAAATTATGCCCCTCTCTGCCCATCCCACATGGCTTCAATGGAGCTGAAGGAACATGCAATCACGCAACTACAGAACCTTGGGTGGTGGTTGATGGTGTGAGAAAGTAAGTGCTGAAGAAGGAACTTGATGCGAGAAGATGTGGGCTCAAGTCTTGGACCAAATGCCTCCTAGTACATCACATACACTCTCTGAACCTCAGTTTCTTCATCTAAAATGAGGATAACAAGATCTCATTTGGGGGATTATGAGGATTAGATGAATAATGCACATATATAAACTTTCTAAACCATGAACTCTCTCAATTTACAGACCTAAGAATACAGAAGGTTAGAAGGTCAGAAGTACAGGCAAAATGTAGTGGCCCGGGTCCCCAGCTACCCATTCCTTAACAAAGGTCAGTGATAGAAGGTCTTTCACTGAACCAGCTAGCTGTCTGACACCTCAGCACCCCCTCCCTCGTTCCCTCCCCTCTAGTCACACACTGAGAGCTGAGAAGTTGTGCAGCCTCAGCCTGAGGCGCTGTGTCATGCTCCAGCACCTGTCATTCCCCCTGTATACAGGAGGAGAATGAGAGGTGACACCTGGAGCTGAGGTGGGAAGTAGGAGCTGCCTGCAAGGACTACTGCAGAGGCGGATGTCAGGAAGCATGGAGAGGGCGCTGTACCAGGCAGAGCACCAGCTCTGGGTCAAAGGGCACAGTTCCAACTCCTGGATCTGTTGTCGAGAAGCAGCTGATCTTACACTGAGCACTTAACCTGCGTACTAGACGATTCACATCTAAAGCCTGATCTGCCTGCCTGCCACCCTGGGTTGGTATTATAACATATTTCACTGCTTCTAAGACCCCAAGGGTTGTAAGATGCCCCACGATTTCCTTCTTAGTGAAGAAAGAAAGAAAAATGCTGTCGATTAAACTATATGATGTCATTATCGTAACACACAGGCTAATGTGGAAGATGCTCCACCTTGAGAAATGTGCGTCGTAGAAGCCATGTAACGTGGGACGTGAAAGCGTGACCCTAAGACGAAATCTGATTATCCATTCCTGTGGCAGAGAACCACAACCCTCAGCACCCTTGGCCCAAATCTCAAGAGTGCCAAGCCCTTTCCGTGGAGCACATTCACATATGAATTAAAGGGAGGAAGAAATCAGTAGGTGCAGGAAGAAGAGACACAGTCTTATCGGTTCAGATGGACAGCAGTGGCCTTTCAGCAAAGTTTGAAGAGCCACAAAGAATGGGATATTGGAGGGCTGAGTAGAGAGAGAACAAAGAGGACAAGGAACTTGGCTTAGGGTTCACCACCTGTGCCCACTCGTATGCACCCCTATATGTGCAGGCGAGGACACCGAGGTCCTTCCTGGCCATGCTACAACAGAAGGGCCCCACTGACTCCTACAGATCTGCTCCTCAGGCCATAGGGAAACCCTAATGGGAAAGCAGTGCTTACAGCTTCCATCAGTCTTCTCCCCTCCCGTCAAAGAGTCCGCTCCTCCACCTTCCCACACACATCCTCGCTCCCAGACCCCACACCAGAATGGCGGATTCTCTGTTAGAAGCATTTCGACCTGTCACAATGCCTCTTAAAATGTGACAGCCTAAAGTTGTACATTGGAGCACTTCTAATAATTAATCATAAAAGCCAAAACCAGAAAGCAATCTAGGTGTCAAATAATTGTAAAACTGGAGAAATGCACATCTTCTATGTATATCCATTTAATAAACTGCTGGTCAAGCATTACAAATTTTTACCAAAATATGGAGTAATATGTCCTATGCCCATACTATATTGAGAAAAGGCAGCAAAATTACAAACACTGAAAAGAAAGCTTCCTTAGCATTAAAAGGGTTGGAAGGAAACACTACAAAACAATTAAGAATTTTTCTTAATCCGTGATCTGTTTTTTTCTTTTGACTTTCCAGTATTTTCCCTATTTTCTTTAATGGACACATAATAGTTTAAAATATAAATAAATGGACTAGATGAGAAATTTCAAATGAAAATTCAGCAGGACCAAGAATTCACACAATCTTAACATATAATACTCATGCATAATAGTATTTTTCTCCCAGACAGAATCACAACATTTCTAAATGACTCAGATTCTCCTGTACACCTTTAAGTATATAGTATATATTACTTATTTTAGGGACATTTAAAAATATCACCAAGCTATTATCAAAAAGTCAAAAGATAACAGTGTTGCTAAGGATATAGAAAAAAAGGCAGCCCCTCTGCAGTGCTAGTGGGAATGCAAATTAGTACAGCCACGATGGAAAACAGTGCAGAGGTTCCTCAAAAAATTAAAAATAGAAATACCATAAATGCAGCGACCCCACTTCTGACTATATACCCAAAGGAAATAAAATCACTATCTTGAAGAGATACTTACACCCCCATGTTCATTGCAGCATTATTCACAACAGCCAAGAAATGACAACAACCTAAATGTCCACTGATGGATGCATGGATAAAGAAATACACACGTGTGTGCACGTACACACACAAAATGGAATGTTATTTAGCCTGAAAAAAAAAAAAAGGAAGGAAACCCTGCCAGTTGCAATGACATGTGTGAACCTGGAGGGCATTATGCTAAGTGAAATAATTCAAGCACTGAAAAGAAAGACGCATAGTGCATGATCTCACTTATATGTAGAGTCTTAAAAAAAATCAGACTCACAGCAACGGAGAAATGAATGGTGGTTACTAGGTATTTATTGGGGGTGAGGGCGACACTGGTCAAAGAGTACAAACTATCATCTACAGATAAATAAGTCCTGGAGACCTAATGTGCAGCATGGTGACTAGAGTTAATAATAATATACTATACACCTGAAATTTGCTGAGAGAGTAGAGCTCAAGTGCTCTCAACATACACACAAATTAGTAACTATGAGAGATGATGGAGATGTTAATTAGCTTGATCGTGGTAATCAGTTTGCAATGTATGTCAAAATATCACATTGCACGCCTTAAATATACACAAATTTTATTTGTCAATCACACCTCAACAAAGTTGAAAAAATAAAACATAAAACACATTGTCCAGGTGTGCTGCATAGTCTATGACCGTGCCCTTCTGAAACACTATGTACAAATTATCTTTATACACTAAATCGTATTTAAAATTCAGTAGAATTTTCTTTTAGAAGAGTAACCTTCAGAAAATCCTTTTGTAAGGCAACAGATGTTTTTAAACATCGTTGTCTCTACCTATTTATCTGTTCCCTATATTTAGGGTTGGCTGCTTATGAGCTCCAAACATTCCAGTCCTTTACACCTTCGACTTTTTTCTCTTTCACGTACTCACAATTGGTGTGAAGGTTAAAAGTATAAGCATTATGTCTATTCCACAAGACAATCAGTAGACGCGAACGTTCTCAAGCTCTTGTTTTTCTTAGACTTTGTCTACCTCCACTCCTCTGTTCCCTGGAAAACAATTTCTTCTTTGCTCCCCTTTCCTTTTGCTCAATCATAATGGTGGCTCCCAGTTCCCCCCTCCTCACTTTTCTACTATATTCTCTTCTTTCCCACGCAGGTTTGAACTACTGTCTGACAAGCATCTGAGTGTGGGAATTTCCATGTCACACCCCTTGCTGTCACACCCACACAGGACATGGGCTCCCCCACAAGGCCGGGACCACTTCCCTCTCGTGCAGGAACTGAAAACCACCTGACACAAAGCCCAGTGAGGCATATCCACTATCACCAGTCCTAAGGCTCATCATGTATGCTGCTAACGGCACTGGATAGGCTCCAAAAGAGGCATACTATACTCATTTTCAAAAAAATGATTTATCGAATATTTAAATAAATCTACTGCCAATAAATACATGCTGCCTATGACACTGCAACATCTGCAACAATTTAGTATTACTTATCAAACGTTTTAATGTGCTCACCTTTATACCTCCTCATATTAATAAATCTGCATATCATAAAAAATTCTGTTTTCAGGACATGAATCTCAATTCTCGGTTAAGCAAATATCCTCAGGAGTCTTCTCCAATGTTCAAAGAAAAATTGCACCTCACAGCATTTTGGGTCCATCTTTCTGGGGTGCCCCTCAGGCTGTGGCAAGCTGCTTGCTTTAATGAAAAGACTCACTATGATACATGTGTCCTGCACTAGCCAAGCAGAGAATGGAAAACCAGAAGCAGTAGCAGCCAGACCTTGGTTCTATAACCTCTGCAGAACACCACATGCATCTCCACAGAGGACCCTTACTCCCCTGCAGGTGGGTCACTGGAGTCTAGCCCCCTGGGGAATCTTGTCATTGAACTTTTTTCCTCTGTCTCTACTCCACAAACCGCTGCCTTCCCTGAATTCCCTGCACCAGCCACTTCATGACAATATAGGTGGGTCTTCATACACAGAAAAGGAAAGACAGGAAGAAGACTCACCCACTGAGGACCACGATGAAGTCCATGACATTCCAGCCATTGCGGAGGTACGAGCCCTTATGGAAGATGAACCCTAGGGCCACAATTTTGATACCAGCTTCAAAGCAAAAGATCCCAATGAAATATGGTTCTGTCTTCTCCTGTGGGATGAGGAGCAAAGGTGTCAGTAAGTAAGATGATATACTTCATCAGATGCAGACAAAGGCACATCCTGCCTGCCCCCTCCACTCTGACCATTCCTGTCTCCTACAGGACGGCTGGACATCTGCCCTGGGCCAGCCCTGTGTACAGATGGGAAGGGCATGCACTCACTGGAGGATTCAGGGATTGCACAGGAGCAAGGGAAGTCTCGGGAAAGCCTGCTGCAGAAATGGATGGATGTAGGAGTAACACCCAAGCCAGGCTTCTTCCAGGGGCATAACTGATGCTTCTAGCTTTGCCTTGAAGGAGGTGGCTTTTCCACTGCTGATCTTCACTTACATTGGAAGCTCAAGGGTTCTCATCTGCTGGTAATCAGGCTGGAGCCGCTTACCCACACATTTGGAGTTTAAGCAATTAATTTGCCCTCTGTAGGGGGAATACACCAGACACATGAAATCACTGCTTTAAGGAGAATATGCACATAAGATCTAAGAAGTTCACCACTGTGAATGCACGTATCTTTCAGCCCCTCTTCTCTACCCTCCCTTCTCCTTCTCATTTCAAAGGTCCTTAGGAAGGGGAGTGAACTGAATGGCCCTTGTGCCCCCTGTTTCTTCTTGTCTGGCTGTCATGCAGTGTATACACAAGTGTTTGTGATGCCCTCAGAAATTCCTGGGAGCAGGAGTTATAAATGTCAGTCGTCTCTTCCTTATGCGGCCCAATGGGGTGTGCACCATCTTGTCCCTTGGCAAAGAACAAACTCGTCACAGAACTGTAGGATTGGGAAGTGGGGAGGGGCCTAGTGATGAAGCAAAGGAGACGAAACCAGGGAAGAGAAGGACAGGGGGAAAGATGAGAAGGAAGGAGGCACATACCAGTCTGCGGGACATCGGGGTCTTGTCATCTTCAGGAAGATGTTGTTCCAGGGCCAAGACAATGCAGTTGGCAATGATGGTGGCCAAAATCATGTACTCAAACGGCGTAGGAAAGGTGAAGTTAAGGAGCAGATTCACCAAAGAGAGAGGGATGCAGCCTCCAAGATGGCTGTGCACATAAATACACAAAATTCATCAAAACCCATATTATGTCTGCACACTCTGCATGATCTATGTTAGCAAACAGGAGGACAGGGCAGTGGATGGTCCTTGGCATGGGAACCCATAACCATTTCTGACTGGGCTCTAAACACAAAGCCTCTTCTCCAAGAAAAGGAAGAATGTAGCCAATAAATAATACAGTTAGACATATGGTTGACACTCCAGATACTTCGTGAATTCAATGACATATCTGGGAATTAAGCAGGGCTGAAAATGGAAACAGAAAGAAGGGAGGAAGAAACACTGATGTTGCGGCAGGCTGTTCTTCTCAGGCTTCAAATCAGTGTCTTGTACGATGATGCTTCAGCAGGGATCCAGTTGTGGCTGGCTGTTGCTGCCTCCATGCATCATGTCTGGGGTCTCCTCCTCTAGAACCTCTGCTTAACTAAGTGGAAGAGCCCTTGGAAAAAGAACAATTCTCTCCATGTGAACTCTCTTCTGTTCCAATATCCAATCCAGAAAAATATTTAATGGGGTCAGGATAAGCTTGCCTTGTCCCACCTTATTTTCTCCTAAGTTTCTACATGGATAGCAAACAGACTGACACATCATGAGTCTGAATCCAGGACAGCAAAGTCGAGGCATCTAAAAACCAAGGTACAAATGTATGGATAATGAATTCAGGCTTTTTTATGTTCCTTTTTTCTGAACACCGATGAGGAGGCTCCCTGAGCCTTTTTGAAAAACAGGACTATGATTCAAGTGCCTGCATCCTGACTATCCTGAAGAAAAGTTGTGTTACAAGCCCTGGGGAAGTTAGAGGGGGAGACTGTTCCCAGAAAGAGAGAAAATCACCAGTTTCTGGAGTCAAATGACACTGCACATTGGACTTCATTCCAGAACTATTGCTGTAACAAACACAAATGAGCTGTCGCCACTGGTCTTGCCAAGCAACCTATGCTCTGGCAGATTCTGGCAACCAGGCAGGAGAAAAGAGTAGATCTGGCCAAGTGGAGAGAAAGCAAGAGACCATGCTCCTTGTCTCCCCACGTATCCAGGCCTCCTGTGTAGCATATAGGGCCTAGAGCCTTCTCTAGGGAGTACAAATCACAAACATGCCCCTGATACATCCCCATCCCTGCCATGATATGTCAGTGCCCATCGGTGGTAAGTAGACATTCAGGGCGTCTTGGAGGAAGGACAGGGCATAGGGCACCTACAGGCACAGGTGCACATGCTGTGCGAGGAGCTGTGAGCTGCCGCCTGGTGCTGGAAGGGAAGGCTGCAGGAGGTGAGGCGGCTGGCTGCATGGGAGCCTCCAGAGCTGTTCATTCCCACTCGGCAGTGCCCAGTGCCGTCTCCTCCCCATGCACCCCTGAGTGGCACTCTCCTGCAGCTGGCCATCCTTCCTTCCCACACACCCTCAGTTCATCCGAGACCCATACTCTAGGGACAGCTCTTCAGGCTTCGGCTGCTCTGTGGCTCTGCCCCCGGATCTGAAAACTGGATGGGCCCAGAGGACCTCAGAGCCAGCCCCCTGCCTCGCACATCCTACTGTGCCTGCTTAAACCCTCCCAGTCAGAGGGGAATCTAACCACACAGATCATCCCTCAGCACACCCAGACATTTCTCCTCATGCAGTCTCTCTAGGGATCAAAATAGGCCCCTGAGAGCCAAAGTATGCCAGCAGACACACTCCGCAGATGCCCAGCTAGAGTGCATGACCACTTTCTTGGGACAAGCCCCCGTGCACAACCCACACAGGGCCCCCAGCACCCACTGATCACAAAAGGGGTTCTCCTCACTCCCGTCATGGGCTCCGGCCCAGACCTCCGACCAAGTGTATAGTGACGAGGGACCACACCAGGACCTGCTGTCTCAACAGCCGTCTGGAGAGGCTAGCTGGTCCTGGGCCACCCAGGGTCCACCAGACCCAAATGGTAAAATGAAGACTGGAGTGCCAGAAGTGTTTGCCCAGGCACCCAGGCCTTTTCCTGAGGACATGCCTACCAGCCACGGACACATGGCAACAAAAGTGGAGGGCATTTAGGGGAGTGTTCCTACAATGCAGCAATAGTAGGGTTACTAGCACTATAGGAACTTGCAGTCAAATCAATGAGGGAAAGCCGGAATCCAGGAAAGTGAGCAGGCTTCCTCCCAGTAGGACTTCCTGGAGCCTTTCGCACTATTGTACTATTGTAAACAGTGTGCACTGCCTCCCCCAAAGGGGGTGGGAATGGTACACAGCATTCCCTCACTCATTTCACCGTATCATCCTTTTATCAGAACATCTCTCCTGGGAATGGTGTCAAAGGAACATATTTGGGGAGCTCAGCTACAAAGGGCAGACCTCACTGCCGGTTCCCAGGTGTGAGGAGGAGGGCTGGTGCTCCAGCAGGAGTGAAACTGTGCCTCTGCTACCTCTTGTCTCATCCTGTTCACAAAGTGTGGGGCTAAGCTGCCCTTCACCATGGCCGGAAATGCCCTGAGCAAATTCACAATAGCTGTGCAGCAGGTCCAAGGAGCCCAGCAGGGGACCTGGGAAGCAGGGCTGGGAAGAGAAATGCTCTCACTCAAGCAGCGGACATCATGAGCTCTCTCACTGGTCTGCTTACGTTCTAGGATTGCTTTCTAGGATTCAGGCTGCTTCCCCTGAAAACCTTAAAGTGATAACCACAGACTTAAAAGTTCATGAGCTCGTAGTTGCTGACTTGCAGGCATGACAGGTCATGACGGCTATGTGCCCCCAAGGCCTCTCTACCCCACAATGCTTGGACTGTTGCAGCCTCTCTGTGGCCCCCACTCATTGTTCCCTGCTTCCGTACCCGCATTTCTCTAGCCAGATCACTTAAGCCTACAACTCCCTGCACAGACCTTTAAGCTCACCTCGTCCAGAATGTCCAGCGGCAGATACAGAAGGCTTCTGAGAAACATAGGAAGGTGTGGCCATCACCAACCACTGCAGGGTGATCAGGGCAGGAGGAAGGGTCTTGGCTCCAGGTGCTAAGGCACCAAACTTCCTATGACTGGCCAGATATTTGGATGGCTGGGAATTCATGAGGGCTCAATGAATGGCACTGCCTAAAGTCTTGTAGGCTACAATCAAAAGGTGAGGGTTTGGTAATTCATTGCTTCTGAGAAGACCCCATTGCCATGTCCTCCCCCATCCAAATCCTCTGCCTAGTCTGATGTCTAAGGACCCATGCAAAGCAGCAATCCTTTGCTTGAAATTTTGAGAGACGTCTGGTGGATCAGTCAGTTGAGCATATGATTTCGGCTCAGCTCATGATCTCACAGGTCTTGGGTTCAAGCCCCACGTGGGGCTCTGTGCTGACAGTGCAAAGTCTGCTTCGAATTCTCTCTCTGTCTCTCTGCCCCTCCCCGGACATGGCTTGCACACATGTTCTCTCTCTCTTAAAAATAAACATTTTAGAAAAATTTTTTAGAAAGAAAGAAATTTTGAAAACTATTTAAATGCACATATCCTTGGGAGAGATATCCCTTTAGGCATTACAGATCAGCTCAATCTCAGGATGAATTCATTTTTGGGGCAATTAAGAATCTGAGGTGAGATTTTGCTGCAGAAGAGGTGAGAGAGACTAGGGAATCCCATGTATCTGTGGACCACGTGACAGAAAGGATGGTGACTGGGAAAACTGGGGAGAGAACAGGAGAGAACATCCAGTTCTGTCTGAGGCCCAGTCATTCTCCCTTCTAGCCCTTTCTTTTCTTCCCCTTGCCTCCTTCTCTTTCTGAGGAAAGCATGAAGAATGGGCACCTATAGCTTGGTGCTTCTGCCTCCACCTGCAATGGGCTTTCTCCTCTTTTCTGGTCATATGTCGAGAGCAAGCTAAAATATCACCTTGCTTGTGAAGGTTTCTCTCTGTGCCCCATAGCTTCTTAACACTGTACGATTTTATCATCTCTCCTCATATTTGTCTTCCCCAAGAAACTGCACCTTGAAAGTAAGGACATGTTCTTGTTTACCTCTTACCAGAGCCCCTGGTACACAATAGGAGCAGACTCAACGGTAAACGCAGGCCTGAATGAATGGGAGCCATCCCCTAGAGTGGGTGCTCCACTGAAGAGCCATCACAGACACTGCAGGGTACCCACTCACTCTGGCTCAGGCCCGGGCTCCTGCTTACCCCCACCCTTGGGAGCTGACTCAAAGGTGCCACTCCCATTGCTTCTCATTTACCATCATAACTTCGAGCCAAATAAGCTTGGCTCTAAGGCTTGAGGCTCTGCTACATCTCCAAAGGGAAGAGCCTGGACTGCAAATAAAGGCCCATAGACCCAGGGAATGCACCTCAGGCTAGACAAAAGATGTGACCTGGAAAGATCAAAGGAAGCTCCATGTTGCCAAGGCCTCAAAGAACAAGGCCCTTCATGAGGCAGGAATGGAAGCCTGTCCAGGACTCTTGATTCCTTCTGCCCAGGAATTCAGTGGTGGCCATTATATTCTGTGCTTGACACCAAACACATTTAGCAGAACAGTGTCCCTCCCTGTTGTCCAGACTACAGACAGAGGCCTGGATAAATGGAGCTACCAGGGCAGTGAGGTGTGGGAGCCTGAGGGCAGGAGCTTTGCCTATATTCTTCACCTCTGGAACCCTGGTGTCCCCCACATGGCAGGCACCCAACAATTGCTTTCTAATTCATTAATAAATCAGTCAATCCGTTGATTAGTGAATTGCATAGAGAAACCAGAGCCAGAGGTATCCTTGAAAAAGGTATTTCATACTTTCTCCACACTGTATACCCACTTGAACTTTTTGTACTATATACTACGTGTACACATTAACTATTCAAAAATAGAAAGCAGCACGCATAGAAGATCGCTTTAATGTAAAAACATTTTTGAAAAAGGAGCAAAGGAAAAAAATCTGTCATGCTAGAAGGATAATGAGCTTTCTTGGGGTACTAGGGCTATTCCACTTTCTTCTTCTTTATGCATTGTCCTGAGTGTTAGGAGTATGTATTAATTTATAATTATAAAATCAATTAAAGCTATAGGTATTTTGAAAAAAACCCAAAACAACACAAAAACACCATTCCAACCTGAGGGTCATGGAAATCAGTGCAAGATTTCTGAAAGGATCTAATGCAGGAGGACAAAGGGACAGGATCCAATGATGAAATGGCCATGGAAGTGCCTTGAACCTTGCTAAGACACCTCCTCTCCCTTATCTGTCTCACTATCTGCTCACTATCACCTCATTTCATCAACTTCCCTGGCAATCTCCCCAAATACCCCTTTGCTCCTCTCTCCCTCTGAGCCCCTTAATGAGGACCTGTGTCGCTCCATCTCTCCCTTTCCCGTCTAGCAGCTTCAAGATGATCATTAGGGAAATGATAAAAATAGGTTCGCTTATTGATTTATCTCCTTTACCCAATGCTCCTTCCTTCCAACGGTTGACTTGTTTCCTTAGCAACACAGCTAATTTGAGCAGCGCTACTTGGCCTGCACACCTGCCATTTGTTCATTTCCTTCCTGAAGGCACAGAAAGCCAGGGCAAGGAAGAGGGCTGTCCTATAGGCCACAGTTGTGGTGCCGGCCCTGCTCAACGACAGAGCCCTGGGGACCTAGCCTGGGAGATAAGCCACCTTCTGCCCAGACCAGCAGAGTTTCCCCTGTCAACCCCTCTCAGGCGTAGGTCCGTAGGTACAAGACTGGGAAAGACTTAGGCTCAAGGAGCACACCTGGAGAATCCCAGGGGAAACGTGCATCTCCACTACCATCGGAGTGCTGATCCTAGATCCCCTCTGCTCTCAGCTGTGTCCTCTCAGAGCTATGGCAGCACACTATAAAGCACACTAAGGAGACTGAATATTCTCAGAGAGGCAGAGAAGCCACCAGGGACAGAATGCTGTGCTCTCTCCCCAACTCCAGGCCTAATGGAGAATGCACTTTTGTGGGGAGCAGTCTGTGGCCACTTGTACACTTCTTGTAAACTCCTAGGGGAGTCTAGAATAGCCCACGGACTCAGAGGAGGCTTGTCTTAGCCTCCTTTACCCATTTCCACCCCTCACTCCAGGCCCAGAATACTCTCTGAAAGATCTATTTCCTTTCCTTCCCTTCCATCCCAGCTGCCTATTTTTGGAGGTCTAACTCTAAGAAATAAAACAGTCTCAGAAAATGACCTGGGCCATTCTAACAAGTTGGATGTTGACTCAAACACAGTCATAGGGAAGGGTCACTGCCTAGTCTGTGATTCCCTCAAGCACTACACCAAAGAGACATTTTAAATATGAACGATAATGAAATACAGCTATCCAAGGCTTTCCTGCTACTTTTTTCCTATGATCAGAATCAGAATCTTCCTTGAGACCTACAATGCAATGGAGAAATGTAGCTTGGTAACTGGAAACCAGAGCCAGGATTCTCGCTGTAAAATCTGCCCCAACGTGGTATTCACGGCAGGGAAAAGCACCACCATCCATTCCCACAGAACCAAACATGAAATACAAAAGGATCAAAGTCTAAAATGATCCATGAATACAAAATCCTTAGAAAACCATAAGGTGCTACCCAAATGCACAGTCATTTTTATTATCCTACTAAATCACTCTTTAAGCATCTGCTGTGGCTCTAAGCTTTGGGATAAGCAACTGTTAGTGGTCACAGCCTCCGGGAGTGGGCTGGCTGGCTGCAGCCAGGAGCTGACACTGAAGAGACCCACCGCAATAAAGGATTTAAAAAAAAATATATGGTAATGGGCCTCCGGGAAGAGAGCAAAGACACTTGGCCCAGAACCTCCTGGGATTATGGAAAGCACATCCAAACACCAGTCCCCAGAGCAGGATTTATGAAGCTGATGGCTCTGATGCAATCTCTCCCAATGATTAGAAGGGGCATTAATCACAGCCAAGGCCAGCGCTACGAACAGGAGGGATTGAACCATCACAGAAGTTCGGCTCCAGCTCCTACAGACCCTGATGGAAATGCAGTGAGATCATGCTGGTGAGATCACATCCCCCTTGCCTGGGCTGCTGAGAACGATACAACTGTCCTGGAGGGACCAGTAATACCGAAGAGACAGATTTCATGCCTCAAACCCAGACATGGCTAGAGCTACCATAATCATTTCCACAGAGGGTGTCTGCACCCCTCAGCTTCTTCAGCCTCCCCAGAGGCTGATATTTTCACAGGAATATGCCATGCATGCAGGTCTTCAACCCTTCCAATTGAAGATTAAACCCCACCCTGTTTAAGGTCTGAGGCCTGAGGCCTGTGGCCTGTGGAAGGATGCCTCACTTTTTGTCCAGATCATGGTATGAAGCAGGAGTGAGTATGAGACAAGAAGATGGAGACCCAAGAGGGCTCCCTGAGGTCTCTCAGCAAGCTTTCTCTGCCTCACCCCACCCCACGCAGGGGAAAGGCCAGGGTAAGAGGTAAGCTGAAGTCCAAGGAACCTGGCTTAGAGGCTAATGTGCTCCTGGCTCGGCTCCTCCCAGACTTCTTTGCACTCACTCTTGTGGCTGACCTAGCAGGACAGTGTGGCCCAAAAACCAATCCAGGAAAGGAAATAGAGGGATCATATTCCTTGGGGTTCTGATGGCTAACAGATGAGTTTTCTAATTTTTAATCATCTAAACTTATCAATGTATAAACCACCCTCATCTCTGGAGCAAGCCACACCTTCAATTCCATTTCCCTCTCCTTTCTCAGTCCTTAATTTTAGGCTTCCAGTCTCCTTCCTGGGCTGATCAACAGAGGGCAGACCACAAGTCGCCACTAAAGGGCAGGAGGGCGAACCTCCTGGGCTTCTCTAGGTGGCAGCGGTGCACAAGGTGCAAATTTGGAAACTCACAGTATATTTCCTCCTCCTTTCCTACCCCCATGACAGGAGAAATGCACTGTTAACAAGCAGAAAAATGAGGTGGAAGGCTCTGCATACTTCATGCCATCCCATTTCATTATCTCATTGCTTTCCCTATTGCAGTTTTTGTCACCACCCAACTTCGTCTTAAAAAAAAAAGGATCAGATTGAAAAACCAAACCCCTTTTCTTTTTTTAAAACAAAACAAAACAAAAATGTATCATGTGACTTCCAGCCTTAACATCAGTTTTTTAACTTTGGTTTCCATGGTGGTGGGATGCAACCTGCCATCACCATGACAACAGCTGCTTCTGTTCAAATTCACCATCTGACAGGCAGTCCTGAACACACACACACACACACACACACCTCCCATTCTCTCTCTCTCTCTCTCTCTCTCTCTCTCTCTCTCTCTGTCAAGAAGATGGAGATGCCATTACACCTACTCTGAAAGACTTAAATCCTAATGAATGAAAGACAAAGAAAGCAATATTGAGAACATAGCAAAGAGGCAGAGATCCCCTCCCCCAAGGCTCTCTCTTGCTGGCACAGTCCCACTGCTCTCTTATGGAGGTCAGTGGACTCAGTTACTCAACAGAAAAGATCCCTGGCACTACCCTTTTAATGTTGGCCATGAAGGAGGCCACATTCAACTTTCCATAGCTTTTAGACCAAAGAACTCTCATCTGACTCCTATATCCCTGCCTCTATAGACAGTGAGTGAAAAGAAGTTCACATTATTGCTAATTTGGTTAACCAACACTGAGTTCCATTCCAGACTCAACTGGGCCCCAATTCCAAGAGAATGGGGAGTGGCATTTCTGAGGAATTAAGACAGCATCACTTTCCTCCTTCTTTTGCCTCAGTTTCAGTCAGGTGGATACATCTTAACAAATTCACTTTTTATGTGTCTGAATCCTGGACTCAAAATGCTGTCATTCAACACACAGTTTTGGTGATTAGGGGACAGATGATTGAACGCTACAGAAAAGGGAAGAAAGAAAAGGGGAGTATTAAAAGCCTCTGGAAGAAAACAAAACAGCAGTGGGAAAATTACCTGTTTCAGAAACCAGAATCTGTGTTTTGATGATACTCTGACACATTCGAGCCCATCAAGAGTTCTGGCAGCAGCGTGCATCGTAGGGGAGAAGAATGTGGGCTGCAGCCAGCAACCACACCCAAGACTGTACCCTCCTTCACATCCACACTTGCTTCATGGGGTGACAGGACTTGAATGTATAAAGAAAATGAAAAGTCTTTTATGAAAGAGTCCAAAGATCATCTGTGAGAGAACTTTTGTTTTTCCTTTGAAAACCCAGCAACTGTACCCCAGAGTTCAAAGACACCCACTGAGGCTCTAAATCACATGAGAAAATGTTAAAGGTACTAAGCATACACAGCTTGGGAAAGGAAGACTTGAGAGAGATGTCATAGTTGCTTTCAAATATCTGAAGGGCTAGCTTATAATGGGGGCTTAAACACTGTGTGAGTTATTCTGGAGGGTAAGACCAAGGCCAAAGGGTAGAATATCCACCCTAAGGCATATCTCAGGGAATACAGAGAAGCAACATCACTCTTCCACAAGTGAACAGACTATTTCCTTAAGTAGTAAACTGAATGTTGTACTAATAAATGTTTAACAACTAGTTTCTCTAAAGTATAGCATTTGCCAATTTCTGGTATAAATACTCTCTCCATAACTAATTTCAAGCTACCAATTTGACATCAATGCACATGGAGTTACAAAGATACACACAATAAACACCCAAGAGTTGGGGCTGGCCAATTCCAATACACCATTCACTGTTAAGTTCTATGACTCTGGGAGACCATCAAGGCTACTGAGTAGGAGATTCCTGTATTTGATAGTAGTCAAGCTGGATTAACCCTTGTTGATAACAAAGGGTTAACAAATCGGTAGGAAGCAAGGTCAAGGAGTCTTCAGTTACTTGCTCAAGGGCCTCCTGGGTCAGATGACTCACTCTGTCCATCAGCCTCAACTTGCCCAATTAGCTAGACTTGCATTCATGAAGTCTGGAAAACCACCCTTATCACAAGAAGGCTGGTACCTGTGCAGTTGGATGTGTGCCAGAACACAGGTGAATGGCCTGCTAGAGCCATAAGACATAATAATTAATTAATCACCCCATTCTCTCAGGCTGAATTCTGGGATACCCAGGGGCTCCTGCTATTTCAACACACCCTGCAAAAGAACAGACAGGAATCTGCCAACACACCCGATGAAAGCACAATCCCAAGAGACAGAAATACATTAGGTAAAAGGCTCACCTCTCCTTCTAGAAGACTGGTAGATCTCAGCCTTGGCTGCATACAGAATCACCTGGGAAGCTTTTAAAAATGAAGGACACCAGGGGTGCCTGGGTGGCTCAGTCAGCTGAGTGTCAGACTTCAACTCAGGTAATGATCTCACAGTTCATAAGTCCGAGCCCCACATCAGGCTAGCTGCTGTCAGTGCTTCAGACCCTCTGTCCCCCTCTCTCTGCCCCACCCCTGCTCATGCTCCCTTTCTCAAAAATAAATAAACGTTTAAAAAAGAAAAAAATCAAAGATACGGGTATCCTATCTCTAGAAATTCTGATTCGTCTCAGCTGCCATCTGGGCATCAGCATTTTTAGAAGTTTCCAAGCTGATTCTAATGTACGGCCAGAGTAACGAACACTTCTGTAGATTCTAGAGGCCATGAAAGGTAATGGTGTCCTCAACTCAGGTGACATAAACAGCTGAAGAAACTAAGAAACAAGATTTTCAGGGGCACAAATATAAGAACTGAAAGGTGCCGTCAAGTTCTACTTACTACTCCATTATATTCATTTTGCAGATGTAGATATTGAGACCCGAGGTGGAAGAAGACTTTTCCAGAGCCAGGACTGGAAACCTCTCTGGATTCATTGCCCCATACCCTGGAAAGCTTAGGAACTTATTATCGGCACAATCAAATAAAACTCCCTGGTTCTTGGCTTGAATTGAGGGTTCTAAAAGAAAAGGATCTTTTGATTTGAGTTTACTGACTCCATCCCCAGACTACTCAATTGTTCTCAAGAGCATATTTCTTAAGGTAGGGTCTGGATGGTTTACCTTTCCTAAGGCCACTTACGGGTCCAGAAAACATTTTGAGATGAGTGTTTCCCTGAGTATCCACTCTCCCATATGCTGAGACACAGTCTTGGTTTTACAGTGGGGAGAAGCCCACTGCCTGCTGAGTACAGTACTATCAATTCATAACGTTCTCCAGCAACTCACAAGGGATTCTCTCTAGCGACATTTTTGGGAAAGGAGAACATTAACCATTGTTCTCGATCATTGCTTCCTATTCTCGTTGGATCAGGGCTGATTGGCTTCTCTTCAACTTTCTCTTATCCAATCCTACTCCTTCAGTCCTTTCTTATTAATCACAATCTCTATATCCAGCCTCCTATGCCCCAAACCAAGACAAACAACAAAACACATACTAGCTAACTAATAAAAGGATGAGAAGCCCCAGAAAAGGATGAAAGAGCTAGAAGGAAGATGACTGAGCAGAGAAAGGGTACTGAGTAAAGAAAAGAGGAAATGTGATCAAATGATCCCTAGATGTAGAGTTAGGAGCCCTGGATTCTAGTCCCCACACTGTCATTCACTAAGAATTTTTCTTAGATCACTGTTACTCTAATACACTATTATTCTGTAGTGCTAATAGGCAATATGATGGGAGGAGAGTAGAGGTTAAAAGAGGAGTATCTATTGTTACAACTGAGAGAAGCCATTTTTGACGAAGCTAGTATAAGGACATCCAACAATAACATCCAAAATGGAAATCCTGGCACACCTAAGAATACTTTGAAGGTCTCCAGGGTCAACGGAAATATTTCTAAATTTTCAAGAATAGGAGCTCCATAACAGCTGAATTGGCCAAAAACTTGACTAAAAGATAGTTAATAAAAAGTTGGAATTCTCATAATGGTGGCCTGGGGGTTAACATAAAGCTGCTTTTCCATAAACCTACTGTAAGCCATTTCTATACTCTCTATTAGAGTTTAAGAGTCTTTCTGTCCCCAACCCCTCAACTGCCATTTCCTTAAAAATCTGCAAAGGCAAAAGCATTCAATAAGATGAAAGTTCAAGAAAAAGTCATCAAAGTTGACTCCTCCACACCATAACTTAGAACTATGGGCATCCCAGAAAAGAGTAGACTTCTTTGAGGGCTGGAAAAAAGAAATGGGACTTCGCATGCTAATATTGAAAGGAGAGGGAGAATTGGCATTTCCAAAACAAAGATCGTTTGCAATGAAGGAAGTGTGGCAACGGAATTTCTGGTGAAGGGAAAACAAAATGGCAAAGTGCCCAATTCCAACCTAAGCTCACATTCCAATGACACAGAGCAAGATGTCTCAGATCCATTTAATGATGATCATGATGATGGATAAAAGATCTCTGCTCTTCTTCCATCTATTGATCCTTTACTCTTCCATGGGTTTAGCTTCATAACCAGCCGGTGCTACAGATATAGGCAAGCCTGTCATGCTAAAAAAAATGCTCCGTTAGGGAAGAGTGCCAGTCTCTGGTCTGACCAGAGGCAGTGTGCTACAATGGAAAGAGAGTGGCCAATGGAATTGGTCAGATCACATCTACCTGTGACCTTGTGCTAATCATCAGTAATATGCAAACAACAATGCCCACTTCACAAGAGGTTAGGCTAAATGATACATGTTTCTAAAACACACTTAGACTGTCACACAATAGGCATTTATTAAAGGCATACTGAGGAGTGGATGACTCTCTAGGCCTGGACCATGGTTCCTACGGAATGTTAGTAAAAGTATATGACAAAAATACATGAAAGTAAGAGAACAGGAGAGATGATAACCCTTATCACTGTGTAGGGTTTTTGTGAACCCAGCCTCTTTCACAGTGGAAGTGTGGATAGCTGTTGGGACAGTTCTCATTTCCTACAATCTATTCTTTGCTTTGCTCTTTTGAGCCTGTCTACTGATATTTGTAGCAGAAATGAGCTCAGTCTTTATGAGCCTGTACATTCAGGGGTGGGCATCTGTTACACTCTAACCATCACCAGGGAAAGAGGTTACCCAGAGATTATGTAACATCCTTATCCATAGAACTTGGGTGGGGGAAAGACAGTGATCTCAAAAATAAATAAATATATACCTACATAACTCTCTTTGAGAAGGGAATGCTATTTTGCCAAAAGGCTCAGATCTCTTAATTTACATGGGCGCATATTCCCCAGACCTGCTCTTCTTGTGTTACCACTTCCACCCACCCACCCCACCTCCAGACAAGCCCACGCCCTTCAACTGCTCCTCATATCAACAGATCAGGAGAACACATGCATCCTTGTACCTCCATATGGCTTAGTTATTTCACAAATACAAATTCCCATGCAAATACAATCCAAAGTTAGCAGAAAGAAGAGGCAGTTGCTTTAATATTCCTCAATTTCTTTTAAATCTTCCACCTGGTTTCCAGCAGCCAAGTGGTACATCCTAGTTCTCCATTCACATCCACACCAGTTTCCAGTGCCCTCAGGTAAAATGTCCTCTGGTATCCCAGTCAGATGCCCTCACCAAGCTCATGAGGCAAATTTCCAAGGGCTCCAAACCATGGAGGTTACCCCTCCCCCACATCCCTCGAACTCTTTCAGAAGCTTTTTCCACAGTTCATAGAGTCCAGTCTTGACTCTCTCTTCTGAAAGAACAGAGATGGAGACTCAGAATACCCAGAAACCCAAACAGATAAGGAGCAGTTCGCCAGAAGGCCAACAAGCCCTGAGTAGGAAATCTGCTGAGAGGCCAAGCTTGGATTCTGGGATGGTTCCTTCCACGTGCCGTCAATCAAGCCATTTGTTTTGGTACAAACAAAAACAAAATCTACTGTGTTGTTTAAAAGCTTGCTGGGAAAATTTCACATTGTATTGCTCCTGACGATATCTTTTTTTGGTTGTAAATCCAAGTGTGTCCTTAGGGACAGTATCAGTGTAAAATCAGTATTAGACACATGCAAAGAAATATAGGTTTTGATGTAGGGTTTTTAAAAACTTAACTGAAGGAAAAAAAAGGTAAATTCAGTAACTTTTAAAATGAAAAAAAAAAAAAAGGCTCATGGAAAGACCCTCTATCTGCAGTTGTTGAGGGCCGGGCTCGTTTGCTGTGTTAAGTGGGCAAGTGAGTTAACCTTTCCACACCTTGGTCCCCCAAATGTGGGATGTGGAAAACAAGAATGGGTACCTCTAAAGAATTGCCGTGAGGAATCAATGTAATAGTCTGTGGGACAAACTGAGCACAGTAATCTGGCACCTCATAAATAATAAATGTTAGATATTTGTTAATTCTATCAACATTAGCACTAGCACTAATACAGATCATGTTTACAAAGGGCTTTCATACACATCAGCCTTGCAAGATAGGCAAAGTAGCGATAGCTATTTCCCCCTCACATCTGAAATCACTGAAGCTCAAAGAGGACGCCAAACCACCGTGAGGGCATATAAATGTTACTGGCAGTGCTCAGGTTGAAACCTGACAAGTCAGAAGAAAGGAGATGGTATTGTTAGAGGAACACTTAAGTTTAATGTCGATTTACCCGGAGTTAAACAGATACTAACGACTAAGCTGCAGTCACAGCTTACTATGTGCCAAACATCGTTCTAACATTTACATGTATTATACCACCTGATCTTCTGGAAAACTCTATACAATACACCTGATGGGTTATAATTCCTATTTCCATTTTGTGTTTGAGGAATCTGAAGCACAGCAAGGTTGAGTCGCTTCCCCAAGGCACAGAGCTAGGAAGTGTGGAGATGGTACCAAGATTTGAATCCAGGGGCCATGTTCTTAATGTTGACACTCTAATGCTTCCAAGCAGGGGCTGCTATATCGTAATAGTAAGGTGAAGCTTCCTCCAGCTGGGCACTGGATTAGATGATGTCTAATATCCCTTCAACTGCAGAGATTCTAGGCTTTCAACACTTCTATTTTCTAGTAAAGAAATAAAATAGTGTCTAAGTGAGTCTCTGAAAATGATATTTAGTGTGGACTTTGGAGAAAGTAGAATGCTATATCCTAGCCTAAAATAGACATGAAATAGTCATAAAAGTATGTATTGATTCAGCAAAGCATGTGACAAGGATATCTTGCACAAAATTCTTACTAAATAAAGAAATACAAGCTGGCTAAAGAATAGTGCAGAAAATTTGAGAAAAGCCGAACAGTTGATGGGCACTGACCAATGCACTAATCATAAGCAGAAGGGAGGTTCCCAGTTCTAATGATATTTTTATCAGTTACTCGAATGAAAGCACAAAGCATATGTTTATCCAGTCTGCAGATGATGTGGAGCTCCGGGTAGGGAGTTCACGCATTAAACAGCAGAGTCTGAAGACAATGTGTGGTGGAAATTACTTAAATCTTAGACCACTGGGGGTTCAAAATCACTGGTGGTGATCTTGGGCAAGTGACTTAACCTTCTTTAGTCTCAGTTTTTCTATAGTTAAAATATAAATAATATTTCTCTCCCTGGATTGTTGTTTTGTATAAATGCAGGGAGCCTGAAATTTGGTGGATACTCAATGAATGTTAATTCTCTGTCCCCACTTACAGAGAATCGCTATAGGAAGAACTGTTGCACCAAAAGGAGATAAAATGTACTTGAAATAAACACAGAGTCCTGAATTTAGGATCTAAACTTAGATCGAGAAGAGAGTGAGAGAAAACTAACTCTGTCTTCAATTCATATAAAAGATACAGGGTTTATAGCTGATTGCAACATCAAATCAAGTCAGAAGTACAATGCCCTTTCTACCAAAAAAAAAACAAAACAAACGAAAACCTTTATATTAATTTAAACAAATGCATTAAAGGCCAAGGTTAATAAGCAATGCTCTCTGTTCTAGTAATTTAAAAACTAATAAATAATGTCCTTTCCAGAGATTTTAAACCAATACTAAAGCTATGTGGTGACTGTTACAACAAAGCAATAAACCTGGTGCCATATGGGAGCCCAGAGGAGGAAGCTGGTCTTACTCTGCCAAGAGAAATCAAGGAAGGCTTCATATAGCAAGTGACTACTGAGTACAGTCTTAAAGCCAGGAAGTCAAAGGGAGAGAAAGACGTTCCAGGCACTGCAAGCAGTAAGTGCACAGGCATAGAGTCCTGGGAGAGGCTGGTGCCATGAGACAGTAGCAGCCCACTGGAACAGCTGAAAAGAAGGTGATTATGGTGGTTCAGGCAGGTTGCCACTATGTGTAGAATAGAGCCCTACACGCCAAGGTAGGGAAATCTTGCCCAATACAGAGCAAACAAATGACAGAACCCAGATATGAACTTAAGCCTTCTGACTCATTATCTATCTATTCTCTCTACCTCTGCTGTCATATACTGTAGCACTAGCCATATGTAGCTATTTAATTTAAATTAATTAAAATTAAATGCAATTTAAAGTTTAGTACTCAATCATAATAGCCACATATCAAGTGCCCGAGAGCCACATGTAGCTACTGCTACCATAGTAGCACAGATAAAAACATATCCATCATCACAGGAAGTTGTAGTCTACAGCACTGCTCAGTGCCATAGGACCATGGAGTGAATGAGAACTAGACTGGGTTTGTATTTCTTTATAGAATAAAAACAGGAAAAGAAATAGGTAGGTGGAAGCTATAAGGAAGAATATTTTAATGTCCTACGCCTTAATGACAGAAAAGCATCTCATCACTAGAAGCTTGATGGCCAACTGTTACGGTGATGTAGAAAGAGTTTCCATATTGACTTAATGCTTGTGTTTTATCATGGCAGTGTGGCTGATGCACTAGTGAAAGCATATCTCTGTAGATCCTTCACATGGAGTTTCTGTCATACTTGAATCTTTTTAAAAAAATTTTTTAATGTTTATTTTTGAGAGAGAGACAGAGACAGAGTGTGAACAGGGGAGGGGCAGAGAGGGGGACACAGAATCCAAAGCAGGCTCCAGGCTCTGAGCTGTCAGCACAGACAGAACGGGGCTTGAACTCATGAACTGTGAGATCATGACCTGAGCCAAAGTCGGACGCCTAACTGACTGAGCCACCCAGGTGCCCTGACATGAATCTAAAGAATATGATGCTAGTTTGGGAGTCACTATTCCTGATGGCCCAGCATCCCAACACCCCAGAATGTGGGAATTTCTTAACATAGTTAGCATTTTCAAATTGTAATCCATGAACCCGCTGAAATTGAATGCAAATTGTATGTGTATTTCTTTCAGGAAAGAGGGGTGGGTGCATAGCACCAATCAGATTTCAAGAAGAGTTGTGACCCCAATATAGAAAGCAAATAAACACTGTACTTGAGGGACTTGGCGGTCCCAGTACTCCAAAATGAGTCACCTAGACAGCCACTCAGATCAAGACTGACTCTATGGTTCTATAAACCTGAGCATCTAAAGACTTCACCCTGCAACTGAGCAGTTTCGAGTCAAACATCCCCTGACCTTGTTCAAGGAGAAAAGAGATGGTACGAGTATAAAAGGACATCGAAACAACCCAGGGCACTAAAGTTGGATAATTCGGTCAAGTTGGGGTAGGAAGAAAGAAGAGAATCTGTCAACCTCTTCCTGAGATGCCCATCGAAAGCTCTCTCAGAAATCTCGATGGCTCGTCTTCAGTGACAGCCTAAGCACACCCAGTCAGATGTCCTATCAGCTTACCAGCTGGAGAACTTGCCCCCTGAATCCAAATCTTGCTGAACTATCAATCCATTTAAAAAATTAGGACTTTGTTCTAATTAGTCACCATCTGACAATATGTCAATTGTACCAGGATGCATCTCCAGGTCCTAGAGTATTTATAGAGCTGAAAGGACTGATTTCTAGAACAATGCAGGGATTCTTCTGTTATCGGGTATAGCTGGAGAAGAGCGCTTTGGTTAATTTAACAAAAAAAGTGATAGAGAGCTACTTTAAATAATCAATATGGATTATAATTTACAAAATCTCTGAACACAGCAAGGTGCACGTGCCATTCAAACCGTCTTGATTACAATGTCATGGATGCTTCATTGGTAATATCCAGAAAGCACTATGGCATTTTGTGGTGCCTGGGGGCCATCGGAACAAATCTCAATTGTTATTATACTATAGATCTCTGTACCAATTAATAGAGTTCTATATAATAAAATGCCAGATAACAAATACTGTGTTGTTTTTTTCACAGTCATTATTGGGTAATACAGAAACTGAAGTGGTTGAGAGCGAGATCATGAAGTAGATAAAGTTTGCCTTTACAACCTCTAAATTCCTATGTAATGACCCCGCCAGCCGTCCTGTGCCTTCACTACCTCCTACTAACCTTCTCTCCCCACACTAGGGCCACACCTGGTCCTACAGGTCCAGGTCAGCGCAACATTAGGCACATAAGAGATATTTCATTGATGCTTGCTGCTAACCAATAGTAACCAATTAATTAAATCATCCAGCATAATTTTACCAAATGCTCAACATGAACCAGTCTTGCATTAGTTGCTGAAATGAAATAGGGGTGTGTCCGGTGCCAGTTCTCAGAAGAGCCTGCCTTCAGTTATAAGGTGTTAATGCCATGTATAAGCCACTATATCACTGCTCCCAAGATCATCTGTATTTTGACAGAGAAGTCCTGAAGCCTCACTATCTGACCCCAAAGGTAGCAGCAACGCTTCAGGCTGGAATAAGAGAGAAATTTGGGAGGAAGACTCTCCTCAGTGATTTATAAAACTGGCCTTCTCTAAAGGCAATGCAGGGCAGATAACGAACCATGTCATACAGTGGTTCTCAAAGAATGGTTCCAAGGCCAGCAGCATCAGTGTCACCTGGGGACTTGTGACAAATGCAAATTTCCAAGCCCTACTTCAGATCTACTAAATCTGAAACTCTGGCAGTAGGGTCCAGAAATCTGTATTTTAATAATGCCTTCAGTAGATCCTGAGACCCACTAAGCTAGAGAACCAGTGATGTAGATGATATGGGCAGTGCATATGTATGACCTTGCCACAAAGAAACAAAATGAGGAATTAGCCTTGATATTGATGGAAGTCACCTGCTGGAAGGAACAGTCACTGACAGAATAGTAGCAAAATAGTTCCCAGAAGCACACAGCTGGAAATTGCCAGGACGCTGGTGAGTGACTGTTGAAAATCCATTTCATGCTTTTTGACTCCGACCAGCCCCATGAGATGATGGTGTGGAAATTGAGAAAGAGGCACAGAAAGTTTGAAACACTCCAAACCTACGCCAAGTTGAAGATTGAGAAAGGCTTGTGAGAACTAATTTTCCTCCCTACATTGCTTTTCAGAGCCTCTTCTTCAGGCCCACAAGGTACACACAGTGCTTGGCATCTCAGCCACAGAAATTATACCAAGAGTCTGATTACTATAAGCCTCAGTTCTTGACATTGACTAGAGAATTTCTTCCTTTCCTCTCTCATCTGTTACCCACCAGTCAGCCACATCCTCTTCATCCCTTCTCTAAAGGGGAGAGGTATATAGACACCCCACTCCCAGCTCTAATGATAGAAGCCTTTAGAAAGCTAAGGCATACATCTGACACAGACTTTCCAAATTCTCCAGGGATAGGGAGAACAGATGCGCCACAAATGCAGCACAAACAAATGCAGCAAAAAATACATAGCCTCAAAATTATGCAGTTGCAACAGCAATTCACATCAACCACCCACAGGCAAAAGGACAACACTTGGTACAGGTACCATGCACAGCATCTCCCGAAGCCCTGCACTGGCTGGACCACAGGCGCCTGTGGCTGGAGCCTAGCCCGGAGTCACAGTCCCAAGCCCTGCCCACCTGCATCGGGATGAATTTTTAAACCCATGCTTTAAAAATGGACCTTTTTTTTTTTAATATTCCAAAGGACTAAGAGTGGAACTGCCTAGTCCTACAAATTTGGAACTCAACATGCAATTAAAAAAAAAAAGGCACTCCTAACAAGTACCCACTGCTCTGCCAGGGGCAGGGTGGGGAGTATCTTGGATAACTGACACTTTTGAGTCATTCAGTGTCATTCTCCTTAATCTGGCCCATTTCTCCCTCTTAAGGACACACCTCCTGGCTTCTCCTTGCCTTCCAGAAACAGGGATATGGGGGGCTCATTAGAGTTTATAGCCAAAGACTGACCAAAGATACAGGGAATGGAAGATTAAGTAAACATACCTGGGCTATTCTGTGAGCAAAAGTATACCATAGCCATCCCCCCAAAGTAGGACTGACACATAAGGGACCATCAGGTTGGAGGAGCTAAAAACTTGGTGTTGTACTTTCTGCCCTTAAGTAAGAGTAATGCTGGAAATGGGCTAGTGAGCCCACACATGAGTCCTCTCTGTGCAGGTCCAGAATGCATGGGAGGGGGAGTGTTGCCACAGGTCATTGGCATTTTTATCCCTCCTTGACAAGGGCTGCTTTAAAAAAATTTTTTTAATGTTTATTTTTTTTTTGAGGGAGGGAGGGAGAGAGACAGACAGACAGAGCATGAGCGGGGGAGGGGCAGAGAGAGAAGGAGACACAGAAGCTGAATAGGCTCTGAGCTGTCTGCACAGAGCCCCACATGGGGCTTGAACTCATGAACCACGAGATCATGACCTGAGCCGAAGTCGGGTGCTCAACAGACTGAGCTACCCAGACACCCCCAAAAGGGACTGCTTTAAAAGCCACATAGTGGTGCTGATGACAGAGGGGATGGGGAGTGGTACACATTAATTTCAGTGCCTGCTTACCCCTCCAAATTCCTATGTGAAGTCCCACTGAAATTTGAAAAGAGAAAATTACGGAAGTCTCCTGAGCTCTATGGCTCAGCATTTATTAGCTTGAAGACCTGGGATGACAAGAGCACTCAGAGTGACAAGTACTTGGGGACATAAATATCTCCTAGTTAACCATGTTCTCTGAATAGAGGAGCGGAGTAGCTGCATATTTATGGGGCACCCAAATGTAACAGGACTGGGGAGGAGGCAGTCATTACAAAAGCAGCAAGAAAAAGCATGTTAAACGAGAGCTCCCCCCTCCACCACCCCCACCCCCACAGCCAGCTCCCCCACTACCTTTCTCCGTGTCCTAGTCCCACTGCAAAAACAGAGGCTGGAGAGGAAAAAGTCCATCTGGGAAGCTGGTCCTCAGCAAGAGACCTTGCTTGTATCCAAGAAGAAGACAAATAACCTTCCTTTTCTGAAAATCCTAGGGAAAACCCACACATATAATGAATTATTCACAAAGGCTGAACCTAAAAATGCATGAGGGAGAAATACAGAAAGATGAAAAAGGGACAGAGGACAAGCAGAAAGAGAAAGTCTCTCTCTTTGACTAAAAGGGTATTCATTACGGTCACGTCCAGGTTCCCTCTTTCATGTCTGTGTGGTCAGTGATAAGCAAAATAAGATGAGCAGAGTGGCCTCTGATAGCTGGCTTGTGTGGCTGGGCTTTTGAAGACCCGCAGCTTCCTCGGCAGCCTTGAGGACGACAAAAGAGAGGACACGGGGCTGCTGGTGGAACCCAAGGAGTCAAGGGTTTGCAGGAGTTGACAGCTTAGCGAATCTTAACTCTGTTTTATTTTAGCTAAGAACATGAAGATGGGAGGAAAACAGATGTTCCTATAAAAGAAGAGGGAAGCAGCAGTTTGAGGTGGGGGGAAACCCTACATTTTATACAGAGCAACTAAAAAGAGATGAGCAATTCTGGATGGGGCTAATAAATTCCAAAGTCTGAATCTTTCAGAAGATAAAAAAGACCCGTTCTCATTATTTCCCTCCTCCACCTTTAATTCATAGTATGCATTCCGCCTGTTACAGGGAAAGCAAGTGGAGGGAAGCAGAGACATGGGGACATGCAAGCCAACAGATAAAACTATCGCGTCTAAGGTATTTTCATGTCCAGCCTCCCATCATTTCATTTCTATCAAACTCCTTCACTCCAGCTCACTTTCCAGGTTGCATCCCAGTGATGACTGGTCCCCACAACAAGGCAGAGCCTGCTTTCCAGAGGAAACATTACCCACACCTCATTTGAAAGGCCAAGCCAATGGGCACTTTGGAGATTATCATGGGAGCCTCAGAAAATGAAGACCTTTCTCCAGCGGCCCCAGGGCCAGTAACAGTCACTGTCTGCTTCACTGTCTGCATCTGTGCCCAGGTACACAGAAGATGCGAAGCCCTTCTGCATTATGTGATCATAGGATATAATTACAGACTTTGTCCTTGTTAGCTGCTGCCCTCTCCCCTAATCAAGGCACTCTGACTCATGATCTATTAGCGTTACATCAAACCTGAAATCCTTGCCAAGATTACAGTCTACTATCCTGCAAGGTGCTGTATATTTACAGACAACCAGAACAGCAGAAAAGTTTATGTCAAAATGGGAGATGTGGGCACTAATGCTTTTAGTAATCCTCACCCAAACCCTCCAAAATAAATGCACAGTTTACAATGGGAAATTTACCGTAATAAAGCATATAACCTCTGACCAAGAAGCCAGAGGCTTTTGAGGCTACAGTAAAATTCTCTGCAATAAGAAATCATGGATGAATATCTACAAGTTCATTATAATGAGCTTCAACATCTCAGTAGCTGCAAACACATTTGATCTTCCTAATTTAGGCCGTGTACATCCCTGCATGAACCATGTGTCCCCCTGCTGAGATGACCCCCATCATCAGCTGGGGGGGGAGGGAATCTCCCACTGCCCATCAATGGCACAGAGTCCCCAAGTCCAATCTAATTCCTCCTCTCATCCTCTGACCTAAAAAACTACAAACGAGTGTGGGGCATCTCACAAACCATGAGGAAGACATTGTATGTGCCCAGAGAATAACCGGGCCTGGGAACGGAAGGGTCAGAGCTGGTAAGCATAAAGCACAGTGAATGTGGGATGACACTCAGAGCAGCCGATTCCGTGAGGAAAAGAGAATCCTTTTGTTACATCTGTTAGATGAGCAGGAAAGACATGGAGGAATCATATAGAATATAATATCACATTTTAAATCAGATTAGCATTTTCAAAAAGGTTATGGTATCCACTGCAGAAAAGAGTGCCATAAGAAAATAAAATTATCTCCCTATGCAGATGTAGCTTCCAAGAAAAATGAAACACATTCAGAGTGGGCTGTAACTTACCACCATCTTTCATGCCAAATCAGGGTTATCGTGGGCATTTCTTTCCGTAAGAACTAGACTTCCTCTATTAAATAACTGGAAAACATTACCCCCACCCACCCACCCAAGCCGGAGAATGCTACAAGGATAAACTCAATAATTCCTTTCACTTATCTGATCTTTTCAGGCCAATTTGTTAAAAACTAGTAATAGGCAGCGTGAAGAGAGGCTAACACAGTGCACAGAAGTGCTCGTTCCCTCCTAGCCCCACAGTGACTTCCTGCAGCCCATAAAAGATGTGTAAGTCTCAGAGACATAGTGTACAAATAATCAAAGCACCCAAGCATGTTACATGTTCATACGTCAGTTCAAAGCAGGAAGTCTTAACACATTTTCTGAACAATCTTCCTTTTTCTCAAAAATCTGGCCCTTACAAACAGTAAAGAAGGAACTTCCCAGACTTTAATGTGCACACTAACCACCTGGGGATTTTATTAAAATGCAGATTCTGATTCAGTAAATCTGAAGTGAGCCTCAAGGTCCTGAAAGTTTAACAGGTGATTCAGTTGTTGGCTCTTTGCTCTCTTTGAGAGGCAAAATCTAGAAGGCGGAGTTCGTCTACAACTAAGACCCCTCCCTTCAGGTATGCTGAAATTTCTGAAGGACCCCATTAAAATAACACCTAGTGTTTACTGAATAATTAGGCAATGTTCTACAAACTGGACTTTTATTACCTCATTTAATTCTCCCAGTAACTCGGTTAGTATCACCCTCATTTTACAGGTAAGGAAACTGAGTCAGGAAGTAATGAAGTAACTTTTCAAGGTCACAGAGCTGGTGAAGGAACAGGGAATTTGAATGCAGACAGCCTGGCTCCAAAGTTTTACTGGTAACCACTGCTCACAGTGAAGAAAAAGGGAGCGATTTCAGGGAAGCTGGGTGTGTGGGTAGGAAGGAAAGTGAGACTAGCATCTCAGATGCAGTATTGGAGAAAACGCAGAATGCACAGAAGCGCAATGTTTCCACGTGGTCACCACCAGAAGGAATATATATTAGACAGTCACGTTGTACAGCCAGGAGAAAAAAAACATGGTGTATTTAAAATTTTCCAACCAGCCTCCTCTACACACCTTAGCAGATGTTCTCTGAACACTGTTAACAACAGTCTACATGCTGTAGAACCACTGCAAAACTTCCAGCTATGGGGACAGAAGAGACCACTGGGACCAGGCTCTTGGCCAAGGCAGAGTACGGTGCTGAAATCAACTCCTCATTCTCTCCTTTGACTCTCTTTGGTCCATCCTGGCCAAAGACAAGGAAAGGGCGGAGTAAAAACCACTGTCGCACCTTGCGCTCGCAATGCCTGGTAGAAAGGCGGTGTCTTTGCAGCAGAAGGGAAAACGTGAAAAGCGCCAACCTCGTGGTATGGAAACCATGCTTCACGGCCCAGCCGGAAGTGCCGGAGGTGCTGAACCGGGCTGATCCCGGAGCCGCGGACCCCTGGGGAGTTTCCCTAGCGCTGTCCTAGGTGCCAACGATGGCTGCTAGCATCCTTTGCCACCCGCGGGGTGGATGTATGGCTTTGTCTACTGCCAGGAAACCGAGGGGTGCCTCAGTAAACATGACCCTAAGAGAGGGGCACAGTAAAGCAGCACTTGGAGGCTGGGGAATTTTAGAGAACTGTACAGGCGGACTTGGGAGCGCAGCCCCGCGGGAGAAATCAGTAGAACCTGACTAGAGGAGTGTTTGCTGCCGCAGCAGGCAACACAATGAGATCTGTCCGCTTTGTGCTGAGCACCGGGCAGGCGGGACTGCAGGGACAGGACCCTTCCTCCTCCCCAGTATCCCCACCCCTAGATACGTTTAACTCGGCGCGGCGCGGAATGGCCCCGAAGCACTCTGTGGGGGTGGGAGGAGGAGGGGAGTGCAGAGAGGAGAGAGGAAGCCCAGCCAGGGGTGGCTGTGGGAGGATTTGAGCAGCAGCAGGAAGAATATCTGCTTAGAGATGCTCCTTCGTTTCTAATGAGGGGTGCTGCCTAGAAGCACCATGCGCCAGCCAATCGCAGTGCTGCTGAGGCAGAGAACTAGGGAGGAAGGAGGGGAAGGCCAGAGACTGGGGTGGGGGTAGTAGGGAGATGCCCAGGCCCTGCGGGAAGCGAGCCACGTGCCTCATTGATACTAGAGACCCCATGCAGCTCCAGCTACCTCATTGCTGCACACCTGGAGGGTGGGGGTGGGGAGAGAGGAGGATAGAGAAGACTAGGGGCCTCTTTTGCAGGTACATCCTTCCCAAGAAATCTCTTTCCACAAGCATCAAAATCCCATGTCTCCAAACCTACCCCTCCCCATTTAAAGCCACACCACTGGCACTACTACTAAGCACCCTCCTTACCAACCCCCAGTTCCTAAAGACCTTGCCAGATGCCCAAATTCTTAGTGAAGAACAAGGCAGTGAGATGCCTAATCAGCAGCCTGTATTTGGTGCACTTGATTAAACCTGCAAAGAAGCTCCTTCTATGCCTGTTCACCCTAAACCGCCACCATAAGAGACACCACCACCATCAGAGACACCACCACCAGCTCTTTGTGGAGAGCAGTTCCTTTGGAGGTAGGGAGAGACAGACTGCTTGCACATCTCTGGGCTCAGCTGATGAATTCAGGCCCAGCAGATCAACCTGAATCTTGGGCACAAGGAGAGGACTCAGCTGAGTCAAATATTCAGAGGCAGGAGTACC
>CM053562.1:25250165-25294815 GCA_028646485.1 Cryptoprocta ferox
GGTGGCTTTGAGGGAGGAAAAGGGGAGTGAGTATGAAAGAAAACCCTGAGATTTGGGGCAATCCATTCTCTGTGAAGGGCCTGAGGGGGGCTGAAAAATCAGACAAAGCCCAGCCCAGAAAGGGGCAGACACAACACCACCATGCACCCAGGGATGCCAGAGACTTCCACATAGGAAAAATCAAAAACCAAGTCTTACCTTGAAAAGCACTAGTGCCCACACTGGTCTCTATAGCCACCAAGCCTGCCCCTCAGGTGCACTGAAGTAGAGTGCACTCCAGCAAAGGGGCAAATTGGCACCAGCAAGGGGATGGGGGATAAATTCCATGCTAGATTTCCCCCCTTACCGGAAGAAATGCAAAGGGAGAGAAGGGAGTTATGGTGGGCAAGAAAGGATATGGCCAATCGATGAGCTTCTTGGCGTATTTCCTGACAATGTTATCTTCTCCGAAGATGAACAGGGATCTGTTGACGGTGAAACAGTTCTGCCGGACGGGAATGGGGTTGTACAAAGCCATAGTCCGCGCCCTCTGCGCTTTCGACTGCTTGTAGGCGGCCGCCGGCCCCGAGGCCGGCACCGGGGTTCCTTGCCGGTTCCTGCTCTGGTCCGAGTCTCCATCGCCCGACCCCGGCCTGCCGACCACCGCCTCCCCGAAGCGAGCCATCCTGAAGTTTAAACAGACAGAAGACACACAAAGGTGATCGCGGCCGAACACCCGCACACAGCAACAAGCAGAAAGACACACGGAGACTCAGAGCCGCATCCAGACGAGCACGGGGACCACCGCCTCCGGGGAGCCTCGCGAGCTCTTCAGAGAGGCGGCGGCAGCAGCAGCCCCGCAGCTCTGAACTGTTGAATCTAAATGCAACCTCTGCGAAGCTCCATTCCTCAAGGAGGAAAAAAACGGGGTGGGGGAGAGCTTGGGGGTGCTCAGTTTCTGGAGGCAATATTTTTTTTCAAAATGCCAGCGTGTGGTGGCATTCAGGGACTGAAGAAGAGAGGGGTGGAGTAGGCTGCTCTTCAAACATAGCTCCTCTTCTGGCAGACGCACCACCTAGTTCTAGAAGAGAGGCAGGCACCGGCCCGCTAGGTAACAGTTTGGTGATTTATTGGGGGTGGGGGGTGGGGAGGAAGGGAAAAAATGAAAACAAAAGAACTTAAAAATTTTTAAAAAAGACAAGGACGGGGTTATGGTGACATGCTTTATAACGCCAGCCCCGGCAAGTCCATCTAAGAAATTCCACAGCCAAGACTTGGGTCTTTAAATCTGCCAGCACAGACGCATCCAAAGGTTGACAGAGAGGGAGGGGGAAGAGCGATACTGAGGTTCCTGCGCAAACCGCAACGCCCAAAATATCAAAAGAAGAAGTCAATCCAACCGGAGAGGGACAAACGACTTCAAAGCTCCTGAGCTTGGGATAGAAGTTGAGCAGCCTCCAGAGAGCAGCGGAGCCCGAGTGCCAGCATCCTGCCGGAGCGCTCGCCGCCGCCGCCGCCGCCTCCCCGGATCAGCATGCAACAGCGATCCGCGGCTGCGCCGGGGCGAGGGCGGGAGCGGGAGCGGGCGGGCGGCCGAGCACTTGGGCGAGGGAGGAACAGGTTGCAGGCGAGCCCAGCCGTGGCCTGGCACGGGAGTTGTCCAAGGACCGAACTTCCTCCCGAACGGCTCGGCGTCTTCTGCCACCGACAGCCCCACTCCGGGGAGCAGAGGAGAAGGTGGGGAAGGAAAGAAGGCGAGGAGTTGGGGGCGGGGGGGGGCGCGAGCGGAGCGCAGAGGCGCAGCGAGGCGCGCGCTGGAGCGCCTGGAGAAGCGGGGGCGGGGCCGGCGAGGACAGGAGGGGCGGGGATGGAGCCGGAAGGACCCCGGCCGACCGCAGCTGCAGGGGCCTGGGAAGTGAAGCTGGTTTGGCTTATAGATTTATTTAGCCTGGGGATAGCGGGCCACCTCTGCCGCGGTCCAGCAAGAGTCGCCTCTCCCCCCAGTAACGCCGAGAGGAGCGAGGCGGGCGCAGCTGGCGGCGCGGCACAGTCCCCGCAAGCGAGCCGAGCCCAGGCCCGGCGGGGGCGCACACGCACGCGCGCACGCACTCGCGCCTTCCGTCCCCGCCGAGGCGCCGGCCGGTGCTGTGCCCCGCGCAGTGCCCGCCCAGGCCGGTAGTCGAAGCCTTTGCGCTGTGCGCGCCGCGCACCAGGGCCGGGTCGCTGCTCCTCCACACCTCCCAGTCTCCCAGGAACGCTGCCCAGGGATTTCTGCGGAGAAGGCAGCACCCTCTCCCTTTCTCCCCACTTAGCAACCCCGCAGGCCCCGTAAGGAACGCTAGGACCACTGGGGGCTCCGCACTCTGGTGTTGGTGCCAGCTCCCCGCGGAAGCTTCTGCCCTCCCCCTGCAAATGCGATCGGGGGCGGCCTCTTCGGGTCAGCTCTCGAGGAGCCCTGCGCATGCATTTCTGGAAGGGTGACCCAGATACTGGGGCCGCCGAGGTAGTTTGGGGCTAACACTACCGTTCTCAAAGTCTTATCAAGCGGATCCTCCTACCCCTTTTACTCATAAGTCCGCTCCACTGACTTCCTCAAACCCACCCCGTTAATGAAGAAAAAACAATTAGTATCTGAGCTGCATTAAGTGAGAAAGGTGTACTCCAAGGCCCTGAGAAAGAGGGTTTAGCAACCACCCCCCTCTCCACGGGTGACTCAGTGGTTTGAACCGAACACCCCCCTTCCATGTCTACAGTAGCTGGAACACACTTTCCTCCGCTTCTTCCAATCTCAGCCTCAACACACAGCTCTATCCAAATCCTCCCCACCTGAGTAATGTTAGAGAAAAGGAAGGGGCGGGCGGCTGAGTAAAGAAATAGAGACTGACCAAGGCCAAGAGGTTGGAAACCATGGGTGAATGTAGCTTCATGTGTGTGAAAGGCACTGTGTCTCTGTGTTTGAGATTAACTGAGGGGAAGGCAGGTGACATCTGAGTGAGAGGCACGTGTGTTCCTATGTATACGTGTCTGTGTGGGCAAGGCCACGTGAGCATTGACACAGGTCTACTCTGTGAGAAGATATGTGAGCATGTGTGAAGGGAAATTCTCTTCGTAGTGAAAACCCAAAGGAGTGATGTCCCTGCTGCCCTTGGGATGGCATGTTGACCTTTTTGATTCAGGGTAGCCTGTTTCAGGCCAAATTACTGTACAAGGTGTGTCAGTTCTAATTATTATTTTGATTTCATATTACTGCCTTACTCTGTCATTCTACCTACCTTAATTGGAGGGTCCTTTTCAGTCTGGATACCTAGTCAGAAGTAAAAGGGAAGATGTTGCTATGAACCATGAGGTCCCATCAGCCTGTTAGTCACTCACAATGGTCACAAGTGGTTGTCTCAGTAACCCTGTGAACTGTGTAGATTAGAAAGGGCTTTCAGAAGTGATCAAGCCCATGCTTTCAGGCAGAACCATAATCCATAGCACAAAATTCATTCAAATCAATCATCTGATAAATATTTTTGAGTACCAGACACTGTTGCCACTGAGGATATAATAATCAACAAAATAAATGATGACCCCAAAATGTGTCCTCTTCTTGGATTAAATTAGATTCTATAACCTTACTGGCCAGAGTGCCTGACAGATCTCATTCCCACACTACAACTGCACCCCTTTCCTCTGTGTCCTGGCCTTAGCAGGCTTCAGGGTGTTGTGTCCGTTTGTTAATGCCCACAGGAAGCAGCGCTCTCTAAGCTTTACCTCCTGAAAGAGGTTCCTGGAAGATCTGGAACCTCCAGACTTGGGTCTTCAATGTCACCCACTCAGCAGAGAGGCAGTACTAATTCTGCTTCCTGTCTCTACAACGTTCTGTGTTCTCTGTGGTTGCTGTAATTCCTTCGAGACCTAGGATACCCAAAACAGGATATTATGCTTGGAAATGTGAAGCCCCAGTGGAGTTGAGGCTTGCCTTCCTTGCATTCTGAGGAGACAGGAATCAAAAGCACACATGTTAGGGATAATGCAGACTATGCTGCAGAGTATGAGCTCCTCTGTAGCGAAGTTATAAATGGGAATTCCTGGAGGGTGCAGCCCAAGAGGAAAGAGGCAAACGTGATGGTATAAAAGTCTTTGGTAATGGACTTGGTCCAAGGGCAGTAATGCTGGGAGGGAGGCATACTCTCATATTTCACCACCACATCTACCATCCCCCACCCTACAGCCACAGCTCTTCAGACCTTTGAGATCTGTGAACTTTTCTCATGCTTTCTAATGCCCCAATTCTTCTGGTCCCCCCCAGAGGACTAGAATTTTAATGGCTGAATAATATTTTATGTGTGTTTAATAGTTTTCAGCTAACATAAGCCTCACAACAAATCTCTGAGATCAACCTTTTAACCCATGTATTATGATCTTGATTTGGTGGACAAATTAGCAGAGTTTCAGAAACATTAAGTAATTTTCGCTGGGCTTCTAACAGATCTTCTGACTCCAGTTTATGGCTCTTTCTAATACCCGGTCCAGTCTCTTGTGGATGGTAATAGTGTAATTCCAAATTGTTCATTGTCAAGAGAAGCTATACAATCACACTAAGCCTATGGGAATTCTATGCTTGCCATCGTCAAATTGGATCTGATCAGTGGCCATATGCTCCTGGGACCATGCTGGGAAGATGCTAAACACATCTACTGCCCTCAAGATTTAGAAGGATCCTTAGAAAAAAACCCGAGGTCAGGTCATTGCCATAATGCTCCTCATAGGGAACTTGGTGGGAATTCTCCTTACAGTGTCCCTCCTTCCAATGTCTTAAAGACCCACATATGGAAATGCAGAAAATCAGCATTTGATCATAACTGATTGGAAACCAGTTTCCTAAAATCCCTTGCCAGCCCATGAGGAACAGTGGCCATATTTCCCTGTTGTTAGAGCACCATCTACTGGTCACTTGTGAGCACATCACTGTGCTCAGGTACTCAGCAGCCCAGCACCCCTAGACACCCCAGAGCCTAGATAATGCCTAAAGAAGTGACCTCTTGTTACCAGCCTTCTGCTCCCAAGTGGGACTTTGTTGAGGTCCAAGCTCCAAAATTCACTACAATACAACCAGCCCATCTCACAGTATTTAGAAAGTACAATCCTACACACTGGGCACAAAGTCGACACACTGCATGCACATGCACATGCATACACACACACACACACATATATATAATATACACACGGTTAAGAAGGTGCAACTGGGTCCCTCCAGTCTCCTTTGGAAAAGGAATGAAACCAGTTGGCTGTACTCCCGCAGACCAGGAAGGCCATGGGAGGTTGTACTAAGATGGATAGAAAGAGGAGCATGATCGGAGAAGCACTTAGCCTATTCCCCTCATTCATAAAGCTCTTCCCAGATCTGTCAGGCCTTGGGCCATCTTCGTATGAGATTTTAGCCCATCACTGTGGAGTCTGTAAATCTAATCTCATCCAAAAAGCATGTTCCCCTCCCACCAGCCCGACTTCCTCATACCCCTACCCCTACCCCCGCCCCGCCAGTTACACTCAGATAGCTTATGCTTAAGCTATCAGAGCCCCTTTTGTTCTATTTTTCCCCCTGTTGAGCTTTTCCAAGAAATAGACTCTTATGCAAAGCAGTGCTCGAAGGAACATAATGCAGAGAGGATTTGGGAGTGGGTTCTTAAGAAAAAAGTTGGCAGGAGACCATGTGCAAATTCATTGCAGAGCAGAGGAGCATTATGGCAATGCAGACATCTTGGGAATCTGGTGGCTTCCACAATACCTTACAGCCCTTACTTGGGTGAAAACATAACTTTACATCCTTATGTAATGTCCATCCCTAGAAGCAGCATTTCTCAAACCCATGCTTGAGAAACCCCACAGCTCTAACACTCCACCAGCTAACTATAGATGTGCAAATTTTGCTTAAAAATGTTTTAAAACCATTCATTTATGACAACTCAATATTTCCTGGGTGCCAAGTGTGATAATGTCATCTCACTGCATCTTTGCTGCAGGACTGTGAGGCACATTCTATTATCTGAGGCCCAAAGGGTCAGGGATTTGTCCAAGTGCACAGAGCTAGGAAATAGCAGAGTTGGATCTCCTGATAATAAGGTCAGGACTCTTCACAATCGGTGGCCACTATTAACATACTGCATATCAAAATAATGGTTTCCTTGCTTCAGAGTCCATCACAGGCATGATCTTGTAAGGTGAGGCATGACCCTGACCTAGAAAGCCTCCCAAAGCGTTAAATTTCTAGGAAAGCAGGCCACCTGTCTCAAGACTGTTATGAAGATGAAGTTAGTTAATATGTGTAAAGCTCTTAGAACACTACCTACCTGGCACACTACAAGGGCTACGTATGTGTTTGTTAAATACATTTCAGCAATGGTAGCTGTGACCACACTAACACATAGCAAACCACGTATCTGGCAGCTTTCGTTTCTGGAAGCAGATTTCAGAAGTGCAGCTCAGAGATGACTTTGGTGTGTATGGGGTGGACGGACGGGCAGAGAAATAGAAATGTCTGAGACTTGGTCAGAAAGACAAATGGAGGGAAAGAGAAAAGAAACAAAAACATTAGAGACTAGAGTCCAAAGAGCCCCTAAAGGCCTTGGAGCCTGGGAGAGATATGTATTCATTTACTTATTCATTAATACATAAACCCATTTAATGAATACGCATTAAAACCTTCTAATGTGCCAGGCATTTTTCTCAGGGATTCTGAGGTTCAAGGACAAATTAGACATAGTCACAGGCTCTAACAGCTTACATTTTTAGAGAGAGAAGGGGGAAACATACCCATGAAGGGCTCTGATACAAAGCAGAATGTAGTGTGCACCGTAATAGTGTACACCATAAGGGGAGAACCGAGAAGGGAGACATCCCCCCCGCCCCAGCTGGAAGCAGCCAGGAAAAGGGAAGAATTAGGGAGATCCCTTTGAAAGAGATGGCACTGGAGGTAGGGAGTAGCAACATGGAACACCAGCATGGAACATGAATGCCTGAGCTGTGGAGGGAATGCCAGACGAATGGGACTGATTAACTAGTCAGCATGTTTATTGTGTTTCAGTGTAAATAGGATCACAAAAATTCTCCTATTACCACTTCAGTCCCTTCTTTTCCATAAGACAAGATCACTTTTCAATCTGGACAAAAGTCAAATATATTCAATCAAACAAACATTAACCCTTACTGGGAAAGTCCCTTTGGAGCTTCAATGTTTAGTCCCAGATGTCAAAGGATCCCTGCCCCATTACTTCAGCTCAACACCCATCCTCAGAGTCCAGCCTTGCTTCCTGGTCAAGGCAAAGTGCAGCAGGAGGACTCTGCAGAGCTCCGGCTCTGACTGGTGGGGGTGAGCGGAGGATGCTTCGGTATCTAAGGGTGAGAACAACCGACGGAAGCACGCCCATCCATCCGCCCCCTTGGCCTCTTGACTCAGAAAACAAAATACAGCCCACACATTGCAAAGCCTGCTCAGCTGGGGTGGGTTAGGTGTGATTCATTCATTCAGCAAACATAAAATGAGCACCTTCCATGTGTCAGGCATGATGTCAGGCGCTAGAGCAAAGGAGGCAGTGCCCAGGACGAGGAGGTGCCTGAGTTATAACCTGAACTTGCTGGTCTTAATCCATTCCCCACACTTCACTCTTGAAGACAGTGTCCCGATTAACAGGAAAAGCAGCTCACAGCTGAAACAGAGCCTAGAGGACCCTAAAGGCCCAGAGAAGGGAACTCGATTCCACCACACCCACCAGTCTTGCCTCTTACAGGACTCTTTGGGTTGGAATCATCAGCAGATTAAGCCACCACCTGTCCATCACCACACCCTTTCTCTCCCACTCTCTCCTACACTGAGCAGCTGGTTACACCCACCTGGTATAAAATAATCAGAGTGAATAAGGCATTCCCATATGATATGGACTTAAGGCCAGTTTTGAAATGTGCACCTGGACAGGCCATGTGCTGGTTCTGCCCCTTCCACCCCCCTGAAACTGCACTAAGACCCCCCCACTGACCTCCTATGGTCCTTGTTTCCCCCATTTTTTCCCTTGGACTCCTCTATAGCATCCAGCACCACTGACCGCCCCTATTTCTCAGAGTTCCCCTATCTTAGCATCCCACCTCCCAGTCTCTCAATGTCCGTTTCCTTCTTTTCCTCCTTTTATTCCTTTCTTTATTGTGGGAGTACCCCAAGGGGCTGCTCTCAACCCCTGCATCTTCTCTGACACCTTTCCTTTCAGGGTCATATCTTTACACTTTCAACTATCCCCTCTGCTTCCACATCTAGTCTCATCCTTACCTTTCTACCTCCTTTCCAGATCCAAATGCCCAACTAAGGAATGGGTATCTCTACACAGACTGTCCTTCATCATCTCAAACTCAATGTGTTTAAAAGTGAATTCATTGTAATTCCTTCAGAGCAAGCTCCCCTCCAAAAATTCCAGTTTCTACTGGGGTGACATTCTCCCTGTCAATTCACTTGACTTCTGTGGTTCCTTCCTGCCTAAAAAAATCGCCAAACTCCTTAGCCTGACAATTCAAGGAAATCTGAATTCAACCTACCTTTCCAATACCATCTCCCCATGTGCCATCCTATCAACCTAGTTATAACATGTCATGCCCACTCCTGCCTCAGAACTCTTACTCGGAGCACCTGCTTCAGACTGACCCAAGAACATCCTTCGTCTTTTCTGCTTCTCGAACTCCTAGGTATCCTTGAAGGTGTGGTTCAGTTCAATTCTGCCTCCTCCATGAAACCTTCCATAACCTCTCCAACTCTACCTGTGATCTCTACCTCCTATAAACTCACAGAACTTATGTGTCATTCATGTAGTACTGGTTTACTAACTCTCATTGTTGTCATGGGTATAACCTCACCACTAAATCCCTATTTAATTTTTTCAATTATATGTGCCTTGTCTTCTTCACTATGGTATAAGCTTCTCAAGTGCACAGGACATATCTTCCCCTTCATTTTATTACCTAGAGTGCCTGCATTATGTTATACTCATAGCAGGCCTTTATTAAATACATCATCAATGAATGAATCACTGAGTCTCCTGCAACTCTTTTTGGTGAAAAAGATCTTAACATCAACTAGTTAGCTGATCCCTGTCTGAGGGGCTGCCCTTCCCCTAACAGAGTCTAGCTCTGACTCTGAATCTCTGCTGTTTTCAGCTGTTTCCAGCTGTTTTTCCTGGGTTGAGTGTTCATCCTCCCCCTTATAGCAAGAAAGGATGCTTACCTCTCCTATAGGAGATCAGTTGACTCTAACTCAGGAAGTTTTCCAGCATGATAACACCCTCACCCTCATTTTATCAATCATCAAATTATAGAGCTCATTCTCATATGAGGAATATCTCCTACTCTTTAAAAATGTGGTTGAAATAAGATTTAGGGAATCACCTATTTTAAAAAGACATTCAGACCCTTATATAAAGAATATTTTCAGATCTCTTTCCACAGAATACAAAGAAGAATAAAATTTTGCTTCAAAATCAATCATTATCTTAAACTATTTCTATCTCTTCTCTCTCTACAAAAAGGCAAATATCATCATCAGACCTCTTTCCCTTATGAAGAATTATTATGTGGAAGAGACACACACACTTTTGCCTATATGCAAAGACACACACTCCATTCTGATCTGATCTCATTCTGCCAGCCAACTGTATAAACATATAAGCTAATCTTCCTATCCTGTTGGGAGCTTTCAGACAGACCTATACATAAATATAATCCATTATATTTAAATGGGAAGAACCACAAGTTCTTCTGAAGATTTCTAAATATTCCTAATGAGCCATTTAAAAATGGGAAAGATGAAAATGTAATTCTCAATCAAAAGGGAGAATTTCTGAAATACTCCCCTCTAAGACCCTTAACAAGCCAACCTCAACCCACACATAGATGTGCTCATAATACAGCCCTTTTCCTTAGAGACTTTTCTTGGTTTTTTCACATAATCACTCGATCCCTTAGTCATATTCTTCAAAAAACTTCTGCCAGATGTGAAGTGGTCAAGTATATTAATATAATAACCCAAAGCTTCCTATTATGCTAGTTTTTTCTTCATTAAAATAATCTCCATTCTCCAATAGATCATGATTTCATAGTGCAAATTCCAGGACTATAAAAATCCAAGAGAAAAATGGACATGCATCAAACAAATAAAGAATAATTACAAAGAATAATATAGACAATTTGGTTAATTCTATTAATTATAATGGGTATTAAATACTTATTATTTAATAAAAAGGCACTACACTGAGCCCTTTACTTTCCTTATTTCTCAGAATAATCCTCTGTGGTGTGGACTATTACAATCAACATTTTACAGATAAGAAAAGCAAAACTGAGAGACACTAAATAATTTCCCTCAAGGTCAGATAGGTGGTAAATGACATAGCAGAAAGTCAACCCTCAGTCTATTTGACTCCAAAATCCATTTTCTTAACCACCATGATGTAGGGCTTCTCCCTGATACCATTAATAGAGATTTGGGCTAGTCACTTTATTTCATGACCATCCTACAATTCCAAGATGAAAGAAAATGTCCAGAGACTACAGCAGGTGCTGGAAGGCCTCAGCATAAGCAAGTAATGAGTAAATGAGCTAAGACAGGAGACTTGCACCTCAGTCTTTGTTGGGTTTATTACCACATGTGCAAAAATGACAACAGTAATGCCTGCCCTCTAAATCTCAGGTGACTATTGATAGACCAACTAGGACAATAGATGCCCAAGTGCATCGTATTCTAATATGTACTGGTGTAATTAGCCTGACCTCCTGCCACGGTTCTGCCTTGCAATGTCCCAGAGCAGCATGTGCCATGCCAAGGAGAACTGAATCTTACTTCAAAACCTGTTTACACTCCTCAAAACTTCTTAAGATCCAAAGGATAGATGATTGTGCACAATTTACTCATGATGAACATGGTTTTACACACCATTTACTTGTTTTTCAGTGAATGGCCAACTCTACCCAACATTCCCTAGCCCCTGAGCTCTCTGGTGGGTCAGTCTTAGGCAGCTATCTGAAGCATTATCAGCCAAACTCTGGAGGGGTCAGTAAGGAAGAGAAGGAAGGGAAGGAAGAGAGGGAGAGATGGTGTTCAGCAGCAGAAAAAAAGGGTCTGCCTTATTGCAGCCCCAAATATTAGCCACCGTTCTGTGTTCAGTAAATCCAAGGGTAGCACTATTCCTACCATTCAGAAATATCGATCCTGATAATTAGGTATGGTTTTCATTTTTTTTATGAGAACTTCTGCTGCCAACGCATGCCACTAAAGTATTCAGCAAATTTAAATCCTCCTGCCTCTCAACTTGTTGTTTTCCTGCCTGCGCTCCAGCAGGTAAGACACCCACAGACTCACAGTGCTCTGGGCTGTAGAATTCACAGGAGTCTATAATGTTCGGGTTATTTTTAAACTTTCAGGCCACTTTCCCTCCCCACGAACAGCAGGCCTGCCATTTAGAACAGTGTTTAACCCACACCCCACCTGCTTTGAAACTTTAGTTTTTTGTATTAAAAGAAAAGAAGCAATCCTTCAAGCTTGCACGTGTGTGTGCGCGCACGTGCACACACACACATACACACGCGCACACGAGCATCTAAAAACTGAAGATAGTCACCAGCTCATTGGGGTGAAAGACCCAGCTTCCCAAATGATGTTAAGATTGTTAAGGCTGGGTGTGTGAAAATGCTTTGTAAACTTAGATTGTCACACCACTGTGGGTGGTATCATTGTTATATTTACAGGGACAGACACCAGGCATTACAGGTGATGTCAAAAGACTGCTTCCTGTTTCCAAAAGGGAATTACACCAGAACAATCAAAGCATTCAAAGCCCTCCATAGGGATCCAGACAGGAGCTGACTAACGGGTATCAGGTATCAATTTTCTTCAATATAGTACTTAAAAAAAAAGTGGAAAACACTGGGAGAAAGGGAAAGGAATTCTGAAAACAATTCAACAGAAAAAAGAAGAAGTTCCAAAGCAGCAACAATAAGTAACATTTGTGGAAGGTCTATCAAAGCACTGTGTACATATTACCTCATTTGCTCTGCGCGAGAATCCTATGAGGTAGGTATGTTTAGCTACAACCATTTTCATATGGGGAAACTGAGATCAGAGAAACTAAGTCCCTAAACTAAGATCACACAGCTTAGTAAGTGGCAGACCCAGACCTGGACACTGGTTCTGCCTGATGCCAGAGGTTACATCCCACCACTATGCCTCACTGCAAGAGATAAGCTGAAGGAGCGAGTACGGCCTGAACACTGAGGCTGGACAGGAATGGCTGCAAGGTGCATTAGTAGAAGAGTATAGAGTCACTCTGGAGTCAGGGATGGTCATCCCTGGGCCCAGAACCTCCTCCACAGCCAAAGCAACAAGATGAAAAGTCCCTTTACCTGGAAACCATAGGCTCTGAATGAGCTACAAACCCTGACACAGCCATTCGACCACCCAAGATGGCACAGACAAAATCAATCCCCAACAGTCCCCAAATGTCTTCCCTTTGCTGACATCCCTGTCAGGGGCAAAGGCTATAGCTTCTATAGTCCTATTGTTGCCACAGTGCTCCAGGAACCTATTACAAAATAAGTCAAGCAGCTTTCTCTTGCAGCAAACCTTTTAACCAAAACTCTTAACACACACGAGGGATGAGTCACTGGAAAGCCTCCTCCTTTCCCTCTCCCTCCTCACCCTCTGGCTGAGGCACCAAGAAGTGATAAAATGATCAGGTGGCTCAACACTTTTAAAGCTAAATGCATCCAAGGGATTTTTAAAACCAGAGTCTGTTTCCCTGGAGGCTATTAGGGTGTATACACATTCTGCTGCATCCGGGACTCAGCAGGAATTGGCTTCTCTGCCTCCCTGCTTCCCCCTCAGGAGTATTTCCAATCTATTTTCTAATCCCACCTCCCTAACTGCCCCTTCATCTTCTTCTTCACCTTTTCTTCTTCCACCTCCTAAATGTGTGCATTCCTCAGAGCCTGTTTCCTACCTTTTCTCTAAGTATATCCCCTCTCTCGGTGATCTCATCCATCTGGATGGCTGCAACTAAAGCTAATACCCAAAAGATGCCCAAATCTTTGGCTTTAGCCCTATCTTTTTAAAGTCGGGTACCACATTTGCAACTGTTCAAATGGGCTCCCCCATCTGAATACCCTGATGGCACCATGAATCAATAAACTGATTTGAAAACACTCATCCTCTTTCCCTCCAAACCAGCTCCTTCCCAGGTCTCTCATTTTGTTTGCAGCATCACAGACTCCCCCCTAACTCAGGCAGAAAACTCTGAATGCAACTTTGATTCTTCTCCTGCTCACTTCCCACAGCAACCATCCCCCAGGCCCTGTCACTCTTTGTTCTTTATTCCATGCTCATAATCTTCCTTTCTTTTCTCTTTGCACCACCACCTCTCAAGCTCAGGACTTTAAACCCTCCCTCCCCCGCCAAGAAAAGGAGAAGAGCCTTCTGAGGCTTCCTTCTCCTCCACATCCTACCTGGTTCAATGGCTCCCTGCATAGCTCAACTCTGACCCTCGTCCTACCCTTCAGGGTAATAAAATTCAAGAGTGTGTTCAGTGTTGTATCACCTGTGTCTAGTACTGTATCTGGTACAAGGTCATTAAACAAATGTATTTATTGAATAAATGAGTTTCTAATGCCTATCAAATATCACAATGGAATCATGAGATTTTATAATCTTAGGGTTAAAAGGAAACTTAAATGTCATCCAATCCAAGTCCTTATTTTAAGGACTAGGACTGAACAAAATGTTCCGCCCCCACCCTGTCTGTGCTCCCAGCAATATCTCCTACCACTCTGCAGTGCTCACTGCCTGCTCTAGTGAAGCAGGACTGCTTATCATTCCACAAGCACACCTTAAAGTAATCCTCCTGCATTTCATTTCTCATTCTTCTCCCTTCCTTCTCCTTTCATATCTACCTGTTAAAAAACTAGATAGGCTTAAAAGCCCAGTTCATACTATATGTCCTTCATGAAGCATTTTGTGATCATACAACAAATATGATCTCCCTCTCTCCTCGGAGAACCTCTGGCACTTTATGTCCCCCTGCGTCAGATACGGTGGTGTATGGATCTCTTCTCCCCGACTACACTGTAAGGGGCTGGACTTATATTTATATACCCTGGTGTTCCCCACGGCACCCAATGCCTGTACATTGTGGGTATTAACTGCATATTCCATAAATATGAATGAATGAATGAATGAATGAATGATAATTAAATGCAAAGTCAAGTGGATACAAACAGGACATGGAATCTTAGGACCTGCACCATATTGGGAAGTGTGTATGGGAAAATCTAGAAGTGATAAGCCTGTTCTAGAGACAATCAGTTCAGCTTAAGGAAGATGGCCCTCAACCCTTACCTCACAGGTATAAGTGCAATCTGCAAACATAACAAGCTAAGACGAATGACCTAGGGTGTGGAGGCAAACACTGTGGTCACTATGAACCTGCAAAGCTCATCGCATTTTTAGTATAAGATTTTGTTCTTTGGTACAAAAGGGAGGGATATTGGGGCGCCTGGGTGGCTCAGTCAGTTAAGCATCCGACTTCAGCTCAGGTCATGATCTCACAGTTTGTGGGTTCAAGCCCCACGTCAATGCTCTGTGCTGACAGCTCAGAGCCTGGAACCTGCTTTGGATTCTGTGTTTCCCTGTCTCTCTGCCCCTCCCCCACTCATGTTCTGTTTCTCTCTGTCTCAATAATAAATAAACATTAAAAAAAATTTTTTTAAAGAAAAGGGAGGGATGTTAACTCATGTCATTTGATCCATGTTTGTATGGATGTGACGTGGGCAGAAGTATTCTGTGTTAGAGAGACGCGTAGTTTGAATATAGTGTTAATCTAGCTACACACATATCAACCTCCTCTTCTAACCCCTCCACCTTATAGATGAGAAAAGACATATAGAGCAGGGTTTCTCAACCTCTACACTATTGAAATTTCTGAGTCAGATCATTCTGTGCAATGGTGGGGCTGTCCTGTGCATGGCAGGATGGTTAGCAGCATTCCTAACCTCTTACCACTAAATGCCAGATACCCCCCAGACTTGTGACAATTAAAAATGTTTCCAGGTTTCCAAATGTCTTTTGGGGAGACAAAAATGCCCCTGGTTGAGACCACTGGTGCAAAATAACTAGTTGAGTTGCTCAAGATCATGCAATTCATCAGTAATCTAACTAGGAAGGAATGCGGTAACTCCCAGTGGAATGTTCTGGCCATACCACGCACTGCCTTCTTGACTATCCCTTATATCTGGTAAGACATAGCCTTTGGGAGCTGGAGTGAACTCAGAGCAGGACCTCTGGTTTTCTAATGCCTCATAGCCCTACATGGGGTTCCATAACTCAATATAAAAAAGACATATTCTTAGCAGAGGCTGAAGGAAAAACTCAGGTCAAAAATACAAGAGTGATCACAATCTAGTATCATCTGCTTAAGGCTTAGCAACTGGATCTCAGACAAGTAGCACTTTTCCTGATGCTTTGGATACAAGAAATGTGATCACAAGGCCCCCATTGAGTATAGGTTCTCCCCCTCAAATCAGCTTTGTCTTCAGGGAAAACTCCTACACTCATGTTTTCAACTCAATCCTTTCTTTACACCTTCACCCCCTGCTTCTCCTTCTGTTTGCTTCCCCTTCTAAATTGTAAAGCTTCTCCTTTCACCAACACCCTCTGTGGCCCCACTGTACTTCTAGAATTTGTCTTGACTAAAATTTGAGCGCCATCTCCCTGCTTCCAGATTCTGATATTTCATTTCCTAAAATGTCTCAATCATTTCAGGCAAGCTATTTTTAGGAGCTGCTGGTAAGGACTAATCAATTATCACTTTTCTAAGTGAACTGCTTAGCTAAGTACCTGTGTACCATCTGAGGGGGGCAGAAAATGACTGTCCATTAATGCACCCCAACTTCCTTCCTCAAACATTCCCTTATGCTCAGCCCAGCACTCTAAGCAACCTCTCCATTAGGAATATCATACTTAGAAGTCCTGGAGGACTTTGTGTATCCCCCAGGAAATACCTTATGTTTTTCTATTTTAGAGTATTCTCTTTGTAAAAGACATTCAAGGATCTAGAACTAGCAAGATGGCAGAATAACAGAAACCACTTACTATAAATTTCTAGAAAACTAGTTAAAGTACAGAAATGCATTTTCAGAGGCACCTGGGAGGCTCAGTCGGTTAAGCATCCGACTTCGGCTCAGGTCATGATCTCATGGGTCAATGAGTTCGAGCCCCACATCAGGCTCTGTACCAACAGCTCAGAGCCTGGAGCCTGCTTCGGATTCTGTGTTTCCCTCTTTCTCCACCCCTTCCCGACTCAATGCTCTGTCTCTCTCTCTCAAAAATAAAATAAAAACATAAAAATTTTTTAAAAAAGAAATGCATTTTCAAAAATATATTTTAAAATACACATTGTTGAACTTGCAAAATATGAAAGGAAACTCCCAGGAAGAAATGAAAAACATAAAACGAAGCATGTGAACCAAAACTGCAGCTATCTCATGGACGGTGATTAGTCCTGGTAACCTAGAGGATTTAACAGGTGGGTTTTAACGCCCATTCAAGAGCAAAGGTCTTAAGAGCATATGTGAACAGAAGTTGAAACTAAAACTCTGCATTAAGATGGAACACTTGAAAACTACACCCTGAGTTAAACAATGAACTGCAAAAAAATCAACTGTACTGCAAGAGGAGATAATGAGGAAGTGCCTATCTCTGAGTGAATGAAAAGCAAAACTCTGAGAAATCAAAACCCAAGATTGCATGTTACTTGGGTGTACAAGCTGAATTCACACTACATGTTCAGGAGGATTCAGAAACCCTGAAATATTATATAATAATAATAATAATAATAAGTGTAAAAACAAGTCCTAGTAACTCCCTTGGGTCAAGTAAGAGAACAAACAGAACCATTTATGAAGCTATTCTCACAACCCTGACTCTCCTGCATTTCCATAGGAAAAACAAGTATCACTAGACATGAGCTTACAATCAAAACTTTTTAATCATGCAAGGAAACAATTCACTATAAGGAAAAGTTAGTTGATACAATAAATAAGAGAACTTGAGCACTAGAGCTTGAAATAATAGAAAATGTATATATAAAGAAAGAAATAGGATACAATGAAAAAATATTAAGTGGCAAATATAATTTCTTGTCATAAAAAATGTAATTATTGAAATTAAAGGCAATGGGAAAGTTAACTATTAGGTTAGACAAAACTAAGGAAAGTATTAGTGAACAGGTAGACATATATGAGAAAGCTCCCTGGTATACAGCCAGAAGGATAAAGAGATGGAAAATATAAAGTTAAGAGGCAGAGAGAATAGAATGAAAAATCCAAAATATGTCTCATTGGAGTTCTAGTAGGAGAGAATGCAGAAAAAGTACAGAGACAGTATTTTAAGAGATAAAGGATAATTTTTCAGTATTAATGAAAGATATAAATTCCTCAATGAGTTCTAAGCAGGATGAACAAAAATAAACCCAACCTATACACATTCCAGTGAAATAGCAAAAGATCTAAAATTATGAAGAGAAATTCCTAAAAGTATCCTGAGAAAACAGACAGATTACCTACATGAAACAGCAATTTAATTATCAGCTATAATAATAGAGACCAGGAGAAAATGGAATAATACCTTCAAGTATTAAAAATACTCAGCTAAATTAGTTCTCAAAATTGTGGTTCGAATAAAGGCTTTCTCAGAAAAATAAAGAAAAATATACTACTCAGGTTCAAGTGAGAAAAGTACTATACAGGATTTCTCAAGCAGGAAATTTAGATGGAAGATAAAGACCCTGAGTAGCCAAAGTAATATTGAAGAAGAAAACCAAAGCAGGAGGCATCACAATCCCAGACTTTAGCCTCTACTACAAAGCTGTAATCATCAAGACGATATGGTATTGGCACAAAAACATACACATAGACCAATGGAATAGAATAGAGAACCCAGAATTGGACCCACAAGTATATGGCCAACTAATCTTTGACAAAGCAGGAAAGAGTATCCAATGAAAAAAGCCAGTCTCTATAACAAATGGTGCTGGGAGAACTGGACAGCAACATGCAGAAGAATGAAACTAGACCACTTTCTTACACCATACACAAAAATAAACTTAAATGGATGAAGCACCTGAATGTGAGACAGGAAACCATCAAAACCCTAGAGGAAAAAGCAGGCAACAATCTCTTTGACCTCAGCTGCAGCAATTTCTCACTCAACACATCTCCAAAGGCAAGGGAATTAAAAGCAAAAATGAACTATTGGGACCTCATCAAGATTTAAAAACTTCTGCACTGCAAAGGAAACAATCAACAAAACTAAAAGGCAACTGAAGGAATGGGAAAAGATAGTTGCAAATGACATATCAGATAAAGGGCTAGTATCCAAAATCTATCAAAAAAAAACCTCACCAAACTCCACACCCAAAAAACAAATAATCCAGTGAAGAAATGGGCAGAAGACATGAACAGACACTTCCAAAGAAGACATCCAGATGGCCAACAGACACATGAAACGATGCTCAACATCACTCATCATCAGAAAACCACACTGAGATACCACCTCATGCTGGTCAGAGTGGCTAAAATGAACAAATCAGGAGACTATAGATGCTGGCAAGGATGTGGAAAAATGAGAATCCTCTTGCACTGTTGGTGGGAATGGAAACTAGTGCAGCCGCTCTTGAAAACAGTGTGGAGATTCCTCAAAAAATTAACAATAGAACTCCCCCATGACCCAGCAATAGCACTGCTAGGAATCTACCCAAGGGATACAGGGGTGTTGATGCATAGGGGCACAGGTACCCCAATGTTTGGCAGCACGTTCAACAATAGCCAAATTATGGAAAGAGCCTAAATGTCCATCAACTGACGAATGGATAAAGAAGTGATTTATATATAAATGGAATACTATTTGGCAATGAGAAACAATGAAATCTGGCCATTTGCAGCAACGTGGATGGAACTAGAGGGTATTATGCTAAGTGAAAGAAGTCAGTCAGAGAAAGACAGATACCATATGTTTTCACTCATCTGTGGATCTTGAGAAACTTAACAGAAGACCATGGGGAAGGGGAAGGGGAAGGGGGGGAAAAGTTACAGACAGGGAAGAAGGCAAACCATAAGAGACTCTTAAATACTGAGAACCAAGGGTTGATGGGGGGTGCGGGAGAGGGGAAAGTGGGTGATGGACATTGAGGAGGGCACTTGTTGGGATGAGCACTGGGTGCTGTATGGAAACCAATTGGACAAATTATATTTTAAAAATGAATTTTGATTATCAACCCACAAAACAAAAAGAACGGCTAAAAGAAAATGGCATGATGAACAAAAGATAATAGTAAATTTGAGGACAAATCTACAATAAAGATAAATGATTAGATAGGTAGATGGTTAGGTAGGTAGTTTAATTTTGAATACACACACACACACACATGAGATGGAGCTATATCACTAGACAACAGGCCATGTAACGTGGGAAGGGTGATCAGAGGTAAGGTATTGTTCAGAAGGACAGACCTGCAATTAAGCAAGTGAAGGACAGTTTGTGACTAACACACTTACTATAAAATAAAAACTTTCTATTCAATACTGTATGTGAAGTACTAGTCAGTGTAATCAACAAAGTAAATTTTTAAAAAAGGAAAGAAAAGGCATATTGACTGTTAAGGAAAAAACAAAGCTGTCATTATTCACTGTTAATGCTGTCGACATAACAAATAAAAGAAACCAAACAGAAAGAAAAATTCAAACTAATAAAAGAGTTCTACACGGGTGCTGGATATGAAATCAATAAACATACAGGTTTTGGTTTAACTACAGCAAGGAACCAGAAAATACAATCATTAAAAGATACCATGCAGGGCACCTGAGTGGCTCAGTCGGTTAAGTGTCTGACTTCAGCTCAGGTCATGATCTCACGGTTCGTCTCACGGTTCATGAGTTCAAGCCCCACGTCAGGCTCTGTGCTGAATGCTTGCTCTGAGTCTGGAGCCTGCATCCGATTCTGTGTCTCCTTCTTTCTCTGACCCTCCCCGCTCATGCTCTGTCTCACTCTCTCTATAAATAAATGTATAAAAAATTTAAAAAAAAAAGATACCATGCAATAGCATCAAAACTATATGGCATGTAAAAAAATTTAATAATAAAAGATATGTAATAAAATATGTAGAGAAAAAATTTTAAACTCTCTTGAGGGATTTTAAGAAAGATCTATGCCTAGGAAGAAATATGTCCTGTTGGGAGATGGAGAAACAGAAGAGCTTAAAGATAGCAACGCTCCCCCAAATAAATCCGTAAGTTCAGTTATAATCAAAATCCCTTTTTTAAAACATGAAATGTGACAAGCTGATCCTAAAAGTTGTATGGATGAATATAGGGCCAATATCCAAGACAATCTGGCAGAGGTATGGGAGAATTACCATAATGCATCAAAACTACACAGCCATAAAAACTAAATTAGTGAGACACAGCTAAAGGGAATATACAATTAGACCAGTGCAATAAAATAAGGTGCCCAGAAACAGTGGAAACCAATTGACTAGTCACTAAATGGTGTTGGGACAAAGGACTGACTAATCATAGGGGGGGACAAAAGATGAAATTAGAGCCTACCTCACACTACATATGAAAATTAATTGGGGATGATTGAAAGAGCCAAATACGATAAGCAAAACTGGAAAAAAACTGTTTAATACAATACAAATAACTTCTTTTTTATCTCAGTATATGGAAAGAATTTTTGAATGAGATAAAATCAACTAAAGTCATAAAAAAGGCAGATAAATTTTATCACACTAAAATTAATAACTCTGTGTGCCAAAAAGCACCATAAACAAAGTGAAAAAGACAAGCTATATGAGGGAGAAGATATTTACAACCCACAAATCATATCTAGAATACATACAAGAACGCTAACACATCAAAAGAAAAACCACAGACTACCTAATCAAAATATGGGAAAAGAATATGAAACAACAATTCATACATGAAAAAAACCAAATGGCCAATAAACATATGTTAAATGTTCAACTTCATCAGTAATCAGGGAAAATGCAATTCGTGCAATGACTAGATTTCCCCCTTACATCCATCAGATTGTCTAACTTTAATAATTCTGATCAAGTCCCCAGAAATGGGGACTCTGCATACAGCGGAAGTGTGTAGATGGCAGTCACTCTGGAAAGCAATGTGGTGATACTTAATAAAGTTGGAAATGTGTATTCCAAAACTCAGCAATTACACTTTTAGGCATCTAGCCTAGAGAAAAATCTTACACCTGCCCCAAGGAGAGAGACATGGGCAAGGATGATCATTTTAACATTGCTTACCATAGGCAAAAGAATTGGAGCAACCTGGCTCTCATCAGAAAGGAAGTACATGAACAACCTGAAATTTATTCATACAATGTAGTGAAATGCAGAAAGTGAAATAATGAACTAAGTGTGCATGTAATAACACTGGTTAATCTTAAGAATTAATGTTCGCTTTGCTGCAGTAGGACACATTTCATATATCATTTATATAAAATTTTAAAACTCACAAAAAGTCACATACATACTTTATTAATGCATACATATGTAGTAAAATTACAAAAATGCACATGGTAATGAAATTTTAATTTCAGAGAAATGGTGACTTCTGGAGAGAGGGATAAAGGATGAGGGTGTATAAATACATCTGTAATATTTTATTCCTTTAAAAATGGGAGCTAGATGAAGCAAAGATGACAAATGTTATGATCTATTTAATCTTAATGGTGGTATATGGGTGTTTCTTAATTGTTTTTTATACTAAATGTTTGAAATATATCATAATTCAAATAAATGTTTAAGAGAGATTCAAGAGATATTCTTACTAATTAAAGCACACAGAGTTAGCAAAGACATGGGCAATCTTATCCACTACTGGCAAGGGATGTAATTAGTACAGACTCTCCTGAGGGAGACTGGCCAATGCTTCTAAAGAGTCATAAATATATGCATAGCCTTTGCCCCAATAATTCCAATTCAAAAAGTTTGTCCTTATGAACTTGCACACAAAAATGCATTTGTAAAATTGCCCATTGGGTTGTTAATTTGAATATTAAAAACTATAATCCAGATAAACAACAATAAGGAACTGGTTAACATATTATAATGCAGTTATATAATGGAATATTTTACAATTATTAAAAATCATATGCTAAAATAAATCATATGGTAATACAATATTTAAGGACAGGAAATTGCTCACAGTATACTATTAATTAGTAAAGCACATTACAAAAGCAATATGTTCAGGCCATAATCCCCATTTAATATAATAAAACTGTATGTAGGTATATATATGTAATTGTACATATGCATGTATGGGAGGGGGTGAGAAACCCTAGAAGAAATAGTTACCCAATATTAGTGATTACATTTAGATGATGGGGTTATAGATAACTTAGATTTTCTTCTGTGTGCTTTTTTATGTTTTATAAAATACACATAAAACATTTTGTAATATCAAAATAACCACATTAATATATCTAAGATGGGTCTAAGGTTCCTAAGAGTTGTTCACGTCAGTCACTGTTAACACTGGATCATTTACTCTGCAAGAGCCGCCATTATTTTTAATTGAGCAAATGAAGAATACAGCATCAAGGGGGAAATGCCTTAGCATTTGATGGCAAAGGCACAACTGCCTAAAGTATTAGAATCTTCCATCTATAAAATGGATTGAACAACACTCGTCTCAAACTGTCTCACAAGGGCACCATCACAGTAATTCATAGACTAATGTTGCTCTGAGCCTCACGAAAGAAAGGGCTAGATTCCAGCCTCCTGAATATCTCCAGAGGAATGGTTGGTAAGGATCTATTACCCCCCTTAAAGCCACAAACTCCAGAATCTCCAGGCTCAACCATGGAAGGAGGCTGAGCCCACCTCAATTCAACCCCACTGAACTTCACCTTCCATGGGATTTATTTATGATGAGTGCAGTAAGGGGATAGAAAGTGCATATATCAAGCACTTTGCACATCTAAATCGTTCAATTCTCACAACTCTGGGCAGCTGGTGCCATTAATCTGCACAGTGCAGATGGGAAACTTAGACTTAGGCTATATAGCTAGGAACTGGTCAAGCTGACACTGAAACACAGAGCTAGCTGAATCCAAGACTCAGCCTTGTTTTATTAAGCTAAATTACTTCTCATTAATTTAAGCACTATCTCCTTAAATTTTTAGCCATGGGGCTTTTTCTGCAAAAGAAATACTACTCTAAGTGTAAATTAATTAAACAGATAAGGGCAGAGGGCTACTCTGATTCAGCTGAGAGTGGGAAACCCAAACCCCTTTCCTCTGAGCAAGGAACAGTTTGAATAATGCTGGCCTGAGGTTATTGTAAAGGTTTTCGGTTTGTCCCGGCAGGGTTCAAGGGGAAGCCTCTCTATTTCACCATAGATGAAGGTCCATGGCAGGTTGTAATTTGTCATCTTGCTGAACCACATATTGGAATTCTAAGCATAAAGGCAGCTGTGCAGAGGTGAGTCCATTACTGAGAGCAACCTGGCCCACCACCCAGCACCAATGTCAGTGCTGCATTGCCTTATGATTGCCCTTGTCACAGACGCACATGCTCATGACCTCCACTGCTTCCACTCATTTGACCTATCATTCATCTCTCACCTGAACCATGGTATGGTAATCCACTTCTGCCTCCCTTCAAACTATTCTACCAACTGCAACCAAAGTCATCTTCTAAAAAAGTAAGTCAGATCAACAATCCTCTGTTTAATACTCTCTAACCACCTCCTCTAATTCTCAGAATGAAATGCAAATGCTTACCTTGTTCTACAAAACCCTACTTCAGCTAAGGCCTGCCTATCTGTCCTAGCCCAGCTTCCCAGGAAGCAGTGCCTGAGGCAGGGGTTTAGATGCCTTTTATTAAGGCATGCAATCACACGAAAACAGGAGTGAGGGGAAAGGGTAGAAAGGCAGGCAAAAGCTAGAGCCAATACAAGTATGTATTGCCAAGCTGGCTGCACTAAAAACTGAAGTAACTGCATCTTGGGACAATCCATAAGAGAAAATCAAAGACATTTATCTGCTGATTCTCCTATTGGTCAAAAGTTCATCACTCAGGGAGTTAATTTCCTTCTCCAACTTGTAGTTGCCCAAGAGAGTTCTGAGTATCTCATGAGTTTGTGTCAACAGGGAAGTTCCAGGGTAAGAGGCGGGAGATGCAGAGCATGAAGTGAGCGGCTGTCAGGTTTTACATACATGGAATTGGTCAGTCACTGCAGTGGCAGCTGGGCTAGAACAAATGGCCAAAGGTCCCAGAAACAGGTGAAGCCAAGAGGCCCTGACATGGCCCATGTATGACCCAATGACCTTCTCATTTGACCATATCCCCTTCCTCCCTCTCCCTCACTCATTCCACTCATCCTGACATTGATAAATGTCACAAGCTAGATTCTGCCTTAGGGCATCTAAGCTAGTTATTTCCTGTGCTGGAATTGTTCTTCCCTCCTCTTATAATGGCTACTTCCCAGTGCTCTGATCCCAAGTTAACACACTACCCTGTCAGTGGCCTTCCTGAACCACGCACCCAGATACCCTTTATGACATCACCCTTTATTAATATTTCACATCTTACTATCTGGTAATTTCTTGTTTATTTGTTTTTGATCTGTCTCAAAATAATGTAAACTACTTGAGAGCAAAGACGGTCAATATCGTTCACCGCTGCATCCCCATAGTTGTATCAGTACATAGTTGTAGGCACTTGATAATTGTTTCTTAAATATTTATTGAATAAATGGATGGACAGAAAAATGGATGGATGCATATAGATGGATAAATGGATAGATGTATAAATAAATTATTTAAAATGTATCTTGTCTTATGAAAAATAGCCATGAAGTGTGATAAAAAGCCAGGATGAAAGCTAAAAAGGCTAACATGTGATATAAGGCACCAAAAACACACGACCCTCAGAAGTAAAGTCAAGAGTCCATATGAAAATGTCTGTATACATGGGCTTGGAGAGTCCCAGCTAGAGCTGCTTAGCTCAGACGTCAAGAGCCCACTGCACATCAGCTGATACATGCTTCTTAGAAGCGGCTTTTCACAGGCTACACCCTGGCTCTCTCTCCACTGCGTCCTTTTCTCTTCCTAGTCATGGATGGGAGAAGTCAGCCTTATCACGATCCCTTAGGGTTCTTCCCCCTAAACAGCCATCCCATCTCAGGTCTTCTATAGCTCTACCCTGAAAGAGGCTGCCCATGCTTTCTCAGGCTATTTATGAACTGGCCAGAATAACAACAACAACAACAACAAATGTTACTATTGTTTCCTCCCCTGCTTTTGCCTTTTGGTAGGCATAGGTTGTGGGAACTTCATGGAGGTGGGGGCAGAGGCAGAGAGACAAGGAGGGGACTTGTAGCACAAGGAGTTCCAGAAGTGCTAGCCCAGGATCACCTGTGTCTTCTGCCTCCAGGCTCTGCCAGTAGGACACCCCCAGCCAGCTGGAGACCCCTAGCCAGCTACCATGGCAACGAAAGGACAAATTGAGGCGAGAGAGAATTATGACACACAGCTTAAAAGAGCAGTTTAAAGAACAGAAACAGGCTCTCTGGTAAATGGCTAGGAAGGCAGGAAAAGGCAGCTAGAGGAGTGAGTGGAGGAGGGCATCTGGCCCGCTGTGGGGAGCCAGCTCACAGACACAGATGGACCCACACCACGTCCAGAACCTACGTGGGGTGGCATCCCTACCCACTCCCAACTTTGAGACTCCTTTTTTCATCCCTACCCCCATCTCTCCTGCATGTCCCTTCCTCCAACATCCCTGGAGAACCTGTTTTCCCATTGCAGGAACATAACAAGTCTTAGAACATCATCGGTTATTCATCTTTCTGTCATTCACAAACCATGTTGAGCTGAGGCATTTCTCCTATTCCTGGCCTCAGACATTTGTTCCACTTACTATATATGCTTGACTCCTGATAGGTGAGCAGGTAAATATTCAGGCTGAGTCAGCACTAGGCAGTGGGCTTGGAGGGAACTTGTCCTTTATGCATATTCCCAGGGGGTAGGAGGTAGTTACGTACCTAGCCATGTGAAGCCTGATAAGCCTCCCTGTAGAGGTTGCCTGTGTGGCCAGCACCAAGTGAGACCAGTCACAGAAATACCTGAGGTCATCCATGCCCTCCAGTACCCAATACTGGAGTCCTTCACCTGGTAAGTAACAGTGTCCCTTGGCTGGCAGCTATTCCCCCTCCCGGGCTGCCCAGTAGCTGGCCCAATCTTCAGGGCATCTCCCAGAAGCCCTTTGCCTACCAACTTCATCTTCCCTCCTTGCCTTTTAGTAGAGAAGCTAACTCAAGACCCCCTGGCTCTTCCCTGCAATCTCTGAATTCTCAACCAGGCAGTCTTGAAGATTACAATTACAATTTTTTTCATTTTCAAACCTCTAGGGAAAGACGGGTGGAAGAGGAAGGGAGAAAAAGTCTTCTCCACCTCCAGCTGTCACATCCCACGGCCCCACAGCTAATGCTGCAGGTAAATATTAGCTCCCGTTGGGGTTGAAGAATACCAGAGAAAGTGTGAGAGAGAGGGAGAGGGGAGAGGGTGCATATGAATTTCTGCTGCTTAGCACCTTCCTGGCAGCGTGGGAAGCTGGTTGAATAAGCAAACATGGGCTCTCAACTCCAGGCACATAAATAAGCTCAAACAGATCCACTGCTTCTAGCAGCCCATGAAGGAGGCCTAAAGAAGGACAGCCCCTTAGGCTCCTACCTTCTCTGTGTCCACAGCCACTTAGTTCCTAGAAGCAAGGACTTCTTTACCTTGAAGAATAGGAGGCAGGGAAAGATGTGAAGACGGCAAGCAAAGAAGGTAGAGGTTTGTGCCAAGGGAATACCACAGATCACGCTCGGGCCCGTGAAACAAGCACATCTCTCCCTCATCTTCAGGCTGCTCATCTATAGTGAAACATGCCTTCTGGTCCAGAAAGTATGGGTCCTTACCAAGATCCAAGCTTATGGTCTCTAAGTTAGTGGTTTCCCTCATCTTGTCCCCCATGAGCTCCCCAGGCTCCTGCCCATTTGCCCAGTCCCTCCTGCACTACTTTCCAGCCTTCACGTGAAGCTATACTCCTTTCAGTCTCCTTCTCCCCTATGTTCACTTGGACCTGCAGCAGCACCGCATTCTCCCTATTGAAGTTCTCGATCATGAATGTGTCTTGGCTCCAAATGGACCTCATCTTTTTCCTACAGTCTCAGTTTATCTCCCTTCCCATTACTGGGCTCAATAACTCTGAAACCAAATACTTTTGCTCCTCTGAACAGGCTGTCTTCCCATTGTAGTCATTGGTGAACATTCCAGCCTCAGACCCCCCAGATTAGGTCACCGGTTCCTCCCTTTCCACCTAGATACATGTCCTATTGAGGCTTCCTCCATTCTCTCAGTCTCCCCTACAATGCGCCCTGCATGCCACTGCTCACTGTGCCCACCTCAGGAACTGAGACTAACAGTGTGTGTGTGCCATCCTCAAGGGCATGGCCTATGATGTACATCTCAGAACAAACCCAGAATGACCAAGGTCAGTCTAACCCAATAATGACTCCACATTATAGTATAAGATGGAAGCAAGAGATCAGAACTGAAAATGAGATACTGCTCACTGCATGTGAGTGTAAAGCCAGGTCAAAAACTGGCATGTGAGAGAGCAGGCCAGAACTGGAATACAAGATGAACTGGGTCATTGACTCATTGACTGGGGCAGGTGGTTCAAGATATGGACTTTGGTTATTTCAAAGGAGTCCAAGATCTGTTTTTATTATGATAACAGCAGAATAAATTTTTTTATGGCCACAGCAAGTGAATGGATAACGGTTCCAAAACGTTCTCCCTAACGCCCTAAAGAAACCCTCCCATCTTATCCCCAAAGCTCTTCTCACATTATTCTTCAAGGGGGAGGCTCCCCATACCTCTCCACTGTATCAAATCCTTCCATGCTTCCAACTCCTTTATCACTGTTTGCCCTTGCCCTGGGAGCTTTCCCTGAAGACTCCACTACTCCATATTTGTTCCTCCCCTTGACTCCAGATATTTGTGCACACCAGTGGTTCCTTGCTTTTGGCTTTCAAGGATGAGCAAAATTTCAAAGGGAATAAATATAACGTGGCCAACTTTTTATTTTCTAAGTATGGGCTTTCAAAAACAGCCACCACTATTTATACCCCGCCATTTTAAAAAAGAAAGGGCATTTTAGCACTAAAATGTTGGAAGGATATACTCTCAGAAAATCCTATAAAACAAATAAATTTAGCCCTATGAGATAATCACTACTTGCCCTATTTTCCTCATTTCACAGCAAACTGATGAAAACGTTGTCATCACCAAGCACCAACCCATAAATTAGCATTTGGGAACCATAGATCTAGATGGCTCATCTGACACTTAATCATATAGTGCCTTGCATATTTTGTTTCCTTTTATTTGCTTTCATATTGTTTACCCAAGTTTTCAACTGCGCATATCTTCCCTATGTGCTAGATATAAGACCCTTCAGGTCAAAGTCTGTCTTATATTTCTTTGTATTCCTCACACAGTACACATAGTACTTGGAATAAATATCAAGTAAGTGAATTCCAGGTTAGAGCAGGGACATACTTAAGGAACCGAAGGTAAGGATGGAGCTAAGCAATTAAAAAAAAAAAAAAAAGATGGGAAAGATAGCACATTTCCACTACCATCTTATACTACATTTATACTTTGAATCCTTGAATGATGCTGATGAAAACAGATTTGCATATAATAAATCTGACAAATTTGGGTGGTCCATCCCAAGGGATCATTAGTTCATGATGTATGAACTAATCCTCTCAAACCCCTGAGCTGTCACCAATTTTAGGAGCAACTATGTAGAGGAGGAATATTATATTGAGACCCAAGCCAGGGCTACATTCTTGCTTTGCCTTCAGGGTGTCATTTTATCTCTTCTAGCTTCAGCTGCCTCTCCTATTAAATGCCTTTATTTTACATTTATACTAGAAGATCCTTTCCAACTCAGAATGCTGTGACTTTCTTTCACTCCCATTTTATCAGTATATGAATGGGAATAACACACAAAGAAGGTTAACAGGCTTATCTAAGTTCCCCCAGAAACTCTGGAGAGAAGACTGATCTCTAGACCCTCAATCCACTTGTAAGAGTAAAGGGTAACATCTGTGCTAGGTCACCTCAGCCTTGTGCACCTTGTTTCCACTATGAAACGGCTGGATTCACAGTAAAAGTAATGAGGTACTATTTATTGTGGGCCTACTATATGCCTTCCCCTGCACCATTTCCACCCTCTCAACAACCCAGCAAGGTAGGAATTAGTTCCCTTTTGCACCATAAGAAAACTGAGGCAAGAGAAGTTAAGCAACGGAGTGGAAAAGGACAGCAGGGACTTGAACCCAGGTATCTGATTCCAGAGCCTGTGTTCTAGCAGTGGATCTGCTGGGTGAGCTGCCCCAGATTGTGGCGCTCCCACACTTCAGTCTGTCAGAAACTAAGAAGTCAAGAACTATTAGTGTTCATGTGGATCTTCAAAAACATACAATTGAAAATATCCTGAGTTTGCCTCAGTGTAACAATTCCACTTGAGTCCAGAATTCCCCACCATCAACCCCACCAGCATTTGAAATTAATTTACCAGTGTCAACAATCTTTGGTGGGGCCTTTCCCACTCTGTCTCCCGTGAAACTCCGCCATCAACCCCCACACTTCTGGAGTAGGATATAAAAGGGTCACCTGTCATATCATCAACATTCTAATTTGGAACCTAGAGATAGTCTGTTTACTCCCATTTTCAGGCTACTCTCAGTACTTACACCATCTACCCCTCCCTCCCTGCCTCCTCCTTGTATTATTTAAGTGCATGCTGGGATTATAAACTCCTTTGGGGGCAGAAACCATTTCTTAAAATCTTTGCATCCTCTATAGAGACTAAAACTAAGTTTTGCACTTACACTACAGTTGCTCAATAAGTATTTGAGAAAAAGAGAAAGGCTTAGGCCTGCATTTGAGTTATAAAGCTGCCATTAAATTCTAGGCAGTTCTCAGAAATGGAAACTGGAGAAATATTAACTCTTAATTTTGCTATATAATTAGGAAATAAAATGATTTCCCTTCCCTCTGGGCCCTTTCTCTTTACCCTCTAACTCATAATTACTGGTGCATCAAGGCAAACTGCAGCCTTTTAAAGAACATTTTAATGGAAAAAAGGTTGTTTTAATGAAGATACAATTTCTGAGAACAAAGAAATTGGTACATTGAAATGTTTGAGATGCAATGGTTTCAGGAAAACACTGCCAGGAAAGGTCCAAATACAAGTTCGTCAGGATTTAAAGATACTAAAACTGGCCTGCTGGTGGTCACAAGTTCAGCAACAATGCACATCCAGGAAAGACTCCAAGCGGTAAATTTTTATATTCACTCTTACAGTGTCTGGAGTGCCAGGAATCCACAGGAGAGGGTGGAAGGACAGAAACAAGGCAGCCATCCTGCTGAGAAGAACCAGCACCAGAGAGCATGGTCCAGACGGAAGAGTCTGGAGCTGGAGCTGGAGCTGGAGACAAAGTATTAGGGTAAGAACAAAAGGTGTGACATGCTAAGCCTTGTATGTGATAAAGGAACCAACAACAACTTTAGAGGATGGTTTAGTCAGATCTAACTAGAAAAGTCTTGAAGACAGGGGAGGTTTCCCACACTGAGAAATGCTTTCCTGAGAGAAAACTTCCGAAGAAGACTGATATAGAAAACTGGCAAATACCTGACAGCCCTGGCGAAGGTAGGCTAGGCATTGAGCGCTGCTTTCTAGATGCTTCCCAACACCTGCAACCCAACACAGTCCCTTAAGTGTTTCAAGGAATATGGCTTGCAAACCACCAGAGAAGTGGTGGTAAAAGTACCAACTGTTGGACCTAATCACCAAGATTTAAAGGCTGGCTCCATTACCCATGAATTAACTTCAAACTTCTATGCATCTTAGTTCCTTCTCTGCAATATCCTCTATAACTTACCTGCTAAAGGGATAAAATGAGTTAATATACATCAAAGGGTCTGGTAAACTCCAAAGTGTCAAAGCATTTCCTTTTATTCAGAACCCTTCCCACTTATTCAAGAATCTAGACTTTGACAGGGAACTCAGAAGTCATTTAGACCCAAGGAAAAACGTTATTATTGAGGATTCTAACAAAGGAAAATTGATAGATTAACCATCAGGTTGAGGAAGACTCTTACCACCGAGGGCTCTGGACCACATTGTGGGACAGAACTACTTATGATGGGACAGTGCTACTCATCTGCTACTCAGTCGTCTCACGTGGTGAGCTGGTTCCTTTCCAAGGGGCAGTATTTATCTCACCTATCCCAACTTATCTCGCCTTCCCCAACTGGAACAGAAGTTCCTTCAGGACAGCAACCTTGTTGGACTTCTTTGGCATTCTTCTTAGTCCTGAGGGTTCCACTAGTTGCTTCAAGCCCCTGCTTAAAATATTTTATTGGCTCCTCACTTCCTGTAGGGTCAAGTCCAAATTACTTAGCCCTAGGCCCGCTCTTCTTATTCTATACACTCTTTCTGAAGACTCTCAGCCACTCCAAGGCTTCAACCCTCAGGCTGATGACTTGAAATAGAGTATTTGTAGCCATGACCTCTTTTTCTCCTGAGCTCTTGACTTTTTAAAACCAACTGCCTGCAGGACACTTAGCTGTCTCCAAGGTGAGATGTTAAAAATATTGAACTGGGATGACAAGTGCACAAACCAGTCAGAATAGGAGATGTCCTGCTATACCGCACATTATCCTCATTATACATTTAACTTCCAGATCTTGGGAAGATCTTAGTGACTGGGTAAGTTAGGGAGGCAAGACAGTGAAAGGGGAACATGGATGAGGGGCTTCTCAGGGCACCAGTTCTTTATCAACAGTACAGAAGTATTTTGTTATTTCAATAACCAACCAGCCACATCACTCAGGACCAACTCAAACTCCATCCTGGCTATCCCACAGCTCCTCACATTCAACATGCCCCTATTGCATTCATCTTTTCCACCCCAGCCTTCCACACCTGCTCTGCCTTTTATGTCCCTGGAGCAATGAATGGCTCTATTATCCATCTAGTTGCCTAAGGCCGAAATCTGGGTATTCTTGTTGCCACCTCCTCTCCCTGAACCCCACTGAAAACATCAGCAAGTCCTGTTCTTTGCAATTCCTGAAAAGTTCTCAAATACACACACTTTCTCCAGCCCAATCCTTAAGTCTGACCACTGCTTTTTTCACTTAAGACCATTTCAGTGAGTCTCCCAGACTGGTGCTGCCTCCTCCAAGCCACTCTCCACATCCCAGCTAAAATAATCTTCTTTAAGGCCAATTTGTTCATGTAACTACTCTTCTATCATGACTCCATGTCTCTGAGGTCAAAGCACAAATTTCTTCACATGGCCTCTGTGTCATTACCTGGTGTTTCAGTTCCTGTTAATCTAATCTCTTTCTACATCCCATACATTGTCCTACTGTATGCTAGATCCCACTTCTCATCTTTGCTTTTAATTCTTTCACTAACCTACCTCTTTCTGGCCTCTAGGCTTTTACTTATGACTTTATTCTGCTTAGAGCTCTTCACTTCTTCTTGAACCCCCTCTAAACACACACACACACACACACACACACACACACACACTCCTCCCTTACCTGGAGGTCTCAAATTTGTCTTCAGGTCTAGTTTGTATGCCACTTCCTTAAGAAAGCCTTTCCTGCCCATCCACTGCCAAGACCGGGTTGGGTACCTGCCTATGTGGCCCCATAATCCCCTATACTTCCCTGCCTCCCATAACATTTATAACACTCTATTGTATTTGCCTTTTTAATTGAGGGAGAGGTTTGTCATTGTTTGTCTTCGAATATCCAAGGTAGAGGTTTAATCAGTATTTGCTGAAATGAAACAAAGGAGCCTGCAGCCTAGCACCTTCACACTCAGGTGATCTGTGGGTAGGAATTTGTCATCAACAGAAAGAGGTCCCCAGTGTCTGCTCACCCAGGCTCCTACCCTTCTGGATGCAAACAGAAGACGTTGACAGCCGTTCATGCAACACTCCTGACTCTCAGTGCAGAAGCTAAGAGGGAAAAGAGATTTGGATAGCCATTATAAATTCCTCAGCAGCCAGGGCCCAAAAGCAAGTTAGCAACTTGTAATCCTGATCTGTCAGTTGCTTTAATCAACATGCAAAGAAAGACAGAATTGTGGTGCCCTGCCAGCCTGTCAGAGCAGTACCAAAATTGGAAGAGAAAAACAAGAATACTGAGACAGGACATAAGCTAATCACATTATTTAAACCATGTACATGAGTATACACATGTGCGTACTGAAGACTGAAATAGCTGCAGCCTCCCTGAGTCATTACTGTAGTGGGCATCTCAAGGATGGGGCTGTGTGTCTCTGAGGATCTTTCTAATTGATGCAGAAGCCAAATAACTCCGGCTTGAACTGTGAGCCTCCAAAATGCCACAGTATCAACAATCTCTCCATATCCAAACCAAGTACATCTGTAAGATGTCAATGATCACATCACTGGGGTGTTTTACAGAACTGGAGGCGTCCAGATGTGACTCTGCCAAGAACCTCCCCAAATTTGGCATGCTCTTCTGTCCCACCCTGTCTCCTGTCCCTGCAATTCCTGAAAGGTTTTTCCCTGCAGAGCTCCTGCAGTTTTGACGCGTGTGGCAAGGTTGCAGTCAACTCAGAAAGCAGGTGCCACATGCCCAAGACCAGCCTCCTGCAGAGCCCCAGGCAAGCTGAGGCAAGCAGAACAGAGGAGGAGCTTTGAGCGGCTTTCCAACACCTAAGTTTGGGCACTACAGGGACAAGATTCCTGGTTCCACTTTAAGCACTCAAGTGACTTTGAGCTTGGCCCAGCCAAAAGCTCTGGGACAGAGTTTCCTCACTTCCTACATTATCCTTCTTGCTCAGATCTGAGTAACATAAAATTAGTCCTGCTCTTATGAGAGACTGAAGTAGGGGGAAATTGCTGATCTACACTCCACCTGAAGCTCAGGCCTCAAATATACTAATGCTAATCTAGAGAAAATATGTATGTTTAAATAAGACATCAATTCTGAGGCTCTTGGTTGAAATCCCAAGAGGAAACAATATGATGTGTTAGAAAGGGCAGGATTCAGACATTGGAGTGTTACCCTCCTGGGCTCAAATCCTGGCTCTGTCATTTACTAACTTTTGGATCTTAGGCAAGTAACTTAATTTCTACAAATTTCAGTTAACTCATCAGCAGAGTGAGGACAGTACTTACCTACTGCACATAATGCATGTGCAGGTCTAGCATGATGCTTGGCATACAGTAGGTGCTCAGTAAACATCAATTTCCCTCCTCCATATTGTAACTTCTAGAATTTAAATTAAATGTACTGTAGGCTTTGTGAAGAAACTACATGTGGCAGGCAGAATGATACCCCTCCCAGAGATGTCCACATCCTTATCTCCAGGACTTATAAATTAAGAGAATTAAGATTGTAGGTGGAATTAAAGCTGCTACTCAGCTGACCTTAAAGTGGAGAGATTATCCTGGATTATCAAGATCTCATCTACCAATTTACACAATCTCTAATCCAACAATGTGAGCTCTTAAAAATAGAAGGGGAAGGCAAAAAAGTTGGCCAGAGATGTAGCATGAGAAAAGTCCACCTGCTCTTGCTGGCTTCAAAGAAGGAGGAAGAGGGTCACAAGTCAGAGAATGCAGCAGCCTCTAGAAGGAGATGTCCCTCTGGTTATAGCCAGCAAGAGAATGGAGACTGCAATCCTATAGTTCCAAGGAAATGAATTTTGCCAACAACTAGAAAGACCAGGAAACAAATTCTCCCCCCAGAGCCTCTAGAAGGGAACATTCTGCTGACACCTTGAGTTTAATCCAGTGAGACCCATACCAGACTTACGCTGCACAGAACTGGAAGGTAATAAATCTGTGGGTTTTTTAAGGTGTTAAACTCACAGGAATTTGTTACAGCAGCAATAGAAAAGTTAATACACTATACTATGTATATATAGATTTAACTTTTTAATAGAGTTATATTTTGATAGGAAAAAATCCCAAAATAGAAAAATAATCGGGTTTGTTTTATTTTTTCAGTTAACCCCTCCTAGAGAAGCCAGGATATTCTGGATATTTGAACCCTGAGGCTCTAATACAGGCCACTCCCTCTTGATGTCCACTAGCGAAATGAAGCACAACACCTGGAAAGAATTTGACAGCCTTGGGAGAATAGCCTTACCAAATCATCCTACAATTCAAGATAACATCACAAGCTTAAAATGCAATGGCCCAGACTCTTCTGGGGTTAAGAAAGGCTCCAACAGGTACAGTTCTAAAGAACAACACTTTAGGAGTGGTGTGGTTTGGAGAAAGGAAACAAACTAGATGCCACTTCTACCAAACATGAGCATCTGGAAAGAAGAATAATCCAGGAGGTGCCACAGCCCCATGAGCCACAGAAGATCTACCCTGGTAACACGTATGACACATTTCGTGACATCTCCCATTATGTTAGAATGTTCTCTGCAACTGAATGACAGAATGCAAGAGTCTTCGAGGGACATGCTGCAAAAGAAAAATGGGGGTGAGCAGAGAGAGCATCAGGACCAAGACAAATTCTTAGTTTTCAGTCCTGAGTACTTCTAGATTTAGAGAGCCAGAGCCAAGAAGCTCTAAACATTAATTTAGCATGGCATTTTATCATCTTATTAAATGCCTCTGAATCTCTGTATAGTGCATTAGCCACCCGAACGCCAAGAACAAGAAGAAGCTGATGGCAGTAACTCTAAGCGGCGTGCGCTGATGGGAGCCCGCAGCCCCCATAATAAAACAGCGGTCTGCTGTATTAATTAGACCATTTATAATAGCTTTATCCATTAGGCCCACTGTATTCTGACGTGCTCAGAATGCAATGCTTGGCATCAAGCAAGTCTGGGCCCTTTGGCTAAGATTCACTGCATCCCGTATTACAGGCAGAAGCAGAATGTAGGCTGTGCTACAAGGCCAGTGGCACCTATGTGGTAACCTCACAGATGGTGGAAGACCCCAGATGGTCCTTGCCACACGTCTCTCCTAGTCCTGGAAGTCCCCCCCAAAAATGCCACAGTTCAGCAAGGTAATTAAGACTGACCCATTCCCCAAACTCTGAGGTCAGCCCTGCTGGTGAGCATATAAGGAGTCATTCTAGAAACAGGACACTATTTTACCTTGAGAACAGACTGCCAGGTGGGCTCCAAGATGGCGGAGTGACAGTCATTTGCAGAAAAAAAACAAAAGATGTGAATGCATCCTTATATTCTTCTTCCCCCATGAGTGCTAGGGGTGCTCAGTATGGTGGGCTGTGAATGATCGCCTCACAAAATTGGAGTTGCTGAGGATTCTCTTGGAGCCGATGGGAATTCAGGAGCCATGTGCAAAGATACAAAGATGCTTTCCCCACTCTGATATCTTCCTTTTTGAAACCTGAATGATTCTTGCCATATGAACAACTAATTTAGCAAGTACAGTGAGGTTGAGACCAAATTTGTCAAACGCTATGATTTTTTAACTCTCTAACTCAGAATGTTTTTCAACTGCTACCCATGTGTCAGGTTTATCCCTTTGACTCCAGGAGCGCCAGGACCCTGTGTGGTGCATCATGCATTGTACCACATACCTCTACCATGTCCCAAGCACAGAGCAGGTATGCAACAAAGACACATGGGTGGGCTGAGAACAGTTCCCCCACCAGACAGCCACACAAAGAACTTCCTTCAGCCAGAGAACTGCCACCACTCTTCATCCTCCCTGCCATTCTTCATCCTGACCACCTACCCTTTGTCCTCACCACCCATCCTTCATTCTCTCCAGCCCTGAAATTTAGAGGCAGGAGCAGGCGAAATAGCTTCAAGGCTTTACATCTTCTGAAGTATTCATATTCTTCTCACATTTGTGATTAACTCATGCTAAAGACAGAAGAGGCACTCAGAAATAGGGTTGAATTGAAAATATGATGGGGGGATCTTGAGTTGGAGATGATGTGTTATATTTTTATCTTTTTTTTTTTTTTAGTTTATACAAGAAGTAAACACACAATTCCTTAAATACTAAGTTCCCCAGTGCATGTAAAAAAAAAGAATCAGCCAGTCCTTGGGAACAAAAAGATGAATAAGCCATCTTTCCTGCCCTCAAGGAATTCAAAGTCAGGAAGGGAATGAGCCAGGAAAACAACTGTAGAAGAGATGACCAAGAGACCAGTCTAAGTCCATGTCTCCCTTTCTTTCCCTCCAGTTTGCTTTGTTTTGTTTAAGAATACATCTATAACTAGAAATGGAAAACAAAAATGCCATCATCAAGAAATTCTAAAAGATCAAAAGCCAATGAGTACAAATTGACAGAGAAGACTGAGGAACCATGGCCAGAAAAAAAAAAAAAAGGTAACCCCAGAGGTGGGAGCAGTTCCAGGGGACTCCAAGTAGAGTCCTCAGTCTAAGGAGCACTCACAGTGCAGAACTGTAAAACTGCATTCTGGTCTCTTGAGCCAGCCATTCCCATCTCTCCCACTGATGCTGAGCTCCCTGGCAGATGATCCAAAGCTAAAGCAGGGAGTGCATGTGCTAGGGCCAGACAGGTGGGGCACTGTCCCAAGTTGATAGCAAGGAAGCCCGACATTCTGAAAATATATTATTTTCCCTATTTTCCTCCCACCCCATCTCAAATCTGTTTCTCTTCCAGAATTCTCCATCTCATCCTACTCTTTGCTATAGTAAAAATTCTTCCCTTTCTCTGTCCCTCCAGATAATCACCAAGTCCTATAATTCTACCTTTCAGTGTCTCATAATAGTTTCTTCCTCTTGGTCCCCACTGGTCTTCCAGTAGCTTAATCCTCCTCTTTGAACTGTCTCTCCTTCATGCTCTCCCACATGAAACAACACAGAGAAAAATCCTGTATTTTTAACAGCATAGTCTTCCCTACCCCTGGAGGACACCAGATCTGTTGGGTGAATACTTTGTTAAGCCACTTGGGGACATGCTGAAGTAACTGCAGATGCTCACTGGAGTGCTATCAAAGGAAGTCAGCTCAACTAACTGCAGAGATTCTGCTTGGCCGCCTTGTGCATGTTGGCCTGGGTGGGCGGTGAATTGCTTAGAACAATGCGGGGAGTACCAAGGAGTCAAAGGAAAAGAGGGAGAGAAAATAGATGAACCAACCCTAAAAGTGGAGCTGAGAGAAAAGCATTCAGGAGAATAGAGACGTTAAAAATGAATTCAAGGAATTCAAGAAAGTTTTTCTAGATGATGTACAATGCAAAATGTCTTCCTCATCTGGCCAAGAAAATATTCAGTAAAAGCTCCATTTTTCATCAGTGTGCTTTGAAGTTAGATTTATCTTGCAGACTCATCAAAGTTCCAAGTCCTGCTTTGAGCTATTTTGGAGCAGCAGGATGAGAGCTGTCATATCTAGATCATATGCATAGTCAGCGTTATGCTGCAGTGGGAAGAAGATGGATTCCGGGGCTTGACAGGCTTAGGATCAAATCCTGTCGTCCCCACTTAACCACTGGAATGAGCTCTGTCTGCTCACAAAGGCTCAGTTTTCTTATCTATAAAAGAGGAATAAGAATCCCTGCCTTACACAATTGTTGTGGGACACCTCATCTCAGAACCTGTGGTCCTCAAGAGTGCAGCCAGGTGATGAGACTGGTGGTCCTTCCTGCAAAGGCTACCTGCCTCTCTTTAAACCTGCAACAAACACCCCTTGTATTTTTCCTCAACAATTGACTTTGTTTTAAAGTACCAAGACTGAAAAAATGTGTTTAAGGCATTTTCTTAGTCAATTTCAATATCTTAGAGACAAAATAAGCACATTTTCTGATCTCTCTCCTGTCAGTGGGGGAAATCCAAGGAAGAGACAGCCATGAAATGTAAGGTCAAGATTGAGGCAATGAGGAAGAGGTGAAAGATCTGTGCTTTGAAAATTATAAAACTCTGATGAAAGAAATTGAAGATGACATAGAGAAATGGAAAGATATTTCATGTTCATAGATTGAAAGAAAAAAATATCGTTAAAATGCCTATACTACCCAAATCAATCTACACATTTAATGCAATCCCTATCAAAATACCAACAGAATTTTTCACAAAGCCAGAACAAACAATACTAAAATTTGTGTGGAAGCACAAAATACCCCAAATGGTCAAAGAAACCTTGAAAAAGAAAAGCAAAGCTGGAGGCATCAGAATTCCAGACTTCAAGTTATATTACAAAGTTGCAGTAATCAAAACAGTATGGTACTAGCACTAAAACAGACACATTGATCAGTGGAACAGAATAGAAAACCCAGAAATGAACCCCCAGTTATATGGTCAATTAATATTTGACAAAGCAGAAAAAAAATGTCCAATGGGAAAAGAACGTCTCTTCAGCAAATGGTGTTAGGAAAACTGGACAGCAACATGCAGAAGAATGAAACTGGACCATTTTCTTATACCATACACAAAAATAAATTCAAGATGGATTAAAGACCTAAATATGAGACCTGAAACCATAAAAATTTTAGAAGAGAACACAGGCAGACAGGCAATAACCTCTTTGACATCGGCTTTCTAGATATGTCTTCGGAAGCAAAGGAAACACAATCAAAAATAAACTCTTGGGACTACATCAAAATAAAAAGCTTCTGGACAGCAAAGAAAAGAGTCACCAAAACTAAAAGGATTCCTATGGAATGGGAGAAGATACTTGCAAATGACATATCTGACAAAGGGTTAGTATCCAAAATATATAAAGATCTTATAAAACTCAACACCTGAAAAACAAATAATCCAATTTATGAAATGGGCAGAATACATGAATAGACATTTTTCCAAAGAAGACATCCAGATGGCCAACAGGCACATGAAAAGGTGCTCAATATCACTTATTACCAGGGAAATGCAAATCAAAACTACAATGAGCTATCACCTCACACTTAATGGCTAAAATCAACAACACAAGAAACAGGTGTTGACAAGGATGTAGAGAAAGGAGAACCCTCTTGCACTGCTGGTGGAAATGTAAACTGGTGCAGCCACTCTGGAGAACAGTATGGTGGTTCCTCAAAAAGCTAAAAATAGAACTACCCTATGATCCAGCAATCATACTATTAAGTATTTACCCAGTGAATACAAAAATACTAATTCGAAGGGATACATGCACCTCGATGTTTACAGCAGCATTATCTACAATAGCCAAATTATGGAAACAGCACAAGTATCCATCGATTGCTGAATGGATAAGTAAGATGTGGCATAGACAGATACATATATATAATGGAGATACACACACACACACACACACACACACAGACACACACTGGAATATTACTCAGCCATAAAAAAGAATAAAACCACACCATTTGCAATGACATGGATGGAGCTAGACAGTGTTATATGAAGCAAAATAAGTCAGTCAGAGAAAGACAAATACCATATGAGTTTATTCATATTTCACTCATTTAAGAAACAAATTAGCAAAGCGGGGTGGGGGCGGGAGGAGAGAGAGGCAAACCAAGAAACAGACTCTTAACTATGGAAAACAAACTGATGGTTACCAGAAGGGAGGTGGGTGGGGGCATGGATTAAATAGGTGATGGGGATTAAGCAGTGCACTTGTTCCAGTGAGTACTAGGTGATGTATGGAATTGCTGAATCACTATAATGTATACCTGAAACTAATATTACACAATATGTTAACTAAGTGGAATTTAAATTAAAAATTTAAAAAGATTGGAGCAATGGGAATGGACAGTGCACATCTACTCACAGCAGACTGCACCTGGAACCCTGGTTGAGAAGCCTGAGGTGTCCAATCCTGCCCAGTACCTTACCTTCATCTAGTGTTTAATATTCTTCAAAGTGCTTTTCCATACTTTATATATGAATTCTGTGAGGCAGAGGAAGCAGAAACATTTTGTAGAGGAAGAAACTGAGTCCAAAAAGTGAAGTGACTCATGCAAACTTCCATAGTTTGCAAAGCCAGGCAGGACTAGAACCCACCTATTGTGTTTCCTATCATGTTGCTGCCCTTTGCTCTTGGCCGGCTCATCTGTGTTGGTGCTTTTCCTCTCCTTGGCTTATGAGGATTCTGTTCTGCCCCCTCTGTGCCAAGGGAGAGGACAAAAGTCACAATGAGCCAGAGAGGTTAGGGTGAGCAAGGCAGTCCTAGGGGCAGGGCAGGTCTGCAGAAACAGATCCTCCACTGAGGGAGTGGCTCAAGAATGGGGTAGCTGGGCAGAGCAGTACTGAGATGCTTTCTCTCAAGAGGGTGAAACATCACTCGTTGAGTCCAGTGGCCCACCACATTCACCACCCTCTGGGGGAGGGGTGGTAGAAAGAAAGAGCACAGAGGGTATGGAAGGATTGGAAATTAAGGGAGTTTGAGTTTATCTGAAGACTAAGAAACAAGACATCATCATGTCCTCATACTCCTTCTGGGATATTATAGACCCAGGACATTCTGAAGCTATATGAGGCCTTTGATGCCTCCTGCCATCTGGGTGCCAGGCAGCTGGCCGGCTTCCAACAGAGGAAGTGGAGAGACGGGCCACTAAGAAGCTCTTTTAGAGCAGCTGGAAAGAAAAGGCTCAAGAACAAAATGAGGAGCAAGGATGAAGTCCCTTCCCTAAACCCAGAGCACTGTGCCTCAGGGAAATAGGAAGGACAACTGCTATTCTTACAGCCAATTAAAGCACATTCCAGACTCCAAGGCCTATAAGGGCTCTGAAATGCTGCCACTGCAGATGGCACTACCTGCAGATGAAGAGACATTGTGACTCCTCTTTCTGGACTATAGGATGAAATGAATTAAGGCTTCCCTAACTCCCCCTGCCTTAACTTCCCTCTTCCCCTCCCAGGCTGCTTCATGTTCCCAAAACAGAGACTCCCCTACTGCTAGCCTCTTTGTCTGGCCCCCTTCCTGTGCAGAACCCGGCTAAGAACACATAGCCCAAACACACTTTTGGCTGCCCTCAAATCCCACTTCCCAGGCAAACCCAGCAAGGCAAGAGGAGAAAAGCAGGGGCAGCACTTGATCCATTCCTTTGAGACCCAGTCCTCAGTGAGTTCCTCCCCATCTGGTAGGCTGCCTTTTAAGTTCTGAGCATCAAAACACACAGCGATCCACATGTCTGCATTAACCAGATGCCACAACAGAGCAAACCTAGCATTTCTAACTTGGGTAGGAAAGGAAAAGAAGGACCAACACCATGGTTGTGTTCTTAACCAAGCAGCCACCCAACAGCATTTTCTTGGTAGTGACAAACAAATGTTAAAAGTATGGAATCATTGGGGCGCTTGGGTGGCTCAGTCAGTTAAGCATCTGACTCTTGGTTTCGGCTCAGGTCAGATCTCACCGTTTCGTGGGTTCAAGTCCTGTGTCAGACAGTGCAGAGCCTGCTTGGGATTCTCTCTGTCTCCCTCTCTCTGCCCCTCTCCCACTCATGCTGTCTCTGTCTCTCTCAAAAATAAGTAAATAAACTTCAAAAAAAATAAAAGTATTGAATCACTAAATGAGCCAATTAAAAATAATAATGGCAAAATGAGGCCCTGCCACCCACTGTAGAACATAGATTGAACATATTTCCTGGGGCCAGGAAGCCTGCTTTTCCGACTCCGGGAACAGCAGGGCATCTTCTGTTGAGAGTTTGGAGTCACTGCAGTTATCCAACAAGTTATGTCAACTTTTTCAGTAACCAACACCACCCACTTTTGCCTCTGCCTACCCTGCAGGTATGAACACAGACCAATCACTCCCCCAAATTTGGGGGAGTTTCAGATTCCTATTGTTCTTTGTCTGATTGACAGTTTCTTTGACAGACATACAACTTCAAGTCCACCTCCCTTGGTCCACCCCTGCCCAGAAGCTTTGTGCTATGCAGTATATATGTGTATTTTAAAAATTGAAGTGAATTACAATTAATTTCCTTTGAAGAATTTCAAGACACCCCTGGGGAATCAATAAGCAGGGCTGGGAATCACTGATGTAAGGTTTCACTCCTAGGGATGGGAAACTTTTCAGTCCTGGCTCCTCCATCTCCTTCTATAGAAATACACGACAATTGACTCTTTCCCCCGCACACTCACACAACCCAAAAAAGTAGGATGCCCAATGCTGGAGACCATTTTCCAAAGAAAATATCTACCTGATCACAGGTACTGCTTGAGATTGTGGTCGCCAATCCATGCTGAGATAATTGACATGCAAGTACTTTTGAAAGGTATAAAGCATTCTATAAATGTAAGGCCTTATTATTTCCTATTATTCTACTATTGCATAAAGGATTGTACTTGATGTACCACACTCTATATACTGTGCATTCTGGTCATCTCACTGAAACCACCCCCTAGGTTTCTGTTCCCTTGCACTTAGTAGGCATTCACATTTATTTGTGAATTGGATGAAGTTGAACAGAATTCCACAAAGGTATTTCTTAAATGGAAAAAATGCTGTCTCCTTGTGGGGATAGATCTGGCTATCATTCAGGAAAGCCTATTTTTATGCTTTTCACCTGTGATCAGATGACATGTTGTGCTCTGGGCAGATAGCACCATACTGTCTCTTTGTGTGAGACCTACCTTTTGGGGTGGAAGGTAGGGAGAATACTTTGATAAGCCTCTTGCAAGGAAAGCATATATACTAGGAAAGTTGCCAATGAGGTGATGTCACTAAAAGTGTCAAGAAGTGCTGACAGACTATTCCCTCCCAATCAGGAGCTCGGTGCCGGGGACACTGAAATGAACAGGTGCTGTCTCTGTCCTTAAGTGCTCATTTCCTAGACAATACGGTGACTACACAGAGTGGTTTCAAACCTTCTGCAACTTGAAGCCGGTTGGGGGTAAAAAGGACACAAAGCCCACCCCTAACTGCCATTACCAAAGGCATGGCTGACTCACACTAGTCCTGGACCAGGGTTTTAAAGATGGTTCTTTGAAGAAAGGATACCACATTTGGGAAATATAAAGCTAGCTTTCTGAAATTTATGGGGGAAATATTTCAAATCTGAACTTGCTGTCTTTGATTTTAGACATGTTATTCCCTGTTCCTAAAACAACTCAGCAGGCAACAGGGATTTTCCCTCTTCATCCCTAATAACCACTTTCAAACCTCTCTCCCCCAGCATGGGCATCCTCTCTGATATATTTAACACATAATCTTAAATATCCATTTATTTATATAAAACATAAGATGTTGGGATGTTTTTCAGTTACCTAAATCACATTATGTTACGAATTTTATTCAGTTTCTATTTTTGTCCACTCAACAATGTTTTTAAAACCTATCCCTCTTGCTGCATATAGGATCTTGGTTCTCTGCTGCATGTCCCATAGCTGTTCCCACCACAGTTTACCTATTCCCTTTGTTGTTTTGTTTGTTTGTTTGTTTGTTTGAGTTTTAAGTTTTATTTATTTTTATTTTTTTTAACTTTATAGTTTATTGTCAGGTTGGTTTCCATATAACACCCAGTGCTCTTCCCCACAAGTGACCACCACCAAGACCATCACCCCCCATTACCTTTCCCCCTTCCCCTTCCCCCCT
>CM053562.1:25295315-25464100 GCA_028646485.1 Cryptoprocta ferox
TTTTTTAAATTGGAGTAAACTAAGGAAAATATTTGCAACATAATGGCAAACAAAAAGTACTTTTAATGTATAAAGAGTTCTGACAAATCAATAAGAAAAACACCTGATGTTTTCATAATGGAGCATAGAACATGAATAAATAATTCCATGAAGAAGACAAATGATCAATAAACATCTAATCACTAATAACCAAATAGAACACTATTTTTCATCTAACACATTTAGTTTTTTCTTTTTCTTCCCCCCCCCCTTTGTTTTTCTCCCTTGCTAGTGATCAGTAATCAATAACGGTATAGGAAAGTTGTCTCTCATGGCTGGTGGATATATAAATTGGTGAAAACTTCCAGTAGGGAGCAATTAGGTAACTTTATGCAGTCATTTCACTTCTAATAATTTTTCTTAAGGAAATATTCAGACAGGCAGTCAACACGGTATGTTCAAGAATGTGCATTGCTGTATCACTTCCACACAATTCATTCTCCACAGCAGCTAAAAAAGAGGGTTTTTAAAACCTAGATCAGCTCAAACCAGTGGTGTGCTGGTAAATGTTTAACAACTGGCTCTCTCTCTCTGAAAGATGAATGCTCTAATTGTAGCATCTGCTACAAATTTCTGTGGTATAAATATTCTCACTGTGGCCGTTTCGAATTATCAACATGTGATGTCACTAAACAATGAATTGGGAAGAAATCGGTGTAACTGACTCTCACAAGCCCATGTGAGCCAGGTCCAGCACACCACTGAATGTGTGTTTCTTCCTAACATGAAACACTCTTTGCAATCAAGTCTACCCTGCTTACCCTGTCCTCCAAAGCTCTCCATGACAAGGTGGCCCCTGCCTACACCCCCTCTTTCTCACTCACTGCTTCTGAATTTGATTGAACTCCCCATGTTCACTTCCACTTCAGAGTCTTTCAACTTGACCTTTCCCAGATTTTCTTCCTGTCATTCAGTTTATGTATTCAGAAAGGTCCCCCCTGACCACCGTACCTGAGGTTGCCACCCCTTAGTTCACTACATTACCTTGTACAGTCCATGTCACCCCCTGAACTTACCTTGTTTACTTATCATGCTTCTCCACTAAAATTTAAACTTCATAAGTTCAGACACCTGTCATGGTTACCCCATGTAATGTAATTCCCAGCATTTAGGAAATACTCGGCACACAGTAAATACTTAATACACATTTGTTGAATATTGACACATCAATTAGTTTATAATAGAATGTTTAAACCACATAAATGTCCAATGACAGGGAAATGGTAAAACTAACATTTGTTGATCACTTGCTATCTTCCAGGTACTGTGATAAGCACAGGATGTGTTCATCTCACTTAATCTGTACAAAACTCTATAGGGTGAGCATTTTTGTTATGCTCGTTTTACATATGAGCAAATATCCAAAGAGGTTAAGTTATCTGCCCAAAGCCACAGGGAGCCAAGTAAGTAAATTCTAAGTCAGTTCCACAGGCCCACCTAGATAGACCATCTAAGATTCCAGGGATGGGGATTAAGGCTCACTTAGACCAGTGAGCATAGAAATGTGGAAGTGCTGGCATCAGGTGCTTGCTGAGCTATTAATAAAGTAGTTCCTTATTTCACAGTTGGCTCCTTCCCTTTATAGGTGTGGTTCCCTTGGCCAAGAGCTCTTTGGGGAGGAAGAATTATGAAGCAGGGCAGGAACTAAGTTTATCTGAGTCACTAGCTTCACAGCACCATAATAGCACCAAAATCTCTCCCTGAACTTCAACCATTAGCCATTACAAATCAGGTTTTCAAACAATATTTCACAATATCGTTATAATGCTCACAACATAATAAAAAGTGAAAGACACAGAACAGAAAGCTATATGTTCTGTAAGAGCTCTATTTTGGGGAAAACAAAGAAATTAAAAACACACTTGTATGTATATATAATACTTAGGCAAAAATACCAGAGGGAAAAATACACCAAGTGCTAGCAGTGTTTGGATTAAAGTGATTGGATTGTGAATGATTTTTATATTCTTCTTTATACTTTTCCCTATTTTCCAATTGTTTCCCAATAAGCATGTCTTTTGTAATGAGAGAGAAAAAAATATGTATCAGTGCATTTTTTTTAATTGGGTGAAGATTTTAAAGGTAATGGAAAGCAAAATCGAAAGAAATGTTAAACAGCCCAGATAAATCAGGGATGGGAGGCTATAAATAGGGTTTCTTCAGGGCCAGGCTAAGATCAGACATGTGGGGAGAAGGTCTCACCTACTTAACCTGAGAAAAAGCAGCAAGGGAAGTAGTTACAAATGAGGTAAGCCCAGGACAGAGAGGTGAAGGTGAAGAAAGATGACAGACAGGTTATAGTTCCAGAGTTGGTCCCCTCTCCCCCAACCCTGGAAGGGAAGTGTGTTCCATGTCAGGGTAGTCTTCTAGGTCCCTGAACACAATTCCAACACGTGTGTCAAAGGTGGGGGAAGGTGGTTCCCACACCAACAACAATCCTCAGGATACTAGCTGGGTGTTCTACTATCCCACTCAATTCTGACATTATGTACCCAGAGAAAATATCAAATTCCACAGGTTAAGGGCTCCATCTTATAAGACTGCCTCCCTGGGACACACTTCAGATGCCAACCGCAAACGCAGGTTGTTACCTGTATTTCTGACCTACTGGTTATAAATCACAGGTTCCCAGGACCTACTCCTTGGATTCAATTAATTTTCTAGAGCAGCTCACAAGCTCAAAGAAAAAAAAAATCACTTACTAGATTACTGGTTGATTTATAAAAGGATACAATTCAGGAACAGCTAAATGGAAGAGATGCATGGGGCAACGTGGGGGCGGGGGAAGGCAGCAAGCTCCAATGCCCTTTCCAGGAGCACCAACTCTCCCTGATCTATAAGTGTTCACCAAACCCGATTTTTCCACATTTGGGTCTATTCCATGGACACAGTTAAACTCATTGGCCATTGATGACTGATTAATCTCCCGCCCCTTTCCTCTCCTAACAGGAAGCTGCGATGGAACTGAAAGTCCCAACTCTCTATCACCTGATTGGGTTCCCCTAGCAACCAGCCCCCAACCTTAGGTGCTTTCCAAAAGTCACTTCATTAACAACAGGTGACACCTTTATCACTCTCATCATTTAGGAAATTCCAAGGATTTTGGGAGCTGTGAGTTGGGAACTAGACAAAGACCAAATATATATAAGTAATAGATTTTGGTCATCAAATGACCAGATATATGTTTTTCTTATAAATCACAATATCACAGGCAAGATAGCCATCTGGGAGAGGGAGCTGTGATACTCAGAGACTGAGTCAGAAAGGACAGTAAGGATATTCTAGGGTAGAAAGGATACTCTAAACTTGAGTACCCAAGTACCCAAGTGTAAAATTCCCAAGGGTCAGACTGAAAGAAACTGAAGGTCATTCAGAACAGTGCAGTCCAAAACAGGAGCCAGAAGCCATATGTACTATGAGCATTTAAAATATGGCTATTCCATTAATTGGTAGCTATGCATTGCTTTCAAAGACTTAGTAGGAATAAAATGTAAAATACCTCAATTTTTTATTGACTGTATGTTTAAATGACAATATTTTTGATATGTAGGATTGATAAAATACATTATGAATTTCACCTGTTTCTTCTTACTTTTTTAATGTAGCTACTAAAAATCTTAAAATTATATATGTGGCCTGCATTTGTCGCTCAAATAAAATTTCAACTGGACGTGATCTAGAACAACCCTTTCATTTAAAGACGACCAACTTGAAGTTAGAGAGGGTAAGTGGCTAGAGCTATTTAGTGAATGCCACACAGCTAGTTAGTGAAAGAGGTGAAATGAAATCTCACAGTTCTTAACACCCAATCCAGTGCTCTTGCCTCTTGACCCAACATGCATATCACAAGTTTGATTCCAGGGCCATATAAACGGTGTACTTCATTTCTATACACAACTGAGGTTATTGTCATCTGACATTTGGGCAACTTGGAACAAATCAGGATTTTTTTCCCAGTGTCCTTTCTGTTACTTCAAAAACTGTCTTTGTGAAAACACTTTTAAAATGCTTTCATTCATGTATTGTTGCAACCCAAGCAAGCATAGGGTTGTGTGGGACATTCTATAGACCATCAGGTAGAGTCGAGTCCAAACTATCACATGGAATGAGGTCTGAAAGAGTTTTCCATTGATAAAAATTAAACTAGATCCTGCCATTTTGTTTAGCACCATATTCTTTGTTTACACTGGATCTAGTTTAAGTTGGAAAATTACAATAAGACAAAGCTTCCCTGTGTTTTGATTTTACTTTCATTACCAAACATAGACAATGCTGCACTGTATCTTGTTTTACAAGGTTCTTACAGCTGAGAATTGCCTACCCAATAGCCTTTTACTCCTTTCTTCTTAACAGAAACCTGATTCTATAAGGAACAGTGGGGTGCCCCACTGATAAAACTATACTTCCCACTCCCCTTTTCTCTTAAAAGAAGTCATGTGATACAGATCAGGCCAAGGAGATATAATCAGAAGTTACTAGGTAGAGCCTGTGGGGGAAGTTCTTCAGGAAGAGGCCGACTCCAATACCATACTTCCTTATGCACTTCCTTTTCTTTCTTCCCATATTCCCCACAGTGCTGGACAGAGATCTAGTGCTTGGGACCATGAAGCAACAAGCCCACACTAAAGATGGCTGGGTGGAAAGACCCGGATACCATCACAGAACGGCCTCACCAGCCCCAGCCTACCTCCTGCCTACTTACTGCAATGAGAACACTAAGACCCCAATTTGTTCTTCAGGTCACTGTACTCAAAAGTCAAACTCAATTTTCAAAACAACAGACCACAAATACATCTTACATGTATCCATCACATAAAATCATGAAATGATTTTATCAGAACACTCTTTTAAAAAGCAGAACATTGCCTAATCTCAGGTGCCCTAAGGCAAAAGCTTTGCCCTGAAAAATCCTATAGATTACCGAACAAGAGAGGACGAACACAGCCACAGATATGCCCCTGAAGCCACGTGCCCTGGAAACAACTGAACTGCTTTGTGGCTTGGTGCAGAGGGGGAAAAAGAAATGGAAGTGATGTTTCTGTCAAGTAACATCAAGCACCCAGGGTCATTGGTATTTCTGTCAGATTCCTGAAGCAGGTCACGAAGAGATTACCTCTGCCAGTTTTCTTCAACTTAAACTATCTGAAACTGCCAGTTCTAGCCAGGCAGTCAATCCCTGGATTTCAGTGGTTTGGAACATGGCAATGCCACCTCCAAAGAATTGTTTATTTGGGGAGCACCTTTGGGAAACTTTAAGAGTCATGATGTCTTCAAAATGATGATTACATTCCTCTGAGTTGCAGGGTCAATATTTGTTTGCCATCAAAACCAAGTCAAAAGCAGCTAGAAAGCAAAGATGACATGCACCCTGACACATCCAAAATCACTCCACGACTTTGGCTCTCTTTCAAGCAAATGACAACAATCTTCTATTGAAAGTTACTTTTAAGCAGAGCTTAAACTTCTCTTTTACTTACACAATTTTATACTTTAATTGTTTTTTGATGTTTATTTTTGAGAGACAGAGTGAGAGTGGGAGAGGGGCAGAGAGCAAGGGAGACACAGAATCTGAAGCAGGCTCCAGGGTCTGACCTGTCAGCACAGAGCCCAACGTGGGGCTTGAACCCACAAACCGGGAGATCATGACCTGAGCTGAAGTCGGATGCTTAACCGAGTTTTTTTATGTATGAAAAATAAATTATTTTATGTATGTAAAATAAATTAATGAAATTAATTATGGGCAAAATTGTTCATGATGGCGCATATGTATGAGTGTGTGCTTCTGGGGTGGGGAGAGTTCCACAGCTCTCCTGGGTACTTGAGGATTCCATAACCCTGACGAGGTTATCACAATTCAGGCCTAACTAATAACTACTGAACTTACAAAAAGTCTTAAGTAGCCTTGTTCCTTTATTACCATCTCTTAGTCCCTGAACTGTCTATAATTTTACTTATTTACAATCATATGGAATGGCAAGGTCCGTCTTCAGCATAGTTGTAAGGTAAGTGAAAATGTGAGTTCAGTCCTAGCTCTAGCTGTGTGATCTTGGGTAAGACATTTAATCTCTCTGAGCCTTTTCCTTTATCCATTACAACTCACCAGGTCATTATAAACTCAAATTAGATGAGGTAGTGAATGTGCTTTGTCAACTATACAATGTTCTAGAAATGTAATATTACTACCGTAAGGCACATATATTCCTATAGATGAGGAAAATGAGTTTCAAGAAGGCTCAGGAATTCCCAAGATCAGACACCTAACTCAGAATTGCTGGATTCAAACTGGACTCAACTCCAGATAAGACTCCTATATCCCAGGGGCGCCTGGGTGGCTCAGTCGGTTAAGTGTCTGACTTCGGCTCAGGTCATGATTTCACGGTTCATGGGTTTGAGCCCCATGTTGGGCTCTGTGCTGACAGCCCAGAGCCTGGAGCCTGCTTCAGATCCTGTGTCTCCCTCTCTCTCTCTGCCCCTCCCCTGCTCGCTCTCTGTCTCTCTCTGTCTCAAAAATAAATAAACATTAAAAAAAAAAAAGACTCCTGTACCCCATTAAGCCCAAGACTCAGCCTAAGTGACATAAGATATTATCTAGTGACCCTCTCCCCTTATTTTACATGTACAAAGATCCAGAACCTCTCAGAGAAGTTCTAACTGCCTTCTAAAAGACCCAGATGAACATCTTAGTCCCAGAACAGAATATGTGGAGGTCACCAGGGGATAGTCTCAGACAATCCACTGTATCCCAGGGAAGACTACAGTGGGACTCACTCCTGACAAAGGCTAGACAAAGGTGCCTGTCCACCCTGTAAAGATCAATAGTTCTCAAGCCTGACTGCACCTTAGAATCACCTAAAGAACCATAAAAGTATATTTATACATACATACACACACACACACACACACACACACACACACACACACACACACACACACGGATCTATCAATGCCAAAACTCCAACCACATATACCTGAATGTGAATCTTTCAGAGTTGGAATCGAGACACCTGTATTTTTTAAAGCAAACTGAGATGGGAGGAAGGTGGGGTCACTGGGCAGCTCACTGTGTAAATATTGTTCTGCTTCCCAGCCACGGCCTGAGGGAAGCAGGACAAAAAGACTACAATGGACTGAATGTTTGTGTTTCCCTGAAATTACTATGTTGAAACCCTAACCTAACACCATGGTATTCGGTGAGGACTTTGGGAGGTACTTAGATCATGGAGGTATTTCCTCTGTGAATGGTTTGGTGCCCTTCTAAGAAGAACCCATAGAGCTCTATCCACCCTCTGAGGATACAGCAAGACGTCAGCCATCTGCAATCCAACAAGAGTCCCCACCAGAACCTGACCGTGCTGCCACCCTGATCTCAGACTTCCAGCCTCCAGAACTGTGAGCAATAAACTTCTGTTGTTTATAAGCTACCCAGTCTGTGGCACTTTGTCATAGCAGCACAAACGAAGGAAGACAAAGACTAATAACAAACACTAGTGAAAATGATATTAAGCACATCACAAGAGCGTAAGACTGCATGAGACTCATCGGTAAAGGTAAATACACAGACAAAAGCAACGCTGGGATGTTGCTGTCCTCAATCCCAGAAAGATTAAGAGACATGCCAGGCTATTGAGCAGCAGACCAGGTCTATCTAATCCCAAAGGCTTTCAGCTTCTACTAAGCTCTGCTTCCAGAAACATCTGAGAGGAGCCTGAGACGCAGAGCCAGGCATGGATGCTGGGACACATGATCCTCTCTGGCGAAAGTGAGAAAAGACTCAAGCCCTCTGAGTCTGGGAGGTTCCAACCATCTCCACAGGTATGAGGAGAGGTGGGAGCAAAGAGGCAAACACTCACAGCAGAGGAGAGCCCTCGGGACAGCAGGGCCTGACTGGTGTTCCAGAAGGTTCTGGCCAGCTACTGTGCCTCTGCTCAGAGGCAAGTCTGAGCTGTGGGGATGGTGGGACACAAAGCCATCCTTCTATGTGGTACAGGAGCTTCCAGACCAGCAGCCTTAAAGCAGCTCAGTGGATGCTGTGATGTGCCCCCATCTACCTTCAGGACTGAGGGTCCCGTCCCCTGTGGCTGTTGGCCTGTGCAAGAACTGCCCTAGCTAAAGCATGACACCTTCCTGGGGCAGTCTGCATCCAGTAACTGGTCAGTGAGGGAAAGGAAGGCCTGGCCTCTCTGTCCCAACTTGAGACAACTCTAGAAGACCCCCCCCCCAACCTCCACCCCATGAGGCCACCTGAGACCTTTACTGAGACACATCATAGCCTGACTTCTCTTTCTTTTTTTAAAAAAATTTTTAATGTTTTATTTATTCTTGAGAGAGAGAGAGAGACAGATCATGAGTGGGGGAGGGGCAGAAAGAGAGAGAGAAACACAGATCCAAAGCAGGTTCCAGGCTCCAAGCTGTCAGCACAGAGCCTGATGCAGAGCTCGAACTCACGAACCGTGAGATCATGACCTGAGCCAAAGTCGGACGCTCAACTGACTGAGCCACCCAGGCGCCCCACCTGACTTCTCTTTCCACTCAATGCTGCGTCCTTCCCTTCCTTTCCCCAGGTGTGGATTCCAAGAGCCCCCATAAACTCCCTGCACATTAATCCAGATCTCAGAGTCTGTTTCGCAGAAAGCGGTCTGCAGCCTCACCCTCCCCTACAGCAGCGTGGGAGCAGAGGCGGGAGGGCAGGTGTCCTGGCATGGGGAGGTGGACAGTGGGCTTGAGGGAGCCTGGCCCTCAGCAAGCAGGGCCGAGTGGAGGAGGAGGGCCAGGCCTATGTCCCAGGCTGGAGGTGGTGGTTCTGTCTTCAGTTCCACGGTCCCAGAGTGGCTCCAAAGCCTTCTTGGGAAAAAAGGGAGTGGGGGGCATTGGGAAGGAAGAGGGCTGAGGCCCAGCCAGGTGGCCTAAAATACTTCATTTGGAATCCAACTGTCAAACAGCTGACAAACAAAATCTTATTTTCATCAGCTTGGAATTTAACTCAATATCAAACTGAAATTAGCTGTACGTTAAAGGGATGAGGGAACAAAAGCCCAGAGAGGTGAAGTAACTTACCTAAGGCCACCCAGCTTCCAGGGGCTACAGCCAGGATGAAAACAGGCAGTCTGCCCTAAAATTTGTGTTCTTAACCATTGGTCCACACCACCTCAGACAGCAAAGGGAGGCTACCTCTAAGCCACATTACAAAGGACCAGAGAGGTAAACGGGTTTGGCCAGGGTCTCATAGCTTCTTGGTGGCAGTTTCCACTACAGAAACATTTCTTGAGCAACCCTCTAGGAGCCTGGCACCGTGTCAGTGCCAGATTTAACATTACACCACCCAGGAGCGTACAGACAGGGGTGGGGGGTGGTTACAATAGTGTTTATGCTGAAGCGAACTTTCTGGGCCCCCTCCCCCTCGAGGGAGCCTGTGTTTTGGAGGCAGGCTCCTTCCTGAGACACTCAACACAGCTCGGCAAGTGTCCCTCACCTTAACCAGAGTCGCAAACCTCTCACGTGGGCCCTGAGAATAGCACACACCTGGACATTAACCCCCCCATGTCTGTATCCTTCCCCCCACCGGGAGGCACACAGGGCTCCCAGAAGGAACTTCCGAATTCAGCAAGCCTCTTGCGAGGTGGCCCCCACCCCACCCAGGAAGGTTCCAGAGTTCCCCCTCTGTGCCGGATACCACAAGCTGAGACACAAGCCTCCCCCAGGGATTGCTCTGGCTCTGGATAAAACCCAAGCTGTGGGCCCTGCTAATTAGCAACCGGGAGAGGTTGGGCACACTGACTATTAATGACTCCATCTCTCTGTTTCCTGCGGGCCTATTATTAATTTATGGGACCTCTCCTTCGGGCTGGAGAGATAACACAGACTGCAAAAGTTCACATTTCAATTTGAGGCTGAGCTGCGAGGAGGGGATGCTGGGGAGAAGCGTCAGTCCTCAAGGGGCAAGAGTGCAGTGTGAGAAAGCCTGCTCCACGGACCGGCTTCTAGGCCTCTCTGTGGGAGAAATGAAAGTAGACATCTTTTTTTAAAAATTTTTTAACGTTTATTTATTTTTGAGGGAGAGGGAGACCCAGAGCATGAGCGGGGGACGGTCAGCAAGAGAGGGAGACACAGATTCCGAAGCAGGCTCCAGGCTCTGAGCTGTCAGCAAGCACAGAGTCTGATGTGGGGCTCAAACCCACGAACTGTGAGATCATGGCCTCAGCTGAAGTCTCCCGCTTAACCGACTGAGCCACCCAGGTGCCCCGAAAGTATACATCTTAAAGGCACAAACCCCGAGGGTCAGTGCAGCGCTGCTCCTAACTGGAGATTCCCATGCTAGGGAATACTATGCAACGTTAAAGAGACATTATGGACATCTTTCTAGAAACTGCCAAGGAAGATGCCCATGATAAATTGTTAATTTTTTAAAAGCAAAAATAAATAAGTAGGTAAATAAATAAATAAATGCAAAATGTCAACCTATATGTGTACTATGACTCCATTTTCATGACAGAAAGAGAGGGACAAGTTTTTCCCAGCTTAAGCGCAGGGATGAGGGGAGAATGTAACCACAATGGATAGCAGCTGGAGAAAGGTTGAGATGAGGGGAAGGAAGTTGAAGATGGACTAGACCCCAGTGTACCCAAGCCAGGGGTGTCTGGCCAGCACTGCCCTGCCCGGAAGGGCATGGTCCCCAAGTAAGTCGTTCTGTATATTATTTCTCCACTCTAAGAACAGAGAGGGAATTTACCTGACTCCTCCCTTTTTTCTTCATACATCTGGGAAGGGACGTGGTGTTTTGGGGTTGAGTTCTGGTATTGCAGGGAATAGTTTAAGAAGAATTTCAGCTTTGGGTGCTGATGTTCCCATCACTGAGATGAGTAGGGAACTGGGCTACATTCTGACAAGAGCGGGTGGTGGGATGTGTGCACCGAAATAGAGTCCACACGGAGGTTCCCAGGTAGGAGGCAGAGGGAAGGAAGAGAGGCACAAAAAGCCTCCAACCCTGTATTTATCTATTTCTTCTTCCCTCTGGGTTTTGGAGAGCAAAAGAGGAAGAGAGGTGGTGAGAGGGGCCAAGAGCAGAGCAGGTCATGGAGCAGTCCACGCAGACAGAGAGCGGACGCTGCCACTGAAAACAGCAGCGTCTCAAGGTCAGACGGACTGGCTGCTTGGCCCAGGGAGATGCACTTCATTCTGCGTGCCTCCACTTTCTCACCTGAACGCTAAATGTGAAATTATGTGAGATGATATTTCTAAAGGTCTTGTTTATCGCAGTGCCTGAAATACTGTAGATTGTGTGTGTGTGTGCATGCGCGCGTGCACCGAGTATATCCTCTTCTACAAGTGTCTTCATCCATCCCATCACATCCAAAGGAAAAACACCCTTGACTCATCTGCAGCTACTCCTCCAGGTAAGCTCTTGAATGGAGGTGAGGTAAGGAAGATGGTAGTGCTGGACCGAAACCAGAGTCCTCAGGGCTCTCACTCTGCTGCAGTGTCCCTACTTGTGATATGCTGGGTGGTGGAGGGGAGCCCTCCAGCCCCTTCCAGCCACACAGCGAGCATTCTGTGAAACTTCCAAGTGAGAGAGGGTGGCTGCAGTACACAAAAGTGACCACTCGGGGGCATCATAAAACAGGAAAAATTATCTCAAGAAAAAGGGAGTGTGACAAATTGTGTAGATGCCACTAGAGGGCGCTGTCTTCCCCATTTTCTTCAAAAGGGTGACTCAAGAAGGGGGCAGAATTGGTTCGGATCTTGACAGCTCTGAAAGTTGAATAGTATTATCTCCTTTTGAAGATACTGAGGCATGACCCAAGCCAGGAGAATAGAGGTGGCCGAGGTTAGGGTGGTAGAGGGGAGATCGGCTCACCTGCTCCCTAAAACAGGGACCAAACTCTTGATGGTGCTGGAAAAGGAGGCACAGACATCAAATGGACCCCCAGGGGCATATCAAGACTGAGAGCAGGGCTGCAGAGTCATAAACTCTTCTCCCTTGTCTCCTCCTTCCTGGGGTGGCCTGGAAGGGTAGAGCCAGGACAGCGGAGAAACATTTGACCCCACTAAGCCTTGGCTCCTGGCACCATGCTCTGGAGAAGCAAAAAGGATTCTGCTTTCTCTTAGGGTATTAAGTGGCTTTGGCAAAGGAGCCGAGAGGTAATGCTTTCATTCACTTTGAGAGGTGATCATCACCAGGCACTGAGTGAAGAGCTGGGCACCTGCACAGGAACCCCACTGCTCACACTTACCACCCTGCGTATCCCCATAGCCTATTCCCTACAAGAAGCATTTACAGAACTGTGGAGGGAAAAAAATGTAGGAAAAGGAAAGTCACTAGAGACCAGACCTAGAAAGAGACCCTTATTTTCAAATCCCTGGAGGACAAACAAACAAACAAAAAAACTCCAAAAAACTTCAAGGATGTGTGTGGACATTTCCCCAAAGGCCCCATCTTCAATCTCTAAGGAGTCACTTAAATTGTGTCAGTTCCCAGGAAGAGCCCAATTCTCTGGATGCTCAGTGGCTTCCAGTTCCGCTCAGAATTCCAAAAAGGCAGGGCATATGCTACAGGTCCCTACTTAGCTTGTGGTTTTCAAACGTGTTGTCGACTAGTGATAGCACAGTGTATTGAAGTCTCTTGATTTTTGTATTCCATTGGCATATGTTCTGGTTTCTGCAGGTCTGTTACACTACAACCCTACGGGCCTGAAATGCCTCATCTTTGAGGATGGGGGTGAGATCCAGCAAGGCTACAGACTCAGGAATCCTCAAGGCCAAGCCGGTCATCTAATGAGTGACTTAGCCCTATCTAAGGCAGTGGGGAGCGGTGGGGACTGCAGTGACCTCAAGAATTCCTGTCCCTCCTCAGAGTATACAAATTTAAATTGTATTAAGATTACCAGATCAGTCAACAAGGCATTTCTATTTAACTGAACAAATTCTGCCCATGCGCCTTTCTGGCAATGACATTTCTATAGACACTAGCATTCAAGGAAACCAAATGATGCCTGCTTTTACCAGCAAGTGGCAGCATGTGGAATGATGTCCCCACTCAATCAAACTACATCTGCGTGATGTTAGCTGCCTTTCAAGAGCTCAGAGAAAAAGTGGCCCACTGATTTTTTTTTCTTTAACTTAAATTTTATTTAGTTACCATACAGTGCGATATTGGTTTCAGGATAATTCAGTGATTCATCACTTACATATAACACCCAGTGCTCATCACAAGTGCATTCCTTAATACCCATCACCCATCTAGCCTATCTCCCACCCACCTCCCTCCATCAGTCTTCAGTGTGTTCTCTATCATTAAGAGTCACTTGTGGTTTGTTTCCCTTTCTCCTCTTCCCCCTCCTTCCCATATGTTCATCTGTTTTGTTTCTTAAATTCCACATGAGTGAAATCATATGGTATTTGTCTTTCTCTGATTGACTTACTTCACTTAGTATAATATGTTCTAGCTCCATCCATGTTGTTGCAAATGGAAAGATTTCATTCTTTTTGATAGCTGAGTAATATTTCATTGTGTGTGTGTATGTGTGTGTGTGTATATATGTATATATATATGACACTTTCTTTATCCATTCATCAGTCAGTGGACATTTGGGCTCTCTCATCGTTTGGCTATTGTTAATATTGCTGCTATAAACATTGGGGTGCATGCACCCCTTTGAATCTATATTTTCATGTCCTTTGGGTAAATACGTAATAGTGCAATTGCTGGATCGTGGGGTAGTTCTATTTTTAGTTTTTTTGAGGAATCTCCATACTGTTCTCCAGAGCGGCTGACCAATTTGCATTCCCACCAACAGTGCAGGAGGGTTCCCCTTTCTCTGCACCCTTGCCAACACCTGTTGTTTCTTGTGTTGTTAATTTTAGCGATTCTGACAGGTGTGAGGTGGTATCTCATCATGCTTTTGATTTGTATTTCCCTGATGATGAGTGATGTTGAGCATCTTTTCATGTGTCTGTTAGTCATCAGGATGTCTTCTTTGGAAAAATGTCTATTCATGTCTTTTACCCATTTCTGAACTGGGTTTTTTGTTTGTTTGTTTCTTGGGTGTTGAGTTTGATAAGTTCCTTATAGATTTTGGATACTAACCCTTTATCAGATATGGCATTTGTGAATATCTTCTCCCATTCTGTAGCCTGATTTTTAGTTTTGTTGATTGTTTTCTTTACTGTGCAGATGCTTTTTATTTTGATCAAGTCACAATAGTTAATGTTTGCTTTTGTTTCCCTTGCCTTTGGCCTTTTATTAGGAAGCTGCTCCAGCCGAAGTCAAACAGCTTGTTGTCTATGTTTTCCTCTAAGAATCTGATGGTTTCCTGTCTCACATTCAGGTCTTTCAACCATTTTGAATTTATTTTTGTGTATGGGGTAAGAAAGTGGTCCAGTTTCATTCTTCTGCATGCCGCTGTCCAGTTTTCCCAACACCATTTGTTGAAAAGATGATTTTCCCATTGAATATTCTTTCCTGCTTTGTTGAAGATTAGTTAACCATATAGTTGTGGGTCCATTTCTGGGTTTTGTATTCTGTCCCATTGATCTATGTGTCTGTTTTTGTGCCAGTACCATACTGTCTTGATGACAACAGCTTTGTTAATATAGCTTGAAATCCGGAATCATGATGCCTCCAGTTTTGTTTTTCTTTTCCAGAATTGCTTTGGTTTTCAGGGTCTTTTGTGGTTCCATACAAATTTTAGGATTGTTTGTTCTAGTTCTGCAAAAAAAATGCTGGTGTTATTTTGATAGGGATTGCATTAAATGTGCAGATTCCTTGGGGTAATATAGACATTTTAACAATGTTTGTTCTTCCAATCCATGAGCATGGAATGCTTTTCCATTTCTTTGTGTCATCTTCAATTTCTTTCATAAGTCTTCTGTAGTTTTCAGACTACAGATCTTTTACCTCTTAGGTTTATTCCTAGGTATCTTTTTGTCTTTGGTACAATTGTAAATGGAATCGATCCCTTAATTTTTTTCTGCTGCTTTGTTATTGGTGTATGGAAATGCAACAGATTCCTGCACGTTTTTATATCCTGAAACTCTGCTGAATTCATGTATCACTTCTAGCAGTTTTTTGGTGGAGTCTTTTGGGTTTTCTACATAGAGTATCATGTCGTCTGTGAAGAGTGAAAGTTTAATTTCCTCCTTGCCAATTTGTATGCCTTTTATTTCTTTGTGTTGTCTGATCGCTAAGGCTAAGAGTTCCAGTACTATGTGAAATAGTAATAGTGAGAGTGGACATCCTTGTCTTGTTCCTGACCATGGGGAAAAGCTTTCAGTTTTTCCCCACTGAGGATGATATTAGCTGTGGGTCTTTTGTATATTGGCCCACTGGCTTTTAAAATTCAGTGGGCTGGGGTACCTAGGTGGCTCAGTTGGTTAAGCATCCAACTTCAGCTCAGGTCCTGATCTCACAGTTTGTGAGTTCAAGACCCACATCAGGCTCTGTGCTGACAGCTTAGAGCCTGGAGCCTGCTTCAGATTCTGTGCCTCCCTCTCTCTCTGCCCCACCCCCACTCACATTCTGTCTCTCTCTCTTTCAAAAATAAATAAACATTAAAATTTGTTTTTAATTCAGTGGGAAAGCTTCAAGGTTGGGACACTTGTTTCCTGACACAATTTGCCTGCAATGCTGGGTGTGGTGTGAAAGCTGGTGAGAATGTGGTTGGACATTTGAGTTTTCATCACTCCTGGTCTGCGGGGTAGCAGGACATAGGGGAGAAGTGGGTGGGACTTACAAGGCTGGTTCCTCAGAGCCTGTCACTCACTCACAACCTTACAGCCAAAAGAATGGTTCAGGTAAAGCACCAGCAGTCGCCCAGCCCTCAGGACCCTAGTTTCCTCATCTGTAAATAAGGCAGCTGGACTAGATGATGAGGATGGTGGTGGTGATAATAATAACAATAATAACAAAAATGGCTGATGTGCACCGACTCTGTGCTGTGTGTTTCCTCATTTCATGACCTGAGGGGATCCACTGATGTATGCAGTTGATCACAACCATGACTGCAACCTCTGCCCCACAGACTTTAGCAAACCTCTGGTGCCCTGCTGTAGATAGCATGTGATGGACACCTAAAGATGAGGAACCAGATATCGGGGCCAGGGGGGGGACAACCAAACACTGGACTAAGTACTCTATAGGCTCATTGCAATTCAGAAAGGTGACTGTCCTCATCCACAACCTAGCAATTGTACAAAAATGAGGTTGCATATTGAGCTTCAGAAAGGTTGAATCTTTTTCCCAAGGTGGAATAACACATGGCTCAGTGATGATCAGTGGTGAGAAGGAAGACAGTGCCCCCAACAACCTGCAACCTAACCAACCTGGGTTTTCACAGCCCATGAAGCTCCACACCCCAGGGGCTGACCTGGTCCAGACCTAGAGCCCCCGATGTTCTGAGCTCCCTAGACTAGACTTGATAGTGTGTCTGGGTGCTGGCAGAGGCTAGGTGAGCATCCAGATTGTAATTATTACCACACCAACTACTCCTTGGGCACTCATTCATGCATACACTCATATTGCTCCCAGCACTGAGGCTATGGAGTGGACAGGGCTGTGTGTCATTTCCACTCTTGTTGGGAGGAGGCAGTTAGCAGCACAGGGTGTTGTGACCTACAAATACCAGATGTCTATTTTAGACTGTGTGTTGAGGAGTAACATCTCTGAGGAGGTTTCACTTAAGCTGAGGTCTGAATGACAAGAATGAGCCAACCTTATAAAAATCTCGAGAAAGAACATTCCAGGAAGAAGGACAAGGCTGAGACGTAGCAGGCATAGGTCTGGCCTGAAAGTGGGCAGGAGTGTAGGGAGCAAGGGAGTGAACTGTAGGGCTGAGGTCAGGAGCCACCCAAGACCAGGTGCAAAGGGAAGTTACAGCACAAAAGCATGATTCAGATCTTTTTTAAACGCCCCTGTCTGTTGTATGAACAGACAAATTCCTGATTACAGAAAAACAAAGATATAAGAAGAGAGGTCAATTAGGAGGCCACTGCAATGGTCTAAGTGACAGTGGGTTGGAAGATATTGGTAGCACTGGGGACTTGGCAGCAGAAGTGTTCAGACTTGGAATATGTCTGGGAGATGTGTTGACAGGGCTTGCCAACTGATTGGAAGTGGAAGAAAAGGGAAAAAGAGTAATAAAAGACAATGGCAATCTTTGGCTTGAGCAACCGGGTAGATGTGGTGCTGCCTACTGAGATGGGGGGTGGGGAGTCTAGGTTGAGTCAGGAGAGGATCAAGAGTTTTACTTGTAGCCCTGTTAAGTTTTAGATTCTGGTAGACCACAGTGTGGAGATGCCAGCCTCACATTTGGCTACAAGAGTCTGGGGTTCTTGGGAAATCTACATTCAGGAGTCATCTGCAGGGGTGTAGACCTGGTTGAGGTCACAGACTGGGTAGGCAGAGTAGAGTCCCAGAATAACAGTGGGGCTCATCAATGTCTTGAGGACCCACACCAGCATATGTGACCTAGTAAATATGGTCCAAATTCACAAGAGGCCTACAAGATGAGTATTATTATTCATCTTGGTCTGAAAATGCAGAGAGGTTACAGCCTGGCCCAGGTCCCATAGGTTACAAGCAGCATGGCAAGAATTAATCCTAAAGAGTATGGCTGGGTTTCCTGTCACTTGCCTACTGCTCTAAAATCACTACAGGTGGATACTAATATGGGCAGAAGGCCTCAGTGGAACAAGATAGATGTTGAAGGCAGAGGCCCTGGGGTGAATCCTCACCAGCTATGTGATACTGGGCAACAAACATAACGTCCTCGCACCTGAGTTTTCTGGTGTATAAAATCATGAGTTATTTTTTTCATTCTGCAAATGTCTATTATGTGTCTTTTGTGTGCCGGACACTGAGCCAAGGGATGGAGACCCATAGGGAGCAGGCAGACTTCTCTGCCATACAGTGTAGTGGGGGATACAGACATGTAAACAGGCAATTAGAATGTAGTGTGATAAGTACTATGATTATGGAAATACTGGTTCCCTCTTTTTAGAGTATGTTGTACCAACCTACGCAGACTTTAAAGTTACACATAATTTCCTTTCTTCCAAATCCATATGCAATAATAGTCCCATATGAAATGTTTCTACTCTTTATAATAGTACCTATGATTTTCATTAGAATAAATAATACATGCAAAGCACCTCGCACATAGCCAGTGCTCAATAAATGCGGACAGTCATTATTAAGACATGGGTTTTTTGATTAGCAGCACCTCTGACTTCTGGGCTCATTTTTCTCCTCTGTAAATTAAGAATAATAATAGCTAGTCCACAGGGTCCTTGTGAGAGAAAGATGAGATACATGAAAACATCTGGTAAACTGGAGGGACTTCTGTTAAAGTATGAGGAAAACACGTTTTCATAGCTAGTCACTAAAGCTACAAAACTCAGTCCATGAGGGATAGTTAGTGTTACCCAAGAGGTCCTCGTAGCCCATACACTGGGCCCGAGGAAACCTTTTAACAGGTTCTTCAGGAAAGAGCATTCGGCACAAGAAATTCTGCCGCATTTGAATCACCTCTACTCTATCCACAGGAAAACAAAGACCCTTTACTTGAGGCCTCCTCCTACCCGCTTTACTCCTTCCCCCACCACATTTGGCTCACCCAGCCAAAGGCAAACAATGCTGGAAACCTCCCAGGCTGGTTTTTAGTCTGCTTCGTGCATCACTAGAGTCCTGAGTCAGTGCCAAAGAGGCAGGATTTGTAAAGCTGGCATGTGTGCCATGGGCTGTCAGCTGTGTGGGCGGTGGACAGGGCCATGGGAGGGGCCGGAGCTGAGGGAGGTGCAGGAAGCTGGCAGGGCCACCGACAGAGAATCCTTCCTGACTTCCTACTGCAGCAAATCCATTTCTTGAGAAAGGACAAGGGTGCCCCTGTCCTAGTGCCAGGAGGATCCTGTCTATAGAATGTAAGTCATGAGAAGCCAGAAGGCTACATCTCTCCAAGGTGCACTAAGTAGACACAGCATCCTGAACAGCCTTGAAGGAGGGCAGAGAACAGACACCCCACTTCCTCTGCTGATTATTCAACTGGAGGGCCTTGGGCAGTCAGCAACCTGCACAACCACACTCCTCTTTCCCTGGAAGCTAGCTGACTAGAATGGGTATCAATTCCCCTCAGTGCATTTACTTCATCATTCATTCAACTAATACTTATTGTGAGCTAACTACATACAAGACATTGTCCTATACTCTAACAATAAGACCAAGTTCCTCCTTTTAAGAAGCTTACACTTCAGTGGAGGGAGACAGACATATATAGAAAGAGAGAGAGAGAGTGTGTGTGTGTGTCTTTATGGGCTTGTGTGCCTCTGTGTGTGTGTGTGTGTGTGTGTGTGTGTGTGTGTAACAACAATAAGGGCTGTGATGGGAAAAAAGCAAAATAAAGTAAGAGTGACAATGGAGGAATGCTATGCTACATAGGGTGATCAAGAAGGTCTCTCTGAGCAGACCTGAATGAAGTGAGCGGGAGTCATGGAAGTCTATGGGGAAAGAGCATTCCAGATGGAGGGAACAGCAAAAGCAAAATTTCCTGAGGTTAGAATGGTTTGAACATATTCAAGGAATGGCATGGGGCTAGTGTAAGTGGAGCAGAATGAGTAGGGAAGAGATTAAGGGATGTAGCCAAAGATGCCCATGTGTGTTTAGGGAGGTGAGAGAGAGGTCCAAGTGGCAGAGGAGGGCGATCATGTAGAACCTTAAAGATCATGCTAAGGACTTTGTTCTGTGGGACGTGGGGAGCCAGCCACTAGAGGGTTTGAGCAGAGGACTAATGTGACAAATGTCTGAAGACTCTCTGATGGAAACTCCATGTACTATCTTTCCAATTCCTTTGTAAATCTTAAGAAAAAAAGGCAAAGAAGAATCCTCAGCTCCAATGGGGTAAAGAGACTCTACCAGGGAGGCATGGAAACAGGAAGGTTAGTTAGTTAAGAATGGCTGTGTAATCCTTTTAGACAAGTTACTCAAACTCTCTGTGCCTCACTGCATGTATGGGGATAATAATAGTACTAGTCTCATTCAATTGTTACAAGGATTGAAGGAATTAAAGTGTTAAGAATAGTGCTGGGTGTCTAGGAAGTACTATATAAGTGTCTATGGAATAAAAATAGAAATAAAAGGCGACTTGGACCAGGGAGATAGTGGCAGAAATGGTAAAATGTGATCTGATACATTTGGAAGGGAAAACTGATGGGGACTGGCAAGAATGTAAGAGTGTAAAAGAAATCAGGATGACTCCAATGCTCTGGCTCCAGCAACAGAAAGAATGAATGTAGGGGCACCAGAGTGGCTTAGTCAATTAAGCGTCTAACTTTGGCTCAGGTCATGATCTCGTAGTTCTTGGGTTCAAGCCCCGCATCAGGCTCTGTGCTGACTGCTCAGAGCCTGGAGCCTGCTTCAGGTTCTATGTCTCCCACCTCTTTCTGCCTCTCCCCTGCTTGTGTTCTGTCTCTTCCTCTCTCAAAAATACATAAACATTAAAAAAAATAAAAAATAAAAAGAAAGAATGAAGGTAGGTTCCATTTGCTGAGAAAGAAAAGACCACAAGAGAAGCATATTTGGAGGAAAATTTATATTTTGCTGTTGGACAGATTTTGCTTGAGATGCCTATGGATGTACAAGTAAAGGTGCTGATTAAGTGGGTAGCATGTAAAATTCAGGGAAGAGGTCTTGACCAAAGATAAAATTTGAGAGTCAGCAGCCTGTGACGTGCACTAGAGGTCCAGGCCTGGGTGAGGTCACCAGGAAGTAAGGGTTGCTAAGAAGAGGACAAATGAAGGACTGAGCCCTGGCCTCCCCGGTGTTTGGGGATTGGAAAAAGGAAGAAGAAACCAGCAAAAGAGATAGAAGGAAGACTGTCAGGGTAGGAAGAAAACCGAGAGTGGGGTCCTAAAGGCCATGTCAGAAAAGAGTTCCAAGAAAGACAGTGTGATGGTGAACAGATGATACTGCTGCTACCACCAGCTCAAAGAAGATGGACATGGAGACCTGCCCACTGGACTCAGCAACATGGAGGATGGCGAGAGTATGTGGGCTTGACTGGGACAAAGGCCTGACTGCTACGGGTTCTAGAGAGAACTGCAAAAGGGCTCATCATGCTCTACGTCTAGACCTCCACATGCAGCATCATGAGTAGTCAGTCCACAGAAACAGGAAGAAAGGCCTGGAACAGGGGTCCAGATGCAGCAGGTGGTCAATGTGGATAAAGAGCTCCTCCAAGCCTCTTTGACTGCTGCTCTTCTCCCAGTGCAGAAGGAAGGCAGTTGCAGTTATGAGCTAGAAACAGGCTGGTGGGAGACGTTGGGGGTTGAGCATGAAGGGGTAAGTATATAATCTCTAAAAGAGCATGAGGATAAATGGAAAGGGGAAAAGTAGCAGGATTTCTGGGCAAGATCAAGGGCCGACTTGAGGTTGGGGGGGGGTCATGAATTTACAGTGAGACCAGTAAGCATAGCTGTGAGATGTTCTATAGCAATGTACTGCTGCCCAAGGGCAGGGGGAGAATAGGTGACGAGTGGGATTTAAGCTGGGTTGGAGTCTTGCCAGACCAGTATAGTGGAGCAACAGAGGGGCAAGGAAGTTGAGAGTGAAAACAAGGATGATGAAGCACGAAGTAGACTAGAGCCAGCTTGGGAGGCATCCAACATTCTTGCCCTTGGCTAATGACTAGCTCTACATGAGAAGCTGGCAGGAGAAAGGGTTGAGAGGGTAGGCGGAGACTTCAAGGGCAACATCACCATTTTGCTCAGAAAGTACTTTCTGGTTCTTACAATGGAATTTAATTTTATAATTTAATTTAACTTTATGAGAAGTAAGGATATGATTGAGAAGGGGAGCAGCAAAAACGTAATACAATCGATTTCTTGTGGATGCCAGTGAGATTAAAGAACATTAGGAATCAAGCATTAGAGGGAGTGAACTGGACATAAAAGAGGTGTGGCCAGACAACAGGATGCTTGAAACTGAGATTAGGGAGCAGTGCAGTTACAAGGTCCAGGCAGGCCATGGAAGTGAGGTCTTGGCAGCAAAGATGGAGGGAAAATCATCAAGGAAAAGAGGTTAAGGATCTAAGAGGCCAGGGTCCCACAAAGATCATTCAAGTGGATATAAAAACCAACAAGACTGATGACAAGAGAAGAGATGGGAGACAGGCAGTAAACCAAGAGCTAAAATCTTTCTGGAATGAAGAGGAGTGACCTGGGAGTCGGTAGGTGGCTACAAGAAAGAGTAGCAGGTGCCACTGCATGATGACATGAGCTCCAAAGCTGGGATTTAAGACAGGCATGAGGAATAATGGCCTGGAAGCAATAATAGGGAGCAAGGAGATACCTACCCCCACCTCCAGGCTCAAGAGTGTGAGGAAGTGTGAGAGGGAAAACAGCCACCACATGACACAGCTGCTGATCAAGCCATTTTCTTATGGGGGGGGAGGGGGAGGTGAGAAGCAGGTCCCAGTTAGAACAAGGAAGTAAAGGGAATGTCCAGAGAAGGTGGGAGAATGTAGAGTATTTTTCTGATCATAGAATATGAGTTCCAGACAGTATAATATTAGGGTTTGGGGAGCTGGTGAGGAGCAGGGAGTGGGTCAGATTAAGGCATGTAGAGCCATATGAGGATGGAGTTTGGATGGTGAGGGAAAAAGGCATGATGATATTAACCACGGAGGCCTCCCTATGGGCTGCAGTGATGAGGCTGTGAGTGTTGAGGGGCAGAGAGTGGGGCAACATCACTGTCTCCATCATCTCTCACTTTCTCTTCAACCCATTCCACTCAGACCCTGGGCCCATAACCCTACTGAAACTGCTACCATTAAGGTCACCATTAAGGTCATATTGCTGAACCAGTAATCCCTTCTCGATCCTCAGCAACCTCCTACACAGACGATGACTCCTTCCTTCTGAACACACGCCTCTCTTCACTTCTTTGTCCCTTTACTCTCTGGCTTTCCTCCTCTTTCCCTGACCCCTCCTTCTCAATTCCTCCACAGCCACACTCAGGAAGGTTGACATGCCCCCAGGCCATTGATGTGTCTGCCCTGTTTCACCTCCTTATGCATGTGCCCAGGTGAAAGCACAGTCTCCCAACCATCCCACCACTACTCCAAGTACTTGACTCGTATTAGACCTTGATATCCCCCAACTAGCAAGTTTAAGTTCAAGAAAGACATATGAGTTACTCATGCATTGCTAGTCATGGTGAAGCTAGTTTTTCAGTGAGTATTGTAGAAATTCTTGAGTTAGGCCATATGACAGGCACTGAGTGACATGAAAAACGTGTAAGATAGTCTTGGCCTTGTTCAGTCCCTCTTAGGAAAACAAGACAGAGATGCAGAAAAACATAAGACTTCTGAATATGAAGAAATACCAACTATCAGAGCTGCACAGTATTTAAGTAGTCATCTACTTTCTCCTCCTCATTTTTCGAAGCCATGACGTAACTTACGTGACATCATACCACTAGTTTGGTCACCCTGGGAATTAGACCCAAGTTTCTTAACCCCCAAGCCGGCCCTCTTGTCGTGGGATCTCAATCAGTGGTTGAGATAGAAATTAAGTACTGTGGGGACTGGAGGGAAAGGCACTGTGCCATTGTGGTTGAAAGCATGAATTCTAGAACCAGACTGCCAGGGTTCAAATCACGAATCAGTATCAAATCACAGTAACGACATAGTTATTATTGGAGTGACTTTGGGAAAGTCACCTAACTTTCCTGTGCCTCACTGGTTAAATATGGATCATAACTGTACCTATCTCATAATAATGGTGAGGATTAACATAAGTTAATATATGTGCTTACGATGTTGCTTGACTCTTAGAGCGATGTAGGGTTTTAAAGACTAATAGTACTTGGAGATGAACAATAGGAGAGAAGCTGAGTGCTGGATGCCTGACTCCTCTCTGAATCCCAGGAGCCTGGCACACATCAAGGCTCACTGAATGAATGAATGAGCCAATAAACATTTTAACATCCATAGGAAAAGACATCCAGAGATCAGCTAATCTACGCCCCTCTGCCCCACCTAGAATGTCCACTGAAGCCAGTTAGGTAAATCCTACCATAACCATCACCATCAAAACATATCGATTATTTGCCTTCTTGCACTTGATGACATCTAACAACTCAACGGTCTAAGTAAGAGGAGCTAAAGACATACAGACCACAGACATGCAAACATGCAAAATATACACTGGCATCCAACGGACAAAACAAAGTCCCTAGGTGGGGTATAAACATGGAGCATCAAATGAGAATCAAATGAAATACTGTCTTCCTTTAATGTAGGACTCCTTGGAATAAAGTCCATGTTCTCAACAGGTGGGATGGGGTTAAAGGTAGTATATGAACATAAATCCTTTTGCTCTACCCAAAAAGATCAGTGATAAAGTCAATCTCTTCCGCCACTGAAGACTTGCCCCAAAATGTAATAATTCACCCAAAGATGACCTTAGAAAAAGTAGGGTTAGCTACAATTCCAGAAGGAAAGACGAGATGGATGAATCATTCATGTTTTGGTGGCTTCTCCACGGCTTAATAGAGCTCCTCTTTTCAGGGAAGCTCAGAGCGTGAAACAGACCCCAGCTCTTTCTCCAGATCTTAGTAAACTAGGTATGCTTTAGAGGACAAGCATGATTGTCCCCATGTGACAGCTGTAGACCTCAGTGAGGGTGAATGCAGCCTACAGCTGGTTAGTGGGATTGCGGCTGACCCCAGGGACCTCTCTCCGTGGGTCACATCCCTCTTTAGCTGCAGCAGAGACAAAGGCACCTGCCGCCCTGGGCCCACCCTTTCCCACTGGACGCCCTGGGTGGGGCCACGTGCACCCCATCCTCCCCACAGCTCAGCCGCACGGGGCCAGCCCCCGTTCCCGCCACACACACACCCCTGCCACATCCCCCCCGCCACACACACACCCCACCACCTTCCGGTACTCACTCCCACTCCTTGCGCCGGGCCTGCGGGGTGCTCTGCATCTTGTGCGCCTCGTGGGCCTTGATGATGTCGCGCTGCTCGATGAGGCCCCCGCGTCGCCGCTTCATCACCTCGGGGCTCACCGGGAGGAAGGGGCTGGAACCGGCTTCCAGGGCCGCGCCGCCCTCCCAGCCGGGGCCCTCGCCCTCCTGCACCGGGAAGAAGTTGTCGAAGCCCGCAGCGACGGCACGCGGGGACGCGGGCAGCATGCCCACCTCGTCCGAGGCGTCGGCCTCGAGCAGGGCGCACTGCTGGGGCCGCCATGCCTCCTCCTCTGGCAGGGCTAGGACGTGGCGGTGGCGGTGGCCCAAGGCCCAGGGCTCAGGGCTCCCGCCTGCGGCGGGGCAGGGGGCGGGCTCGGGCAGCCTGCGGCCTGGGCTCGGTCCACGCATCTCGGGCACCATCCCAGAACATTGCTCTGCGCGGGGCGGGGGGAGGTGGGCGAGAGATAAGGGAAAGGGGAGAGGGGAGGGGGGAGGGGGGAGGGAGAGAAGGGCAGGGAGGGGTAGGCATGAGGGAAATAGAGAAGAGAAAGAGCTTAATGAGGTCGTCCTCCACAGCAAGGCTTCGGGCTGACTCGGTGCTATGGCCCAGGCCTGGCCTGTAAACTGGCACACAGTAGGAACTCCATAAATGATCATTGAACTCAGGAGTGTCCACTGTGGACCAGGCTGGGCGCCAGGTGCTGAGTATCCAGAGTTAAACAAAGTAGACTTGATTTCTGTCCTATGAACCTCACAGGCTAGTGCAGAAGGCAGAGGTTACAGAAATAATCATGTGCAATAGTGATGAAAATCTCAGGGTACTGCTACAAGGAGAAAACACCAAAGGAGAAAACACCTCGCCCTCAGAACTAGCTGGCTTTTCTCTTCCATTTGTAGTGAAAGAATCCCCTAGTGTCCCAGGTCCTCTGGGGAAATCCCACCCACCACCTGCTGCCCCGATTCTCACACTCTCTCCCCAGGACAAGACACAGGTGACCTATCTTTGAGAACTGGGTCCCATGTATAGATTCCTTCCTCCTTTCCTAATGCACATCCACCACAGGATCTGGGGAGCATGTGTAGAATCAGGTGCCTCTGCCAGCATCTTTGAGCTTCCTTTCCCCTTTCCATGCCAAGGAGGATGTGGCCAGATTTGCCTGTGAAAGATGTACTCATTCAGTCAACACTGACAGGGCTTATCATGTGCCAGGCCCTGGGTCAGGCACTGGGCACACTGACATGAGCTGGATTTAGTCCACATCTTCCTCATGGGAGAAACGGGAAGAACACCAATTTTGACCACACAACATGATGTGCCATGATTGAGGTAGGCCTGATTGCTGTAGGAGCTCATGGTAGGGGCACAGAAGCCCATTTGGGGGTGGCTGGAACGGTTCTGTGGAGGAAATGACCATTATTCTGTATTTAAACAGAACTTTCCAGTCGAGAAATGGGACAGGATTACAGACAAAATGAAGACCATGTGCAAAGAGGATTTAGGGAACTCAAGGAGCGGGAGTTCCCATGATAAGTCTGAGGTCTGGGGGACAGAACTTCGGATGTGAGAGGACCTTTTTGAGATATCTGCTTACTGACTCCCTCCCAGCCAAGAGCCCCACACCTGAATTCTTGGCCTCCTCCCCACCCACATGCCAAACCACACCACTAGTGACAAGTGACACATGTACACATATGCCCCTTTGGCACTAAGCAGTGTCACATGCTCTCCATGCTCAGAAAAAGCGTGGCATTCAAATCTCTCGACCCGTGCTTAGTGCGCCCTGGGGACTGTGCTAGGCTCCCATGGGAGGCATCTTCCCAGAATGCTACCCTCCAGACCCACCCTCCACCTCCCTGGTCTGAACTGAAAATCTCAAAAATAAAGAATATTAAAGAGAATCTTTATGGTGTAGCCATGCTATTTGATAAGTGAGGAAGCTGACGTGCAGAGAGGTAGAGACTTGCCCAAGGTCACACCACCACTCAAAATCAGAGCTGGGAGAGAGTTCAGGTTTGAAATCCTGGCTCATAGTTTTTCCCACTATATTGATCACACTGCTCTACCACATGAAGCAGAATAAATACATGCCTCTCCCAGCCACCTCCACATCACACTAAGGTAGCAGGTAGACAAGAAAAAGCCAGGATGATCTTCCTGCATGTGTGATAAAGCCTGATATGAACACTGAAGAGACCTGACTTCCCTGGAAAGAGGGCCCTACAATATCCTCTTTTGTCCCTTCCAATATTTCTAGCATCTGGCCTGGTCTTCCCAGCCCTGCCCCGTACCACACCCCAAGGCTTCAGTGATGCTGGGCTTGAGGCTCTCGGAACGTGCTGGTCAGTACTAGATACTCGGCCACCAAGCCTGGGTCAAAGGAGCAAGGAAAGGAAGGTAAAGGGTGCAGGATAAGCTTGGTAGGGAAGAGAAATGAAGGGAAAAATACATTTCAAAATCTGCAAACAGTTGGGTGGGTCCCTAGAAAGAGTGATTCATGTTCTTCACATTGTCATTCTGTCTCAACTCTGCTTGATGGATTTTAAATTTATCCTTCATTCCTACGATGTTTAAATGTCTCTCCCTCACCACACACATGCACGCACCCCTCCCTGGGGTGCTCCCACTCCCTCTCCAGGCTTCAGCACTACCCAGAAACTCAAGCAACCTCATGTTCTGCCAACCGCAGCCTCCTTTCCCTCATGGTCCTACATGGCTGAGACTCCTGGGCCACCCTCTCAGCTCTCCCCAGGCCACCGGGACGAGGCTCCTGGCATCTGCTTCCTGGCCCGCCCCACCCTCTCTCTCTCCTTACTGGATTTCCCTTTCCCAGACACTTTGCCAATCTGAATCACATCTTTGCCAAAATTACAGCAGCAATAATATGCACTGCAGAGCTCTGCTTCAACGGAATCAATTTTACGAATATCAAAACATGAAATTATCTCATCTTTCCTTTAAGAATTCCTGTTAAACAACCCTTCTATTATTGATATAAATGTTCATAAGGGGAATCTGTCGCCCCCATTGCCTGACAAGCTGGCCAGTTCCCAGGTCTGGCTATCATCAAACTGAGAAAACATCTACTAGCTCAGGCAATTTAGATGAGATGGAGTCTACCTATTGCAAGGAAGGAACATTTGAATCTACTTTGTACTTAGCCTTCCTCCAACCCAGCCCCCAAGTTCTGTCATCCCTTGAGTTCCTTGAGATCAGGGATTTTGTCTCATCTTTCTGTATCCAGAACCTAGTATTGAGTTCAACACATAGTGGGTTGTTTTCGTGGTCATTCTGTTTGCGAAATATTCTGATTATCCTCCATCCTGAGCACATAGTAGGATGCATTTCCTGGCCCCCTGTGGTTGAGTGGGGTCATGTGACCATTTTGGCCAATGAGTTGTGAGTAGAGTGATGTATGTCACTTCAAGGCTAAGCATTTAAAAGCAGTGTGAGATCTCTAGATCTAGAGAGGTTGGCAAACCGTTTCCATAAAGGACCAGATAATAAATAATTCACATATTGCAGGCCACATAATTTTTGTTCACCTGGTCAAACTCTGTTCTTATAGCATGAACACAGATAATATGTAAACAAATGTGTGTGACTGTGTTTTGATAAAACTTTATTTATAAACTTTTGTAAACTTTGCTCTTTCAACTGCATCTCTTGGACTCCATCACCGTTACTCAGTCTATGTTTGTGGGAGCAGATTCTACAGCAGCAGGCAAAAAGTGGGAATGAAGACCCATGAAACAGCATCACAGGTGGACATACCAAATGAGAAGCTTCCTGAGGGCAAAGTTGCTGTCCTGTGGCCCCCTCCCCAGTCCCTAAAGGAAAACAGGCCTTGCTGTTCTGAGATACTGGCCTAATGAAATCTTCAAGGGCACCTGTCTTATTCCTCTAACCCTTGCTTTCCACCCACCTCTCTTCTTATTCTTTTTTTTTTTAAGTTTATATATTTATTTTGAGAGAGCGTACCTGTGTGTGCAAGTGATAGGGGAGGGGCAGAAAGAGAGGGAGAGAGAGAATCCCAAGCAGGCCTTGGGATCAATGGAGGGCTGGATCCCACGAACCATGATATCATGACCGAGGGGAAATCAAGAGTTAGACGCTCAACTGACTAAGCCAACCAGGTGTCCCTCTTCCTATTCTTTGTTGTTTTGTTTGGCTAATGGGCAGAGGATAGGAATTCTTTTAAGTTGTTTATTTTGAGGGGGGTGGTGAAGAGAGAGAGAGGGAGATAGAGAATCCCAAGCAGGCTTTGCACTAACAGCAGGGCTCAAACCCACAAACCGTGACATCATGACCTGAGCCAAAATCAAGAGTCAGATGCTTAATCCACTGAGCCACCCAGGCGCCCTGGGGATGGAATTTTTAATTACAGGATCCTGAGGAGGAAAAATGACATATCTGAAACCCAGTAGTCCCATTAAAAACTCTTCCCTTGCTTGTCAGTCCACATGGAGTAGCAGGGTAAGGGCTCTCCTTCCCACCCCCACCCCAAGTGCCCTGCACTGCCAAAGCCACTTGAGCCAATAGTTACACTCCTGCATGCCCCTGAAATCTTCACTCCTCTCTGTCTTCCAGAGTTGGAGTTGAGATCTTCCTCCATGGAGAAATATTATGTCATTTGCACCATCCTTCCCCTTATATCGTATGAAGAGTTTTAATTTTTGCGTGCCTATTTTTGATGACTTCAGAAAGAATGGCCTATGCATCCCATTGGCTTGTCTGTGCCTCCCAGGCCCAGCAGGGGAGTCCACTGTGCTGAGGACATGCATCCTTCTCTCACTGGGTTCATGTCCGTCCCACTCCCACCCCTCCACTGCTCACGTTCTCATTCCTCCAGAACATGTGCATCCTCCAGCCACCTTCTGAAAAACACATACACCAGGAAGTCAACAAAGCTTATGCTCTTGTGAATGTACTGTCTTCATACCCGGAAAGTCTTGAGTCTGGCAATGAGGAGGAAGTCTCCATGGCATACGCCACCTAGCACAGGCTGGGAGACAGTGGGCAGAAGTGGGACTGATGGTACTAAAATGTGAGTGGTGGCCCCGAAGCTCTCCTGGCTTTGCTCCTTCTGTCTGCCCTGCACAAGAAGAGGGCAGAAGGGTCCCCATCCCTAACTATTAGAAGTGAAAAATCACAAGGAGGAAACATTTTTTAAAATGTGACCCTACACTACTGAGATGCCAGGCTGAGCTCCTCTCTAAAAATGATTCTCTAGAGAAGAGAGCTGATAGGGTTCATGGGTTTTCTGTCCAGCAAAAGGGAAGGCAGAGAATGACCCTATTCATCATCCTCATGCACCTGTTCAGAGAGGAGACATTCCTGGTGCAGATATATTCATCTAGGGATTTTTCTTTTCTGACTCAGCTTGCTCCAAACCACAAGGGAGGAACATTATTTTCATTTGCTGTGACCTCCTAAGATTTTAGTGCTCAAGCTTTAGCATACCTCAGAATCATCGGCACTGCTGGCTTTAAGTCCAGATTCCTGGGACCTCACTCTAGAGATTCTCATGCAATAGTTCTTGGGTCCAGTCAGGAATCTTAATAAACATCTCCTTCCCTAATCATGTCTTAAGAAACACTGTCCTAAAAGCACTAAGTAGTCATGAGAGGTTGTGCTAAGTTGGTAAGAGGTATTCTCCTGGATGAATTAGGATATTAAATGCACCTAGGACAGTGCCCCTCTCACCCATTTCCAATCTATACCTACATAACCAGGAGTTCCTTGACCCACCCCCACTTCCTGCAAAACTCTATCCTCCCCGAGACTGGCATCGGTTTTGCCCATCCCACATTCTTCTCCATATGTCTCTGTTGTTATGGTGACTATTCAAGGATGGGCTAATGTCCAACTGCAGTTTGACAGCCTGGTGCATTTTGAATGTAAACCAAGACCAAGGAAAACACTGTGCTTCAAATACGGAATGATCATTGAGTCCACCAGAGTCCCTGCGGAGGAGTCAAAAGAGCCCATGATCTGGTGTCAGAATCTCTGCGTTCAGGGTACAGTTCTTTCACTTGCTAGTCAAGTAACCTTTGGCAATACTCTTCTCTTCTCTAGGTCAGTTTCTTCCATGAGGAAGATTATTTGTCACAAACAATCCTACAAAAGTCCTATAAAAGTCTGTGCTGGCAAGTAAGTAAGATAACATCCACGAAAGAACCTGGAGATTGTAAGTCCACGTCCATGCCAAGTAAGAAGAGGAGAAAACTAATATTATTAAGCACTAGCAACCTCCATTACACTCTAATATTTATATTGTGATATAACCACAAAAGTAAATACAAAGCCAAATATTTATAAATATATCAAATACACTGAACATTGGCCAATTTAATGGGGTATTAATCAATTGCTGGAAATTAGCAACATCATAATATATACAGACATAGGTAAACAGATGTATTTTATGTAAAAAGAGAAACCCTAAACATTGTGACAAATAATCAATTCACCAAAGGATCTAGATGATTTGGAAAGCAAGACCTCAAAAATGTAAAATGTGGGTGAGTACTAATCAACTACAGAGCAAGCTCACATCACAGACATATCTATCTCTACAGTCATTTGATTAATGACACCCCCTCACACACTAGCCTTTTAGCTACATGAAGGCAGAAACCATGCTTGCTTTTTTCAGCACTGTATCCCTAGCTCCCAGCCTTTATAGGCATTCAGTAAATATTTATAAAAGGAAGGAAGGAATGCATAGGAGAGAGAGGGCAGGGGCAGGAAGTAGAGAGAAAAGAAGACGCTATGCAGTTTCCCATACTATAATTTTGCTATGTGGTAAAGTAGTCCTCTTTAAGAGTTACCTTCTGCAGAAATCCTTACAACTATACTTGAGTGAATGGAAGTGGTTTTAAGGGGCTTTTACCTGCTGCTTTCCAATTTGCTTAAATATTCATCTTTACTATTCTGCTTTAGAAGCTGCTTCAAACCTTCACAGGATCTGCCTGACTTAAAGAAGAGAAGGAAAACTCTTTAATAAGGAAAGGGGACTTAATACATGACTATGCAGAAATCGTCAGAAAAAGACAACACCTTCATTCAACAAACATTTATTGAGCACCTACTATGTGCTGGGAACTGAGAAAGGCCCTGGAAATTCTTTATGATATCACAATAGGAGTCCAGGAGGAAACCCAAGGAGTTAGACCCGGCACAATTAAAAAAAAATTAGCACAGTTATTTTTTAATACAAAGTAAGAATTACTTCTGCAAGAGTATCTTGAAAATCCTTGAGCATTTGTGACTTTTCTGGAATTTATTACTCCTATTACTCCTTCTACTTCCCTAAAGCACCCAGACAAAGCAGACAGACAGACAAAGACAAATCAGGTCCTTTTTCTGAGGGAGTAGGGAGTAGAAAGGGAGTAGAAACCAAGGGACAGAATACCACTCCTCAGATAGTCTCTGGAAGAAACACCCACCAGGAGTCAGTAAAGGTTGCAGCAGGAGAGAAAACAAATATTTCCACCCCTTGGACTTGCAGAAACAGAGTCAAGGTGCCACAGCTGCCTGACCTGGGACAAAGAAGGCCTGGTGGGCAAACATCTAAGAGACCACAGGTCTCTGAAATGTATCTAACCACTGCAGCATCAGGCTCAGACAACTCAGTCCACAGTGCTGCAGAAACTTCTCCACTAGCCTCATTTCCATCAGAACACTTCTCAAGTATCAGTCCCAGGAGTACCAGAAGTTTCCAACTAGAATCTGATAATATCCTTCCCACCCACACAGATCCAGATTACTTGAACTGATTTCCTTAGAAGCCCTCTTTCAAAGAAGAGTAAGTTACTGGCACAGTAAAGTTATGGGTGGGAGATAGCAGTGTTGGTGCAGCCAGACAGAATCTCTTCTCTGATCAGAGTCCTAATACCAGTGCATGCTTTAAAGACACCAGCTCAGCAGCAGTCCCTCACCCTTCAGCTCAAAGCAGGGAACTGTCTGTACTGGGAGAGCCAGTCTGAAATGCCACATAGAGAAACAAGCGCAAAGCTCTAAGCCTGGCATTCAAGGCCTCCAAACCGCGGCCTCAGGAAGGACAAGCCTATAATCCTTAAGGGCTTTGCATGTTAGCCAGGCATGAGCCCCTGTGGTGGTGGCTGTCCATTCCAGATGCTGAGCTCTGCCTTATCTGTCTGCCGGTGCTGGCCTATGGAAGATATGGAAGATACGAAGAAGCCTGCTGACAAGTATAAAGACGACAGGTTATAAGCTGGCCGTTCAGATGCCAGTGGAAATGCAGGAAGGACGCACCGATGCTTCCAGAGCCTATCTGGTCTCTGAAAGCTTTTACTCACTCCTTCATTGCACCATCATCTCTGTACTCTCTGTTCAATTTTATACATTTTCTTTCTGGTCATTTATTGTGTATTTCACAATAACCTGCACAGCCGTAAACAGTGGAGCTGCTGCCACCACCTCCCCACCAACCCAAGGATGAAGCCACCACCTGGAGGAGAGCAGGGCTGAGACAATCACAAGCAATGGAGATAAAGCCACCAGATTCAGTCACCTTGGAAGCGACTCCTCCTCTACACCACTAGCCATATGAAGCAATACAGATCCTGATGGTTAAAGCCCATTTATTTGAGTTACATTTTCTGTTACTTCCACCCCAAATATACTAACTAAATAAGCCCCCACATCCCCCACACAATGATGAGATTTACTAACTATTCCACTTAATTGTTTTGGTCACAGCAGGGGAAAAGTCCCCTCACACTCCTCCATATGTTTTTTGGTTGTCATTCATCTTTTATCCATAGACATTGGGACGCACGTCTTGCATAAAATTCTCGGGACTAGGATTCTAATTCTAAGAATCCTTGGTATAGTGGGAAAATGACTTAACCCAAATGGAATAAAGTTAAATCCAATTGAGCAAGCAGTAAATTTTAGGTAGGGAAGGAAACACTGCAATTGGATTGTATGGAAAAGGACTTCTTGCAATTAAGTGCAGTATAAAAGGATTTAGTGGTCATAGTAGGCACTATCACCATCATCATTATCATCATCAATAAATATAATGGCTAATATTTATTGAATTTTTATTTTATGCTAGATATTCCAGCAAGGGACTTTCGTGAAATAAATCTTTTAAGGAATTCATTTAATTCTTGAAAAAATCTTATGAAACAATTATTATTAACCCAGTTTTACAAATGAGAAAACTAAGTGTTAAAAGGGTTAATTAATATCCCCAATGTTAGGTTCATAACGTCGTTAAATGGTAGAGCATCTGATTCATGTTTGACTCCAAATGCCATGCTGTCACCCACTGTACCACACTGGGCTCTAATAAAGGTAGAACTATCGTAATAACAATGGTAATGATAACTTTCACTTATTGGACTCATATTCAGGACCAGAAATTTATGTTTATTAACCACCCTATAAGATAAATTTTATCACTATTCTCATTTAATAATGGAAGATTACCTAAGGTCACCTAGCTAGCAAACACTGAATCTGGACTGCAATATCTGATTCCTCACCCAATGTCTCTCTGGGAAGCTGTACTTTGAAAGTGGATGGGATCTCAAATGGTCCTATCCCTTGGGTAAAAGACCATCTGCATCTTTTCTTTTCTTTTCCTTTCCTTTTCTCTTTCTTTCTTTCTCTTTCTCTCTCTCTCTCTCTCTCTCAGCATCTGCATGTTTCAGCAATTGTATGCACCATGTACATGTATGTGTAGGGGTAATAAGTCCTGCATGTTTATGACAGATTCTACCCAGTCCCTCCTACAGGCTTGGCACAGAGTCCCAGGTCTCCTCAGGCAGCACCATGCAGGAAGATCACAGGACTGCCTGGATGTGTGGAAAAGGGGAAGTGACACTTGAGATCATGGCATCACCTGACAAGAATCAAGGAACTGCTCTGCTCTGGGATGAAATAAGGAGGAAATGGACAAAATGAGTCTTGGGGTCTTTCCAACTCCTTTCTTAGTCCCTGAGCTCTCTCTCTCGCCACTACACCTCTACCCTTTAGCTGCCAGGGCCCTAATACCGCCCTCTGGTTGTTGCCAAATTCCTGCCTGTCTTCACCATAATGTTCTACCAAAAAATTTCCCATGACTACCGAAAATTTTATCCAAAAATTAAAACTGGTCTGAAAACAAGATGTTTTTCTGATTTGCAAAGTGGACTGCCCATTCTATCCAACACATGTTTTCCATGCATTTTAGTCTGATTTCTCCTATATAAATTGGTGCTATTTTCACTGGAACTAGTTGAACTCTAGACAATATGGAAGCTCCGTGGCAAGAAGACCTTCCTTATCATATAAATTATATTTACCTCTTTTTGAGCCAAGCACCATACTGAAGGCTTTTACAAGCCTTCTTCTAGCTAATCTTCTCAACAGTCCTTAATTTTTTTTAAATGAACTGAATCATACACTCATTCATCCAATCAACACACTTATGATGAGCACCTTTTACATACCAAGCATTGTGCTAGCATTAGGGCCAAAAACAGACCAGTAAACAGATCCTGACAGGCCACTGTGATAAGTGCTCAAATGGGAACAAAGAATAAGTGCTTTCAGAGTCCACAGAGGGCACTGGAGAGTTGGAGAATTTGCTTGAAAGGTAGGATATTTAAGCTGAGAATGTACATTATGTAAGAATGGGCCTGGCAGAGAGGGTGGGAGTTGGGGTGGGTTGCAATTTAAACAGCATGGTCAGGGTAGGCCTCATTGAGAAAGTGACAGTCGAGTAAACCTAAAGAAAGAGAAGGAGCGAGCAATTCAGATATTCAGGAAGACCAAAAATAAGGCAGTGCAACGACAGGATTCAAGGAGCATGCCTAGCATGTTCTAGGAGCAGCAAGGAGACCACGTGGCTAGAACAGGAGTAGCAAGAGATGGAGTCAGAGACATAATGTGAAGGGCTGATATCTAGAGGCCCTTTGCCTTTTGCTCTGAGTGAAATGGGAAGCCACTGGAGGGCTTTAAGCAGTTATGACATTACCCTACCTATTACTGAGAATAGTCAGGGATCAGGGTAAGAGGCCAGGAGATCAGTTGGCAGCTATTATAATAATAATACAGTAAGTGTGCCTGCTTCCTCTCTGGAATCCTGGGCAGAGACAGCCATTCAAAGTGTTCTGATCAATAAGAGCTCAACACACTGCAAGGAAAAATGCAGGTAGGGCAGGACTGGGTAGAGGCAGGGAGAGAGGTCCTGAGATAGCCTGAGCCCATCCTAAAGCCCCCATGTCCCCTGCATGGTGAAGGAGAATCTCTTAAGATTTCCTGCCCACAGGAGAGGAGCAGGGGGATCCTGCAACTGTCCTGAAGGGACTCAAGTTCGGATAAGGACCAGCGGGATGGCAGGGCATGTGGCTGCTGTAGCAGCCGAGACGCCAATGCCCATTCACAGGAGGACATCTATGCGTCAGCTACAGCCAGTCTGAAGCCAGCCCCTGCAGCTCCATAGGCCTGATGCCCACCCCAGTATCAGGGCATGTAAGCTCCAAGAAGGAAAGGGTAGGGGCCAATACATTAGTTAACTGCACCTGGCTGGCTCAGTCAGTAGAGCATGTGACTCTTGATCTCAGAGCTGTGAATTTGAGCTCCACACTGGGTGTAGAGATTGCTTACAAAATTCTTTTTTAAAAAAAGAATGATAAATTGTAAATTAACCAGAAAACCTCTGACCAGACCTAAGAAAAACATCAATTTGTAAAAATGAATTTGTTTTCCATTAATGTAGTTAGGGACTAAGAAGTCAAACAAGTTTCTGGAACTAACAAAAGCTACATTTTTATAACCTGAGTTTTGTTGCTGTGCAAATTCAAATCTGCTTCATAATGTATCACCGAAAAGAGCACTGAGATATAGCATAGAGATACAGTAGATATGACTCCATGATTTATCTGGATCACGTGTACTATCCATTCTGTGGAATAATCGGGGCAGAAATTCAGCAATGAAGGTTTTAAATATTCAAGGTCATGTTTTAGGACTCCACCTGTAATTTGGGCAGTCTTAATGTGTTACCATGGCATTGATTGTCTTAGTTTCATCCTAGGCAATGATATATATAAAATCATGATCTGATATGCTAATTATATTTTTACTCCTTTTTTCAGTTTTTTTAAGACTGTATATTTTAGACCAGTTTTAGGTTCAAAGAAAAATTGAGAGGAAGGCACAGAGAGTTCCCACATACCTCTTGCCCCCAGATACACAGTCTTTCCCCATTGCCAACATACCCCACCAGAGTGGTACATTTGTTACCATGAACCTGCCTTGACACATTACAATCACCTACCGTATAGAATAGAATTTACATTAGGGTTGGGGCACCTGGGTGGCTCAGTCAGTTAAGCCTCCCACTTTGGCTCACGTCATGATCTTGCAGTCCATGAGTTTGAATCCCACGTCGTCGGGCTCTGTGCTGACAGCTCTGAGCCTCGAGCCTGCTTCGGATTCTGTGTCTCCCTCTCCCTCTGCTCCTTCCCTCTCCCCCCCCCTCAAAATAAATAAACATTAAAAAAATTTTTAAAGAATTTATTAGAGTTCACTCTAGGTGCCCTGCATTCTGTAGGTTTGGACAAATGTATAATGACATGTATCAACCACTATAGCATCATACAGAGTATTTTTACTGCTCTAAGAAAAGTATTGTTCTGCCTACTCATCCATTCCTAACCCCCACAACTCTGGCAACCACTTATCTTTTTACTATCACCATAGATTTGCCTTTTCCAGAATGTCATATTGTTGGAATTATGTAGTATTTAGCCTTTTGGGATTGACTTCTATCACTTAATAATATGCACTTAAGGTCCCTCCATGTCTTTTCATGGCTTGATAGCTCATTTCTTCTTAGTACTGAATAGTATTCCATTGTTTGATTACCACAGTTTATCCATTTACTTACTGAAAAACATCTTGTTTCCAAGTTTTGGCAACTACGAATAAAGTTAAAAACTTTGGTGTGCAGGTCTTTGTATGGACTTAAGTTTCAGCTCCTTTGGGTAAATACCAACAAGCTTGATTGTTGGATCACATGGTAATAGTATATTTATTTTTGTAAGAAATTGCAAAACTATCTTCCAAAGTGGCTGCACCATTTTGCATTCCCATCAGCAATGAATGAGTGTTCCTGTTGCTGCAATTCTTGCCAGCATTTGGTATTGTCAATGGTTTGGATTTTAACCATTATAACAGGTATATAATGATATCATTTTACATTTTTCCTGTTTTTAATAATAAATCCTCACCAGTGAAAATCATCTAGCATACCACCATGTGGGAAACATTGTCCTCGTTGACATGAAGGCTCTACCTAAAGTGGGTAAGTCATCCAAGGTTTTAATGTTGAACATGAAACAGAGGACATTAAAGATTACCTAAGCTATCCTCCCAATCATTGCTTGAGTCAGCTCTACATATTCCCTGCACGGGCATTCAGCCTATGTGTGAACACCTCCACTAACAGGGATCTCACAGCCCCCAAGGCAACTATTCCAACCTTAGATGGCTCTATTAGGATGTGCTTTCTTATTCTGAGCTGAAATCAATGTGTGTCAACACAAAAATCAATGGACTGTGAGGAAAAGTAATTCATTCGCCTCTGCCCACTGCTGACACTCTAGAAAAAGAGGATGTAATCAACAATAAAAACAATGAAGAGAAGCCAAAAATCAATGTGTCTCCTGTCGAAATAGCTCTCCACTGAAATAATTCAGTGTTTTCTCAATTGACTCAAAAGACCACAGATTTTTCAGTGGCTTCTTTTCCTTCCTCCACCTCTTCCTTTAAAAAAAAAATATCTTTGAGCTTCTTTTCCCAGTAAAAAGCTAATTGTAACTTTCCTGCAAGCCATTACCTTTTGATTCAGGTTATTTTGGGAAGAGTCAACTCCCACAACTTCAGAAGAAGGGCACAAAGGGCACAATATGAGGAGGAATGGTTAAGGGATTCATAAGATGGCCTGAGGGGACTCACTGAAAGATCAAGGTTCACCTAGAATCTGTGGAGGAGATGCTCCCTCACATTCGTGCTCTCATAGTGTAGACAGGATTTCTGAGGTGACATTCTGCTCAGCAAGACCACCTGGAAGGAAGAGAATTCCGTTTCTAGTTCTCTATCTGTTGCTTTTTGCCCGCTGATCAAGCTGAAAGGCTGATCTGTAGGGATGGGGCTACAGATGTCAAAGAGGTGCTTGGTTTTGCTTGACAAAGCGAAAGTCCTTGGAGACTAATACAAGAGTAGGTCCAGCTGTGCTGCTTAGATATCTTTCCTGAAAATAAGACAGAATGGAAGGCTGTCACAGTGAAAGGTGACCTAGGTTGGGTGTGGGGAGGCAGAGAGGTGTTCCTGCTCCATGGAACTCCAGTCTCCTTCAATGAGGCCCATCGAGGGAGACCACTCCCCATACACAGCACAGCTCCCACTGCCAGGATGATTTCCTTCCAGAGGTCACCAAAAGAGATCGTCCTCCTGGCCCTTCTGCCCCTTCCTGCATCCCTAGCTTTGCCATTTACCAGCTTAATGTTAGTGAGCCAGTCAGCCCCCTCTCTGGGCCTCAGTTCCTTCATCTGTAAAATTGAGACACTGCCCTTGCCTCCAACAGATTATAAGGATCAAATAAGATAAACGTGAGAAAGCATGTTTTAAGGAGGAAAGTGTTATCACCTAATTTAAAGTTTTATCATACCTTTTTCCTGCTTTTAAAGAAATAAGGAGGAAAAGAATATTTGTTCCTCATACTCGGGAGACCTTATAAGAGATGGGAATTAAGCTGACCCTCCCTCAGCTGAAGCATCTGGGCAGAGCCTGTGGTCTTCATAGGTGTGGAGACGGCAGCAGTTTTATTTTACAACTGACTTCAGAATAAAGAGAAGTCAAGAGTCAGCCCTCTGCAGGCCCCCTGTGGCCCATGCAGCCCCTTCTGTGGGCCTGGGGTTGAAGCAACAATGGAAAACTGAACACCAGACAGGGATAGGATGCATAAGGGAAGAGGTGGCTTCCCTGAGCCAAGTGCCATTTCTAAGGCAACATTAGCACACTAGCAACAGGCTGGCTAATTTATTTGTTCCTGTTACAGGAGCACCTGTTTCTGCAAAAATGAGGTGGCCACCAGCTCCGTCATGGTTGCTAGGAGAGCATCCAGGATCTCCAGGGTTACTTTGTCCCAGCCAATGCGGCAAGGGCTTTTTGAGAACCAGGAGAGTGCCCATGGGAACTGCCTGCAGGACAAGAGAGGCAAGGGTTAATCTCATGGTCAGGGCTGGACCTGGAGGTTCCAGGGCTGAGGAGCTGGGCAGGAGGCAGGGAGGACAAGAAGGCAGAAGGGGAGGGATGCCAGGTCTGGAAATGGATTCTAAGCATCACTAATGTGACCCATTCAAAACCTTCTCTCACTCTCCTCCTTCTCTGGAGCCTTCCTAGTGAGCTCAAGAGGAGACTAAGTCACCTGGCCCAGGCAGGAGGCTGGGCAGCTTAGGGGTCCAGGGCACAGTCCTAACTGCTATTTATTTTAGTGAGATCCAGTGAGCAGAAAGGGAGCACAGAAGGTGTTGAGGTGGGGCTGATGCTCCTGCCTCTTCCATAAACACTCTGAGAACCCACAGTCCTCTGCCCTTTTCCCTGTGTACTCTCTTTCGTCAGCTCTTCAGTTCCCTAATCCAGAGACAGAAAGCCCATCTTCAGAGCTCTGAACTACCTTAAAAGTCCCAGCCATTCCATTTGCAAGCGTCTTCCATTTATAGAGGTTTTCAAACCAGGCACCTTTAATCTTCTGAAATAAAGAATCCAGTCTTCTCCCAATTCCCAGAGGAAAACTTAGTTAATGGAAAGAATCTTCTCAATATTAAGATTTCTCTTCTGTAATTTTTTTTCTTAAATTCTTGAGATGTTACCACTTGTCTACATAAGAATGTGGTGGTGGGTGATTTTATCTTTTTTAGCATAAACTATTTTTAAAAATTGTTTCTTCTTCTTGGGGCACCTGAGTTACTCAGTTAGTTAAGCATCCTACTCTTGATTTCGGCTCAGGTCATGATCTCACAGTCATGAGACTGAGCCCTGCATTGGGCTTTATGCTAGGCATGGAGCCTGTTTAAGACTCCCTCTCCCTCTGCCCCTCCTCTACTCTCTCAAAAAATATGTATATATGTAATATATAATATATAATTAATATATAATATTATAAAACATTGATATTGGAATATGATGTCATTAACAGTTTCCCAGTGGTTCACTAGGGATAAACTGACTTCTGGATTGCACTATCCATTATTTATAGAGAGACATTATTGAAAACCTAAATCACTTGACAAAGAGAATATATATATACCCACACACACCATGTAACAAGATTCTCTCTCCCTCTGCCCCTCCTCCACTCTCTTTCTCTTCTCTCTCTCAAAAAAAATATAATACATATATTATATAATATACATAATATATATATATATATATATATATACACACACACACACACCATCTAACAAGCCCAACTGATGATACTACACTGAGAAAGATGGAGCAATCAGAAGATAATTCCACAAACTCCCATAACCATATCTGCCCACATACCACATAGTTATCTTCCCAAATAATATTATAGATAAATCCAGCATGCCTCTATCTAAAGTCAACCCCTCCTAAGGGCACCTGGGTATCTCAGTCGGTCGATTTTGGCTAAGGTCATAACCTCGCAGTTCATGAGTTCGAGCCCCACATCAGGCTCACTGTTGTAAGCCTGTAAGCACAGAGCCTGCTTTGGATCCTCTGTGCCCCTCTCTCTGCCCCTCTCTTGCTTGTACTCTATCAAAAATAAATAAACATTAAAAAATACATTAAAGTCAAACCCTCCTTTCTTGACTCAAGTTCTTATCTCCCCCACTCAAGGATAATACTTTCTCGTCTATATAATCCATTTTTCACTCTCTATTGGACTATTCCCATCAACATACAGGCATAGGGTTATTCTCTCATCCTAGGAAAAAAACACTTCCTTCTCCAGCTATTACCCCATTTCTTTGCTCCTCTCTGCATAAAATTCTTCAAAAGAGTTGTCTATACTCATTGTCTCAGTGATCCTCTTCCCAATATTTCTTACATCAAATTTAATCAAACATTTCTCTTCACAGATTTGTTAAGGTCACCAATAATCTCCACACTGCTAAACCCAATGATCAATTCTTCTTGTCATACTTGGGGTGGTAATCAACTTCCAAAATGACCCCCCATCCTCTGGTATTCATGCTCTTGTGTAGTCTCTTCCCAAGAACATCCAGAGGTGATGGTATAACACTTCCAAAATTAGGTTACAGAAGACTGTTACTACCCTCTCAGGTGCTCTTTTGCACTCTATTTCTCTTGGATCATATGAAAAGAAGCTGCTACCATGTCATGAGGCCACCCAAACAGCCTATGGAAGGAAGAGCCTACATGGTGAGGAAGTGAGGTATCTGGACAACAGCCAGTGAGGAACTGAGGATTTCCAAACATGGCAAGAATTTGGAATAGGATTCTCCAGCCCCACTCTAGACTCAAGATGACAGAAGCCCCAGATGAGAGCTTGACCACAACCTTGAGTCAGAGGCCCCCAATTTAGCCACTCCTAGATTCCTGACCCTCAGAAACTCTGTGATAAAGTATTTATTATTTTAAGCTACTAAGTTTTGTAGTGATTTGTTACACAATAGGTTACTAATATACTTGACTCGTCACATCATTTGACACAGTTGATCACTCCTCCCTCCTTGAAACACTTTCTTAGTTCAGCTCCCATTAAGCCACTCTTTCTTGGTTTTCCTTCCACTCCATGGATCACTTCCCCTCAGCTTCCTTTGTTGATTCTTCTTCTGTTGTACTTCTGCCCAACTTTTTTAAGTTAAAGAGGCCCAGAGATGGCCTTTGGTACTCTTCTCTTCTATGTCTATGCTCCCTTCCTTTGTGACCTCATCCAGTTTCATGGCTTTAACGATTATCAACTATATGTTGTCAATTACCAAATTTATATTTTAGACATTCAGAAATGTCTCTCTCACATTTCTGACTCATAGAACCAATTGTCTGAATGACTTTTCCACTTCAACATTTAATATTTAGCTCAAAATCAACCTGGTCAAAAGTAAACTAATTTTCCCCACCCAAACCTGTTCCATATTCTTCTGAACTGACAGTATTCTCCAAGTTATCCAGACTATCCTTGATTCTTATCTTTCTTTTATACCCCATATCCAATCATCGATGAGTCCTATTGACTCCGCCTTCAAGAATATGGGATCCAGTTGCTTCTCACCTACCAATGCTACTATTCTGGTTCAAGTCACCATCATCTCTCACCTGGACACAGCAATAGCCTTCTAACTAGTCTCCCTGTTTCCCCCCTTGCCTTCCTGCAGTCACTTTTGGACATAGTAGACAGTGTGCAATGTGATTCCCTTAAATAGGCAAAATCATCATTCCTCTCTACTCAAAATCCTGTGATATATCCCCTTTTTATTTAGAGTAAAAGCCAAAGCCCTCCCAATGGCCAGCAAAGCTCTACGTGGTCTGGCTCCCCTCTTACTTCCCTAACCTCGTCTCCTTCTACTCTCCCCTTACTCTGCTCCAGCCACACTGACCTCCATGCCGTTCTTAGAACATGCCAGACACACCCCCACAGCAACTGCACTGCTTTCTTCTTCATGGAATGCTCTTCCCCTAAATATCATTATGATTCAGTTCCTCATCTTAAGTCTTTGCTCAGATACCACCTTGTCAATGAAGCCTGTCTTGGCCATCCTATTTAATACTGCACACTGCCCCCACCCCTAGAACCCCCAAGCCTCCTTATCCTACCTTTATTTTTTCCATAGCACTTAGCATCTTTTAACACACTAGAAACTTTATTCATTTACATTGTTGTCTATCTTCCTTTGCTAAAATTTAAACTACAAAAGGGCAAGTATCTTTGTTTAATTCACTGTTATGTCCTAAGCCCTTAAGATGGTGCCTGACATGTAGATGACACTAAAAAAATTATTGAATGAATTTAGGACTACTATCTGTAATTATTATGAAAGCCTCAGAATTTTTTATTATCCACATTTTAGAGATGAGGAAACTGAGGAAAAGGGAATCAACATTTCTCAGTCTTACCATGTACCAGACACTTTACATACATTATCTTATTTATTCTTCCTATGTTTCAAGGCCCAGAGAAGTGAAGTAGCTGTCTAAAGTCACACAAGTGGCGAGGAGTCAAGTCCTGATGTGACTTCAGGTCTGGCTGGCACATACCCCCACTGCTTTTCCCATTCTTTCATCGAACACCCACCATACCCTAGACTGGTCAGGGATCAAAAGTCACATGAAATAACTGTCTTTGGCCCAGAGAATCCAGTATATCACAATTTCATGGCATCCCTTAAGGGTCCCGTCTGAAGGCCAGCAGTCAATCTCTACCTTTCTTTCTGTCCCTAGGTGCAGGCACCAGTCCCACCTGTGACACATGGTGACCGAGAGAGACACAAACAGCTCCGATCCCTCAAATCCACAAACCTGGGAAGAAGTTCTTGGCACTCACTTTTCAAAAGTTGCAAACGTTTTTCCAAATATTTGAAATATCAGAGCTTTCAAAGCCTTTAAGGACAGATGAGTACACATTGGCCCACAACTTTTTTTAAATTTTTTTAACCTTTTATTAATTTTTGAGAGACAGAGAGAAACAGTGTGATCAGGGGAGGGGCAGAGAGAGAGAGGGAGACACAGAATCTGAAGCAGGCTCCAGGCTCTGAGCTGTCAGCACAGAGCCTGATGCAGGGCTTGAACCCACGAACTGTGAGATCATGACCTCAGCTGAAGTCAAACGCTTAACCAACTGAGCCACCCAGGCACCCCTGGCCCACAACTTCTTAAGCCTCCACCAAAAAATAGCACTAGCCCTTTGTCAGTCCAATCCTCAAAGACCTGAAGACAGCATAAAATCAGCGAAGTCACTCACAACCACTGCTAATAATAATTAACACTGTATTGGCTCTCTCAATATGCCAGACGCTCCTGAATGCGTATATACATCACACCTCTTATAATCTTCCCAGCAACACTATAAGGAGGTTACTATTATTAACCCCAATTTATAGACAAGAAAAACTGAGGCATGGAGAGGTTCAGTAACATTCCCAAGGAACCATAACTAGTAAGTAGTAGAGCCAAAATTTGAGCCCAAACAGCCTACCCCCACAGCCTGTATTTAACAGATACACCACACTTCAGCATGAAAGCAAGTGGAACATGTAAACAACACCTGCAGCTGTTGAAGCCTCCAGCACTCCACAGAGCAAATCCATTCGTGCTCACAGACAACATCTAGAATGGAAGCAAACTGACATATCTTCTAATATAGCTATCTACATTTAACTCTCTTATCACTTCACAGAGCCCATCCTTACCTTTCTAAAGAACCAGCCCTACATCTTCCTACATCAGTCATTTATTATTCACTGCTAAACATGATATTTCAAATTTGCCACCATCACACACTACTTTCATGCTATCCTTTCTCAGTCTGCTCCTCATCTCAGCCCCTCTCACAACTCTTTTTTTTTTTTTTTTGCCAGCTACCCATTAATTAAGGGAAGCTTCCTTTTGCTCCAAGAGCCACAATTTCATATTTGCTTCCAGTGATTGCATTGCTCTGTCTTATTCCTAAAGCTCCCTTTTGGGAGGCTCATTAATCACTGATCACATGTATTTCTACCTGCTTAGCTTTTCCTTCTTTTTGAAACACTGACTGCTTGAGTTTTAGGATTGCATAAATTTCCATTCAGTGGATGTTGGTCAGTCATCCACTCTGTGGCTGATTATAGTGGTGACATCTCTGAAATATCTCTCTTTGAAAAAGTTATGATTTAACCAAGAAGTGAAAGCAATTTTAAACCTTTTAAGATTTCTAAAGAGAGAAAGATCCCTGTGGGCTAGAGGAATGAGAAGGGCTTCATGGAGGAAGTGAGGATTGAGCTATTCTTAAAGAATAGAAAGAACAAATCTTTTGGCTTCAGCCAGAAGGAATCTTGTATGCAAAGCTAAGAAGGCTGAAGTTAGTAAGGCTTAGTCAAGTATCAGAAAAAATATTTCCAGTCGCAGGACACCTGGGTGGCTCAGTCAGTTGAGTACCTAACAATTGATTTCAGCTCTGGTTATAATCCCACAGGCTCATGAGATTGAGCCCCACATGGGACTCAGTACTGACAGCACGGAGCCTGCTTGGCATTCTTGCCCTGTCTCTTTGCCCCTCCCCCACACTCACTTGTTTTCTCTCTCTCTCTCTCTCTCAAAAATAAATAAACATTTAAAAATATTGCCAGTAGAGAAAAATGGGAGATCAGATCAGATCAGATTATTTTAATGCCAAATGAAGAGACACTGAAGTTGTATTTTGGAAGCACCAAACTGCCTGTGCTTTATACCTTCTGTGCTGACCTGCCATAGAATTCTATTCAGAATAACATTCTGTGCCTATCATCCTAGGGTCAACAAGAGGCTCTCCTTCATTTACCCAGCACGTGGCCCAGGACAGATCTGTTCATCCACCACACACACACACACACGCGCGCCTGGAATCATTAACCAGATTCCTGGGCTATGGCACTTCCCGACAGACAACTGCAGCAGCTTTCTGTTCACCCAGGAGTCAAACCCAGTTTGTGTATATTATTCAACCTGAGCCTGAAGATGTTCCATAAGCCAAGAGTCTACTGTACTCTATTTTCCAGACACAGCTCAACTGCAAGGCCAACTGCCTTGACCCCACGCCCCACAGGTGTCCCGACCCCTACAAGATATTTCAGAATACCAGGGGGAGCTTGGTCCACCTGTGACTCAGCCCTGAGATGCAAGGTCTCCAGGTCCAGGGTGTCCTCAGTTTTCATCTACATGGTGAGTCCTAAGCTTAGCTGGTTCTCACAAAGGACACCCCAGGATACAACTGACAATCCCTACAGTGGGTTTCTGAAACCAGGCTACTGGACCTCATCTCTAGACTTCTAGACCCTGCCAGAGAGCATTCCTGGGGCTGTGTGGTTATGACTCCTGCCATGGGCTGAATTTGCCCCGCTCTGGTTCATATGATGAAGCCCTATCCCCCAATGTGACTACATTTGGAGATAAGGTCACTAGGAAGTAATTAAGGTAGTCATAAAGGATGAGATCATGAAGTGGAGTGCTGGTCTGATAGGATTAGTGCCCTTTTAAGAAAAGACACCAGAGAACTCTTGTTCTCTCTCCCTCTTTCTCTCTCTCCCTCTCTTTCTGCCATGTGAGGCCATAGCAAGAAGGTGGCTGTCTGCAAGTCAGGAAGAGAGCTCGCACCAGACACCAATTCTGCCAGCACTTTCATCTTAGACTTCCAGCTCCAGAACTGTGAGAAGTACATGTATGTTGTTTAGGCCACCCAGCCTAAGGTGTTTTGTCATGGCAGCCCAAGTAGACTAAGACAACTCCTATTTCCAGAGTCACACCCAAGTTACACACCTGGGGCTGCAAACACCCAGAGTCCTAATATAGTAATGCTGGAAATAAGTGGACCAGTACCAAGTATCTTTATACAATTTCCCTTTTGCTTATTTTTACTGAAGACTCCACATGTCCCAAACTTTTCTAGATTTCCATCTCTATCCTCCATTTGTATCTCTGGAAATATAACCACCTTCCTCATCCTAATCTCTTGGTGCCCCCTGTGACTGTCCCAAGACTGATTCACTCATCTGTGCTAATGCAATAGCTAGTAAGTTCTTCCTCCCAAGTAACACAGATGCTCAGGAGTCTACCAAAGGCAACACTATGTATGCCCAAAAATAAAAACATCTTACATCTTACCTGGTAATTTCAGGTGCTTGACAAACTAATGGGTCCTTAGGAAACCCCAAATCACAGCTCACGGAACCTTGCCCTAAAAATCTAAAGGTGGTCACCCCAATAGGGGGATGGGCAATCAGATCATTAAGAATGTCTTGGTTTTTCCAGCTTCTCTCATGGGGTTCTCTAGTGGGCTCTTTCCCCAGCTTGGAACAAGAAAGGCTAGAGTTTACAACCAGCAACATGAGTTGCCCAGAGTTTCCCAGATGCCTCTGGCAGCAAGGGCTTGGCAAGAAAGGACGTCAGTAGCCACCCTGGTATGTACTGGTGGGCCACAAGTGAGTTGCCATCACAGCTGCCAGCTTGCTAAGCCCCCTGTGGCCAGCCTTACCCCACCCCCATGTGCATACTAGACCTCAGCTTGGGTAGGAATAAATTGACCCTGCTCTGTAACCCTGACCTTGCCTTCCTCCACTTCTCTCTATAAACAGATTGTCCTTTGAAGCAGGTCAGTGCCAGCCCCCAGCCACAACATCCAACCTCCCCCATCCCCAGTGCCTAGCCACTAGCTTCCATCCCTGCCCCAACCACAGGGAGCCAGGGTGAGTGGAGAAGCTGCTACAAAGAGAAGACAATGAGAAGACTGTGGAAACATCATCCTTGATGGCATAGTTTGGGTATTTTTTTTCTTTTTGGAAAATTGACATACATAAAATTCACCACTTAAAAGTATACAATTCAACAGCATTAAGCATATTCACATGGTTCACAATGTTGTGCAACCATTGCCAAGTTACAGAACTTTTTCATTACTTCAGAGGAAACTCTACTCATTCAGCAGTCTTTTGCCAACCCCCCTCCCCCAGCTCCTGGCAACCACTAATCTGCTTTCAGTCTCTATGGATTTGCCTGTTTTGGATATTTCGTACAAATAGAAACACACAGTATGTGTCCTTTTGCCATTCGTTTCTATGATGAGGTTTTGAATCTGTCCTTATGTTTATTGATGACTTTGAGGGTCTAGGCTTGTCTGATAAACCCAAACATCAGCCATAGAGAACCTTGGGAAACATGGCCCACCTGCCTTGAGACATAGAAGGTCAGCCCCCCTCACCCTAAGCACCCCAGTGAAGGCCCTGTGAAGCTTCAAGAGATCTAAACCAAAGGGGAAGCCATAGCTTGCCCAAATGAAAGTCTTCAGCTTAAAGGAAATAACAGGAAGGCAAAGGAAAGGCCTGAGACAGTCAAGGAAGGCTTCAGGGAAGGAGCAGCACTACTCTGGTCCTGGAAAAATGGTCAGGATTTTTTGGTCAGCAGATTAGGATGAAGGTGGTTATATTTCCAGAGATACAAATGGAGGATAGAGATAGAAATCCAGACAGCATTTAAATGCAACCAACAGGTGCATGCTCCCAAAACTCTACCTCCACCTTTGGCTTTGTCCCTGAACTTCTGGTATGTGCATCCAGCCACCCACACAGCATCTCCACTTGGGTGTCTGATAGGCTTCTCCAAATTAAAACTTTAGACTTCCCTGCTCTTTACCTTCTTACAAATCTGCTTTTCTATCATTGTCTCTTGACTCAGTAAAAGGCACCACTGTTTACCCAGGTACCAAGTCAAAAACCTTGGGAGTCATCCATGATTTCTCTCTTTCCCTAACAACCCACATTCAATCCATCAGCAAACTTACTGGCTCCATCTTCAAATATATCTAGAATCTGACCATTTCTCACCAACAGCATCACCGCTAAACTGCACCAAGCCACCACATCTCTCTCCTCCACTACTGCAACAGCCTCCTAACCCATCTCTTGGCTTCCCCCCTGCCACACTAGAGGCTATTACTTACAAACAATTAGCATGATTCTTTTATAATGCATTGTTCAAAACTTTCCAATGACTTCCCATCACATTTAGAATAAAATCTGTAATCTCATCTGTCACCTGCAAGCCCACCATGATTGGTTGCTAACTGCTTCCTCCACTCCTATCCCTCTTCCTTCATTTACTGTACTTCAGCTACACTGTCCTCCTTGATCTTCCTGGAACATCTCCTGCATCAGAACCTTTGCACTTGCTGTTTTCTCTGCCTGAAACACTCCTCCCCATGATACCTGGCTTGTCCTCAATTCAGATCTTTTTCATATCACTTCCACAGAACAGAAAGACTTTCCAAAACATTGTGTTTTATTTCTTCACACAGTTTTTATTTTCTGAGAACTAATAATTAACTTTTCAAAATAATGTATATATACATACACACAAACACACACACACACACATAAATGTTATTTTCACAAAACTGATCATTACTTGGTAACAAATAAATACACACAGTATATACATACACACATATATATGTATATACCTTCCCCATTAGACTATAAACTCCATGAGGACAGCTTGTTTACCTTATTTACCACCATATCTTCAATGCATAGAACAGTGTGTGGCATGTAATAGAAACTTATTAAATACTTTTAGAAAAAAATGAACATGACTGAGTGTAAATTGGGTGTGTCGGGACCACAAAGAGAGCATTTCTGCTGTAAGAAGAAGTCAGGGAGTGGTAGGAAACAGACCTCTCCTTCAAACTCCTTACCTGACAATGATAAAGGTCATTACCTGGCCCCTCCCATATTTCTGACCTCACACATTTCATCACATCCAATCCATGGTGCCCTGCTCACCCGCCCACACACCCCCATACACTCTGCCCACAGAGCTGCTGCTCCCTGTTTCCCAGACAGCCGTGCTCTTGTACACCTCTACATTTTATACTGCCCCCTCTGTTTCCATTTCCCTTCACCCTTTTGTTCTGCCACTGCCTGCTCACCTTCCAAGCTTGGCCTGGGATGTGAGCAGCCTTCCTAACAGCCCCAGGAGGAGCTGGCTGCCCCACCCCCTGCTCTGCCCCAGCCCCTGGTACACAGAGTTCTGTTAGCACATATCACACTGCATTATAATGACTTGTTTACAGGTTTACTTCCCTTTTTAGACAGTGAGCCCAAGGGAAGGGATCCTGCTTTTACATTTACATTAATATCCTGTTTTACATTTAAATGTCTCTTTCCTTGCACAGCAGAACTTGGTTATTACCAGGTATCCCAATCCTTGATGAATAAATGATTCAACCAATTAACCAAACTAGAATTCACTAATCTTTGCTAATGGCATCCCTCTGTCTAAACCAATTTTGATTCTCAGAAAGCCACAAAATTGTCACTGGTGTTAAAAGTGAAGTAAATCTTCAGACACTTTCTATGTGTATTTCAAGGTGTAGTCTGAATATTTCACAGCTCCCTATTACCTAATTTAATAAACTCATTAACAGCCTTTAAGGTCTTCCACGATCTGGCCTCAACCTGCCTTCCTTGACTTAATCCCTACATAACACCCATCACGGCCTTTACATTCCAACAAACCAAAGTTCTCGCCTTTCCCAACATGTACATTTTCCAGTATCTCTGCTTTTCCACTGTTTGAGAATCTTCTTTCTTCTCTCCCATCACTGCTTTTTGAGATTCTACTCAACTTCAACACTATTCATTCATGCCACAGGTATTCAGTAAGTGTGTACTATGTCTAGCATCATTCCAAGTATTGGGGATATTTATAACAGTTCACTCAGCTGAATGCGACACATAAGGCTCCTCCCTTCATGGAAGTTTCCTTTCGAGTGAACATCTAAACACTGCTTTCCAGGGCTTATAATCTAGTGGGAAAGACAAATGGATGTATTGGGGGAGGTGAGGGGAGTGGGTGTGTTTGCCAAGTAATGACTACCTATATAAAAAAATAATAACTAAGCTATGTAGTGAAATAGAACATGATAGGAAAGGGGCACTCCTCAGCTTGGGTGGTCATAGAGAGCCTTTCTGTGGAGGTGATATCTGAGTAGAGACCTGAATTAAGTGAGGAAAGACAAGTAATAAATAGCAAACAAATATATAAGTTTGATTATGATAAGGACCACAACAAAATGCCAGGGTGCTATCACAGAGTAGTCATCAGTAAGGTGAGGGGAGCTACTTTAAACAGGGTGGTCAGGGGCACCTGGGTGGCTCAGTTGGTTGAGCATCTGACTTCGGTTCAGGTCATGATCTCACAGGTCGTGGGTTCGAGCCTCATGTCAGGCTCTGTGCTGACAGCTCAGATGACAGCTCAGAGCCTGAAGCCTGCTTCAGATTCTGTGTCTCCATCTCTCTCTGCCCCTCCCCGTTCTCTCTCTCTCTCTCTCTCTCTCTATCTATCTATCTTTCTCTCTCTCTCTCTCTCTCTCTCTCTCAAAAATAAACATTAAATAAATAAATAAATAGGGTGGTCAGGCAAGTGCCCCTGGGGAGATGCCATTTGAGCTAAGACTGAAGGATGCAAAGCAGGAGCCAGCCATGAAAGTAGCCAAGGGATGCCTATTCCAGAAAGAGTGAGCATTATCCAAAGGAGTGAGGAAAGAAGAGCCTGGGGTACTCTAGGACCAGAAAAGAGACTGGCAGAGCAGGCTGCTAGGAGGAAGGCAGGTTGGTACAAGGCAAGGATGGACAGATGGTCAGGGGCAGATCATGTGAGACCCTGCGGGCAATGGCAGAGAGCTGGCAGTATGCCAGTCTTCGCCTACTTGCTTTCAATCTATTTCTACCCTCCAGCCTTTCCCAGGGTCTCTTGATAATGGAAAACTAGGAGACAGGAAGAAGAGAGAGGCCAGAGTATTTCTCTCTTCTTGGCTTCAATTGGCACTTTATGGCAATGGTGGCATCTCCTTTGTCCTTGCAGCTTCCCATCAGACAGCCCCTTCCTCTAAGGTCACAGCTCCCACGAGGTGGGACCCATCATGGTTGAGCAGCTTCTAGGTTCTGGGGTTTGGGTCCCTCCAACCTAGAGGTAGAAGCGGTTTCCTGCTCTGGTTGCCTCCCATCCTCTATTTATCTATGTAACAAAATCCTGTATTAATATTCCTTGTTTGAAATACCTAAAATGGTTTCTCTTCCCCAAAGAGCAGGTGGCAGCAGCTTGTGCAGCCATGGCCAGGATTAAGGCTCAAGACCTTCACAGCAAGAAGAGGGAACTGTCTAAACAGCAGGAAAACCTGAAGACAGAGCTGTCCCTGCTGTGTATCACTAAAGTGACAGGCCAGACAGCCTCTTTCCAAGCTCTCCAAGATCTGAGTTGTTAGCAAATCTATTGCCCATGTTCTCACCATCATGAACCAGGCTCAGAAAGGGAACCTCAGGAAATTATACAAGGGAAAGAAGTACAAGCCCCTGGGGTGCCTGGGTAGCTCAGTCAGTTAAGCGTCCAATTCTTGGTTTGGGCTCAGGTCATGATCTCACAGTTTGTGGGTTTGAGCCCCACATCAGGATCTGCACTGGCAGCACAGAGCCTGCTTAGAATTCTCCATTTCCCTTTCTCTCTGTTCCTTCCCCATTCACTCTCTATCTCTCTCTCTCAAAAATAAAGAAACTAAAAAAAAAAAAAAAAAAAAAAAAAAAAGTATAAGCCCCTGGATCTGCAGCCCAAGAAGACATAAGCCAGGTGCTGCCAGGTGAACAAGCACAAAGAGAACCCGAAGGCCAAGAAGCAGCAGCAGAAGGAGAGGCTGTGCCCCCTGCGAGAATATGCGGCCAAGGCCTGAGCACTGGCACCAATAAAACACAAACTGGAAAAAAAAAACCTAGTTATTTCACTGACTAATATAAGGAGATACAAAGGTTTTCTGAGCAGAGGAGTGCCAGGATCTTGAATTTCCTTTTGGAGAGATTACTCTGGCCACTGCAAAAAACTGTTAGTAGGATAGGAAAATGAACAGAATTTTAAGCCACCTGGAATGTTCTGTTCTTTCAACAGTCCCAGCAACAGGTGGTTGCGTCCAGGGCTTCAGTGGTGGCAGGGAGTAGAGTGAAATGGATAGAACCAAGTTCTATACTGGAGACAGATTCTAAGCAAACTGGCAACAGATTGGATGTCAGGGATGAGGAAAAAGAGAAGCATCAGTCATGACTCCTCTGGATTTTTGGTTTGACCACCTGGGTGGAAAGTACAGAGATGGAAAGATAAACGCAGGGGCAGTTTGAGGGCCAAATAGCATGTCAAATTATCTCTTGCTTCACAAAGCTACTAGTTACCCTTCCAGTAGGAAGCAATTTCTCCCTCTTGTAAAAACAGCATAGTGGAATAATATAATTATATAACTATATGTTCACCTGACTTACTTCCCCTGCTAGTGTGTAATTTGTTGTGGCTCACCATATCTTGTTCATCTTTGTGACCTCCACAGGACCTTGGGCTCCCAGACGTGGAGCCATGGGGCCAAGCACTGAGCTGGCAACCTAAGAGAATCACCTAATTCATCTAAGCCACAGACACCAAATTCTAGTCTCTTATTATACAAAAGGGAATGGCTTTCAGCAACCACCTTGAGCCCTTGCTAACAGCCCTTGATGTCCCTCCCCAACTCATAAATTAAATGCATTCCCCTGTTGATGGCCAGCTGTCACTGACCTCCATGCCTATATTCCTTTTCTGAAGAAATAGAGCCTGTGACTCTATTCTTTCCAACAGGAAGGACACACAGAGACTCAACAAAGAGCTACTGAATTGAATCAAACTGGCACCACCAAACAGCATGTCTTCTTTTAAAAGCTCTCTCAACTTTCTCCAGTTTCCTAACCTCTCATTTCCAGCCATCACTGAATTCACTGAAGCCAATCCCCACGATGACATAAATGGCAGCAAGAACGCTGGGTCCATAACTGATCCTGCTCCCTTGGGAAGATGAGGCAAATCCCCTGCGCCCTTTGCTCATCTGAACAAAGAACATAACAGCCCTGCCCTGTCTCCAGTCTCTGGGAGCTGTTGTAAGGAATGGCCATCATTTATGCAGGCGAGGGAGGGGGGCCTCAAGAAGGAAAGTCTCCTGGGGAAATGGAAAAGAACAAGCCTTCTACTTCTCACCATTCTCATCCCAATACAGAGTCTGCCTCTCCTAATATCATCTTTTTTGTGGCTGCAGCCACTCAGTCTCTTCCTTCAGGTCCTTCTGCTGTCTCTTCATTTATTTTTTGAATTACTTGTAAGCTCTGTGTCCTCACTGTAAGTGCTCCTTAGGTCCTACCTGCATCCAATCTCATTTCATTCTCTCTCTGGGCACCCTCTGCTCTAAAGCAGCACTGAGATCCTCCCCACAGCCCAATAGCAAATATTCACCAAGTGCCCACTCTGGATGAGACACTGTGGCATACAATGTTGATGCAAATGAGAGACATATCCTCCCACAGCTGAGTCTGTCTGAGGATAAAGGACAAAAAGTAAGATTCCCTCACTATGCAGGCAGGACCGTGACTTTGGGCCTCCCTGTGATACACAACTGCACAAGGTTTCATGCCATTTCTGCCCAGGATGCTTTTTCTCCACATCTCTGCATAAAGCTGATCTCCTTTTTCCTGGATGCTCCACTCTGAGGAGAACCTAAAAACTGTCAGCCAAGATGACTGTGGGGCTTGATACCCCATCCTCCAAGAAATCATTAAAGGAACTCTGGGAGCCTACTGGAGAAGGGAAGACTGGGCTATCATCCGATACTCAAGGGTACCCATGTGAAGGAGGGATGATGAGGCTGGGCTTATCAGGTCCCCAGGGGAAGGCCAGAATCCAGGAGTGAAAGCTACCATGGGCAGATTTTAGTTCATCCCAGTGAAGCATGTTCCAATAGTCAGAAGGGCCTGAGGACAGGAGAACAGCCTCAAGTGGTAATGAGGCCCCTGTTACTGCAGGTGACAACAACAAAAGAGACACTGTGAAAATATAAGCACTGACTAAATGATATTTTAAACAGTCTGTTGTTATTCTATGAAAATAAATTATCCAAGTGAGAACCAAGACTCTGTTGGGACAAAATCTCCATTCCATCACTAAAATTACCATGTCCCTTATCTTCTGTGTACTCCGAAAATGGAGCAACACTCTCTGTACTTCCAGAGAGAGAAGAACTAGTTCTGGGCTAGTCACATGACAGAACTCAGGCGGGAGCTTCTCACATCTTTGGCTCTGGTGACTCAGAGAAGAAAAGTGGTGGATCACTGATTATCCCCAAATCAATTGAAAGCATAAGAACATTTTCTTTTATGCTTCAAGCTGAAAACATAAGCGTGGAAATAAGAACCTTTCCCAATCAGTTTTAGACTGTAAACCCTAGTGGGAAAGTGACTTGACTGTCAAGAGAAAATACAGGAATGGAAAGCAAGCTCCCTGTCACCATAAGGCTTTTTCAGAAGAGCAACCCAACAGTTCTTCCTGGGGGCAACAAGGTGCCAGGGGGTGACATCCTGCCTTTCCATGAGGAAGCGGAGAATCTCTCTACCTCACTTCATTCATAAAACTGGTGTCCAAGGAGTGGACAAGGGAGAGGTTCTGGCAGGGCTCTGAGAGGCCATGCAGGTTGGCTTCTCGGGCAGATGTCCCCCATGCACATTCAGGGGGCTGAGATACAGAAATCTAATAGGGCAGCTCATAGGCCAAGCTAGTGTCTGCATCCTTGAGCTCTCTACCCATCACCAGCCCACAAAGGAAAACAGGAGTCAATCCTAAAACAAAAATTACTCAAAGAACAGAGGCTATGTGCCCTCCCATAGGATGAAATCAAACACCAAGGGTAGTCCTCACTCTGAGAGTATGAAGAGTCAATGAGGAGAAAAAGGGACACACAACAGAACCTGTAGAAAGTGGCTATCCAATTAACTGGGAGATTTGATGGTCCCACAGGCCTCAGTGGTTGGGAAAGACTTCACAGGAGTAGGAGCCCACATGAGGGTGTAGTGCAGAAAACATGTGATTATAATTCTGGATATGATTTGAACAGATGATTCAGATATGCACTGTCCAATAAGGTAGCTTCTAGCCATGGGTAGCCATTTAAATTTAAATAAAATAAAATAAATTAAATAAAATTTAAAACTCAGTTCCTTAGTCACAATAGTCCATATTTCAAGTGTGCAAAGGTTACCATGACTAGTTGCTACCATATTGGTCACAGCGGAATCTCCACCATCACAGAAAGTTCTATTGGACAGTTTCAATACGAATTGTCCTCACCCATCTTCAGTGGTCTTCAAATGCCCTGAATGAATTCTGAACTCACTGCTGTGGCTTAGATGGCCCTTATGGATTGGTCCCTGCCTGGCTCTCAGGACTCATTGCTGCCATTCTGGACCCATATGCCATATGCACCAGCTGCAGTGAATAAACTTCTTTCCTTCTTTCTCACAAATGGCTCCTCTGCAGCAGCAAGCTGAACCACTTCCCCTGACCCTTTTGGCCAACCTAATTTCTTCTCATCCTGCTGGGTTCAATCAATGCACCTCTTCTCTGGGGACCCTCTAGACCTGTTAGGTGAGAGAAGATTACCTGCTTCACAATCTCAGAGAATTCTGTGCTTTGCCCATCACATCCCCACTATCAGCTGTTCACTGATGCATCCCAAGTCTGTAGAACACTGCCTGGCTCACAGTAAGCTCTCTTTAATTATTTGTTGAATGAACAAATAAATAACTCTTTGTTAGAACACCTTGTATCATTGTTTGTCAACCATCATAGTTTGCAATTCCACAATGGCAGGGACCTTGTTTATCTCATTCACCACCTTATCTCCAGTCTCTTCAATAAAATAGATAATCAGATTTATTATGGAATGATGGTAAAAGAAAGGAAGGGAAGAAAAGAGAAAGGGAGGGTATAAGAAAAGGTGAAAGGAGGGGGGATAAAAGTAAGGAAAATAAAGGAAGAGGTAGGTGAGTAAATGATGAGTGTAAAGCTTATACCTTAGGAGACAGGAAAAAAACGATAATGCTATTGAGAAACAGAATAGCTGGGGAGCTAATGGCACCCAGCAGTCAAGCTTTGACTGTACAATGCTGGAACAATCATTTTCCCATCACCAACTCAAGGACAAGCTTATAAAGACTCCCTGAATAGCCCCATCCTTGCCACCCCCACTGCCCAACCCACTGGAATGAGAACAGAAGTGCAAATTAAGCTTTTTATTACAATCAGCAGCCTAACACAGGCATCACCTGTCTTGCTGAAATGCGATATTTCATCTGAGACGTTCATCATCATAGCCCAATGGGGGAGACTGTGAATCAATTCACTGCTTATTTTTCAACAGCTTTATATGAAATGATTTTCATTCTTTACACTTGCTAGTTATCCCCAAGGAATTCAAGGCAATTTACAAACTTTTAATTCTTCTGACACTGGGAGTGGAGGAAGTAAAAGTCTAGAATTTATAGATAGGGGAGAAAAACCATGTCATAGGATTAAGTACTCAGACGGGGGAGACTCGTCTGTTCCCAGAGCCTACCCTTTTGAAGATGAACAGAAGGGCATTATAGTGATATTCCTAAAAGCCACCTGAGCCAAGAGATTGAGGTGGAAATGAGGCTGGAGAGGCTGAAAGTGAGTGAGGTGTGAGGCAGTATTAACAGACACGGGCATAATCAATGATAAAGAGGAAAGACATGAGACATGAAGACAGAGGCACAGAAGAGAACTTGGAAAGGCCTGGAAGGGGCCTGAGCCAGAAGCATTGGGAGTGAGGATCACCTCATCAAAGAAGAAGAAACAGGAGGCAGAAGAGAGCATATATTTAAAATAAGCATTTTCAAAAAAAAAAAAAAAGCAAATACAGAAATCACAATTTTGTAGGTAAGGAAGGCAAGAGTAAGAGATAATAATAAGTGGTTTGTGCAAGCCTACACAGTGAGCTAGGATGGAGAGGAAACCAGAATCCTGAGCAGTTTCTTCTACACTGGGTGGGAAAAGGAAGTAGTGCTTGCCTCATGGCCTTTTATTCATCACTGCCCTCCAAGAAAATAGGATGGGAGGCAAAATTTGGATCTTAAGGGAGGTGAAAGAAGACTGAATTGTCTATTTAGGAATTACACTAGATAATTAAGTTTGATAGTAGATATTGGGTTTGTCCAGCCACATTGTTTTCCAATTGAAGATGCATACCATATGAATTTTTTGTGTAGGTATATCAGCAGGTGTCCCTCATTTTAGGGAACAGATATTATATCTCAGTGTCTTAACATAGTAAATATGTATTTTTCATGCACTTTACCAGGCTGTGCAGGTAAGCCAAGAGCTCTGCTCCATCCAGTCACTCAGGGACCAGACCCCTTCCATTAAAAGCTGTGCTATCCAGCATGGTAGCTACTAGCCATTTGTAGCTATTTAAATGAACTAAAATTAAAAATTCAGTACCCCAGTCCTGCTAGCTGTATTTGAAGTGTGCAGTAAACGCGTGGCTACCATATTGGATAGCAGAGATCTAGAATGTTTCATCATCACAAAAGTTCTACTGGATAGTGCTCCTCTAGACCAGATCTCTGGCTTTCAGCCAGCAGGCAAAAAAGAGGAAAAGCTTGGATGATGATGCAGGAAGGGCCAGACCTAGCCAGCCATCACTTTTGCCCATATTCCACTGGCCAGGGCTCCATTGTACAGCATACCTAACTACAAGGGAGAAGAAAGACAGAGAAATCAAGCTATATGCCCTGGAAGAAGAGGAAATGAACTTAGTGAGTATTTGCCAGTTTCTGCCACAGATATATTCTAGCAAGTTCCTGAAATAAAAAATTAATTTCCCAACTGAGCTCTGTAATAAAATCAGAATAATGACCTTAAAAGGAGAATATCTCCCCATAGACTATTTTAAATTTTAAACAAGGAAGAGTTAGGATGGTGGTCAGGCTCATACTCAGAGCTGTAGTTCTGTGAGGGCATTTTGCCACAGACATACTTTCCCAATTCTAGCACTCCCAAGTGCTCCATTTATTTCCTTCATTTCCTTTCTGTCCCCACCTCCACCCCTACTCCATCATTTATACCTGGTGTAGAGATACTATAATCAACATTCACAGGGGAGGCAACAAAGAAAAAGTAAACAAGTGGGACTACATCACACCAGAAAGCTTCTGCACATTAAAGAAAACCACCAACAAAATCAAAAGGCAACCTACTGAATAGGAGAAAATATTTGATATTTGTAAATCATATATCTGATAAGGGGTTAATATCGAAAATATACAAAACACTCATACAACTCAAAAGGAAAAAAAGAAACCAATCTAACCAAAAAATGAGCAGAGGATCTAAATAGGAATTTTTCCAAAGGAGATATACAAAATGGTCAACAGGCAAATGAAAAGGTGCTCAACCTCACTAATCATTTGGGAAATACAAATCAAAACCACACTGAGCTATCACCTCATAACTGTTAAAATGATTATAATTAAAATAACAAGAAATAATAAGCTTTGGCAAGCATGTGGAGAAAAGGGAACCTTTGTGCAAAGTTGGTGGGAATGTAAATTGGTATAGCCACCATGGAAAATAGTATGGAGATTCCTCAAAACATTAAAAATATAATTACTATATGATCTAGCAACTATACTACAGGGTATTTATCCCAATGGAATGAAATCACTATTTTGAAAAGATATCTATGCCTCCATGTTCACTGCAGCATTATTTACAATAGCCAAGACATGGAAATAACCTAGGTGTCCATCAACAGATGAATGAAGAAAATATGGACTTCTGAGCCAAGATGGTGACATAAGAAAACCCTTAACTCGCCTTCTCCATAGGCACATCAAATCCACACCTATTTATAGAACAGTTCCTCCTGAAGAACTGAGGGCTGACTGAACAGCTTCTGTACAACAAGACAGAGAGACTACAAAGAGAATGGCAAAAGAGACAGAGACATGGTAACAAATGAAACCGTCATCCCCAACATTGCAAACTGCAGTGGGAAGGAATAGTACTAAGAGACTGTGAGTAGGTTCACTTGCCCCAGGGCACAGAAAAAAACATCTGCAGTTTGAATTTAAGAAACAAAACAGATGAACATCGTTGGGGGGAAACAAGAGAGGCAAATCACAAAACAGACTCTTAACTACAGAGAACAAACTGAGGGTTGCTGGAGGGGAGGTGGGCAGGGAGATGGGTTCAATAGGCATAGGTATTAAGGAGGATACTTATGATGAGCACCGGGTATTATATGTAAGTGATGAATCATTAAATTCTACATCTGAAACTAATATTACACTGTATGTCAACTAACTGGAATTTAAATACAAATTTGGTGGGGGGGGGGGGGAGGAGGGGGAATGAAAAATAAAAATAAAAATAAAAAGACAACTAGAATATAAAGGAACCAGCCCTAGAACTCTGCCAGATGGTGGGGTAACTGCCAGAACTCTCTCCAGAGTAGCTGGTGAGAGCCACAGTTTGTTTCCCCTCTAACTTGACAGCATGGATGGGAACAGGGTACAGCCAGCCAACCTCCTCAGAGAGCCACAGGCCCCTAGGCCACGCCAACCCAGTCATCCTACCACAGTGGCCCCAGTGCAGGAAACGCCTGGTTAGTGCTCCCTGCAGACCCAGTCATCTCACCAAGATGACACAGGCACAAAGCATTCCAGAACCACTCCTGGCTCACACCACTTCAGCTCCAGACAACTAGCTAGGACATCTCCAGTGCAGAGTGCCAGAACCCCTCAACCCACACCCCACTTCAGCTCCAGTGGCCCACCAAGACACCCCCTGCACAGCGTGCCACACAACACCCTAGCTTGTACCCATGTCAGCTTTCAACTATCCTCCCAGGACACCTTCTGCATGGAGAGCCCCAGCACCCCACCAGCATGCACCCACTTCAACTTCAGTTGTCCTGCCAGGGAATCCTCTGCAAGGATAGCCTCAGGACCACCCTGGCTCATGCCCACTTCAGCTCTAAGCATCCTACCAGGACAACCCACAATCCACATCAGCCACAACTCCAGGCAGCCAGCAAAAATCACCAGGCACACACAGTCTGCACGGGGGATGACCATATACACAAGACAATTTCTTCAAGTTTAGGAGAAGTAGTTGTTATGCCTAATTAATGGAAACAAACACAGAAAGTCAAAAGCAAAATGAGACAGAAGAATATGTTCCAAATGAAAAACTAAGACAAAACCTCAGAAAATAAGCTAAATGAAATGGAGATAACCAACCTACCTGATAAAGAGTTCAAAATAATGGTCATAAAGATGCTCACTGGACTGGAGAGAAGAGTAGATGAACATATTGAGAACTTCAAAAAAGACAAAAAATATATTAAAAAAATAACCAATCATAGTTGAAGGATACAAAAACTGAAATTAAAAATACACTAAAGGGAATCAACAGTAGATTAGAGGATGCAGAAACAGATCAGTGATCTGGAGGACAGGGTAATAAGAATCAGCCAAGCTGAACAGCAAAAAGAAAAAAGAATAAAACAAACTAAGGATAGACCTCTTGAACATCAAGCAAACAAACATTTGCATTACAGGTCTCCCAGAGGGAAAAGAAAGAGAAAGTGGCAAAAAAAAAGTTGAAAGAACAATACTTGAAAACCTCCCTACCCTGGGGAAGAAAACAAACATCCAAGTTCCAGAAGTACAGAGAGTTCCAAACAAAATGAAAATATAAAGATGGTCCAAGCCACAACACATATTAATTAAAATGTCAAAGATTAAAGATAAAGAGAATTTTTAAAGCATCAAGAAAGAAGCAACTAGTAAACTACAAGGAAAACCACATAAGGCTATCAGCTGATTTTTCAGCAGAAATTTTGCAGGCCGCAAGGGAATGGTATGATATATCAAAGTGCTAAAAGGAAAAAAACCTACAACCAAGAATACTCTACCTGACAAGGTTATCACTGACAACTGAAGGAGAGATAAAGTTAAGGAGTTCAAATAAAAGTTAAAGGAGTTCATCACCACTAAACTTGCCTTATAGGAAATGTGATAGAGACTTCTTTAAGTGGAAAATAAAAGGCTATAATTAGGAGTAAGAAAATTATGAAAGGTAAAAATTTCATGAGTAATAGCAAATATACAATTAAGATAACAGAACAATCACTTATAAAGCTAGTATGAAAATCAATTATAAAAAAATACTTAAGGGGACTCACAAAAAAAAGATTTAAAATATAACTATATATAAAACAGAAGTTCTTTTATAATATGTTCAAACTTCAAATCATCAGTCTAATACAGATTGCTATATACTTAGGATGTTATATATGAACCTTATGGTAACCACAAACCAAATACCTATGGTAGATACATAAAAAGAGAAAGAAACCAAGCATGACATTAAGGAAAGTCATCAATCCTGAGGAAAGAGGGCAAGGAAAAAAGAAAGGAACAGAGAAGGGACACCTTGGTGGCTCAGTTGGTTAAGCATCCAATTTTGGCTCAGGCCATGATCTTGCAGTTCATGAGTTCAAGCCCTGCATCGGGCTCTGTGCTGACAGCTCAGAACCTAGAGCCTGCTTCAGATTCTGTGTCTCCCTCTCTCTCTTCTTCTCCCCTGCTTGCACTCTGTCTCTCTTTCAAAATTAAACATTAAAAAAAGAAAGAGAGGAATGAGAGAAAGTAAAAAAACAACCAAAAAACAATTAACAAAATGGCAAATAGTGCATACTTGTCAATAATTATGTTTTTTAAATGTTTATTTATTTATTTTGAGAGAGAGAGAAAGCAGGGGAAGGGCAGAGAGAGAGGGAAAGAGAATTTCAAGCAGGCTCCATGCTATGAGCATGAAGAGCTTGATGCAGGGCTCAGGAACACTCAGGAATTGTGAGATCAAGACCTGAAACAAAATCAAGAGTCCAACGCTTAACTGACTAAGCCACCCAGGTACCCTATTAATTACTTTAAATATAATTGGCCTAAATGCTCCAATCAAAAGACATAGGGTGGCTGAATGCAGGGGGAAAAACAGGACCCATCTATATTCAGCTTACAAGAGACTCATTTCAGACCTAAAGACACATACAGACTGAAAGTGAAGGGATGGGAAAAGATAGCTCATGCTACGGAAGTGGAAAACATGCTGAGACAGCAATACTTAGACAAAATAGACTTTAAAACAAAGACTGTAACAAGAAATGAAGAATGCTACTACATATTGATATACAACAAGAGAATATAACAATTGTAAATATCTATGTACCCAACGACTGGAGAACCTAAACACATAAAGCAAATACTAATAGATATAAAGGGGAAAATTGACAGTATTACAATAATAGTAAGGAACTTTAACTCACTTACATCAATGGATACATAATTCAAACAAAAATTCAATAAGGAAACAGTGTCTGTGAATACCACATTAGACAAGGTGGACTTCACAGATATATATAGAACATTCCATCCCAAAACAACATAATACTAATTCATTTCAAGTGCACATGAAACAGTCACCAGGATAGATCATATATTAGACCACAAAATAACTCTCAATAAATTTAAGAAGACTGAAATCATATCACATATTTTTTCCAACTACAATGGTATGAAACATACAATCTTCCAAAACTGAATCAAAATAAATTTAAAAAAAATATGAACAGGCCAATTACTAGTAACAAAATTGAATTGGTAATCAAACAACTCCCAACAAACAACAGTTCAGGACCAGAGGGATTCATAAGTAAATTCTCCCAAACATTTAAAGATGAGTTAATAACTATTCTCCTCAAACTATTCCAAAATATAGCAGAGGAAAGAAAGCTTCCAAATGCATTCTATGAGGCCAGCATTACCCTAATAGCAAAAAAAGAAAGAATAAACAAAGACAGAAACAAAGACAGAAAGAAAGAAAGACAGGAAGGAAGGAAGGAAGGAAGGGAGGGAGGGAGGACGGGAGGGAGGGAGGGAAAACTACAGGCTAATCTCTCTGATGAACACAGATGCAAAAATCCTCAACAAAATATTAGCGAACCACATTCAACAATAAATCTCACCACAATCAAGTGAGATTTATTTCAGGGATGCAAAATGATTCAATATCCATAAATCAATTAATATGATACACATTAACAAAATAAAAGATAAAATCACATGATCATATAAATAGATGCAGAAAAAATATTTGAGAAATACAACATCTGTTCATGGTAAGAACTCTCAACAAAATGGGTTTAGAGGGAACATACTTTAACATAATAAAGGCCATAAATGAGAAACTCACAGCTAACATCATACTCAGTGGTGAGAAACTAAGAGCTTTTTCTCTGAGATCAGAAACAAGATATGGATGTCCCTTCTCACCACTTTTATTCAACATGGTACTGGAAGTTCTGGCCACAACCATCACACAAGAAAAAGAAATAAAATGAATCCAAATTGGGAAAGGAGAAGTTAAACTGTCATTATTTGTCACTATTTGCAGATGACATGATTCTACACATAGGAAACCCTAAAGACTCTACCAAAAAAAAAAAAAACTATTAGAAGTAATTAATTTAGCTAAGTTGCAGGATATAAAACTAATATACAGAAATTCTTGCTTTTCCATACACTAATAACAAAGTAGCAGAAAGAGAAATTAAGAAAACACTTCCATTTAAAATTGCATCAAAAGGAATAAAAGTACCTAGGAATAAGTTTAACCAAGGAGGTGAAAGACCTGTACTCTTAAAACTATGAAAGACACCGAAGATGATATGGAAGACAAATATCATATGATTTCACTTATATTTAGAATCTAAAACAAGACAAACTCATAGCTACAGAAAATAGATTCGTGGTTGCCAGAGGCAGGGAGTGAAGGATGGGTGAAATGGAAGAAGGTAGTGTAAAAGTACAAACTTCCAGTTACAAGATAAATAAGCCTTGGGAATGCAATGGACAGCATGATGACTATAATTACCAATTCTGTATTGTATATTTGAAAGTTATTACAAGAATAGATCTATCTTAAAAGTCTCATCTCCAGAAAAAAAATCGTAACTATATGTGGTGACAGATGGTAATAAACTTACTGTGGTAATCATTTTGCAATATATAGATATATCAAATCATTATGTTGCACGCCTTAAACAAATACAATGTTATGGGTCAATTATATCTCAATTAGAAAAACTTTATTTAAAAAAAATAAACGTTCAGGAGCACCTGGGTAGCTCAGTTGGTTGAGCGTCTGACTCTTAATTTCAGCTCAGGTCATGATCACAGTGCAATCGAGCCCCGCGTCAGGTTCTGTGCTGAGTGTGGAGCCTGCTTGGGATTCTCTCTCTGTCTGCCTCTCTCTCCTGCTTGCACTCTCTCTTCTTTCTCTCTCGAATAAACAAACATTCACATGGGAATCTTAGTTTCCTTTAAACTTTTCTCTGTACCTACCATGTCTTAAGCATGTATTTGAACTTGAATGGGTTCAATTCAACAACCTTCACCAGGTCCCTGCTGTATGCATGAGTTATATGCAGTAAGGATCATAGGGCATAAAAAAGTGAAAGACTCTTCCCACAATAACTCAGGGAAAGTTTGAAATAATTATAACACATTGAGCTGAGATAAATGCCCAAAGAGAGATACAAAAGTGAGGGTTCAAAAGAATGTGAGATGACAACAGATAAGGGAAGCAGGGAAAGACTCCCTAGAAGAGAAGACAATATAGCACGCTTTCTGAAGGCTGAGCCAGATTTCAATAGATTGGGATGCGAGGAGGAGCTTTGAAAAAGAGAGGGAGGCAGTGCTGGCCTTTCTCTGAAGACAAGATGGCTGGCTGTGTACTTGGAAGTCAGTCTCTGGAGAGGAACTGCTTCCCCCAGCTTCTGTTCCATCATCTGTAGCTTCTACCCTTACCCAAGTCCCACTTTGTACCATAAGAACCACCATTCCCTGCACCTGAGTACCAAGATATGACCAAATTGGCTGGAGCAGAACACCAGAGCAACAAGCTGTGAAAAAGGGAGGGTGGGGCCATGTCCCTGAAGGAAACACCGTACATGAACACACATTGGAAACTTTGAAGGACCACACAAATTTGAAAGATAATTATTGCTATGTGCTAAGGTACTTGTACAGAGCAGAATGGGAAATAGGGTAGTTGGTTAAGGAGTTCTACTGAGCAATCCTTAATACCACTTCGAACTCTATTTTAAAGCTCAATAGTTTTGTCACTGGCAAGATTCCTGAGCACCTTGGTTTTTAATCAAGCCCTGATCTTTCTACTTTAAACCTACCCACTCCATGGTGATCCTAGTCCAAGTCACTACTATTCCCCACCTGAGCTACTGAAGAAACTTCTCACTGATCTCTCTGCTTCTACTCTTGCCTCCTCCACAAGTATTATCCACTTGCAACCATAATGACCTTTCTAAAAGCACATCATACTTGTGGGGAAGAGCACTTGGTGTTATATGGAAACCAACCTGACAATAAACTATAAAGTTTAAAAAAAAAAAATAAAATAACAAAAAAAAATAAAAATAAAAAAAAAATAAAAAAAAATAAAAGCACATCATAGATTTTACCCTGAAGATAAAATCTAAACTCATTACAAACTATCAGCCTAGCCAAGTCTTAAACTACCTTCTTCCTCCCTAACCAACTCTAGCCACGCTGGCCTCCTAAACAGTTCCTAAAACACATCAAGGTCTTTCTCATCTCGAGGTCTCTCCAGCTGTCCCTCAGCTTGAAACACTTTTCTTCTTTCTCTCTACATGGCTGGCTCAACTCCAATGTCATCATTTCAGATAACCTCTAACTGCTCTATACCAGATAGTACCCCCTTCCCAATTACTGCTATAAAATATGCTGGATGTATCCCCAGACTTCTACTCTTCCCTTGCCCCATGCTATCCTTCCTGATATCTCCACCATTCTCCTGCCTCTGGCCTCACCTCTGTGAACATTTGCACATATTTGTGGCCACATTCACGTCTCTGCAGCTGTGGTTCCACATCCCCAACTAGCTCCTGGGTATTCCACCTATATGTCACAGCTGGGAAAACAGAATCACCATCTATTGCAAATCAGTTCCTATCTTTATTTCTATTATTTCTACCACCAGCCTTATAATTTCCTAATCTTACAATCACATAGTCATCTTTAATCACTTATATATAATTAATGACTAACTTTTCTGTAGCACTGTGTAGTGTATAGTCTTCACAAATCTTCTTAATCACTGAGGTTGTCATTATTATTTTTTAAGAGCGCTACTGAAGTAGAATTGAATAGGATATCAAACTATTACCAAAATCAAGAAAATGAACATATCCATTCACTCAAATTGTTTCCTTGTGCCGCTCGGTAATCTCCCCCTCACCCCTCCCTACTTCTCCATTGTCTTCTGGAAAGCACTGTTTTCTGCCACTATACATTAGTATGCATTTCCTAGAGTTTTACACAAATTGAGTCACATTTTATATACTCATTTTTGTCTGTTTTTCCACCCCGAATAATTATTTTGAGATTCACCCCATGTTACAGCTTATAGCAATAGTTTGCTCCTTTTTATTACTGTGTAGTATTCCATTCTATTGATTTAACAGTTTGTCCATTCTTTAGTTGATGAATATTTGAGTCGTTTCCAGTTTGGGGCTATTCTAAATAAAGTTTCAATGAACATTTGTGTAGAAGTCATTATATGAACATATGCTTTTATTGCTCTTGGGTGAGTAACAGGGATGAAATGCCAGTATCATATTGCAGATATATGTTTAACTTTTTAAAAAAACTGCTGAACCGTCTTCCAGTGTGGTGTGCCATTGTGCATTCCTACCACCAGCATTTAAGAGCTCCAGTTCTTCCACACAGCTCCTAATACTTCATATCATCAGTGTTTTTAATTTTAGCCATTCTGGTAGACATATAGTGCTGCCCCCACTGAAGTTTTGTCTTTCTCAAATGACTGATGATGCTGAGCATATTTTCATGGAATTATCTACCACCTTTTTGAATTCAGTTTGTTAAAATTTTGTTCTGAATTTTTGCAACTATGTCTATGAGCGATAATGGTCTGTAGTGTTCTTTTCTTGTAGTGATTTTGTCTGGTTTCGGTTATCAGTGCAATGCTGGCCTTATAAAATGAGTTGGGAAGTATTCCTTCCTCGTCAATTTTCTGGAAGAGTTTGTGTAGATTTCCTATTTAAATGTTTGGTAGAATTCACTGGTGACGTTATCTGGCCCTGGAATTGTCTTTAAGCAAAAATTAAATCCATGATACAACTATTCAGGCTATTCGTCTCTAAGTTAGCTTTGTTAGCTTCTATCTTTCAAGGAATTTGTCAATTTGATCTAAATTGTAGAATTTATTGGCAGAAAGTTGTTCATAACTGGTAATTGGATATTCTCTCATTTTTTTCCTGATCAGTCTGGCTGGAGGTTTATCAATTTTATTGGCCTTCTCAAAGAACTAGCTCTTGGTTTCATTAATTTTCCTCTATTTTTCAGTTTTCTAATTTATTTCTGCTCTGATTCTTTCTTTCCTACTTACTTTGGGTTTACTTTGCTCTTTCTAGTTTCTTAGGACAGAATCTGAGCCACTGATTTGAGACTTTTCTTTTTTTCTAATACAGGTTTTTAGTGCTATAAAGTTTGTGGCTTTATATTCAGTGTTTTTCCTATAGGCAGCATATATAGATTTTGTCGAATCTGACAATCTCTATGTTTAATTGAGGTATTTATGGATACGATAATATTAATCTATTATCTTTTTATTTTTCTATTTGTGCATTCTAGTAGCTCTTTCCCTCTTCTTTTTCTGCCTTATTTTGGATAAGTTGAATATTTGTATGATTCTATTTTATTTCCATTTTATATACAGTTTACTCTATAACTCTTTGTTATTTTAGTGGTTGCTTTAGGATTTATAGTATGCATATTTACCTTATGCAGTAAAGTGAGAGCATACTACTTCAAAAGTATAAGAACCTCATCATTGTGCATTTCCATTTTCCCCCACTAACCTTTGTTCTGTTGCTATCACACCTATGATTTTTACATATACTACAAACCCCACACTATACTACACTGTTACTGCTTGTTTAAACAGTTTATTTTCTCTTAAAGATATTTAAAGAGTTTTAAATAAGAAGTATGTCTTTTCTATGTCTGAAAATCTTCATTTTTCCTTCATTTTTGAAAGATATGTTCTTTGGACATAAAATTCTAGGTTGACAGGGGTATTTGTCTTTCAGTACTTCTTTCTTTCATTTGCATTGTTTGTCCAAAAGAAATCTGCAGTTGTCCTTATCTTGTCCCAACTCCGTACATATGTGTCTCCTTCCTCTGGCTGCTTTACAGATTTTCTCTTTACTGATGGTTTTGAGCAATTTGCTTATGATGTGACTTAGTATAATTTTCTTCAGCCTCCTTGTGCTTGGAGTTTGTGGGCTTCTTAGACTGGAAAGTTTATAGTTTTCATCAAATTTGGAAACTTCATCCATTATTTCTCCAAATATTTTTTCTGTCCTCTCTCTCTCTTCTCTCCTTTGTAAACTCCAATTACACGTATATTAAGTCACTTGAAATTGTCTCACAGCTTACTAATGCTCTATTCATTCTTAAAATTCTCCCTTATTCCTATTTTCTTTCTTTCTTTCTTTCTTTCTTTCTTTCTTTCTTTCTTTCTCTTCTTTCTTTTTTGTGGATATTTTCTGTGGCTATGACTTTAAGTTCACCAAACTTTCCTTCTGCAAAGTCTTACCTACCATTAGTCTCATTCACTGTATTATCCACACATTGTAATTCTCATTTTTAAAAGTTGGATCTGGCCTTTTATATCTTCCAGGTCTCAACTTTTTGAACATATGGGATATAGTTGTAATTATTTTTAATGGCCTTGTCTGCTAATTCTAACATCTGGGTCAACTCTGATTCAATTTCAGTTGATTGACTCATCTCATTATAGGTTGTATCTTCTTGTTTCTTTGCATGGTTGATCATTTTTGATTGGATAGCTGACACTGTAAATTTTATCTTACTGGATGCTAAAAATTTTTCCCCTCACAAGTATTTGTGATCTTTGTTCTTGATGCAGTTCCTTGGAAACAGTTCAGTCCTTTTGTGTCCTGTTTTTAACATTTGTTATGCAGAACCAGAGCAATATCTAATCTAGAGCTCATTAATCCCAGCACTGAAGAAAACCCTTTTGTGTACTCCACTCAGTGCCCTTGAACCTTGAAGTTTCTAGTGTGGCTATTGAGAATAGGCACTATTTCTGACTCTGTGTAAGGGCTGTTACCTCTAATCCTTTCAGGTAATTCTTTATCCAGCCTTGAGTAGTTTTCTCACACTCATGCACTCATAAGTACTCAGCTGAATCCTAAAAGGGACCTTCTACAAATCTCTGGAGATTTGTATGCAATTCTCCCCTCTCTGTTACTCTGTCCTGAGAACTTCAACTGACTAGACTCTCAGCTTTGTCCCCTCATTTCAGGGAGTCTGCTAGCATCTATTTGATTTTCCCTTCTCTGCAGTGTGGCCTGGAAACTTTCAAGACAGTAAACTGGGACAAGCATAGAGTTCACTTCATGTAAACATGTAAATGTAAACAAAATACACATAGTTTTGTCCTTCTTAATAAGTAATTATTTGCATAGTTCAGACGATAATTAAATTTTGAACTATGGTGATGGTAATAGAAAAAGGGGAATAACTAACAGAACGCGCTTAAAGGCTACGTGCTATGAAGTTTAAGAACACTTAAAATTTGGAATCTTGGGCTGGCTCTTTATTCAATTTACTCATTTGAAATACAGGTGTAAAAAAAATGACAGAGATTTGGCTTCTGGCTAAGATGAAACCAAAAGGAGCATATTTAAACTACCATTTGAAATGCCAAAAATTAGACACGACATATGAAATAATGGTTTGTAAGACACTGGACATCAGGCAAAAAAGGACAGTAATCTTTAAGAGATGCATCTCACAGATGCACCACATTCTGTCAATCATTCCCCTTTTCTGTTACTATCACAATTCAAGACTTAATTATCATCTGAACTATCCAAATAATTACCTCTCAACTAAGTGATGAAGGACAAAACTATGTGCGTTTTATTTACATGTATGTGTTGCTAGTAGCTCCTTGTATATGGTTAGGGTTCAAAAAATATAGAAAAATGTGTCATGCAGTATAAAGAGCTGTAAAAGCTGGAGCCAGACTGCCTGAGTGCAAATCCTAGTGACATGGTTCACCAGCTACATAACCTTGGATAAGTCATCTCACCTCATTGTGCATTCATTTTCTTGGCTAAAACAAAGAGATAATAATAGTATCAAACTCAGAGGACTGCTGTGAAAATTAAATCATTTAATCTATGAGAAATAAATATTAGCTAATATTATTGACTTGAACTGAACTGGTCTCCTTGCTTTCAGTTTCTCCTCCACCCCCCTTTTTTTTTGTTTGTTTTTTCGATAGTTTTTATGAACACATGAAATGAATTTATCCTCCAGGAGATAGCTCTTTCAGAAGATGCTTCTTAAAATCCAAATGTTATCTATTACATCCCTGCTGTAAAACCTTCTGCGACTCCCCAGGTAATCCCCAAAGTGCTCCCACAGTCTAGCCCCAGCCTTCATTTCTGAATTCAGCTTACCACCACCACACCACCACATGAAGCCTTTGCTCCAATAATATTGATCCATTTGCCAGATCCCATATACATCTTTCTCCCACCTTTGCTCACACAATCTCCTCCACCTGAAATTCCATTTCATAGCCCCCCTCCACTCAAGTCTGCCCCCAATCAAAATCCTATTCTTGAGAGTCCAACTCAAACTCCACCTTCTTATAAAGCCCACAGTGATCACTTTCAAAATATAATCTCTATATCCTCTCAACACCCTTGGAAACAACTATCTATGGTTTTCACATGACCTCTATTTACTTCCTTTATTAGGTTATCAGAGACCTGTGTACCTAGTAGGTACTCAATAAACATCTACTCAATGAACAAATTAACTTGATTCAGAAGACTAATGAGGACATTCGAGGCAAAATATCATACAATAAATTCCTTCCTAAGCCAGTTTTTCCTGGGAGAAGAATGAATTCCTCATCATGCAAATGGCAGGAAGAACTATGCCCAAAACAGCCACATTATCCCTGGCAGCCTCAGGGGTACACAAGTAGCAAAGGCTACAGAACTCCAGTTTCCAGTTTCCAGGCTCTTGAACTTGCCTAATTAACACAGCCTCGCTGAGTCAAATGTGCCAAAGGGAAGTAGAACATCCCACCCAATATAGACTCAGCCGCCATGTTCCCCTGGAAATAGAAACTGGGAGGCAGCAGAACCTCAAGATGCAAAGGAAGATTGACATTGTGTCACAGGATGGGAACCAGCCTATTTCTGCCAGCCCTGCAGTGAGCAAGAGAGAAACCATGGATGGGAACCACTTCCCACCCTTGCCACTCCAACCTCTGAGGGGCCCTCCCAAAAGGTTGGGAAAGGAGGGAACAAATAAGGCATGTCACAAGCCACCTCCCACCATCAGATCTTCTCTGCCTCTGTCTCTCAGAGACTGAGGGAGAAACAGAGAATTAGGATATAAAAACCCATCTTTGCAGGTTCTGTGCCCCTAACCCAGCTCAGAAAGCATCAGGTAAGCCAATGCTGTCAAAGAATGCAAATTGGCACTGTCCAACCTCCTTCCCTGTTTCTTGTCTCTGCTCCAGAAAAGTAAACGGCTTTACCTTCCTGGGTGAGCAATCCTAGTCAAGGTTTATTTTATTTTCACTTTTATTTATTTTTATCTTTATTTTTATTTTTATTTTTTAAGTAGGCTTTATGCCCAGCACAGAGCCCACTGTGAGGCCCAAACTCACAACCCTGAGATCAAGACCTGAGCTGAGATCAAGAGTCAGACACTCCACTGACTGAGCCACCCAGGCACCCCAGTCAAGGTTTATTTTAAAGCAAACAGCAATAACAACAACAACAGCAGCAGCAGCAACAACAACAAAGGCATCTACACAGATGACCTGATTTGTAGAAAGTTTGCCCCAAACATCTCTAAACCCCACTCCCACTTCTCTGCCACCTAGGTTTCCACGGTACATTTCTTCATATAGTTCAGGCCCTTTCCTGGCTGCACTCATTCAATGAATATTTGGTGAGTGCCCTCTATTTGCCAAATTCTTGCTCTAGTGATTAAATAGAAGGAAAATGCTCATACAGTTTCTGCCCTAGTGGAGACAGCAATCTACAGGAAGTAGACATTAAATGAATAATTGCAAAAATAAGCATGTAATTACACAACATAGTAAGTTCTAAGAAAGAAAATACACAGTGTCGTTGGAGTGTGCAACCAGGAAACCCAGCCTCATCTGGGTCTCAGGAGAGGTCACTGAGCAGAGGCAAGAAGAATGAGGGGCTCCATGTTTGACATCATTTACCAGCAAGGTGAGCCAGGGCATGATGCTTAACTTCTTTGTGCCTCAGTTTCCTCATTAATTAAAATGGGGATCATAATAACACCTACTGCGCAGAGCTGTTGTGAGGATTAAAATGAGTTAATTCAACACATATTATATGTGCAAAGTGTTTAGAAAGTTCCTGGAAAAGGTAAGTACCAAGTGCTTGCTTGGTAAGTACCAAGTTCTTGTGGTTGTTCTTGATCCTTCAGGAAGCAGCTCAAGTTTCTCCTCCTGGAAGACTCTCCTTGACTCCCACTAGAAGAGTCAGACGTCTCCAGAAATCTCAGTTCACACAACTGTAACAGCATCCGCCATTTTCCACATTCTGATTTGCTTACCAATGTGTGTTACCCTCACTGCCGTTCGAGGTTCTAGAGAGCCCTGACAACATCTGATATTCATCTTTGTGCTCTCAGTGCCTCCCCTGGTAGCTGGCACAACTAAGTGCTAATATTTAAGGAACAAATGAATGAATTCCTTTTCAGTTTTATAGAGATGGCTACTAAAATTTAAATACACAGACAAGACTAATAATAAGCTTCAAACCCAAGTGAGATGAATATGACCCCTAACGAAACCTCTTCTGCCAGAATGGCTTTTCAGGTTTATGCCCCCAGTTTGCATTGACAAACCTACAGGAAATAACTACCTGGAACTCCACGAGGCTGTAAGTTGTATGAGGGCAGTGCCTGGTAAGCATATTGTACACATTCTATAAATATTGGTTGAATGAAGTAACACATGTCCATTGTATTGTTATCCATCCCCTATATAACTCAGTACCTTCCAGTCTCTCCTTCTTTGGGGTCTGGGAACCTTCTCCAAAGTAACGGGTTTTCTCTCACCTTATGAAAATGTGACACCTGGCACTAATCGTGCTTTTCTTCTTATTCTGGCTGCAGAGGAGCTCACAGCCAAACCTGAAGTCCACTTGATACCTGTGAAGGCATTTATAGGACACAGTGTGCCAGCTTTGTGTTCGACCTGAACTATGTTGTATTATTTTCCCTTCACTATAGCCACCCTTTGTGTCTTTTATCTTTATTACTGGATATATATAGAGGTGCAAAAATTATATTCACGACTGAGAGATGTAAAAACATACCTGACTTTTTAAAACCAAATTCATTTTTATTTTTGAGCTCCGATTCCTTGAGTAGGAACTTGCTGTTTCAAGTTATTTTAGACTCTACTGACCTGGAAGAGTTTCTTTTAGATTATCTCAGGCTTCTAGGTGCAAAAATTGAATGAATTCAGAGTAGAATTTCCTATCAAGACTGTTTCTATTAATTAAGTGATGTTAGAGTCTCAGGAGACACTCAGGCATGTTGATGGCACTGGCGAAGGGACGATGGTCTTCCCAGGTCTCCAGTGCAGTGTGACTGGTCCAGCCTGGCTCCAGGGACCTGAAACTCCTTGGCCCTTCTGGGTGTCATGTTTCATGCTGGCACCAATTGCTAAGGAAGTACCTCCAGGCATGAGGTCCCCATCTTTGAGGTCAATGCATTGTAACCAAAGAACGACTTTTGGAAATTCATTTGAGAGAAAATTCTGTGATTGTGGCATGTCCTAGCACACTTTAGTTAATGGGTGGAGAATTACATTCCCTCTGAGGGGAACTTTGATTGATAGTCATATCAAGGCTTATGACACAACAGGTATTCATTTTCTCCTGTGGCCCAATCAGACTGGGAAACAGAGACTGAAGAATGCCGCCATCAAAAAGACTTGGGAGCAAGCCAGGTAATTTCTCCAGTTTTCAGCCTCCAAACTGCATTTTGTGCAAGGCCTGAATTAGTGGAAATTTCCAAGCTAGAAATACCTTAAAGCCAACTGGCTTTGAAATGTTGACATGCAACTATTCACTGGTGTGCTTGTCTTCCTGCATAATTAAGTGAGGAAATGTCCCAACCTGAACTGGTAGAGTCACTTAGACAAAAGAATCCGCTGTCTTCTACAGCATATGTTTCTTGATTACGCTTCTTTTAGCATAGAGTCACCATCTTGATAAATCAGCATCAAACTAAATCCTGGTGGTGATTTAAAATGAGCCTACTGTATACTGAGTGCTTACACACATTTCTCAATTCCTTTAAGAATCTGTAGGGAGAGTATTATGAGATCCATTCTATAGCTGTGGAACTGAGCATTCTGACTCCAAAACCCATGCCCATTCACACTGACTGCCTCTAACATATTTCATTTCTCTCCTTGGAAAGCTGGAAACAAATTCAGTGTAAATAGAATTTTTAAAGCTTTTTTTTTTTGCTTCCTTTATATAATTTTGTTTTTCAAAATTAGTTCCATGGCCACTTGTATTAATGCTGAGTGTGGGGCAAAATGCTGCTATCTTCCTCACTGCCTGTCCTCCACCCCCATCCGCTTTTCTCTGTCCTCACAAAACAAAAGAAGGAAAATGTTGGATGTAAATTTTGAAAAGCAATTTTACTAAAGCCCCATAAGGATGTCTGAATAGTTTCTGTTACACAACCAAACAACCTTTTTCTCATTCAAACTGATATTCTTATTTCCGGCTAATTTTGATTTTCAGCTGCTTTTATTATTTCTAATTCAGGTATCTTTAACAATTTTCTAGAGATCCTTTCAGTAACAAAATTTGTATCACAGGTTCTCTGTGGAGATAGTTTTCATTTGTCACCTAGTTATAAATATCTTCATTTAGGTTATTCTGGTAGATCTGTGATGCATTTTCTCTTTGCCAAGCACTTCACATGGCTATCTATCAAATGGATTGGTAAAGCTATTCTGAATGCTATATGAGAAATAAGGCATCATTTTCAAGGAAAGCAGAGTAAATTACAAATAAGCTGGCATATTCATATGAGGAACTTGAGAAACTTAACAGAAGACCATGGGGGGAAAGAGGGGAATAAATAGTTTCTAACAGAGAAGGAGGCAAACCATAAGAGACTCTTAAATACAGAAAGCAATTAATGGGGGGGAGAGGGGAAAATGGGGGATGGGTATTGAGGAGGGCACTTGTTAGGATGAGCACTATATATTATACATATATATATAATACATATATGTATTATATATACATGTATATATGATATATATATTTTATATATATAATAAGCTGGCACATTTTTCATGGTTCTGGAACAGAATTATATATGTTACATTGGAAAACAATTAAAATATAAAAGCAAACTTGCCATATCTTACTCATCCCTTATGAAATAATCTTTTAAGTAGTCTACTAGTTACCCTCTGTTATTTTCACTTGTACCTAAAGTATAAACATAATTATTAACCCAAATCAAGTTCACCTGGAAAGCTTCAAGCCTCGGGGTATTTTATTATTTTTTTCTACAACTGTGCATTCAATATAACAAGCATCCTAAATGTTTCTCAAGATTGTGGTGCACAACAAAAATGAATGTCCAGGTGGCCCTGGGACAAACCAAGAAAGTAACTCCTGAGGCCCAAGATGGTAAAAAGAAAATGTAAAAGGAGAGAGGAGAAGGTGCCAATTCAATTCAAAAAAGAGCTTCTTAAGCAGTACTTTGGATCTGCCACCAGGCCAAAGATCTTTGACAAATTATGAACTGTGCTAAAAATCTGCCTTGGTCCCGAGGAGCAGTAGGGTCCCCAAATGTAAAAGGTGCTATGACAATATTCTTTTGAATGGCAACTCACCCAGGATGGGGGAGCAGGAGGGGCAGAGCTGTCCCGGGAAGCTGGGGTGTCCAAGACCCAATTGGGGCCCATCCCTGTGGTAGCCCCAAAAGGAGCTAATAGGATATGTTGGGAGGGAGACACCTAGGGGAACACCTCTTTCAGTACACAGGATCACATAATGGAAAGAGGAGCAAAGAGCAAACCTCCAAGACATTGTCCTTCCTCCTTCCACTTATAAAACTGAGCTAAAAGTATCTCAGATGGCTGTTGTGAAGATTATAGATCATACAAGCACCTAGCACAAAACTGACCTCAAGGGATGGTAGCTACTACTATTGTTAATAATGGTCAATCATCTCTTTAGTTAGCTGACATAAAGGCATAGGTTTCCTCTTTCATCTTTGGAGAAAGGTCTAAGATTCAGAGAAGTGACGCATATTGTCTGGGGTCACACAGCAAATGGGTGGTGGGGCCTGGGCTCACGCTGCTGCCCCTTGCATTTGCATCTGCAAATTAGCCAACCCATGTGCTGGGAGGCTCTCTCCTTCTGCAGCAGCTCCTGTGAATGCCATCCCAGCAGGCTTGGACTTGACAGGCTGGCAGCTCATCTCTCATGTGGCCAGGGACAAAAGGGACAGATGGGGAAAGCAGAGGCAAATGACCAGATTACACTGGGAAGGGAGGATGTAACGTGTGCGAGGTGTGTCAATCTTTTCCTCCAGCCCTGAAGCAGGTGTAAGGTGGGAATAGCCATCCAGAGGGGATAGTCATGTGACAACCAGATCCTCTGGGGGGCTCTGATCCTAGGTTCCTTTTGACAGCCCTTCTCCAGCCCTCACCAGCCTGTGGGTGTGGAGGCAGAGGGACAAGGTAGTAACCCCAAGTTCACAGGCTCTGGCAACCCATCCCTAGTCACAGGGGACGGTCTCGAAGGAGCAAATCACATGCGCTCAGCAGCCAGTTTCCACAAGGGACCTGCCCCGGTCTTCCTCTCCCACTCTGGCCCCCACACCCACTTCCTCACCAACAGGCTGGTGTGGCATTTCCAGCTAAATGTCAAGGCACGAGAGCAGCGAGAGCAGCGTCAGGGCCCACAGGGGGAAAGCCCTTTCCTGCCCAAGTCAAATACAAGTCCTCAAGCTTCTGCGCGAGGCTCCCTTCCCAGTACTGCCCAGATCACGTGTCCCTGCGTTTGGGGCGGGAAGGGAGAAGTGCCTGTCCCTGTCCAGCTCTTCCCTTGCTGACTTTTCAGTTAGCATCATGCCCACAGGCTGCAGCCACCCCACCCCAGCTCCTCGGATTTACCCTGGTGCTTCTGAACTCCAGGTAGCTCTACAGTCTGGGATCCCCATCACAGTAGAGCTGTCCCCACCCGCCTCCACACTCACACATGCACTATGAAACAGTTTTACCTCACCAAAGTACAAGCTCGATGCTGCTACTCCACCATGCCAGGAGTAAATGAACCTGACCCAGGGCCACTCAGTGGGAGTGGCAAAGCTTGGCTGACAAACGAATGCTAGGTCTTTGTGCAGAGGTTAGGCCTGGGGAACCACTCATTATCCTAGCAGCCCTGTCAGCAGGAAGGAGGCCACGGGCAGGAGAGCAGGAAAGTCTCCCATCTGCTCCCACTGTGGCACCTGGCTTTCCCCACCATAGGCGTCAGACTCGGCCCAAATGAATCTGAGAACAGATACTTCCCCCTCCCACACCCCAATGCCTCCTCAAGGGAAAATCTGCTCCCTGGAACCTCTCACTGTGTTGTATTCCTCCAATATGCCGCCCCACCTAGAATCCTGTCCTAGGGACAGCGATTCACCAATGACAGCACCATCCCACTTTCCCTGGTCCAAATCTTCATAAGCTTGCCTGTGCCTTCCTTCCACTCAGCCCCTGTGTAGGCCCCACCCATCCCTGTTGCTTCACCCCCCCAAATACCATTGAGGTCCAGGCCCTCCTACCTAGCTCCTTCCCTCCTAGCCTCCACCCTACCTCTGGCTCACAGCAATCCATTATATGAAATGTGTGCTACGTGCGTGCCATGGGCCAGCCACCACTCACCCACTCAAGATGAATCAGTGAGCAAAACAGAAAGCCTTGCCCACATGGAGCTCACATTTTCTAAGGAGAGACAACTAACAAAAGGTGTAGTAATTAGATAGGTTATGAAGTACGTTGGAAACTGGTTCATGTTATGGAAAAAGGAAAACGCAGAGCAGGATAAAGGGGATTAGGAGTGTGAGGTGCAAGGAGATGACAGTGTGGGATTCAGGGGGAAGGCACAGGGTGGGCCTTGGTGAGAGAAACACTGAACAAAAACCTGAAGGAAGTGAGGGAGTTCACCAGTCACATCTGTGGGAAGTGAAGGATCCAGGCACTGGAGAAAAGCCAGTGCAAAGGTCCCAAAGGAAAGTGCATACTTGGCCTGCCCAGCCTCTAGCTTCTGCCTCCTCTAATCCCCATGAGCTTTGCCGTTGGGTTAATCTCTGCTTTCCTTGTGCCAATCACCTATGCAGGAATTTATGAGGGCTTGTCGTTAACACAGGACCCAGTCTGGACTTCTAACCCTGGTACTGAGGACAGTCGCACCCTGGCCCCTCCCCTCGATCTACAGGGAACACTGCTGGCAACTGTACCTGGATTTCTCTTGCCACTTCTGTGCACCGCCTTCCATTCTGCGTGCCTTTTTTCCAACCCCTGGCACCTGTGAGCCCTGCCACTGGTGCGCAGAGAGCCAGAAGTACCTGGGGTCTGTGTCCCCCGCCCTGCAGACAATGAGCAGGACTATAAAAGCCTTGCCTAGAGGTTGGACAAAGTCGGCCATGTCATTTATGCCCCAGAATTCCCCGGGGGAGCAGGCTGAGGCTGGAACATCACCTGGAACGTCAGCCTTGCTTGGTGTCTTCCCAGCCCTGTCCTGCTCCCCCAGCCCCTCACTGGTTTCTCCTGGAACCACTTCCTCGACAAATCACTTGCATACCAGTCTTTACTTCAGGATCTGCTTCCAGAAAAGTGACCTAAGACACTGTCCAAGTTTAGTTCCTACCACTGCCAAACACAGATTCCCTCCTTCCTCCCTTAGCCACCCTGGTAGCGCTCTCTGAATTATTATGGCAATAAACACACATCTCACACACACTCTGGCAAGTGTTCACAAGGGGGTTGGTTTGGGTTTGGGTTTGCTAATGGTTTTCACATATCTATTTCTTACGTTCCTAATGAGATCATGAGTGCCCTGAGAACAGTGATGGCTCTTTTGGCTTCTCTATAACCTTCTGCACCAGACTAGGCACAAAATATGTTTTCCAGTCCTACAGAACGAAATCTGAAATGAATGCATGTTTATCCGTCTCCTGCATGCAGCACAGCAACCTGGAACAGGAGGCTTCAAAGAAGGCAACGACAGGTGACCGTCCACAGCACGCACCTCGTCTTGGAACTGCAGCCTTGACCCTCAGGAGACTGTGCCCCAAGGCCTTTGGGGACCTGTAAGAGGCACCATATCAGAGCTCGGATGGGATGTTTATACTCTGTCAGCTTCCCCTCCAGCCTCTCTGGTGAACCCATAATGGGATTCCTGAGGATGCCCCGGGGTGAGGTCGGCCAGAGACAAAGTATAAGATCAAAAGATCTCTCTTTCACATTTCTCCCCAATCCTCCCCCCACCATTTCCCTTCCCTGATGTGCATGTCTAAATCTTATTCCCATGCTTTGCTCTCATTCCTAATGATATAAGGCCTCCAGCCAGGCGAGCTACTTCTGGGAGATATTTGTGTTTCAAGAGGGATGGCACCGCTTTAGGTAGGCAGGGAGTCCAGAATACTAATCCCTTACAACTGCCCAACACTTTACAAAATACTTTTCACATTCGTCATTCCATTAGGTGCCAGGAATGCTCTAAGATGGGTGAGGCAAACAGTACCATTACCCCCATTCTACAGACAAGGAAACTGAGGTCTGGAGAGGGGGAGTGCCTCGCCCAAGACCACACACCTACCAAGCAACAAAGCCAAGGCTAGCTAAGGAGGGTACCCAGGTCAGCAACAGCAACAGAGGCAAAGACTCATTCCCATAATGAGGAAGTCTTGCCATCAGCCACAGCAGACAGGACTACGAATGAGACCCTCCTTTTATCTCTGCACCCACTGGGAAAATATGTGGGGCTCTGGGCCTCTGGGAAAAAGAGAGTCTGAGTAAAACAGACCCAGAGTTGTGAGGTCATGATGGGGACAAACCACTTCCTCTTTTGGTCTCTGAAGAGGAAGGAACAGAGCTGCTGGAGAAAACATGAAAAAGGGGCAGATTAAGGTTTATCTAACACCTACCTGATGAATGCCATGCGCTGGTATGTAACTAGTCTTCCAAACAGCCCTGTAAAGGAGGCAACACTGGCCCCACTTGACAGATGAGAAAACAAGCTCAGAGAGGGTAAGTGACTATCAAGGTCACACATCCGGTAATAATATCCAGTATGGTCTCAGCGGAGACCATTTACGGAGCTCCTGCCTCAGGCCAGGCACTGTGCTGAGTAATATGTGCACTTAATAATTCTAATAATCCTTAATTCATAGACTGAAGGCTGAATGTATTAAGTAATCACATCACTGTTCACAGATGTGGATAGTAGTCTCATCAATTTGCTCAAGGCTGCTTGGTCTGTGGCTAACACAGCCATCCTGACAGTTTCAAGATCAAGCTGAGTCCTCTTCCCCATAACAGCCTCAGATACACAACAGAGCAGTGATTGGCAGTGGCTGACCTATGGGCACCCAAGGCACCCACCTACAGGAAGGGACAGGCAGCTGGGGAAGATACATTTGCAGGTGACAGGAGGACAGCAAACAGCTGCCTCGGCAGGTGGTTTCAAAGGTATTGAAAAGTCCCTTTTTATGTTGCCTCTGTCCAGGGTCAGCCCCTCATTTCTAATGACAGTCCTCCAGTGTTCCCAAGGGGTCCTGGGAAAAGGAGTGAAGCAGGCAAATCTCCTGGCCCACAAAACCACTGAGACCTTCTCTGCTACTTGGGAGAGAGGCCCTGTATGAAGCAGAAGGTTGGGATGCATGTGAAATTTCCAAACCCAAGTTTTCAAATCCCCCTCCATGTTTCTGTGCTTCCCACACTGGGTCTGCCAAGACAGTCTGGGTGCGTGGCCTCAGGAAGGTTGATACAGAAAAATTGCAGAGGAATAAAAAGAGTCAGTTCCTAGCTCATGGTTTCTAGAGTTCAGCCCTCAGGAAGGAGCAGAGAGGATTCAGTGCCTAGACCGCAGCCCAAGGAGACTACATGAAGAAGTTCAAAGGCTCTCACCCTGGGGAGCTGGGAGCCATCAGTGGTGAAACAAGAAGTGGAGAGGTGTAGTAAGCCCCTAAGAAAGGGGAATGCTGTGTCCTGTCCCCCCACCCCTGGAGGGAACTAGAACCACCCTCCTCACAGGCTCCTCCTCTCTGATCTGAAGAGAGAGTCCTTGCCGCCTTTACCTGGTAGAGGCAACAAGATCTCAGAGAAGAAATAGTTGTGTGGTGTGTCCAAAGAGATCCGTGGGATTTTTTTTCCTTCCTTTTTTTTTTTTTTTTGCAGTCTTCAAAATAGAGATAAAATTCACATCACATAATATTGCCCATTTTAAAATGTACACATCTGCAGAATATCAGAACTAGAAGGCCGTGAGAGTACAAGCCCGTGTTCCTTAGAATGGCCAACTGGACCCATTTTAGCTGGTTTCCAAGTTCCTTTCCAGCATCGCCTCCTCCTTCGGGCACACTGGACTGCTTGCTCTTCCCCACATTCATGGTGCACGTTCGAACCTCTATCTCTTAGCCCGTGCTGTTCTTTCTGTCTTTCCCCTTCAAGGCCAAGTGCAAATGTCCCTTCCTTCAATGAGTTTTTTCCTGACCCTCTCAGGCAGAATTAACCCATCTCTCATTCATGGCTCTCAGCATGTTATACACTTGGCATTGTAATTTGTTGATCTGTCTCTGTCTTCTGTCCAAAGCCCCTCTGAGTCCCTCCAGCTAAACAGTTGTATCTTATTTGACTACACATCCCATGCTTTATAGCACATAGCTGGTGTTCCATAAATACCTATTGAGTGAATTAATCAGGCCAAGCCTCTATTATATAAATAGGGGCCTAAGGCCAAGAAGGTAAGGGACTTATCAAGGATTCTGACAGTGTGTGACTGAGCCAGTGCTCAAACCCCGTACATCCCCGGTGCTTTCCAAGGCATGGCCAGAAGTTGCATCCAAATGAATACTCTGTCATTCAGTTTTGGTGTCATCCAAAATTCCTGTTGGTTCCACAACTGCTTTCCTGAGTTTCTGATAAAATGATAGAAGTAAGGAACGTTACAAGCGGGGAACATTGCTGGCATATGCATTAGACTGGTATTTGAGGAAGAGACATATGGGGGAAATGTTACAAGGACATTATGTAGTGTGCTGGGTGTACTTCTGAGGGAGGACAGTTTCTAGAAGTCTGCTTTACATTGACGTGAAATGATAGTTCATGATGAATAAATCAGCCGTAACGCACAGCTCTGCGATGGCCAGATTCCCCACTCAATAACACTCCTCCTGCAAAACAGAATATTCACGTTTAACCCACTGCAGAAGAGCAGCTGTCCAGGCTTTTCTGAGTAATCTCCACTGAAGGACCAACCTGAATGTTCCTTAGTTCATTGGATCACCAGCCTACAATAACAAAGCTCTTTCTACTATCCAAAATAAATCCCTCTGCAGCCTTGTAAACTCTCATAAGATTACACATTGAATACGATTTCACCAAACACTCCTTAAAATGTCCCTTTATACACTGGAAGATAAATCATTACAAACCCCATTGTTACATCTTGCAGCAAAACTGATCTGAGTTGTTTCTGCATGCTTCCAAGGTCTTAGCTAAGTCTCCAGAAATAGCTCCTGACCACACAACAGGAGTATTTGGTAAAATTTATCCATTCCAAACAAAAGAAAGGCTACTTCCACCTAGTCCCCCTCGAAATCTGTGGAGTGTAAGACTGCTTTGCACACTGCACTGAAGAAGACATGGCCTCCACACAGAAAGCAACCCCCCGACAGACACAGTCCAGTCTGTTTCTGTGGCCAGTCCTCTCCTGTTCTCTTGAAAGGCATGTCAGGTCTCTCTACTCTGCCTCCCCTCCCCATATACTCATCAGATGACCAGACCTCCTGCTTTCTGACCCAGAGAACCTTCCAGAAGCAAATCTCTTACTCCCTTGCATGGCAAATGTCAGTAGCCCACCACCATTTCCTCTGCCAACAATGAATGAGCAGCAGGGAAAAAAAATCCCTCAGGGAGTAGACATGACCTCCCTGTTGCCCTCATTCACAACTGCAAGAGGCAAAGATTCCAGGGACGGCGTCCAACCAGTGTGGACCCCCAGGCTCCTCAGGGGCTGGGCATCTAGATGCCAAATATCCATAGCATCTAGATACCAAATGTCATTCAGATGTTTAGGGGTTAATCCATATAGCTTTGAAATCCAGGAAAAACCAGACACTCTTATTTGCCTCAAGTTGAACAGAGATGGGTTAGGCAGGGCTGAATTTCCCTGTAGAGCAGGGGGAGGTTTCCCTGGGGCAATACCCAGGCAATCCTATCCATGAATTACCATCATTGGCCTACTCCCACTGAGCTCACGTAGGGTGCCTGGCAGCATCCTTTATTTCAAAACAAGAAAAATAAAATTAGGGAAACAAGAACACAGGAGTCGGTCCCCACTACAGAGGCTAGTAGCCCAGGACAGGGAGAGAGGAGCCAGTTCTGCTCACCAGAGAGCCCAGGAAGAGTCAGAATTATGCATCCACTTCAGTTTTTTCATATGGAGGTGGGTATAAGTAGCAGTTTTGATGTTTAAAAGTCCCCAAAGTGGCTGAATGAGGACTTCTAAGCATAGCAATGTGAGGTCACGCCCATTCCCGAGGGCTGTGAGCCACGAAGGAGTGGGCTTAGCTCCATCCGCCAGGGCTCCCAGAGACTTTCCCCAGCCCATCTTTCTGCTCAGTGAGCTGTTGGGGTTCATCCAAGAACAAGAACAAGAGTAAAGACTCCTTTCAAACAGTGGGTGGGCGAGGAAGCAGCAGGTGGAAAGGGGGGAGGGAACAGCTTCAATGGAAACAAATACATTTGCTACTAAAACAGAGGCGAAGAGGATGCCTGGGAGAGGGCAGGTCCAATTACTGGTAAAATAATCAGAAATAAATAGTCGTTTCCCCAAGTACAACTTCTCCATACCCTCTAACTGAGCCTCTTTGCTGCACTGGTTATATTTAGAACCTATTTGAACAACCACTTATTTTGTCCACTGGAGCCAAAGAATACTCTAAGGGCTCCTACCAGGGCTTGGGAGTGGGAAGGAGGAAGAGACAAGGGTGTAAAGAACTTAGCCTTTCCCCACTTCAAGTCCCAGGATCAGGAAACTCCCAGGGTGCAGTAGGAGCCCAGCCTGCCAGGAACAGAGCACAGCAGAGGAGCCTGGAACAGCCTCAGAGACGACTTTGGCTCTGAAGCTGGTGGCAGAGGGGTCCAAACAAGGCTGAGGCCTGCAGGCCCCAAGTCTCTTCGGCTAGCAAGGCCTGGCAACAGATGGTGCAGAGGCCAGGACATGCATGTCTTCTAGGAAGAGCAGGGTGCTGGAGTGGGTCCAGCCACTAAGGGACAAAGTCAGACCAAGAGTCCATCAAGCACCATTGTGTCCCAAGCACTAGGCACAAAGTCATGTTAAACTAGGGAAAGAGGAGATGGTTTGGGTTAGATATAGAGCAAATAGATGATATAGGATCCACCTTCTATGAGGTCACAATCAACCTAGACACACGCATACACACACAGACACAATTGGAAAGCAGCAGCCAGGGAATAGGGTAGCTAGAGAGAGTCCCGCTACCCTTCTCTAACCCTGTGTCCCCATGCTCCACTTCTCAACAGTTCAAGGAAAGTAACTCAGCCATGACACCTCCAAGTCATCTAGGACATTCCCTATATATCTGTCTGCAGGAGCACCCACAGGAGTTAAGGAAGTCACATGTTGGCCATGTGCCAAGACCAACCAAGCATTTTCAACATGCCTGCTCCCACTGGCACCAGGCACCACATAGGACTGGGGATGCATAGGTGAGAAGACGTTCACTGCCTTGGCATTTTACAGCATGGCAGCCCTGCCCACATCCAAAGTCCACATACTTAGATAAAGACCTAAGCTTAGGATTCCTGCCCCAAGTCCCCACTTTGCTTTTCCCCCAGGGCACCTTTTAAAATAATCACTTAGAGTTGAGAAAAGTTAGTGACTTCCACCCCAACTTTGTTATAAGTAACAGATGTCTGCTATCCTGCTCTCTATCTCCTGCTCACTGGTGACCCAAGACACAGGACTACCCTCCTCTCCAGCTCATTGCAGCCCCTAACCCCCTGGTTTCTGGGACCTAGAAGTAATAAATCTTGTGACACGACTTCCTTTTTGTGGGTATATTGAAACTGCACCTTTAATCAATACAATCCTGGGGGGGGGTTCACTTCCCCCAAGTGGGACCTTAGATGCTGAGAGAGAGCTACCTGCCTACCCTGGGTGAGTGATCTGTGTTTTCTCACACAGCAGGTCATAATCTGTATATTCTTAATTTCACACACCAGCTCTGGCTTCTCAGCACACTTAGCTGTACCTACTTGTGTAGGGCTTACAGGCTGGCAGACTGTCCTCAAAGATTACCTTAACCGCAGCACAGTAGGGTCAGCTCAGGTTATCGGTCCACATCTCACCAGAAACACCTGTGAGCTCTCCCCACAATATGGATTATGTAATAGGACCCCATCCCAGGCACATCCAGTTGTGAACGTGGGAAGAGATGTCCTGTCAACATAAGGAACAAGAGGGGTCCTGCAAAAAAGGAAATGGGGGAAATAAGCCACTAAAACAACACAGCATCAAATTTTGGATCACAAAGTAGTGTGCAAATTGTCTTATAAAGTGGGTCCCAGTGCCCTGCTGGTTTGCCTCACAGTCTCAGAGACGCTTCATCCCCTGTCTCTGATGCCTCCATACTTGGCAATGCCTTCTGTCAATTTAGCTTTAACCTCCTCTGTCCTCCAGCAACTGTCAAGCAGTTACTGGTCTGTACAGAAGCACTGTGGTCGAGAGCTCTCTTTCAGCGGAGGCCTTTAAGGTGGAGTTTATTTCCAGTCATTAGTAAAATGAGTACTATAGGATGCCCAGGGCTAATAAGTCCCCATGCCATGCCTCAGGTAACCCCCACCTCCACCCTGTGAGGTAGGTCTCGTTATTTTTCCACATCTTTCAGATGAGGAAACTGATAGGGAAAGGGGAACAATCTTGCCTAAGGTCACCAGCTGGTGTGTGGCAAAGTCAGGACTCAAACCCAAGCAGTTAGGGCCTGGTCCAGCTTAACCACCCCATTGGACTCTTCCCCTAAGGACCAGTCTACTTTGTCAAGTGCATCCCTTCCTCTGTGGTTTTCTCCCAGTGAAACTTATCTCTCCTCATGGAGCAGGCCACCATCAGACCCTGGTCCTCTTTCTTCACACAACTGAACACACTTCCTGGGAGTCTTGCACAAGAGGTTGTAGGATCCAGAACCTCGCCTGTTGATACCATTCACGAGGCTTGAGGTTATCCATATTTATTTTTCTGTTTGGGGTTCTTCATGGGCAAATCCTCCTTCTTCCCTCTTCCCCCTTCCTCTTTCCACAAAGGAATGTGAGCTGCCCTGCCCTCCTATACCCTACTGATTAGACCCTCTCCTCCCCAGAACCCTGTCCTCCCCAGAACCCTCTCCTCCCCAGAACCCTGTCGGGCAGCCAGTGGCTTACAGCTCTTCCCTTCTCGCTCTATGAAAGCCTACTCTCGGGATGGCCTCAGCCACATATTCCACAGTAAAGCTCAGTGTCCCCCTAAAGTAACAGGCTGAGATACAGACAAACCAAACCACAGGAAGGGATCTCTAATTATAACCTTTCTGACCCAGGAAGCTGGAGAGAAAGGTCTGCATTTTGATGAGGTTGATTCTCAGTGTCCCAAAACCACTGTGTAAGCCTGTTCATTCATTCCTTCAGATCTTCTCTCAAAATTTACCTTCTCATTAAGGGCTTCCCTGAGAGCCCAATTTAAATAGCAACTTCTCCCTCACGCTCCCTGTACTGCTGCCTGGATTTTCTCCAGAGCACTTATCAACATCTGACATACTATAGACTTCACCTATTTCTTTTATGTTCTGTCTGTCTCTACGCCCGGAACATGCCTGGGACATAGCAGACACTCAATACATGTTTGTTTCACTCATGTATTCATTGAGCAAATACTGATTGAGTGCCTACTATGTGGCAAGCACATTACAATGGACATTGGTTTAAAACAAAGAAAAGTCCTCTGCCCTTACTCATCTTACAGTCTTATATGGAAATAAATATTAAATATTAAATGTAATTAATAAAAAAATAAAGTAAAATTCCAATTTCTGTGTGAGGGGAAGGACCAAGTCAGCCAGGGCAGTTAGGCAACACTTAGGAACTCAGGGAAGTGGCTATTTATCAAATATGTATAATAATATTTCATTTTTGACAACCCAGTTGCAATACTGGTGCATACAAATTATCAACTAAGAATCGAGGGATCTCTTCTAACTTCTTGCCTATAAATAAGGATGGCCTTGTCTCCTACAGCCTTCTATTGCCTTCCTTCCTCAGTATGGTGGCCACAAATTTGACAAATAGGACACTCCTCCTATCAAAACATAGTCTCTACCCCTAGCCTTGAATCTCAATGAGTGGTTTTGTGACTGCTTTGATCAAAAGAATGCATTAGAAATAAGACAGTGCTAGCTTCTGACAATTGAGACACTGACAATTTCTAATTTCTCCTTCATGGAATACTCAATCTGGAAATCCTGAGCTTCCACGCACGAAGCTCAGCCACCCTTAGACAGCTTTCTTGGAGAGTCTGAGCTGAGCCTGGACTTCCAGCCATCTCTACCAAGGTGGCAGATGTGTGAGTGAAGCCTCCTTGGGTTTTCCAGAGCAGCCCCTCTGCAAACAAATACCACTGGTCACTTGAGTCAACCCCACACAGAACATAAGAACTGCCCAGCTAAGCCCTGGCCAAATTTATGACCCATAAAATGATGAAATATAATAAAATATTTGTTGTTTTAAGCTACTAAGTTTGAAGGTCATTTGTTTTACAACAACAAGTGACCATAACAAGATGGATCTCATCTTTCCTCACTCACTGCTATTTCTGGAAGCTCTCACCTCTCCCTTGGTTTCAGATACCATGTATGTGCTGAGGATCCAATTCTGCATCTTCTGCCCTGCTCTGTCGCATGTGTTGAGACCAGTGTCATCTCCTCTGGAATATCCCACCAGCATCTCAGAATCTTTCCTAAAAAGTTGGCTGTACCCTTTATGTTTCCGATCTAAGCAAATGAGACCATTTTTTTGCCCACAAATGAAGCCTGGGTGTCAACCTCTATTCCTCCTTCCTTGTTCTCCACAATTTCCAAGTCCTATCACTTCTACTCTTTTAATATTTGAAATATCTTCTCTTCTCTCCATCCCCACTGCTGAGGCTTTAGTCTATCCCACCAATGTCTGTTGTCCAGATGACTACAAGAGTCCCTGAACTGGAGTCCCTACTAAAGAATCTTAACCCCTCCCCAAATCATCCTCCACACTACAGCCAGAGTGAATTTTCTAAAATAATAGTTAGTGAAAATCTGATCTTGTCACTCCCATGCTTAAACCTGTTCATGACCCATTGTCCTAATGTCTCATCCAAAGGACCTATGCTTGGTTCACCCCCATCTCTTCTCACCCCCATCCCTCTCCTACCACTACATTCATGCTAGACTGCTTCTGGTTTCCCAAACACATCATGCTTTCTCTCTGCAGAGCTTATTCATATGCTGTTCCCTCTATCTGGAATGTCCTCCCCTCCATTTTACTTGGCTAATGCCAAATTCATCTTCTAGACTTTAGAGTAGACATGACTTCCTCCAGAAAGCCACCCTTGACTCTCAAGACAGGTTTTGTGCTCTCAGATTACTCTGCACTTACATCCCACTCTACTGTGATTGCCTGTTCTTATCTGTTTCTCCCATTATACAAAAGCTACTTAGGGCCAAGTCTGTACCATGGCTTGTGGTATACCCAGAACCTGACCCACTATAGACTCCCATTAAATGCTGCGGGATATATAAATAAAGGCCTCTTGCAGGACCCCAGAGAGATGATATACCACATGTTTTTCTAGGTTAGTGGAGGAAGCCATCAGTTCATCAAAAGCCAAACAGTGGCCATCTCATTAATTCCCAATATGTACAGCTGGCAATGATCTGCATGAGACAGAGCAGGCAGTGGCACAGCCAATAATCACCAGTTGTCCAGAAGCCAAGGCAGCATGATAGAACCCCCAAAGACCACTTTGAAGGGGGCATTGAGGGTCAATCCAAGACCCTGTCCTGGCTTCCCTCCCATCCTGGGAGGCACCAACCCATCTGATCATCTTCCCCAGCCCACACTTAGCTCCATTCCCCATCCCAATCAGAAAGTCTTGGGGTGCCTGAGTGACTCAGTTGGTTGGGTGTCTGACTTTTGATTTTGGCTTAACAAATCATGATCTCAGGGTCATGGGATCAAGCCCTGCATCAAGCCCTGCATCAATCCTTGTGTCGGGCTCCACACTGAGAGTGTGCGGAGCCTGTTTGGGACCCCCTCCCCTGCTCATGCTCTCTTTCTCTCTCTCTCTCTCTCTCTCTCTCTCTGAAAAAAAAAACAATTAGAAAGTCTTATGTTATTTTTTAATGTTTATTTTTGAGAAAGAGAGAGAGAGAGAGAGAGAGAGAGAAAGAAAATGAGTGGGGGAGGGGCAGAGAGGGGTACAGAGGATCTGAAGCAGACTCTGCACTAACAGCAAAGAGCCTGATGTAGGGCTTGAACTCGCAAACTGTGAGATCATGACCTGAGCTGAAGAAGGATGTTCAACTGACTGAGCCACCCAGGCACCCCAGAAAGTCCTATTTTAAGGGCTCACCAACCCAAGTCCTATATTGAGACAGATCAGTGACAGCAGACATTGGCACAGTCCCCCAGGAGCTTACAGCCAAGGACCGCTCACCCTCCAGTGATAACCACCACCTCCACCCACAGCCAAGTGAGCAATTTAGCTGATGCCTACAAATTGCACTGCCACATCTTTGATCTATTTCTTTCCTCTCAGTACCTTAAGATGATATAGGTGCTAACAAGTGGCAGAGGAGGCGGTGAAGAGGGAGACCAATGCATTAATTATTCAAATTTATTCTTGTTTCACTTCAGAAATAATAAAAAGAAATTCAATATTTCTGAAAAGACTGTCTAGGTAGGAGACCTTAATGTTTCCTTGACAGATCTAGGAAATACAGTATTCTCTTATTTACTTAATCTTGTCTCATGTAATTATTTAAGTCATAAATTCTTAAAAATCTCACCATAAGTAACTCAGAGCTGAAGTCAGCAAAGGACCCTGTTAATGCCGATGGAAGTCCCCACCCTCCGCCACCCTCTGCCACCCCCACTCGCTTGGACACCATCATTTCCCACTGCTCTGTGCCCTTTTACTCTGTGCCAGGAGGCTTTTTGTTAAAAACACAAAGAGTTGATGAAGCTGAAAGGCCCAGTCTTCTGCCACCCCCAAACTTCTCATCCCTCCTTCCTGCTGGTCAAATCCTCTCCTGGGAATAACAGGATTACGATGTAATGAAAAATTAAAATATCATAGCTGCAGATATACTCAAGTATTTTTACCAGTGCTTACTGTGGCTCCAACCAAGCCCCAAGAATCATCTACCCCAGAAGCTGGTACATGGATCCTGCCTCACTCCTCCTCCCACTTCTTTACAAGCACGTCTGTGGTAGTCTGAATAACAGCCCCCAAATATGTCCACACCCTAATATTCCCAGGGCCTGTGGATGTTACCTTAGATGGCAAAAGGGACTTTGCAGATGTGATTACAGATCTTGAGCTGGGTAGATATCCTGAATTATCTGGGTAGTCCCCAGTGCAGTGACAAGCATCCTTATAAAAAAGAGGCAAAGGGAAACCAGACACAGAAGAAGAAAGCAATGTGACCACAGAAGTAGAAATAGGGGTGATGCAACCACAGCTAAGGAATGCAGTAGCCACCAAAGCCAGAAGAGGCAAGGAATAGATTCTTCTCTAGAGCTTCCAGAGGGGGCTCAGCCCTCACAGCACCTTGATTTTGGCCCCGTGATACTGATCTATGACTTCTTCCAAAACTGTAAGAGAAAAAATTCCTGTTTCTTTCCATACACCGAGTGCATGGTAATTGGCTACAACTGCCACAGAAAGACAGATATGACATCCAAATCACTCTTTCTCCATAGCAGAAACCCAAAGTTCTGCAACTCCTGAGAACGTGAAGCCATATTCCTCAGTCTTGAAGAGTCCAGGGTATCCGCCATGTCCCATGACACACACATGGACCCTGAACACTTGTTGTGGACCTTGGGACCTCAGCACCGGGAGCTGTCCAGGCTGAAACTCCGTGCTTCGTTCACCCCTGTATAAACCCCCCCCCCCAACCTTAACTCCATCACTATTCATGAGAGAGGAATCCTGACACATCAGTCTCCTTCAGCTACTCTGACATTCCCCACCACTCCCTCTAGCTGGAATCCTGCTCCTCCTGCTCTCCAAGTTGCTGGCTCCTTCCTCAGATCTAAACTTAAATGTCACCTCTTAGAGAATCCTTTCCTAACTCAGCATCAAAAAGAGTTCTCCTGGTTTTTCTCTGCCAGCTTCCTGTTTGCTTTCTTCACAGGATTTACCACCATTTATAATTATTTATTTGCTTTTTTTTAAATTTGAGGTTGCCTCCCTCCCACAATGCAGGGATTTGCATTTGTCTTGTTCCCTCCTGTATCCTCAGCACCAACACAATGCCTAGTAAATGGTAGAAACTTAATAAATACTTGTGAAATTAGTTAGTTAATCCCTTAACTGCATAGGTTATGGATGAAAAAAATGGGGATATATGAGGCAAAGGAAGTAGGGGGATATATCCAACCATTTCCAAGTTTGAGTAATCGGGGATGATACTGTTGAGACAGAAGCCCGGCCTGAACGGCTAAAGGTGTGTGTGCTCACTGACCCTTGCTTGCATGCTTGTTCTGACTGTGCCTTTCTATACTTCCTCTCTCCCCTCTCTGCCATCCTTCAAGGTCCATCAGCCCCTAGCTCCTCCAGCACCTTCAGCCTGTCTCCTACAGCCTCAGCCATGCCTCAACTATGATGGAACTGCAAAGAGCCAGCAGCTTCATCTCCTGCAGAATGGGGCCACTATAAGACCAAGGACTTACATGCCCAAAGTTGTCCTCACAGGCTCTCTGGACTGGCAGACTACTCTCTTCCCTAGCTAGATCTGTATAATTCTTAAGGCTGCGTCCACTTCCTGATTTATGTTAGCTCCTGTCCTGCTCCAATCCAGACAGCTGTCCAACCACAGGAGGCACGGCAACTGTACGTACTCACCTCTACCTGATAAGCATGGCACCATCTAGAAACACTTGCTGTAATACACACACTCATCAGATGCTCTTGGACCCAGGTCAGAACCCCTCTGGGCACTGATGTGAAATGTTGATCACCTCCATTCGAGAGCTAAGGAGTGTTTTCAGCCTGACTGATGAAAGATCAAGAGAAGAACAATATCACATACATGAGTTTTCCAAAATTAAAATGGAGAATAGGGCCTTCGGGAAGGCGTCTGGATAATTAAAGCATTAATTCAGGCTCTGGTATGCCTGAGAGCAACAGGCTTCTGAGAGCTCCATTAAATCTCTCCCAATAAAAACTGATGGCTCTGAGGCAGTCTCCCGGCCAGGGTGCAGAGTCATAAAAGATGCCCTCCCTCCCAGTCTCTACCTGTCATCCTCAGGGAAATATCCAGAGATGATAAAGTCGGGGAGTTGAGGGTCTTCACTCAAAATGTCTCTCTTACAAGTTAAGGCTGGAAGGTCTGGAAAGAACTATACACCAGGAAACCAAGGTACAAAAAGGTAAGTGACTTCCTTAAGGTCACACAGCTGTTGGTAAGTAAGAGTGGAGACCAGAATTCAAATGTCTTGCTATTGGGATAATTCCTATTCCAGCCTATTCCATCACAAATTTCTTGGAGCTTCATCCATAACACCCCCATACACACGCATGCAACACACATACACACACGCACAAGCATGCACATGTGTGAATCCTTTCTACACAAGCCTGTCTCCTCATCATCACTCAATAACTACATGCTTTTGTTCAAGATGCTCCTGGACCCTGCAGCCCTTACACCTTCACTGCCACCCTAATTTCACCCATCCTTGAGAACTTAGTTCAAGACCACTCTTCTCCATTGTCTTCCCTTTAAATACCCTTCATTCCCTTCCTTGAACAACTCCAGTACTTGGAGGTTAGCCCTGAATTCTATCCTGTTTCATATGGTGCAGAGCTGTTTCACCTCATCTTCTGAACAAGACTGCAAATTTCATGCACAGTTTCTCTCAGCAGTCCCCTACCCCACCTTCCGACCCCCGGCCCAGCACACAGTGAGAGCACCATCGCTACCTGCTCCTTGGAAATCAGGGATTCAAGACCAGTCCAGGTTTGGTTGACTTCTGCAGCCTTGGACAAGCCCCACTGTAGACCTGTGCCTCCACCCCCCATCCAAACAATGGACATATACTCAACCAAGGACCAAGTTCATTCCACATTGTGATGTCTCTCTGCACCTTCTAACAGCCAGCCCAGTCCTGTCACATCCTTGCTTTCTCTGCATGTTCCCCAAAGCACCCCAAGGACACTGCTATCTAAGGAACTCCATTACAGCACATTCAACAACTGCCCTGCTTCCCTGCCCATATTCTGTGTTCTTTCCAGACTTGCCCTAGAGATGGGGAGAAGCAGCGTGGCTGGTGGGAAGAGCATTGGATGGGGAGCTCTGGGCTGGGTCCTAGGTTTTGTTCCACTCCCCACCCCTGACTGCCTGACCCAGGGACCAGTGCCACATGCCCTTGTTCACTCACTGCAGGTTCTTGTCTATTAAGTGAGGGTGTTACAGTTCACCAAGTAGACAGCAATGTTTCTGTGCACAAATGACAAGCAGAGCAGTTGAGAGCAAAATGTAGCCTTAAAAGTCTGAGGCATGTAAGAGGATCAGGAGGAAAATTAGCCCTTTTCCCGGAAACCTGGCTTGCATTTCCCAGAGCAGAATATTCGGTAAACACCAGAAGGCACGGAAACCTCTGAGGCAACAATACGCCCACCTGATACATACTTGATCGCCACTGCACACAGCTTCCCAGGAGCGTGACAATGGTTAATTAGGTCTGCGGCCCAGCAACTTGTATCAAGGCTCATCATTAAGACGGTAACAAGCAGAACTTCTATTAAGCAAACCATATTGGCCCTTTAAGTTAGCTCCTCAGATCACAGATGTTTTCTTTGACTGTAAAAGGAGGGATGAGGAGGATGAACTAGATGTGGGGAACCTCACACGATAGGCAGATTTTAGGCTTGGAAGTCCCACATTATAAGTGACCCTTGCTTTCCTCTGGTGACCAACTGTGCCCATATATGACCCTTCATCTCCACTGAAAGGCCATCCTATCTGCCTAGACCCCAGAGGATAGCTCTGTGCTAGGGCACATCAACACCCCCATCCCCAAAACAAATGACTTCAAGGAACAGAATTGAGTCCATTGGTACAACTGTCAGTGCCAACAGGTCACTTTAAAACTACAAGTCACCAGGTAGAAGGCATCTGGAGAAGATGACCCTGCCCCTCTCCTTCCCATACTGCAACCCCCAGAGACTTCCATATCAGTGACCAGACTGTGGCAATCCGAAGGAGTGATCCAGGGGCGCCTGGGTGGCTCAGTCAGTTAAGCGTCCGTCCCTTGATCTCGGTTCAGGTCGTGATCTCACAGTTTGTGCGATCGAGCCCCGAGTCAGGCTCTGTGCTACCATCATAGAACCTACTTGGGATTCTCTCTCTCCCTCTCTCTCTCCCCCTCCCACCCCTCAGAATACATAAATACACTTTCAAAATAAAACAAAACAAAAAAAGGCGTGATCCAGCAGAAAGTCGGTCCATCTCAATAGTGCCCAAATGTCACCTGCCAGTCACCTGAGCAGGTGAGAGTGCAGAGCCCAGCTCACATCCTAGCCCTGCGTGGCCCTGGATGTGCTCTCCCCGGGATTGGTTTTGTGCTCCTGACTATAAGGGGAGCAGCCACCTCTGGACTAGCACCCTAAGGTGAGCTGTCCTGCAGTGTCAATAATTAATGCTATGCAAAGTGCCTTTTATGCCTCCAGCTGGGATATTATTTCTTGATAAGAAGGGAAAATATTTACCATCTTAAAACACTTCTGACTAGAATCCCCACAGAGCACAATAAAGGGAAAAGCCCTTTTTCGAAGGGGCCACTCCCAGCCCCACCTAACAGGCTGAGGCCCTTTTGCTGTTCACAACTCTGTCACCAGGGAAAGTAGACCCCATCACTGAGTTCAGATTGCCACTGGCCCTACAAATGACCAAAGCAAAATGAATAAAGGCCTGATCCTGGGAAGACCCAGAGTCACAAATGGAGAAGAAACAGGTGCAGAAGTAGGTACAGATCCTATTATCTACCATCCCTCACCTGTGAGTTTTTAGTTTGGGGTTGGAGATGGAGGGAGGGCTCTGAATTTGGATGGGAGCCTTCTTGAAGAGAAGGCCTGTCTGCCTTACCATGCCAAAGCAAGCCATACATTGATTCATGGGCAAAAACACCAAATGACCATCTGGGGATGGGATGAATGAAGAAAAGACAGAGAGGGAAGAATTTCTAATACATCCTTATTTTATTGTTTACTCCCCATTTTGTATCACTTCAGCTTGCGAGTATTCTTGAGACCTTGGGCTTCATGAACAATCATGCTTTACAGATAATTAGACCAGTCCTAAGAGAAATCAGATGAGAACTGAAATAAGCCTATGAGACAAGCCTATGAGATGCTTCATTTCTGTGATCCTGGTGAGTGTGCAAGAAGGTGGTAGCCATTCTTCAAAGAGAAGGGATCTGAATAAAGGAATTTGGGAGAATAAAGATTTCCTTATTCCTAACTAAGCAATTTCCTTATTCCTAATAAAGCAATGCTGGGATTTTCCCATTAGGTGCTGTTGTCCTCCCTGATTAGCCCAGGACATTCAGTCAACAGTATTTCTTGTGTGCCTGGCTCTATTCTCAGCAAGTCTGTAAGGAACTCTGTATGCCAGGCATGGGGCAGGCTGCCTTCAGAGTACACTGCCCAGGGTTTGCTTCCATAAAATGACTTCCCTGAAGGTCCAAACAGTGGTCAGCACTTGCCCCAACCCCTGGAGGCCTGGGGTCAAGTGGACCCTGTCCCTGGTTATCATGCTTGGAATTCCATTTGCATAAAGGAAATGTGGTCCCAAGAGCCCTCTGTTAAAAGCCAATAGAAGGTAAAGGCATGAACCCAGACCTCAGACCGGCTGACTCTCTGTGGGGAAGCGTCCTGAGGAAAATGGATCCCTGCCCAGAGACCTGTAAGGAGGGATTTAGGAAAGGTTAGAGTAACTTGTACTAATTAGGAGTAACAGGGACCTACAATAGCACCCTACAGCAGCTATGGCTGGTGACCCCACAGTGGCCCTCTCCTTCTAACAGGGGCTGCCTGGCATCTTGGCTGATAGTAAACAGCCTACTCAGTAAAATCCTACTGAGATTCCTGTCTTCCTATCACTTTCTTCTAATGAGGTATCCAGACAACATTCAAGATTTTTTTTCAAGTACAACAAATGGCATTTTAGATGGTGATACGAGTTAAGGAAGAAAAATTAAGTAGGGAGATATACTGGGCTAAATTTTTAGAAAAGATAACCAAGGAAGATCGTCTAGAGAAAGTTACTTCTGAATAAAGATCTGAAGGGTGTGGAAGATGGAACTATGGAAATACTGAAGAAGTACATTCCAGACAAAGGGAATAGCTACGCACATGCCCTGAGAAAGCACACCTAAGAGAGAGGTAAGAGACAAGAGGAGGCTGCTGGCTGGAGCAGAGGGAAGGTTAGGGAGAGCTAAGTGATAGGGTTAGGGAGGGCGAGCTCATGGCCTCCCCTGACCTTCAGTGACCCTCCTCCCAGTTCTCCTGACGTCCTGCTGTCCACTTCAGCTATGCAGGGGTCTCCATTACATACCCTTCTAGGGTTCATCTACTTTGGGCAAAGTCTTGGACTTAGCCTTCCACATCCAACTGCCCGTATGAAATGTCAGGAACACCTTGCCCTATGTGAGCAAGAGGCGTGATGAGGAATCTAGCCTCACACAGCTGTGGGGCAGGTGAAGCTTGCCCTCGGTGCCTTAGACCCTCCTCCAGTAGCAGTCAGTGCCCAGGAGCCCACTCCTCCCTCTATCAGAACCTGGAATGTGTCGAGAGGGCTCTTGGTTAGGAGGAAGCTCTAGGCTCAGCAAGTCATCAGACCTTCCTGGCCTCGGTTTGTTCATTGTAAAATGAGGACCTTGCATCACTCATCTCTAATACCTCTTCTAGTCCTTGGTGAGCCCTACCCTCTACCAATAAACCCCTCCTTGCCAATGTGTTCACCTGTGTCTCCTCTCAGGCCAGAAACCAACATGCTAACAGTGGCCCTAAGTCATATGGCCAGGTGCCCAAGGGAGGCTCTGATCTGGGGGGCTTTCATTTTAAGCCCATGACCTTCTCAGTGGCCCCTCACACCACAGGCACAGCCACCTGACCCAGCCCCTTAGTGTGTGGCCATGCCAAACAATGAGGAGAAATGAAGCGATTCCATGTAGAGAGAGACCCTTCATCGGCCAGCATTTTCACTGCCAAGGCTCACACTGACTGTGAGAGCCTCCAGTCCAAGGGTCTGCGGACTCTCATGAAAAGGCTTTACAAGAAAATGAGCCACCAGCACTCCAAGGCAATCATCGTCAATCAGCAAGGCAGGTGATTGCTCGCCCTGCAAGGCAGCTTCGCCGCAGCTCCAGGCATGGAGAGCTGAGCAGCTAAGGCTGTGGTCTGTGCATCTAGGCTGAGGCAGGGGGCGCCCTGCCCAGGCACCTCCATTAAGGTGGGTAACGGGGAGCTAGCTGACACTGAGACAGCCCCACTCCACTGCTGTTCACTCTAGGGTTTGGGGTGGCTCACCTTTTTCTCAGTTTAGCATACCTGGGCCACCTGTGGATGGCAGATAGCAGTGGAGCTGGAGGAGGGACATAGTACAATTGCAAGAATGATCTCAGATCTGGCTAAGTGCCGAGGCTGACGTGGTCAGTGTAAACTGCAGGGGCAACCAGGGCTCCGCCAGCAGGTTCTTTAAAAAAAATACCTCAGGTTCCCAGACAAACCTTGAGCAAGCCCAGAAACCTTGACACTATCAGCCCACACAAGGCCACTCTCTATTGCACACTCTGTGTGGCTCTTCTTCCTCTCAATGACTCCCGTAGAATTCAAGCTAAATGGAAGTGGGGGTGTTAGGCAGGGAAGATATACAAAATATAATTCAATTGCCCTTGCCACATGTCTTCCTAGGACAAACAGCATTTTCAACCACTTAGACCCGGGTTTTCTCCCGGAGGCAATTTTTCAGTCATTTTGTCTGGGAGGGCACCAGAAAAGCTGAGTTCTGTTCTCCCTTCTCTTCTTTGCAGATGCTCCATTAACATCCTTGCCTCCTCCTCAGGGACCTTCCAAACCCTTAGGCAGAAAAGCATCTGCACTCTCAGAAGACTTTAAGGGATGACACCAGGCTCCCAGTGTTCTCTCTCCCTGAAGGTCTGCCTTGGAGCCTCAGTCGTTTAGCCCTAGACAGGACTGTTGTGAAAGGAGGAGTATGAAGTGTGCCTCAGCATGGAGACCGTCCAAAAGGAAGTGCTGCTGGTAGAAGAGAAAGAGCACGTGCCTGGAATGTGTGTAGGGCAGGGTGTGTATTAAATACTAATATCAAGAGGTGTTTTTTGAGAGTTTGTCTTAACAGGTGTGGTGCAGCTGCTTGGGACAAAATTGTGAACAGGACCCAGTCACTGCCCTCAAATAGCTTGTAGTTGAACAAAAAAGGAAAAAGAAGGGATACCTGCAGGGCAGTGGATGACTGCTAACAGAAGAGCGAGGTGAAGTCGGGGTTGGGAGCACGCAGGTGGGCACCTCACTCAGTTCTGGGAGCTCAGAAGCACTGAAAGGCTTTCTGGGGGAACAAGTATTCCAGGTGAGACTTGAAGAATGAGCCCCAGTCCCCTCATCACTCACCTGGTTGTCTGCAGTCACCTAGGTGAGAGATGAAGGGCAAGGGAAGAAGCTGGAGAGAGAGAGAGGACAGCATACGGAAAAGCATGCCTTCTTTTATATGACCTGAGTGACAGAGGAGCAGCTGGGAGAGACAGAGCTGGAGAGGCAGGACCGGTCGGGCACAGGTTTGGGAGGACAATGACAAATTCAGCCTCTAGCCACTGAGCAACAGTCATTGGGGGGATTTTGAGACGAGAAGCAGCATTCGAGATTTACTTTTTTGATACACTACCTGAACCATGGGGGCAACAATATAATGACGCCAGCCACTGGGAGGCCAACTCGCCAGTTAGGAAGCTGGTGTCTGCTTGATTTCTCCACTTCAGTGCATACAAGCATCTCAAGCTTGATAGAACCGAAGCAGAATTCTTCATCTCCCCTTCGAGCCTGCCCTTCCAAAGCCTTCTCTTCCTCAGTAAATGGTACTAGACACTCAAGCCAAATATCAAGGAGGCATCCTGACTGCTGTTTCCCTCATCACCAACTCTAAATGGATCCAATCTATCAACAAGCCCTGTGGACTTCATCTCCAAAACACATCCCAAACCCAATCATCAAATCCATCACACTGGACGTCTCACCACTCACCTGGTCACATGCAGTCACCTAAGTAATGGTCCTCCCTCCACTCTTCAGTCCCCTCAACACACTTGCCACATGGCAGCCAAAGGAGGCTTTTACACATTTTTATTGTGAAATATAACACATATGCAGTAAAGTACAAAAACCAAAGGTATAACTCAATGGTTTATCAGAAAGTAAACATGCATACATGTAATCATCCCCAAGGTCAAGGAATAAATAAAGCATTAGCAGTTCTACCCCTGAAGCCCTCCTTGTCCTCTTCCTATCACTGTTCCTCCTTCCCACTATCCTGCCTTTTAAGGTGATCACTTGTTTGACTTTCCTTAAAGTTTACTAAGCATGAATCTAAAGCTATAGTTTAGGTTTTGGCTAATGTTTGAACTGTATATAAATGGAATCATACTGCATTTGTTATTTTGTGTGGGACTTCTTTCATTCAGCATTATGTTTATGAGATTCCTCCATGTTATGTCAGTAGCTCTAGTTTGCTTATTTTTATTGTTTTACAGCAGTCCATTATTTATTCATTCTACTGTTGATGGGCATTTGGGTTGCTTCTCGTTTTTTTAATTGAAGTATAGTTGACACACAATGTTACATTAGCTTCAGATGTACAACAGAGTGATTCCTTATCTCCATATGTTATGCTCTGCTCACCAAAAGGGTAGCTACCATCTCTCACCATACAACACTATTATAATACCATTGACCGTATTTCCTATGCTGTACCTTTTACTCCTGTGGCTTATTCATTTCATAAATGGGAACCTATGCCTCCTACTCCCTTCACCCATTGGAGTGCTTCTAGTTTTTCAGCTAATATGAGTAAGGTTGCTATGAACAGTTTATTTGTCTCTTGATGCCAGGATAGTCTTAACATACGAATCAGACCACATCACTCCCCTGTTTAAAACTCTCCGAAAGCTTCCTGCCATACTTAAAATCCAAATTCCTTATCATGGCTTATAACGCTTTCCTTCTCTGATGTCCTCTTCTATCTCTCTCACCCTTATTCACAATGTTCCCACCTCATCAGTCTTTCTATTGCTGGAACACACTATACTAGCATCTACCTCAGAGCCCTCACACTTGCTCTTCCCTTCAAATTTTGAGGAATTCCCTTCAAATTTTGAGTCAGATATGAACTCTTCAGACAACTCCTTTGACCACCTGATTTGGAAGAGACCCTCAAAGTACTCTCTCTCACTTCCCCTCGTTTTGTTTTCCTAATGGTACTCTTTGCTATGGAAAGCCACCTTATCTAAACATCTAGCTAATCGATTATTATTTATCTCCTCCAACCCCCCTGAGCTCAGAGACACTGTCTCGTTCACTGCTGTACTGTCTGCACCTTGAACCATGTCTGACAGAGAGTGAGCACCCAATAAAAACTTGTTGGATGAATGATGAATGATGAATGAATGCTCCAGGAAAGACGTCAGCATAACCAATCTAGTGGTAGTTAGAGAAAGGAAGGAGAATAGAGAGCAGTGAATAGTTTTGAGAACAATGGAGGAAGAATAAAGATCATTGAGTAAAGGATGAATATTGAAAAAATGGTATTGGGACAACTGCATAAACATACAGGAAAAAAATTAAATAGGATCCTTCCCACAAGTCTTACACTAAAATAAATCATCAATGAATCCTTTGCAGTGCAGAAGCTTTTTATCTTGATGAAGTCCCAACATTTCATTTTTGCTTTCAATTCCCTTGCCTTTGGAGTGAGATAAGTCAGTCAGAGAAGGACAGATATCATATGTTTTCACTCATATGTGGATCTAGAGAAACTCAACAGAAGACCATGGGGGAAGGGAGGGGGAAAAATAGATACAAACAGACACGGAGGGAGGCAAACCACAAGAGATTCTAAAATACAGAGAACAAACTGAAGGTGGATGGAGGGAAAATGGGTGATGGGCATTGAGGAGGCCACTTGTTGGGAGGAGCACTGAGTGTTGTATGTAAGCCAATATGACAATAAATTATATTTAAAAAATTATCGAGTAAAAGATCTAAATGACACCCTAAGGATTCTAAAAGTAAAAAAAAGTATAAATTTTTGTAGTTGTGAAGGCCTTTATTAGTATAATACAAAACCAAAACACAGTAATAAAATAAAAAAGACTGATGCATTCAATTACATAAAAATATTTTTAAAAACTGCCATAAAAGCATAACTTCAAAAGGCAAATTACAAATTAGGAAAATATTTTCTGCATCTATAATACAAAGGGCTAATTTTCTTAATATATAAAAAACTTCTACAAATCAATAAGAAAATATATAAAGGGTACGGACAATCAATTCACAGAAAGGGAAATACCAGTGACCGTAACTTATTTGAAAAGATGTTTAATCTCATAATAAGAGAAAGACACATTGAAACGAGGAGATACCACTTCAATCTCTTAGATAGTCAATGGTTTAATACACACTATGTTGGCAAAAATGCAAGGAAACACGCACTGTACTACTAGATTGATAAATTGTTACAACTTCCATGAGAGATAATTTGAGACTATATTGCAAATTTTTAAATTCACTCTTTGGCTCCACAATTCTACTTTTAGTTAATTTTCCATCGCATATATTTGCATGTGTGCAAATATATTTTTATATGTACACATGTATGTTTATTCACTTATATGTTTATTCATTGAAGCATTAATAGTGAAATATTACAAAAAAAGAAACATTATATATCCATTAAGTAGGGATCCACTAAATAAATTATATATATGGCCTTTAAAAAGATTGAGGCAAATTTCAGTGCCCTGATCTAGAAGGATCTCCAAGTTTAATTAAGTGGAAAAATAAGTAAGTGCACAACAGTTGAATTATATATGTTACTATTTGGTTTTGAAAACTCTACACATTATAATTTTATTTATGTATCCAGAAATGGAAGGATACACAAGAAATGGTAAAAATGCTTGTCTTCTAGGAGGGGAGCTGGTAATTAGGGGAAATTTTCAAAATAAAGAGAAATTTTAAGAATTAAGACACTGAAAACTGCAAAACACTGCTTAAAGAAATTAAAGAAGATAGTAAAAATGGAAACACATCCTGTGTTCAGGAACTGGAAGATTTAATATTCCTTTTGTTAGCGTTTATTTATTTATTTTGAGAGAGAGAAGGAGAGGAGTGCGTGCACAAGAGGGGTGGAGGGGCAGAGAGAAAGGGAGAGAGAGAATTCCAAGAAGGCCCCATGCTGTCAGCACGGACCCTGACAGGGGCTCTATCCCATGAACCATGAGATCATGACCTAAGCAGAAACTAAAAATTAGTCGCTTAGCCAACTGAGCCACCCAGGCACCCTGACTTAACACTCTTAAGATGTTGATGCTACCCAAAATAACCTACAAATTCAATGTAATCCCTATCAAAATCCCAACTACAATTTTTGCAGAAACAGAAAAATCAGGCCTAAACTTCATATGGAAACTTAAGAGATGTGAAATAGCAAAAACAATCTTTAAAAAGAACAAAGTTAGAGGTCTCACACTTTCTAATTTCAAAATTTATGGCAAATGTGGTACAACATAAAAACACATATAGACCAATGGAATAGATTAAAGAGCCCAGAAATAAACCCTCGTGTATATGGTCAAATGATTTTCACAAGGGTCCCAAGACCATTCAATGGGGAAAGAACAGTCTCTTCAAATGGTATTAGAAAAACTGGAAATTCACATGCAACAGAATAAATCTGGACCCATATCTTACACCATATAAAAATTAACTCAAAAAAAAAGACCTAAAAGTAGGAGATAAAATCATAACACTCTTCGAAGAAAACATAAGAGAAAAACTTCATGATATTGGATTTTACAATGATTTCTTAGATATGACACCAAAACCACAAGCAATAAATGAAAAAATAGGAAAAGTAAACTTTGTCAAAATTTAAAACTGTTGTGCATCAAGGGACAGTTAACAACAGAGTGAAAAAGCAATCTATGGAATGGGAGAAAATATTTGCAAATCATATATCTGATACGGGATTAATATCCAAAATATCTAAAGCACCCCTACAACTCAACAACAAAAAACCCAAACAAGCCATTTTAAAAATGGACAAAAAGGAGCACTTGTCAATGGGTTAAGCGTCCAACTTTTTATTTCAGCTCAGGGCATGAGCTCACGGTTCATGAGATGGAGCTCCACGTCAGGCCCTGCACTGGCAGCACAGAGCGTGTTGAAGATTCTCTCTCTCCCTCTCTCTCTCTAAAAATAAACGTTTTTTAGGGGCACCTGGGTGGCTCAGTAGGTTGAGCGTCCAACTTCGGCCGAGGTCATGATCTCGGGGTTCGTGGGTTCAAGCCCCGCGTCAGGCTCTGTGCTGACAGCCAGCTCAGAGCCTGGAGCCTGTCTTCAGATTCTGTGTCTCCCTCTCTCTCTGACCCTCCCCTGCTCACGCTGTCTCTCTCTCTCTCAAAAATAAATAAAACATTAAAAAAATAAAAAAATAAATAAACAATTTTTAAATAAATAAATGTTTTAAATGGGCAAAAAACTTGAATAGACATTTCTCCAAAGAAGATATGCAAATAACAATAAGCATATGAAAAGATTCTCGATATCACTCATCATTAGGGAAATGCAAGTCAAAGCCACAATAAGATACCATTTCATACTCCTTCAGATGGCCAATAAATAGGTGAGGATGAGGAGAAATTGGAACCCTTGTACATTGCCAGTGGGAATGTAAAATGGTGTAGCCACTGTGGAAAATTGTGTAAGAGCTCCTCAAAACAATTAAATGTAGAATTACCATATAATACAGCAATTCCATTTCTGGGTATACACCCAAAAGAATTAAAGCAGGGACTAGAACAGATATTTGTACACCCATATATCATTCACAAAAGCCAAAAGTTGGAAGCAATCCAAATGCCCATCAGTGGATGAATGGATAAACAAAATGTGGCATATACATAAAATACAATACTATTCAGTCTTTTTTTTTTTTTAATTTATTTTTGAGAGACAGAGAGAGACAGAGCGTGAACAGGGGAGGGGCAGAGAGAGAAAGAGACACCGAATCTGAAGCAGGCTCCAGGCTCTGAGCTAGCGGTCAGCACAGAGCCCGATGCGGGGCTCGAACCCACGAACCCTGAGATCATGACCTGAGCCAACATCAGACGCTCAACCGACTGAGCCACCCAGGCTCCCCACAATACTATTCGGTCTTAAAAAGGAAGGAAATTCTGATGGGGGCCACAACATGGATGAACCTTGACATTATCTAAGTAAAATAAGCCAGTCACAAAAGGATAAGTTTTCTATGAATTTATTTTTATGAGGTACCTCGCATAGTCAAATTGACAGAGACAGAAAGTAGAATGACATTGCCAGGGCTGGGGAAAGAGAAGAATGGGGAGTTATTGCTTAATGGGAATGGAGTTCCAGTCTAAGAAGATGAAAAACTTCTAGAGAACTTTATGATTGCAGAATAATGTGGATGTATTTAATGCCACTTAAATATGGATAACAAAATAAATTTTATGTTATATATATATATATATATATATATATATACACACACACACACATACATACATACATACATATATATGTAACCAGAATAAAAAATAAAGAGAAAGAAATAAAACTTAAGTAATATACAAAGAAGAGCATGGATTCTAGAGCCAACCCTCCTGGGTTTGAATTCTCCTTTTCACAGCTATGTTACCTTCATTTAACGTACTTGGTAAGATACTTAGCCTTTCTATACCTCAGTTTCCTCATCCATAAAATGAAAATAATAGCATTGCCTACTACACTGGGTTGGCTTGAGGAACATAAAGACCTTCAGAGTAGAACCTGCCACACTGTACGTGCATAATAAGTACTGATTCCTCACTTATTATCTTTAACAAATATTTATTGAGTACCTATTACATTCAGGCACTATGCCAAGTGCTGGGAATATAGAGATCAACAGAACAGGTTCCTGCCTTTAAAAGCCTCACCACTAGGTAAATGAGAGCTTAACCAATTCCATCTTTACTCAAGCCCTCATTTTAGGAACAAGCGTTTAAAAACTCATTATGGGAGTATTCCTCAAGAAGATAAATAAAAGACTCACTTAGGTTGAAAGTCTAAATTGCCTTCTAATGATTAGACCTGTCTGAAAGCAGAATGTGCTATCTTTAAAAGTAGTGAGTAGTCTGGATAACTACTTATCAGATATGTTGCAGAAGAGATTCAGAGGGTTAGACTAGGTGAACACTATGACCCCATCTTGTTCAGAGAATCTATGATGCTATCAGGTGAGGGCCAAGGACTGGACTATGAGCAGCTTGGCTGGCGAAAGGGACCAGGGTTTCAGCCTTGCAGACATATCTGCTTCATGACATCATCCAAATTCCAGCAGGGGCCAGAAGTCTCCATATGTCTGGTGTGGACTCAAATTCAAAATGACAGACACGATTTTCGCATAGATGAACAGAGAGGAACCAAAGCACGATTACCCCCGGAAGACACCAAGAAGGGCAGAAAGGTCCTAGGAGGAGGCCACCACAGCTTTAACAGCTTTTTTCTGGGCCAGCACAAGCTCCAAGATCCAGGTCTAGGAATAAAACAGTGAAACAGAATTCATGAGTGAAGATCAAGAAGAAAACATCCAAGGTTGGCTGGGAATCCAAAGAGGGTATCTCTACACAAGGCCCAAGCTCTGGGCACCACAGCTGGTCCAGCAACCCAGAAGATTCTGAGAGTCTATTTTTTTTAAATAAAGGGAAAAAGGTCTCTTTCTGAGGTGTTTGAGGGTGTCCTGCATGAAGAAAGAGAAAGAGAGAGAGACAGGCAGTCTTGAAGCTTCATCTGCAGTCTAAACATCAGCTGCAGGCCCAACTCAGGGCTGAGGAAAAGAATGGGCAGGAAGAAACTACTACATGATCCCAGCCAGTCAGTTCCCTAAGGGGCCCAGAGAAAAACAGCCCAGCTTCTCTTTGCTGGAGATCCTGACTTTCTTCTTTCCTGAAGTGCAGGAGTCAGGGGAATAACTTAGGAAAGGCCTCCTTGACAAGGTGACATTAGAGCAAAGACCTGAAGGTGGTAAGGGGCAAGCCGTGCTAATGAAGAAGAGCATTCCAAGAAGAGGAGGCAGCAAGCGCAAAGACCCATCGACAAAGAGTGTGCCTGGCATGTCAGGAGCTCGTGTGATTGGAGCACAGAGATATGGGAAGAGTTACAAGACAGGAGGTCAGGGAGTTAATGGATGGGTGACTTTCAGACCCTGTAGGATTCTGTAGGCCATTTTAAGGATGCTGGCTTCTACTTTTAATGAGCTGGGAAGCCACTGGAGGGTTTTGAGCAAAAGAATGAGATATACTGACACAGATTTCAAAAGATCCCTCAAAAGCTGCCAGGTTCAGAATTTACTCCAAGTAGGGAAGCATGACCACCTGACCACACTCAGTTAGTAGTAGCCTGTTGCAACAATCCTGGAGAGGGGTGACAATAGCTTGAACCAGCCTGACAGCTTGGTGAGAAGTGGATATATTTGACGATTTAGCTTGTGGGGAATGAAAGAAAGAGAGGTATCAAAGATGATGCTCACATTTTGTTTGTTTGTTTGTTTTTGGCCTAAGTGTCTAGAAGGGTGGAGTCATTCACCGAGACAGAGAAGACTGAAGAAGAGGAAGATTTCATGGAGAAGATCAATAATTCATATTTGAACAAGTAAGGTTTGGCATGCCTCACTAAACATCCATGTGGAAATATCTCATGTGCAACTGGATGCAGTGTTCAGAGAGAAGACCAGGCTAAAGCTATATATTTAACATCCTATTAAATATGATACTTAATATACATGCACATGTAGCTATATGTTTATATACTTAGAAGTCATCCGCAGATAGGGTCCTGGATAAAAGACTGTAGATAAAGAAGTCTGAGGACTAAACCTAGGGTATCCAAAACTTACAGAAATGAGGAAAAATTAACAAAGCCACTGAGAAGGAGTTACCAATAACATGGAAAGAATACTGGGAAAAGATGTCCATCCTGAAAGCCAAATGAAGCATTTCAAGGACGAGGGAGTGATAGCTTTGTCAGACACTGCTGTTAGGCCAAGTATCTCCAGATGAGAACTGAAAATTAACCACTGGATGTAGCAACAGGATAGTCATTGATGATATTGGAACAATTTTGGTAGAGGGAGGGCAAGGGGGAGCCTCAGTAAAGAAGGTTCAAAAAGAATGGAGGGAGCCAAATATCTCTCTTTATAAGTTATTCCAACTAGTGTCCACTCTCACCACTGTTAATCAACATAGTGTTGGAAGTCCTATCCTCAGCAATCAGACAACACAAAGAAAGAATAGGCATCCAAATCCGTAAGGAGAAAGTCAAACTTTTATTCTTTACAGATGACATGATACTCTATGTGGAAAATCCAAAAGACTCTACCAAAAACTGCTAGAACTGATTCACAAATTCAGCAAAGTTGCAGGATATAAAATCAATGCACAGAAATTCGTTGCATTTCTATACACCAACAGTGAAGCAGCAGAAAGAGAAATCAAGGAATCAATCCCATTTACAATTGCACTAAAAAAAATATAAAATACCTAGGAATAAACCTAACCAAAGAGGTGAAGAATCTATACACTGAAAACTATAGAAAGCTTATGAAAGAAATTGAAAATGACATCAAAAAAAAAGGAAAAACATTCCATGCTCATGGATTAGAAAAATTATTGTTAAAATGTCAATACTTCCCAAAGCAATCTACATATTCAATGCAATCCCTATCAAAATAACACCAGCATTCTTTACAGACCTAGAACAAACAATCTTAAAATTTGTATGGAACCAGGAAATACCATGAATAGCCAAAACAATCCTGAAAAAGAAAACCAAAGCTGGAGGCATCATAATTCCAGACTTCAAGCTGTATTACAAAGCTGTAATAATCAAGACAGTATGGTACTGGCACAAAAACAGACACACAGATCAATGGAACAGAATAGAAAACCCAGAAATGCACCCACAAAAGTATGGCCAACTAATCTTTGACAAAGCAGTAATGAATATCCAATGGAATAAGACAGTCTCTTCAGCAAATGGTTTAGGGAAAACTGGACAGCAACATGCAGAAGAATGAACCTGGATCACTTTCTTACACCATACACAAAAATAAACTCAAAATGGATGAAAGACCTAAATGTGAGACAGGAAGCCATCAAAATACTAGAAAATAGGCAACAACCTCTTTGACCTCTGCAGCAGCAACTTCTTACTTGATATGTTTCTGGAGGCAAGGGAAGCAAAAGCAAAAATGAACTACTGGGACTTCATCAAGATAAAAAGCTTCTGCACAGTGAAGGAAACAATCAGCAAAACTAAAAGGCAACTAAAAGTTTAGTATCCAAAATCTATAAGGAATTTAACAAACTCAACACCCAAAAAACAAATAATCCCGGGAAGAAATGGGCAAAAGACATGAATAGACACTTTTCCAAAGAAGACATCCATATGGCTAACAGACACATGAAAAAATACTCAACATTACTCATCATCAGGGAAATACAAATCAAAACCACAAGGAGATATTACCTCACGCCTGTCAAAATGGCTAAAATTGACAATTCAGGAAACAACAGATGTTGGTGAGGATGCAGAGAAAGAGGCACACTTTTGCACTGCTGGTGGGAATGCTGGGGCAGCTACTCTAGAAAACAGTATGGAGGTTCCTCAAAAAATTAAAAATAGAACTACCCTATGACCCAGCAATTGCACTACTAGGTATTTATCCAAAGGATACAGGCATGGCTGTTTTGAAGGGGTACATGTACTCCAATGTTTATAGCAGCGCTATCGACAATAGCCAAAGTATGGAAAGAGCCCAAATATCCATTGACTGATGAATGGATAAAGAAGATGTGGTAGGGGCACATGGGTGGCTCAGTCGGTTAAGCGTCCAACTTTGGCTCAGGTCATGATCTCACAGCTTGTGAGTTCAAACCCCATGTTGGGCTCTGTACTGACAGCTCAGAGCCTGGGGCCTGCTTGAGATTCTGTCTCCGTCTCTTTCTGTCCCTCTCCTGCTTGCATTTTGTCTCTCTCTCAAAAGTAAAAAAAATAATAATAATTTTTAAAAGATGTGGTATATATATACAATGGAATATTACTCCATGATGATAAAAAAAAATGAACTCTTACCATTTGAAACAACGTGGATGGAACTAGAGTGTATTATGCTAAGTGAAATAAGTCAATCAGAGAAAGAAAAATATATTATTTCACTCATACATAGATCTTAAGATATAAAACAGATGAACATAAGGGAAGGGAAGCAAAAATAAATATAAAAACAGGGAGGACGACAAACCAGAAGAGACTCTTAAATACAGAGAACAAACTGAGGGCTGCTGTAGGGGTGTTGGGTAGGGGAATCAGATAAATGGGCAAGGGGAATTAAGGAGGGCACTTGTCAGAATGAGCACTGGGTGTTATATGTAAGTGATGAATCACTAAATTCTATTTCTGAAATCATTATTACACTATATGTTAACTAACTTGGATTTAAATTTTTTTTAAATCTCCAAAAAAAATAAATTATTCCAACTAATAAATGAAAAAGGAATAACAGGATTAGAATAACAACATTTTGCAAGCCCCTAATGAAACAAACAATCCAGGCAGGGGTCAGCAAACCATGAACCTTGGGCTATATGTGGCCTGCTTGGTTTTGCTAAAGTTTTACTGGAACTCATATATGCCCATTCGTTTATATATGGCCATGGCTGCTGATACACTATAGTGGCAGTTTTAAGAAGTTGTGATAGGGACCGCATGGCCCACGGACTAAAATATTTACTGTCTGACCTTCATAGAAAAGGTTTGCCAACCCTGATCTAGATAATAATCCTCAGAGGCTACTAATGTCACAAGAAGAGAAATAATCTCTGATGGAAGTACATACCACTTCCTAGGAAGTCTACTTACAAATAGTAAAAAATCAAATCTAAATCAGATGGAACTAAGTGCCAGTTTGTAGGAAATACAGGGAACAAAAACATTCAACAACACAATGGGGATGCAACTAGCAAAATCCCAAGAATGGGAAGATCTATAGAAAAGCAACCAAGTTTTGTCAACAAATAAACTATAAGGCCAAAAGTAAAGTGGGGGAAGAAACATACAGATTCTTTTTTTTTTTTTAATTTATTTTTGAGAGACAGACAAAGGCAGAATGAGAGCAGGGGAGGGGCAGAGAGGGAGAGGGAGACACTGAACCAGAAGGAGGCTCCAGGCTCTGAGCTGTCAGCACAGAGCCTGACACAGGGCTCGAACTCACAAACCATGAGATCATGACCTGAGCTGAAGTCAGACGCTTAGCCAACTGAGCCACCCAGGCGCCCTGAAACATACAGATTCTGACTTAAGGAACTTTTCAATCAAATATAATATGTGACCCTTCTTTGAATTCGGATTCAAACAAAAAAAAACTGCTAATAAGATGCAATTAGGGAAATTTGAATACCAACTAGATACATGGAGATACTATGAAATTATTATTAATTAATTTGGAGGAGTGTGATAATGGTATTATGGTTATTTTTCTAGTCCATTATGTTTTGGAGACTGGTACCTAAATATTTATGCATCAAATTATGGGATAACTGAGATTTGCTTCAAAATAATCCAGTGGGGAGACTTAGGTTAAGAAAATGGTCATGGGTCAATAATTACTGAAGCCGAGTGATGGATATTTGAGGGATTATTATACTATTCTCTCTAGCGTATGTTTGAAATTTTCCACAATAAGCGAATTCAAAAAAAAGGGAATACACTTATTGTAATGAATACTGAGTGATGTATAGAATTGTCAAATCATTATATTGTACACCTGAAACTAATATAACATTGTATATTAATTATACTTCATTTTAAAAAAAATAAAGAAGAAGAAAGAGTAAAAGGAGGAGGAAGAAGAAAAGGAAAAGGAGAAAATAAAGGGAGAGAATTTGGACCCAATAAGTACAAGTAACTCTTTGGAGGAATTGTTCTACGTTGAGAAGAGAAATGGAGCCATTTCTGGGGGAGGAAAGAGGAGTTTTAAAAGCACAGTCATCTCCAGCAGACTCGCCCTTCACAGCCCCTGCAGCTGTCACCGGAGCTCCAGTGCTTCTCCTGGCTGCTCTCCTAAATAACATATTTGGTTTTTTCTTAAACGTCCCACTCTGAGCCTCCAGGTACCCAGGCAGAAGGTATAGTCTCTGACCTTGAGAAACTGCCCTCTAACTTCACAGTCAAGTCCTACAACTGAAAGGTTACCCAAAAAAGGCAAGGAATATGAGAGCACGTAGTACAGAGGATGGGAGGACCATAATGATATTGGGGTTCACAGCATGGACAGGGGCCACCTAGAAGAGATGCCAAATGCTTCCTAGAGGAGATGAGACTCTGGAAGATGGGCAAAGAGGAGAGAGCAGGGCCTTTTAGGAAGGAAAGTAATTCAAGCAAAGGCTGAGTCCCAAGGGGAAGCCCCTTCCACAGACTATTTAGAGTTCATGTTGGAAGGGATTGAGAAACGATGCCATCCACCCTCCGGACCACCCTTTGCTGTGTCACTATGGATCACTTCCTGTGGGCCACACTGACTCACAGCCAGCCTTCTGGACAGCTTCAGGGCTCACAATTGCAGAAGGGAGATGCTGTCCAAGTGAGGTGCAGGAGGTATCCTCAGGGAGGCCAAGTTTGCATGCTGAGGATGGAAACTTCTCGGCATGAGTCCTGTACACCAGAAGCTCTGGTGAGGGCAAGGCCCAGTCCTGCCTCTCGACCTGGCATCTTTGTCCTCTGAGCTCTGCTCAGTCCTCTCGTGGCTGATTCATGATGCTAAGAATATTCTCAACTTGGGGAATCCACCCAGGCTCCAAGCAGGAAGTGCTTCATGAGGTTCTGGGGTCCCCTGATATTGTATGAATGTCTGAGATGTGCATTTCACCAGGTCAAGTCCACAGCCTTCATCAAATGTTCAAAGGATTCTATGACTGTAAAGCTTAAGAATCACTGTACTAGGAGTTTAATAATTTTTTGATGTACTGGATTTTGGGTGATGTCTGGGGTATAATTATATCTGCTAGGCTCCCTCAAAGGTCCTCCTATCTCCCAAAATACAAAATTGTTTCAGGATCAGTAAAAACAAAGTTAAAATTCTTCAATTTTCTATTGCAATTCTTCAATGGCAGGCTAACAGCAATGCAAACCTCAAGCATCCTCTACCTTTATAGAAAGAACAAAATAGGAAAACTATCAGGCGCCATTTCCCACATAACCACTAAAATTATACATATTTTTTCAAGCCCTACAGTGTACAAGGCCAATCATTTCATTGGCACTTCATATTTGAGCTTTGAGAATTTTGCTATGAAAACTTTAAAAAGCAGAGTGAAGGAATAAAATGGGGGTCCAATCTGTATTTTTTAAATTGAATTCTGTTTGTCTTAATGGTTTGAATGGCCTCTACAAACAAGCATCTCCCAAACTCTCACAACTTCACATGCCTACAAACGCCATGCCTAACAGGATGTGAGATTCAAGGCAACCGCTCTGACTGCCTCCCTCACATACTTGATATGCCCATACAGTCAGGGTTTACTGGATAGCTATCGGGCTCGAGGCTCTGAGATACTACAGAATGGCACATTAAGGGGTGGCCCAAGTGCACTATAGCAGTGCCTAGCCAGATCTTCCTGCCATTGTGCCTTCTCTCCCCTCCCCTGGGAGCTCACCACCAACCCCTCTGACCCAAAACAAGTCTCAATAATCTCTAGCTAATATCTGTTCATTGCTTATAGTGATTCAAACTTCACACAAACCCCATGAGGGAGGTACTACTCCTATGCACATTCAAGGAAGCTGAGATTCAGAGAAAACAAGTCACCTGTGCAGAGCCACTTAGGAATGGGAGAGCCAGGACCCTGACAGCTGCGGGACCCCACAGTTGGTGCTCTAAGCCTTCTCCCACAGAACTGAGTCCCCATGTGCTTGGTTATTACTCGTCTGGCACCTCTCTGGACATACCCACTCACAACGAAAATCTGTTACAGACACCTGGGCAGCTTTATGTTCCAGCAACTTAGTCTCAACAATTCCAAGATGCCAGCAACCCTTGCCCCACCGCATAAGGAAGAGAACATGACAGCAGCTGGGGACAGAGCTACTGCAGCCACATATTACATACACTCAGGCTGTGTTTGCCTGGTTCCCCAGGCACCTTCCTCCAAGTTCACCTGATCAGGCGGTGCTCTGCTCTGCTCACTCCCTGGGCGGCCAGCCTCTCACCAAGATGACTAACACCTGTTTTGACATTTTGGCGGTGCTTTGGCCTTTAGTTTCAGCCATAATGAACTGGAAGCAGGCAGAGAAGAGGGAAGGATAGAGGTTTGGGAAGAGGTGGCCATAGCAGGGAGAGATTTTGGGCAAAAGCCAGAGGAAGCTAAGGGCAGAATGCGGAGCTAGGATCAAGAGATCTCACAGGTCAGATCTCACTGGGTCATCACAGAGCAGCTGAACAACACTAGCTTTTGGAAGCTGGTTGTTCAGCACGGAGGCATCTGCAGTCCAGTGGTGAAAGGGGAGAGGGGAGGTGGAGGATGGAGGAGGAAGGTAAGCAGTATCCAAGGAGAAACAGTGCTGCGACCCAACACAATTTTCCCTTCAAGGAACTCACAGTCTAGAATCAGAGCATTCCATTTTTCCTGGGCAACCCAGGTCCTTCCTAACCCTGAGCCAGGGCTAGGAGGGGTAAATCACCATAAGACCCAGTCTCCCCTACCTTCTTCCCTCTCTTGGACCTGTATCCATTCAACCAAGAGTTACTAAGCTACTGCTATGTGCCAGCACTGTGCTGAGCTCTGGGACACAGCAGTGGACAATAGGGACATGATCCCAATCCTCAAGAAACTTTCTGCCTTGGGTACACAGATATTAAGTGTACACACATAAACTGAGTGAGTTCTATAAAAGTGTAGGCTGCTATAAAAGAGAGCAATGGAAGAGTCTAAAGTAGACTGTGGGGGAGGACAGTTGTCGGGGAAGATCTCACTGAAGAAGTGACATCAACTTGAGAATAGAATGATGAGTAGGTATGAATGATGAACGGAATGATGAGTAGGTATTCGCCAGGTAACTGGAAAGTTAGAGGTTGGAAGAATTACAAAGAGAGGGAACAGCATGTACAAAGGTGCTGAGTAAGAGCTTGGCACATTCCAGAGGAGTCCAGTGTGGCTACAGGGTGGTAGGTGAAGGAGACAGATGTAGGAGGTGAAGCTGAAGAAAGGACGGAGCTAAAACATGCGTGGCACAGAGGCCATCACTAAGACCTTGGATTTCCAGCTGAGAAGTGGCACGATCGTGTTTATGACTCAACATTATATGAGCTACCAGGTAGAGCAAAGAGCTGTAATGGGGACAAGACAGGAAGTGGAAAGATCAGTTAGGAGGCTGTTATGGTCATCTAAGTTCAAGATGACGATGGCTTGGTGTAGGTGGTGGCAGTGGGAGTGAAGAAGAGAGTACAGGGTCAAGCAGTATTCAGGCAGTCAGACTGGCAGGATTTCATAATGGATTGCCTAAGGGTACAGAGAGGTGAAAGTATCAACAGTGCCCCCCTGAACTGTTAGGTGGATGAAGGCACCATTCACCAAGAAAAAGAAAGCTGGAGGAGAAGCATTTGGTGGTAGAATCAAGAGGTGAGTCTAATCATAAGTTTGAGATGCCTCTGAGACAGCCAACTGGAGACATTAGGAAAGCTTCTGGAGAGGCGCCTGGGTGGCTCAGTCAGTTAAGTGTCTGACTTCAGCTCAGGTCACAATTGCATGGTTCATAATCGAGTCCAGCATCGGGCTCTGTGCTGACAGCTCGGAGCCCGCTTTGGATCCTCTGTCCTCCTCTCTCTACCCCTCCCCTACTTCAAAAATAAATTAGCATTAAAAATAAAGAAAGCTGTTGGACAAGAAGGTCTGGAGCTTATGACAGAGGTCTGAGCTACAAGTGTAAATATGGGACATATGAAAAACTATTTGAGTAATGGCCCTGCAGTAGCACATAAGAATGTGCCTGGCAGACATGTAACTGTAGGACATTTAATTTACCAAGAGCCCCACCTTCTGGGCTCTGAAACCCATCACTGCATTTGCACAGAGGGAGCAGGGCAGGCACACTAAGGCAGGCCACTCCTAGGAGACATGAAACCCATCTAATGGCTGACTTTGGCCCAAGGGCTTCCCAGAAGCCTTGCTGAGCATTCTTAGATTGCACAGCAGGCTGGGATCCTTGCACTCAACCTTCCTTCCCTCTATTCATCACTCAGGGTCAGATTCATTTGGTGCCCTGGTAGCTCGTCTAGCCTTTCCCATTAGCTTTCATAGGTATTTCCCCTAATAAAGTCCTTGCACATTTAATCCCATCTTGGTGTCTGCTTCTTGGAGGAGCTTTGCGCACTGAGACTGAGCTTGGCCCTGTGACTTGCTTTAGCCAATGAAATGATAGCAAATGTGACACAAGCAGAAGACAAGATATTGTAAATAATAATGGGTTCCGTTTGGGGCAAGGTAAGTTTGAGGGACTAGGAAGTGTTGAAATAGAAATGTCCAGTAGTCAGAGGAAATTCTGAAACTCAAAAGACAATCCTGAGTTGGAAAGTCATCAGTACATGGGTGATGGTTCGAGCAAAGGGAGGGGAGGAAACCTCTCTGGAAGAGTGCGTACCATAAGAAGTGGAAAGGCCCCAGGTTGGGACCAGAAGGCACCTACATTTAAGGAGCAGTCCCTCAGTCCCCATCTGGAAGAGGAACCCACCCAGAGCTAATCAGAGGTGGAATTACCAAGCAGTGAAAGCACCAGGAAATACCATTGACACCTGGGTTGCTCCAGATCTCTTCTTAGAAGCCTATGGTAAAAGGATAATAAAGCAATTAGCACTGAGGTGTTTAATGGTTAGTAACAGAAGTCTCTAGAAATACTGGCATCTAAACCTCATGGTAATTATGGCTTTGGAACCAAGACTTTAGTCAAATTTGGGCTCCACCGGCTCTGGTGATCTTGGATTCCGGAGGGTTTTGCTCCTATAAAAATAAGAACAACAATCCCTATATCTCACACAGGTGTAAGATATGCCATGTTTCTGGTACATCCCTTCATCAATACCTCTAACTGTGGTTCTCAAACTTTAACATGAGTCAGACTCACCTGGAAGGTTTGTCTCAACCCGAGTTTCTGATTCAGAATGTCCAGGATGATGCTGATGCTGCTGGTCCAGGAACCATACTTTGGGACAGGAAGTTCTCCCTGAAGGACCTCTACCATGTCAGTGAATAGGCCACATACCCCAACACTGGTCTCATTGAGATGGGCTGTGGGATTAGAGCTCTAGGTTCTAAGTGCTGGAAGTGTGATAAAGCAACAACAAGGTGAGGAACAGGGACAGGCACACAGTCTTCTCCCTCAGCTGTCACCCAAGACAACTCAAAGGCTACAAGTTGAGTGATTCATACCTGGGTGTTTGAAAAGCCATGACTCACTGGATACAGTAGGTGGGCTACATTGACTCAAGCCTCAGAGAGGGTGGCAGGGAGAGGAGCAGATCTACAGAGTCATGGCCAACAATCAGCAGAATGGACTGAGGTCTTCTGGGCACCTGATGAGCCAGGCTCCAGGGCTGGAGGAAGGCAAATGATGCAGAAGTGTGGGAAAGGAAGCCTTCCTCCCAGACATGGAGGGCAAGAGTGAGCCTGTGTGATCTTTTCCCAATTTCAAATAAGTTAACCTCTGCTCTGGGTCAAGAAGACCACGAAAAGCAAGAAAAGCAACATGGAATTTCCTCGGGAAGTCTACTTCCTCACTATTACCCATCCCTCTCTGCCCTGGTGATGCCCTTTGCTGAGAAATTCTCCATTCTCCCCAGAGCACTGTGTATAGAAATCTCCAGGAAAACCCAGGAGTTGCAAGAGTGGAAGGAACATTCCTTTAACAAAGGCCTGCCACAGACACCATCTTATTTTATTTCTTAAAAATCCCCTCTGAACTCCCAATTTTATAAGCCTAATTTTTTTCAACCCACATTTACTACCATGCTAGGTACTGAGATTGCAAATATTAATTAATCACAATGCTTGCCCTCAGGAATTTTGCCTAATGAGATAGAAAATGTGCTGCATTTATTTTATAGTCTACAGAACACGTTCTTGTGCAATTGCACTTATTCCTCATAATGGCCGTAGAGAATTGATGATATGGATCCTATTTCATTTTTTGCTATTCTGATCTTCCACTTAAATATTGCATCCTCAGAAGCCTTCCCTGACATTTCAATCTAAAGAGCTAATCAGTGGCTGCTACGTCACCCTAAACTGATTTTCTGGGTGACATTTACCACATTTTGTTTTAAAATTTACTTGTCTATTTATTCTCTCTCTCTCTCTCTCTCTCTCTCCCCCCCCCCGCAACAGAATATAAATTTCACAAAAGTAGGAGATTTTTCTGCCTCATGCACTGTTGTGTTCCCAATACCCAAATCACTGCCTGTCCCAGAAAAGGCACTCAGGATATATGTGCAGAAGGAAGGACGGTGAGGGGAGAGAGGGTAGAAAAGGAGAAGGGAGGGAGGGGGCAAGCAGAGAGAGGCTGTGAAATTTCCACCGAATAACAGAGACAAGGCTTACATCTGGGGCTTTACCCCCACCCCCACCCCCACAGCCCAGACTCCTTCACCTCCACATACCTTGGGGACCTCTCTGGGCCAGTGCCCAGGTTCTGCGGTTGGCAGGCTGACTTTCCTTGCCTGGGTACAGAGACAGATGTACCCAGGACTCAGACTTCAGCACTGAACAGCTCATTAACCCAGAGTCTGAGATGCGACGAAAAGGGAAGCAGGTTGTTGGATACGTGTTCACCTGTCATTACAAATCCCGTCACTAAGGAAGGCATGAAACTTTGTCTGTAGTTGGGTTCATTACACTCAAGAAAACATCAATCAAGAACCAAGTAAGTCAAGAGAGATTCAATTTACCTTCTTTTAAGAAGCAGAAATATAAAATGTTCTTCACCACTTTTTAAATTAAGGAAAAAGAATAAAATTCCTATTCAGTAAATAGAGCAAACAAAAAAAATTCTATTATATGACAGGGTAAGAGGGAGAAACAAAGAACAAAGACGGGGGAGAAAAGGGATGGGAGACAAAATCACAGAACAGTCATCACTCTTTAAATGGGAAGGAATCTCAAGCAACCACAGGCTCCAGGCCCCTTCCCTGTAAGGTGGGGAATGGGGCCTGTGTATTGATAACATAGCTGAGGCCCAGAGGTTAAGTGATTTGTCTGTGGCCTATAGCCAGTAAGGACTGGAGCAACACCAGATCCCCTACATCATGGTCAGATAACATACAATTTAGTAAAAGAAATAAAGACTTCTTCAAAGTACTGTACTGAGAGCTAGAAAGCAATTATTTGAAAGTGAGAACCATGTCATTTTCATCTTTTTTTCCCACTTGGTCAAGAAAAAGGCCATGTACACATGTGGTTCATGAGAAAGGGGGGAACCCCAAAAGATATACGAGAGAAGCATAAACACCGATAGCCTCTGTGGTACAAAAGACACAAAGAACTACTTTGGCATCAAGCTGCATTTTTGCAACAACAGTGATACTTCCATTATCAAAAGATGTGTCCATGAGTATAGCCCTAGACTTCGTACCCAGGGTAGAAATTACATAAAAAGTCACAGGGATGGATTCACTGCCCTGCCACAGGCTGTGGTGCCTGGCCTGTGACCAAGACGGCATCACACCTTCCTCCTGGTGCTCCCCAGTTCTGTGCCCTTCCTCAACACCCATTTAGCTGCTGCTGCCAACACTAACTCCGTATGAATAATCTAGAGCATTCTCTCTTTACTCCAATTCCAGGCTAGCATTTATTGGGGGAAATGTTTTTTTTTCAAGTGCGATCAAAGTAGTTACAGAGGCCCTGTGATTCCATGGTAATACCATGTGAACATAAATGGGAAGACCTTTCCCTGGTAAAGCCCAATTCTGTTCTAGAATCTCATTCACTGTGATTCCTCCATGTCCATGCATGTAAGCAGACAACAGAACCCTTTAGAATCTTCCTGTCAGAGATGAGGCTTGTAGCCCTGGTATAAGTTTTCCAGGTGACAGTGAGAAAGGTACCACATACCTTTGCTTCTGCCAGGAAGATACATGACGTGCACATAACCAACTCCCTACTGTAACCAATAGTTTTAAATGAGCCTTTTGGTTCCAGATGGCTTGATGATTTGTCCCATGCATACTTCATCCAATGGCCTAGATGCAGGCTCCCCACCACACTATAAGTGCCATGAGAACAAAGACTGTGCCCCCTCCACCTTCTCTTTGTGGACCATCTCCCCCTAACCCTCCCCTCCTCCGGTGCTTAGCTCATCATTCAAGGAATATTGTAGATGTTGGTTAGCAAAGTGTTGTATTTCCTGCTCTTCTCAATTCCCTGTCACTTATTGGGGATGTAAGGTAATACAACTTATTGCGGTCACTGTTCCTCCCCAGGATGCCTCCTTCATAGCCCCTCCATCTAACACCTGTCCATCAAACCCACCCACCCACCCCCAGCCTCGCCAAGAGAGGAGAAGGGAGGAGGACTCTGCCTAGGATTTGTAGAGCAAGCACAGAGCGCAAAGCCATCCTGAACTGTGAGACCTTAGACAGTTGAACAAGGACATACCTGAGGAGCATCTGCCCAACTTCCATTTTCAGGCAAGGTAAAAGAGGCCCAGGGAGGTGAATGATTTGCCCAAGGTCACATGGCTACTTAATGGGGCTGAGCCAGGGCTAGAAATCAAGTCTTTAAGGGCAGTGCTTTTTATCCACCCCACCCCACCTGATAATGCCTTCCTTCCCCCTAAGCATGCTGTTCTTGGTCTGGCTGACTGCTACAAGGTAAATAAGAATGATGAATGGGTGTAAACAATGTCTGGGACTATCTACTTAATGGTATATTTTCAACTACAGAGAAAGAATCTGAGGGACCTGGCCAAGATACTGCCAGCTGGGTATGGTCAGCTTCCCTTGCAGAACCATAAAATTACTTCTGGGCAAATATCCCTTGGCTAATCTGTAGAAATACTTCTGAGTAGCGATGATCTCTCCAAGCCAGGTCATGGTCAATCTTTGAAAAAAAACTGGACTCATTCAACTGTGACCCTGAGAGACATAGGCTTTAATAACCAAGGTGTAGACAGACCCTAAAAACCAGATGGTGACATATGTTCTATCTTTCCAAGAAACAATCCTACCACCCAGGTAATCATGAGTTCACTGATGGTCTAAGAAGCAACGCAGGGAAGGAGAGACACAAACTTCCTGGAGACCAGGAAAGGACAATGCTGACAAAAAGGACAGGGGCAACATGAGTCAAGAACCACAGAGGATGGACAAATGGACTGCCCAATTCACTCCACTCCAGAAATGCCCATCACCCCCAAACCCCCAAATGGGTGGGATTAATTCTGTGAGCCAAACACTGACCACATCAACTTCACAAAAAAGCACCACTGCTTGGAGGAAGTCAGCTAGCTTTAGGTTTGAATCCCAGCTCTGCCGCCTACGATCTGGATGAACTTGAGCCAGTTACTGACTTTTCTGAGCTTCAGTTTCCTTATGTATAAAATGGAGATACCTTATGAACAGGGTTGGATAAGAATTAATTATAATAAAGTCTAGAAATTGCTTGGAAAATAATAAGCACTGAATGAGTGGTAGCTAAATTTTTCAAGTCCTGCAGGGACTTGGCTGCTTGAGAGACCCATGGGCTCCCAGGGGAGTGAAGGTATGACTGATAAACACATCCCCTAAAAATCCACATAGCTCTCTGTACACAAGCAAGAGAAGTCAAAGTCAGGTATACTCTGTAATAGGACATTTCCTGAGCATGAGTTTCTCAGTTTGAAACCAAGACACACACACCTCACTCCCAGCTGCAGGAGAGCCAAGGAGGCATGACAGCAGTAATCCAGTAACTCAACTGTGTGACTGTGAGGGCCACTGTATATCACACTGCCATCAACACAACACTTGAATTCCTGGCAGACGGATTGCCTCCTTGGATCCCTATGGTCATAAATACCACAGAGAAGCAGACAGAGGGATAGAAACAGCTCCACATAAATCACCCCCTGCTTGTAATCCCTGCAGTCAGAGCATGAAGTCCCACTCTAGGAATGGGATTTTTGGAGGGACGGATGGAGCTGGGGGAAAAAAGTTCATCAAGGGAAAGAGATTTGTATTCAGAGCTGGACTCTTGGAGGGTACTGAAATAAAGTCCGTTTGAGATGTGAGTCAGGAAGAACCATGCCAGGAAGGAAGATGCAAGATCCAAATGACATGAAAGTAACACATGTTGTGTCATGAACTTTCCCTACCTCTGACCATATAGTCCATCTCAGGGCAATCATTCATCCCTGTCTGGACAGTCCTTATTGTCTCTACATAACTATTATTAATGTCTCTGTCCACTTTCAAAAGTGTCCTGGTTTAAACAATATATTACATGATTACCCACTACCACAAAGTGGTATTTAAAAAAATAAACAAAAACAAACAAAAGACCTTTTACCTGGCCAGAGACTTAGCATGTGAAGAAAACTCTAGAATGGAATCAAACAACAAGAAAAGACTGCCTTCTTCTAGGCTCTCAAGATGATTGCACAATCCTACACAAGACCTATACATTTGCAGAAGAGGAACTTCTATGTTTTCCATTGGTAATTCCTCTTGGAACTGTCAACCGGAAGTTCTCCCCTGGTGTCTACCCTAATTTCCAGCCCAGTAAAGAGAACCCTTTTTCTCTGGCTCTGATGTCAGTGAAGATAAAGTCATGCCCTTATTTAAGCATCACAAACATCCTATCCTTTCAGGAAAACACTTCTCTGGACTAAGCCATCCTGACTCCTCTAGCTTTCCTTCTAACGACGATGTCTCTATGACATGTGCAGCTCTGGGCTCCCAAGAGTAAGAATCCACCACCATGGCCTCCAAAGGGAAGAGCTGGCGAATCATTACAAGCTCCCAGATTTTGGTCACCACCCCACCCATTCAGCCTGAATTGCGCGCTCTGGGCCGCCAGAGTCACAGATCCAGCGTAAGGGAGGATCCACTCCTTAGGCAAGTGGCCAAACTGCCATCCTGGCCCCCAGAGTAAGGTGGATGCCTCGATCTCAGGGGGATGGGAGGGGGTAGTGTTTCCCATCATTCTCTCCCAGGCAAGGACACAAAACAAAGAGGCGCAGAGAACTGGGAGTTCCATCCCAGGAAAAGAATGCACAGCCACTCTCACACTGGGAGACCTAAATTCTATCAAAAAGCAAGTGACTCTAAGTAGCCTGGCTTCTTCTCCGCACTCCCCTCCCTCCTCGGAGCCCAACTGTCAGCCCTCTCCCAGGAGTGGGTCCACTGCCCACCCCCCCCCCGCCCCCGCTCCCGACCCGAGGCTCACCCCCCAGCCTACCATTCCCGGGACGCCTCCAAGGGTGCACGCAGCTTCCTTCACAGAAACTTCGCTGGAAGCTCAGTCCCTGCTCAGCAAGCCCCTCCCATCGAGGGGTCCCCGTCCGCACAAAAATGCCGGGTGCGGGGGGCTGGCGAACGCGCTGCAGGGTCCGGGGCGGCTCGCTAAGACCCTGCGGCCGGCACCTGCTCCGAGCCTGGCGGCGCTCCCCGGGCGCGCGAGCCTCCCTGGCTGCGGGCTGGGCGGGCGCGCAACCACCAGCGAGACGCCGGCCGGGCGCCCGGCAGGGGCACACCAGTCACGCCCCGAAATGCTAGACGGCACGGGCTTTCTCACGCCCGGGAAATCGCCACCGAAGTTGCCAGCAAAGCGTAGCGCGTAGAGAGGCAAAGCTGGCGGGGAGCCAGATTCCGTGCAGGTCTGGGCAAACTAGGAATCCCCGTGGTCCATCATTCCCCCCAACAGGTAGCAGCGCCCGGCGCGAGGCGCTGCGCCCGCCGCGTGGGAGGAGAGGGCAGCGCGGCAGGCGGCAGCGGGCACCCGCGCGGGCCACTGTTCGGCGGCGGCCGGACCCCGGGCTTACCTGGAATTCACGCAGGGTCCCGCGCTCGGCTGAATGGGGAGGGCGCGCTAGTATTCCCGAGACATCCCTGAATTATGTTAAAAGAGCAAACGGGTGGGGGGAGGGGGGCGGGGAGAGGCGGGAGGGAAGGTGGTGAAATTGAAGGGGGTGGAAGGAGCGACCCAGAGAAAGAAGGGGGAAGGAAGGCTGGAGGAGGTAAGGGGGAGGAACGGAAAATAAAATCAATAAAACCGAAGGGAGACAGTTAAAAGGGGGAAAAAATCTGCCTCCTGCCCACACAGTGGAAAAGAAATTTCTGACAGCGAGACAACTCGCACACATGCCCCCCAGAGAGGCCAGACCCGGGGATAACAAAGGAGCAGGGCGGCCGGGAGCCGGCTCGCGGGGACGAGGCGGCGGTCCGGCACGGGCAGCGCGCGCAGGTCGGCGAGAGAGCGGGCGGGGAGGCGCGGGGACGCCACGCCGGCGGGCGCGCGCACTCCGGGGGCTGCGGGCGGGGCGGGGCTGGCGGGGCCGATGGGGCGGGGCAGGAGGGGCAGCGGGGACCGGGTTAGTGATGCGGCCCTCGGGGTAGTCAACGGCTTGGGGGCGAGAAATTCAGGTCAGGGTTCCTGCGGAAAAGTTCAGTGACCTCGAACTCCCCAACCCCTCCAGGCGATTCCACTCCAGAACACCGCCCGGGTTTGTGGGCAGGAGGTTCAGTTGCCAGGCTTGGGGGAACAGTGATGCGAGAGCATGATTATATCCGAAGAGGAACAGAAGCGAATTGGGGGCTTTAAGGAGTAAGGGAGAGGGGAAAGTGTGGAGGGACCAGTCCCTGAGCCAGATGTTGCCCAAGAACAGGGGGCCCCGGCCGCGGGAGGAGCGGGGTGGGGGGGAGGGGGAGAGTCTCTCTGCTGCCTCTGGAGGGGCCTAGAGGTCCTCTGCGAGTCCTGCCAGGGGCCAGGTGACGGCTCTAAGGAAGACCCTGTTCCATGGGGGAATTGAGGAACACACAAAATAAACAGCCCGAAAAGCCGAGTCAAACTGTCATTTTGAAGATTTTTCTAGATCTGAACCTCTCAGAGGGCTCCTTCTTCCCCTATTTCTCTAGCTGTCTGCGTTATGTTTCCTCAAGAATTAATAGAAATGCCTTCCAGAGACACTGCTGGTGAAGACGTTGGGCTACACCAGCTCATCTCTTAAGTCCAAGTATGTCCCGGAGGAGGGCTGGGGGGGGGGGGCTTTGCTGACTAGCTCTAAGCAGGTGCCCACCCTCCACCAGAAGCTCAGCATCAGAGCACAGAAGGGCCCCCAGGGAGAAATGAGGCAGTAGGATTGAGGAAGAAGTAGGGGAGTGGGGGGAAAGGGAGGGTTCTCTCCCTCCCTGCTCCTGTTCCTTAGGCCTGGCCTTGGCACAGATGGGGCAAGTCCTCTGAAGGCTGGGTTTGGGTGTTTCCATAGTTGAATGAGGACAGTCGGCCATTCCTACTTAGGTAGGAGGCCAAGAGCAGGGATTCAACTTAGTCAACTTTGCACCCTGTACACCCCACCCACCCACCCTGCATGCCTGGCACATCTTAGAAAACGTTCACTGAAGGGAACTAAATAGCCACAAGGCTGATGACTCCTGTCCCTCTCCTTTTAGTTGAGAGCAAGGAAAGGAAGTGAGGAAGGACCAAGGGCAGTGCAGCCTCCTTGGCTTTTTCTCACTACCCCCTCCCCCTCTGAAGGTCAATGTGGGAGGATCATTCCGGGAGGACCCAGGACTTTGCCTCCAGGGTCAGGTAAGTCCTGAAAATTATCACCAACACTGAAAAGAAGTGAGTCTGGTCTCTATGAACTAGACTTTCAGAAAGCCAGGACTTGAGCCCTGACATTAAAAACTGCTCATACAGGGCATTGGGGTGGGAAAAAGCAGGGCTACACATCAGTTGTTCCGAGGCTGATAGATTTTGAGAAAGTCTTACACGTCTAGTTTCCCCTATTAAGAATTTCTTTTTCGGAGTGCCTGGGTGGCTTAGTCGGTTAAGCGTCCGACTTTGGCTCAGGTCATGATCTCACGGTTCATGGGTTCGAGCCCCGTGTCAGGCTCTGTGCTAACAGCTATCTCAGAGCCTGGAGCCTGTCTTCGGATTCTGTATCTCACTCTTTCTGACCCTTCCCTGCTCGCGCTGTCTCTCTCTCTGTCTCTCAAAAATAAATTAAAAACAAAACATAAAAATAAAAAAAGAATTTCTTTTTCTTTTTCAGTTCAAGCATCAGAGTGCAGTGGGAACCTCTCCTGTGAAGGAGCTCTTGGGCCCTGCACTAAGGGAGGTCAGAATCCTAAGCCTGGGCAACCCGCAGTCCTCCTCTCAGGGGAGAAGAAACACCAAGTGGAGAAGAAGAGGAAGAGAGAGATTTTTTCCCACTCTGGGAAATTAATCTTAGAATCTATTGAATCTGTTAGAAGAAAGGAGAATGACTCCATTAACTCCAAAATGTGTCCTTCATGCCCCCCTCCCCATCCCAGGCCTAGTATATGCATACACAGGGGCCGTTACCAGCCACTTCATAAGCAGGAGCATCGACACTACAATGTTTGGTTTTCTTTTTATAATGAAAAAGTTTAAAGAGCTAGGATACCAGAAGGCTGATGGTTTTCCTGGCTTGGAAGCTCCTTAAGAGAAGAGCATCCTTACTCACCACCCCCCCATCATCAAAACAAACAATCGTGCCCACAAACAAGATTCTCCTTGTAGCCCACTCATACTATTGGGGCAAGGCCATGCCCTCCCACTGGATGGTTCCATGACAGATTTCCTTAACCTATCCAAGGAGGCATCACAAGCCCAGATGCCCAAGTATGACCCCTTGGACACACCTGCCATTTTATTTCTTGCCTCTCTGGCTACCAGTAACAACTAATTAGAACAATATGGTGTCGTTTCAGCCATAACAAAAATATTGGCTTTAGTTCTTATCCCATTTGAATGAGTTGTGGCTGTTGTCCAGCGCCTTTTGCTCTAGGCAGAGCAGGTGGGGGAAGTAGTGTTGGATGCAGGGATTCAGTTCGGCACACAGGGCCGGCCTCCCTCTGACTCCTCACCCCAGGAGACGCACCTCCTCCCCACTCCCAAGCCTCTATAATACCCAGCAAGGGGAGAGGGTTCAGTGCTCAAGACACAACCGTCCTCTCTCTGAGTCAGACCAGCAAGAGAGCACCTAGGACAGCCCGGATGCAAACCTATGCCCCATACTGCGCCCCCTAACGGTACTTCACACTGGGGCCTTGGCTTCAAAGAAAAGACCCTAGTTTAATAATTCAGCCTGCTTGAATGCCATTTAGTAGCCATGGCAACCAGTTCTCTGATATCTAGTTGTAGGCAGGATATGGTTGGATGGAGAAAAAGAGGGAGGAAATAGGAAGGTAAAGGAGAAAGGAAAAAGAAAGAAACCCAGCTCAGATTTCATCTGAACTTTGCCTGCATTCACTCCGGTGAACCTGACTATGTTGTATCAGTGAATATCATCTCTCTGTGCCTCTCCCAAGCTCCCTTACCTCTATCTCTGACTTCCCTCTCTGCCCATCATATCCTTCCCTAGCTCTTCTCTCCAACCTCCTGGAAGCCAAGATCTAGGTTCCTGACTCAGCATTCAGATGAAATACCTTTGTGACTCTGGCAACTGTCTTTCTCTGCCTCAGTTTCCTTATCTATAAAATTATTTCTTATCTGTTCACTATGGTTCCTTCCAGCTCTAACAATTCATGAGTCTATGGTCATCCCTCTGTCTCTGGCATCTGTCCACCTTTCAGCCTTTCGTCTCTGTCCAGCTGTCTCTGTTTCTCCATCTCTTTGCCTCTTTGTTTCCTATGCCTTTTTCTCTCTCTCCCTCTCTCTCTCCCCGCTCCATTTATTCTCTCTCATGAATACCATTTGCCATGAGGTTTCACCTGTGAAGCAGTTATTTTTTAATAAATATTTCATTCCCAGGACACCTGGGTGGTGGCTCAGTCGGTTAAGCGTCCGGCTTCAGCTCAGGTCATGATCTCACAGTTCATGGGTTCAAACCCCGCATCGGGCTCTGTGCTGACAGTTAGCTCAAAGCCTGGAGCCTGTCTTCAGATTCTGTGTCTCCCTCTCTCTCTGACCCTCCCCTGCTCACACTGTCTCTCTCTATCTCTCTCAAAAATAAATAAAAAACATTAAAAATCTTTTAAATTAAGAAACATTTCATTCCCTCTTGCTTGAAGGGGTGCCATCACCCCGCTTTACCTAGCTAACTTTCCCTCATCCTTCAGGTTGCAGATCAGAAATCAGTTTCTCTAAGAAGCCTCCCTGCCCCCTTATCCGTGCTCTGGGTTAGCCCCTATTGTCCCTTATCTCACTGCTGGGAGGCTGATACCTCTCCACAAGTGAGCTTGCTAAGGGCCAAGATAGTGGCCCCTTCACTGCTGTATGAACTATCGGTTGGCTGACAGGATAAAATAACCTCAAACCACAGGCTTCTGAATCACTGCTTGAGAGAAACTCAACACACCCTCCAAAAAGGGCACAGGGTGAGGAAGCCAGAGGGGGAGCCTATTCAAGCCGCAGCTTGGGGTGAAGGAGACCTCATTCCCAAACTGTTTTCATGAGGTGGTGAGCCAACAGCAATGGGATCTTTCAGTCATTTTGGTGGGGATGATCCTTTATGGAGATAGCTCTTGGAGGGACTGAACTGGGCTCCAGCAGGACTAGGGGAAAGTGAACAGCGTCAAGTGGGTGGTTCCCTTCTGCTCATGTCTGAGGGCGCTATGCCACCATTTGGGCAAATTCAACAAAGAACTCTACCCACGCAGTAATAGAAGTTCCGTCCAACGTGTCAGAGCTTCAGACAACTGCCTAACATCAAATACCTCGTAGCCTGTTAGCCTGACTCCTTCCTTCTGGGAGCAGGGCCATGAGGAAAGCAGACGGAGGCTGAGATGATGCTGCCAGCAGCACATGGGCCATGGGCTGAGGAGTCAGGGAGGACATGGGCAGTGTTTCAGGCCCCTGCTGGGAGATGCCAGTGTGGATTTCTGTCATCCAGGAAGTGGATATTTTCAAAGGAGAAAAGAAAATGTTCTTTTGATAGGCATTTCTTAATAGACAAACAAGACCTCTCCGTTTGGGAAACCTTAGCTGTAAATGTGAATGAAAGGCAAGAATTCACAAGACAAGGGTTTCTTCTCAACACTCCCTAGAGAATTCTCTTTTATTTATACATTAGATAAAGAAGGGACAGAGCTTATAAGCACACAGACATGCCAGCTCTCACACTTGTGTACCCAGAGCTCCATTAAGTTGGGACAGCCTCAAGCATGGGGTCAGGCTTCACACAGTGTGCAGTCCTCAATCATAGCTCAGAAACCCAGGCATGCCCATCTGAAGCCCCAGCCTTCATATAGCTTTTCCCCCAAATGATCCTTAATCCAGATGGAGCTGCCTTACCCTCAGAGATCTGCCAAGTGACACACAATCTTTTTGATATCATTCACATACTGAATGACACATTTCACTAGAAGACTTCTGTGAGTTATCCTCACTACCCGCTCCCCAAGTGCCACATTCTCATACTCCTCTTGCCATAATCAGGCTAGCCCAATCTTCAAAAAAAGGCAAAGGTTTATAGCAGAAAACTAGAAGAGAATAAATAAAAGGCCAGCATATATCCTGAAGAAAAAAAAAAAGACACTGTTTCCCAAACCTGACTTTGCATCCACACTAGATTGTTTGAGCAGCTCAATATGGGTCTAAGCTGAGTTTTCCCATCCCAGAAGAATAATACCTCCCAGCTGGTGAAAAATCCACCTCCTGTACACTTTTGTGCAATAGAAATCTGATATGGGAAAAATAAGTTAAAACCCTTCCTGTATGCCTAAATCATGCCACTACATCACCCTCCACTAAATTGAAAATGCATGTCTTCTAACCAGCTCCAAGTGCACCACCCAAACATTAGGACAAACCTACGCTCTCTCACCGCCCCTGAGAGCAGAACCGGAAAGCATGTGGCAGCAAACGCCCATGCTAATCCCATTTGATACACACACACACAAACTGCCAAGGCATCACACAAACACACCCCACATACAGAATAAGTAAAACATGAGCACATGCAGACACAGTCATGCATATATATACACTACCCTCCCAGGGCTTGAGTGTGAGTGTGTGTGTGTGTGTGTGTGTGTGTGTGTGATGCTTGGAGACTGGTGATGCTTTAGATTATGAGGTTTCCATGGTTACCTTCTGTGGAGGGAACTGGGGTAATTGAACTCTTGGGGTTCACCATTCAACAGATGCGGCTTGCTCAGTCCTGCACGCTCACTCGCATGCTCACTTGCTCACTCGCTCACTGGCATGCTTTGTCTGCATTCCAGCACCATCAGTGTTTAGTTACAGTTTCAAGTCAAGTACACTGTAACAGAGTCAAACTATCCTGAGGCTCTGGCTTTACCTTGGAAGGAGAGTATTGAAAACTCTGACTTCAATTATAGGTTACCCTGGAGAAATCTCAGGGTATTGGCTGGGCCAGCCAAGGTCATATATAGGAAAGACAACCATTCCAGCATGGGTGAGAAAAGCCATATTTACTAATTAATAAAAAGCTCTACGAGAATAAACTTTAAGGACCCAGGCCAGCATGAACCACAGGAATGGGGTCAGGGCTCCAACAGTGGTGTTTTCTCTCCTTTACCACAGCCCTTTCCAGGAGGCTCCTCTAAAATGGTTATCTTATAGGGGTTCCTGGGTGGCTCAGTCTGTTAAGTATTTGACTGGATTTGGCCTCAGGTCATGATCTCACAAGCCCCAAGCTGGGCTTCATGCTGGGTGTGGAGCCCGCTTAAGATTCTCTCTCCCTCTTCCTCTGCTCCTCCCCCATTCGCATTCTCACAGGCTCTCTCCCTCAAAAAAATAAGTAAGTAAAATGGTTATATCAATTTGAGGCAAAATAATTTCTCAGGATAGTATTAGCCTCAGACATGATCCTATCTATCTATCCATCTATCTATCTATCTATCTATCTATTTATCTATATCTGGGAAACTGCCCAAATTGGATTATCAGGTAAAATACTTCAACACATGTCACATGCTAATGTCTCATTTCCTCCAAAGAGTCTAATAAGACAAACAAAACCTATTGGGAAGTAACTGCCAGACTCTTCTTCAGACTTTGATGACCTAAAGGAGTAAAAAAAAACATATTTTCATTTAATCAACAGAGTAATAAGTAAAGTTCAGGTGATGGACAAGAAGAGGGAAACTCATTTAGTGGTAAATGGGAACCTAATTTCCTGTCTCAGTTCAGCCATTAGCAAGCCTGGAAGCCCCCAAGCAATGCTCTTAGCTTCCCTCAGTCTCAGCATCTTATGTTCCTATGATTGCTGATTTCTAGAGGTCCTAAACAGTTTGCCACATATGGGACAAACCCTTTGGCTTGATAATGCAACATGTAATATAGGGCAGAAAGGACCCAGCTAAGGGGGCACCTGAATGATAAGTAAAGATAGAAAAGAATGCTTTTCCAAATGCCTACATTCTTTTATACTCTTCTATCTCCTGCATCTCCACCCTAAATTTTCTCCTCCAACTCAGAATGGGCATTATCTATGAATCAGTAGGAGGGAAGAGGAAAATTAAATGTAAATGACATAGCATGCTTTCCATTTGAATCCAAGTACTTACGAAACGGGACATGAAACTGGGTGCACTCAGTGGAGAAAACAACAGTGTAGATAATTAACCAGTTGGAAAGAGAAAGCAAACAGCAGAGGTGGGAACTATTGCCCCACACAGAAGAGAAGAGCAAGAAGCAATTTAATCATTGTGGGCTTCAGTGGGACCCACTTTGTCCATCGTCCTGTGTTATGGGCTGAATTGTATCCTCTCCCAAAATTCACATATTGAAGTCATAACCCATAGTACCTCAGAATATGACTGTATTTTGGAGATAGGGTCTTTCAAGAGGTCATTAAGGTTACATGAGGTAATTAGGGTGGACCCTAATCTGACTGGTATCCTTATGAAAAGAGACTAGGACACAGACAAACACAGAGAGAAGACCATGTGAAGACAGAGGGAGAAGATGTCCCTCTACAAGCAAGGGAGACAGGCCTCAGAAGAATCCAACCCCACCAATACCTTGGTCTCAGACTTCTAGCTTCCAGAGATGTGAGAAAGTAAATTTCTGTAGTTTAAGCCACCCAGTCTGTGGGACTTGGTTACAGTAGCTGAAGCAAATTAATAAAAGGTAAGACCAGGCGTGCTGAAATGAGACAGTGAGGAAAGGCTCCCAGACAGCGATCCAGACAGTGGGCCCTGGAGTTAGACCACCTGAGGTTCACTCCCCACTCACTGCCTACTAACTAAATAACACATGACTTCTCTATACTTCAGTTTCCTCATCTACATAACTGGATAATAACAACACGTTTTGTATAGGGTGATTGTGAGGATTCTAGGAGATATTGTCTGTCAAGTATTTAGAACAATGCCTGAAACATAGAAAATACTCAATAAAACTCTTAAATACAGAGAACAAACTGAAAGTTGCTGGAGGGGTTGTGGGTGGGGGGATGGGCTTAATGGGTAAAGGGCATTAAGGAAGACACTTGTTGGGATGAGGACTGGGTGTTATACATAAGTGATAAATCACTGGAATCTACTCCTGAAATCATTATTGTACTATATGCTAACTAGGATGTAAAATATAAAATTAAAACATTAAAAAAAATTTTTTTTAATTTTTAAAGAAAATATGCAATATTATTTATTTTATACTCAATAAATAGTATATATTTATTATTACAGAGACAGCCAAGCAATTTTTTAATTGAAGGTTTTTTTGAGAGGATTTTTTTTTTCCTAAAAAAGCTGGAATTGAGTCAGGTATGTGGGTTGGTCCTTCCTGAGGACAAGGATATGGATAAGATAACTTATCAGGCACCCTCCTAGCTCTGAAATCACACAGAAGTCTGAAAACCACTTGCTACCTTTCAGGGAAGGCTGCAGATTTTAATCCTTAAATCCTACACATATAGATTACTTTAGAATGGATCAAAAGCCAGAATTAGCCATAATTTTTCAAAACATTACAGTCTGTAAACTATTCCCCACAGATGCTCTCATTCCTCCCCCATAGCCCACTCAAGGCTTCTTGGACTTTCATTTTCCATCCCTGTGAACACATTATCCCTGACAGATCCCTCCAGATCTCTCCACTCCAAGGACAACTGATCTGATTTACTCTCCACTCTGTCCTTGCAGGATGTTTAGAAGTTAGGGAGGAGTGGGGGGTGGGGGACTGGACATTTAACTTAATGACACTAGAATAGCACAAGCAGGTTCATTTCCATGGATCAGGTATGAATGGTGGCTAAAGGGTCGTGAAAACAGCAGGTGGTGTGCTCCCACCAGCCTCTGCCTGAGCATCACATACACTCTGACAATGACTCACCAAATGTCCCCTCTCTTTCCATCACCTGGACTACAGGCCACCCAGTTAATTATTATCCACTTTGGGGATTTTGATTTAGTTGCTGCTGTTTCTGTTCTATACTCTCTTTAGACTCCGTTGCACTTAGGAAACATGGCAGGAAACCCAGACAAACAGTCAATCCTTGAGATTCTGATAATACCCAGTCTTCTATGGGCTATATTTGCCTAAGGAAAAGTCCAAAGCCAAAGAGACAATGTTTAGTGTCTCATCTTCAGGGAATGTCCAAAAACGGCGGTTTGTCCATTCAGAGAACACAGCAGTATCCAAGTTATCAAGGCCCGGGATCCGTGAGCAAAGAGCCAATGAGTCATCAGAGGGAGGGTTAAAAATGTTCTGTTCCCAGGCCCAGGGCGAGCTTCCTGGAGCCTATCTGACAGCAGGTGTAGCTAATCAGACGATGCGCTGCTTCCCTGGGATGTGCCAACCCTGTCTTTCCAGGTAGACACTCTTTAAATGCTGTTACATGCAAAGACAGCAATTTAGAATCTACAGTTTTCCAAGTCCATGGAGGTGAGGGGCTGGAGAGACGGGAAGAAATGAGAAAACAATAAAGGCATGAAATATTTGCACAAGGAAAGGCCTCCTCAGTTGTTAATGTGCAAGACAAATACCACCTTGCTTTTCTCACCATGCTGATATCAATGACATTGGCATATTTTCAAAGAGCTTTTATGGGAAGGAAAGAAAGGAAAACACAAATATTTTGACAGGTAAATCTAGCTCCTTGTCCACTGGAAATTGGTAGTTTCTGTGATATCCATTCACTTTTTCTTCCCAGGAAACTTATTAATAGCCCAATCAGCCCAAAGGAAGGTTTGGGTATCTTTCCATCAAATCTTCACCTGGATGGACTTGCCTACTCTCAGTGCTTCATATAAGTGGAGTCATATAATATTTGTCCTTTGTATCTGGCTTATTTTACAATTAGTATAATGTCCTCAAGGTTCATCCATATGTGGCATGTGTCAGAATGTCCTTCCTTTTCACCACTAGCATTCCATTATACATATATACCACATTTTGTTTTCCCATCCATCTGTGTTGACGGACATTTGGATTATTCCCCCTTTGGGCTATTGTGAATGATGCTGCTATGAACACTGATTTGAGACCCTGTTTTTAATTCTTTTGGACGTATACCTATGAGTGAAATTGCTGGATCAAATGGTAATTCTATGTTTAACTTTTTCAGGCCCCATCTGTTATCACAGTCTCTTTTAAAAGGTTCCAATCTGAAGAAGAAAAAAAAAAAAAAAAAAACCCCTCCTAGGGACATAAACAACAACACGTTTCCAAGAATACCAAACTGGGTCCGGGGTAGACTGCCTTAATGCCCTCAGTCCTTCACCCCTCCTATATCCATACCCTTTCCTGTAGCTTACTGGGTAGCTTGGTGGCCCCTCCCACAACAAGGCAGGGAACTCCCCCCTCCATGAAATTGGCTCATCCATGTGACTTGCTTTGGCCAATGGGATGCCAGCAGATGTGATACAAGCAGAAGCTTGAAATGTGCTTGCACTAGGCTGCATCTCTACTACCACTGTGAAGAGAACGTGCCTTGCTTGGCCCACTGGTCCCAGGAGGAACAGAAGACACAGTGGATCCAGATCTAGCCCAGTTACTGCAAACTGAAGCAATGCTGCTACCGCTGACCTGCTGCTCCTTGAGAAGAAATTATTCTGATTTGGAGGGTGGCTTAGGACAGAGTGTTATTATGGCAAAGTTGCCAGTACAGGTATAGGTCCGTCTCTTCCTTATCCTAAATGTCGGTGAGAATGAAATTTCTGGAGAATTAGTAATAAGTACAAGAATCTCAGGGCTCCACAATTTTTTTTTAATGCATCCTAATCTGAATTAAAAAGCCAGGCATCTCTCTATCTTCCAGCTCTCTAGGACTGCTGACCAGGCCTTCTTAGTCTGTTCTCTATCTGACCTTGTCAACAGGCCTTGTTAGTACCAAACCCAACCTGTGAAAAAATCTTAGCTAGGCATAAAATAGAACGTTCTGAACAGAAAACATCAATTAAGTAACTCTTTGGAAGGCTGTGATTCTTGGCTGCTGCGGTTCAACACATCTTTCTAAATGGCAAAAAGAGGCTGGCTACTGCCTAAGATGGACCCCACGAGGCACTCACAGGTCAGCAGAATTACCTCCATTTAGAATCTGACCTCAGCTGGGCAGTTTCAGAAACTCAGTTTGGTTATTTCCCTCAAAATTAACCAGTTTCAGGGTGTGGGGTGTCACATAAAGCCGAAGCTCTAGAGACTGAAAAACTGGAATGCCAATTTATCGATTTATACAGGAGATTGTCCTTCCTGGGGCCTGGAGTAATGTACACAAATTCTGTAGCCAGCATACCTCCTTCTTGTTATCAGTGTATCTGCAAGACCAAATTAATCATCAGAGGCTGTTTGGTGAGCACAGAATCATAACAAAGGAAGGAGGACAGGGTTGGTGCATTTTATCCAGTCCATGGAATATCCTAATAAGTATCCCCATCCAAAAACAGAGCTTGATTCTAGGGACCAAATATTGGTATCGTGTTAGCAATCTTAGGGGCTAACACTCTAACCAAATTATCTTGATAAAAAAAATATTTAATTTTAATTTAAGAAATAAAACATAAGCTTTAAGCATGAAGATACCTCTGGAATTCTAAAGCTAGGACAAATATCTTGTCACCTTTATCAAATCCCACCAATTCTACCTCTGGAATCCAAGTCTTCTATCATGCCTGAGGTCAGATCACCATAATCTTGCCTGGACAATTCCACCAGCCCCTCCCTGGTCTCCCTGCTGCCCCTCTATCCCCTCCATCTCATTATATGTGAACCACACTACACCCTGCATCCTCTGCAGGGTGGCTGTCCTAAATCACAGCCTGTGTTATACACTTGCTTAAAATCCTCCAAGTTATGATTGGATAAAGAAAATGTGGTATGCACATACAATGGAATATTATTCAGCCTTAAAAAAACAGAAATAAAGCATAATGCTTTTTAGAGAAGTATTACATTATTATTGTCATTGTTATTATTAAATGTTTATAACAATAAGTGTGGGTAGAGCCATGCAGGTGGAAGCATACTGAATCATCTGTAAATACTTAGATTCTTTCTTTTCTTTCCAAATTCTTATTTAAATTCCAGTTAGTTAACATACAGTGCAATATGGGTTTCAGGAGTAGAATTCAGTGATTTATCCCTTACATACAACACCCCGTGCTCATCGCAACAAGTGCCTTCCTTAATACCCATCACCCACCCACATCCCTCCATCAATCCTCAGTTTGTTCTGTATCTTTAAGAGTCTCTTATAGTTTGTTTCCCTCCCTCTCTTTTTCATTCTGCTCCCCCATATGTTCATCTGTTTTGTTTCCTAAATTCCACAAATGAGTAAAATCATATGGTATTTGTCTTTCTCTGCCTGATTTCACTTAGCATAATATACTCTAGCTCCATCCACATCATTGCAAATGGCAAGATTTTATTCTTCTTGGTGACTGAGTAATATTTCATGATATAGATCACATCTTCTTTATTCATCAAAGTCTTAGACTCCCATCATAGTTTTGCCATCAAATTACTATGTGACATTGGGAAACTAACTAGGGCACTCTAGGCATTGGTCTCCTCGTGCGTAATGTGAGTGAGTTGAGCAAGTTGAGCATCAGGGACAAAATGACTTGGCAGGATGGACAATAAGTGTTGGGATTTCAGAGGAAGGAGAAATCAGTGAGGTTTGGATCAGGGGAAAAAAAGCACATGGAATAAAATACAGACAATAACAGTCCTAGCAAAACAATTTAGAGTATATCCCATGGGTCAGGAAGCAATAAGTGAGTACAGAATGTCCAAAAACTACTGTGGCAAGAATAATAATAATGTAACTACAATTGCTGACCTGGAGTTGGCCTGCTTTGAAAATTCCTTGGACTCACCAAACCTTTTGGATAAAAAAAAGTCAAGTTGACAGTGTTCAGGATGAGAATAAAGTGCTGCTCTTTTTCAGTGCTGTGTACTTATTTTATTGATGTTAAATTTTAATTTTAATTAAAGTGTCAGGATCATGGCCCAAAATTTAATTTTGTTAAATCCCTAAACTGTTGAAATAGCCATGTTTTACTTCCTTGATAATTCTCATCTTGGCTTTAAGCCTTTTAACTGAAGTTGAAAGCTTCAGATACATGAATCCATTATTTACTTATTTATTTTAAAGCTTCACTCCTAATATCCTTCACTGTATACTCAGTACCCTGAACTGGTAAAATTAGCCTGTCCTTCCTGCTGTGTTCTCAACATGGTTTAAGGCCACCTACTGTGAAATTTACTGACATTCTTTTCTGCCACAAACCCAGAGCTCTGAGCTGTCAAAATTGGTTCCTGGTTTCAGGCTCAATTCAACTCTACACGGACAACATGTCTTAGGCTACGCACTGCTAGGTGGATCAATTGTTTAAGAAATGTGACCCAGCCCTCAAAATTATTACAGACTGGTAGAAAAAAGCAGGATTTGTACATGTGAAATTATTAGAAGATAAGGCAATCTAGTCCACAGACACTCCTTTCTTCAAGAGACTTGAAAAGAATGAGGTTAGTGATGATTAAAAAAGGCTTCATGAAAAAAAAGTGGGGTGTGAAAGAGACCATAATACAGCATGAACATCGTACAAAAAACAAAAAACAAAAAACAAAAAAAAAAAAAACAGAAAATATGTACCAATCCAGTGACAGCATTCCTCAAGATTCAAGAAATGGAGCCCCATCCCTGATCCCCTTTCCCTGTGCTTTTGTAGACACAATATTCCCCGATAGAGGCAAGGTGATCCTCTCACTGTCAGACTGAGGGGTACCCTCATACATGGATGATCTATAGAGATATTGTTTATATAGACTCTACACCTGCTCTGCAAACTGGGATGCCTGTTGAGCCTGCAGGCTCAGAGGTGGGAGGTATGACACCTGATACTGTCCTGATTTCATCATGCTCTAGCTGGCAAAGGCCACTGTGAGGCTCAGAACATCAGGGGCAGGAAATACTCTGTTGGAGACTTGTTAAAACAGTGAACAGCCTCAACCCAGAGAAGGCAGGCTTTGCCATAGATGCAGTGGAGAAATCATTGTTGAAAGACTCTTATGACCAAAAATAATCCCCACTGGGCCTGCCCCAGGCTAGATTCCCTTTCAAAGCCTTTTTAAGTACTAAAAGAAGTGCTACTTCTGGTGAGGAGGAATAAACACTTACCTTACCAAATAACAGCTATAAACCCTGAGAAAAAGTACAACAAAAAATTCAGGGAACTCTGAAGACTGAACAAAGGCAGGCATATTTGGAGAAGAGTAAAAATTGGAGCAAGTGACCAGTACAGAATGAGTTCCCTGTGTGTGGTGGCTTTGCCCTGAGGGAAAACACAGTTGCAGCAATACTGGTGTGAGCTAGCTTACATTCTGGTAGCAAGTCCACCATCTTTCTGCCCACAGGAAACCATGCAAAAAAGCAAGAACAACCAGGGCTGCCAGAAAGTAAGGGGGGATCCCCAAAAAGAGAAAGATAAAGAAAAGGAGAATCTCAAATTCTATATACGAACCCAGCCCAAGTCTCTGGCTGACCCTTGAACCATGCATATGTGGAAAAAACTGAAAGTAGACTGTGAAGAACTGAGGTAAGATCTGAACTACCACCCAATACAGGCATGACAGCTGGCAGTCTGACTCTAAACCAAATTAATCATCTGCTAAAACAAAACATCAACTTTCTTCAGAAAAATTTAACAGAATGCAGAGTTTCTGCTATATAACATTCACAATGTCCAGGGTACAATCCCAGGTTATTTACCAAGGGAAGACTTAGGAAAATGTGACCCACTCTCAAAGAAAAAGATAATCAATATATGTCAACCCTGAGATGATCCAGATATTAGAATTCTCAAAGACTTTAAAGTAACTAGTATAAATATGCTGAGGGAGGTAAAGGAAATATACTTGTAGTGAATTAAAAGGTAGGAAATATCTACAATGAAATACACATGATTGTGTATGTAAAAAAAAAAAAAAAGTCCTCAGAAAGTCACAAAATACTCCCTAGAACTAATAAATAGATTGGGTTGCAGGTGACAAGGTCAATTTACAAAAATTCTACTTTTATACACTAGGGACAAACAACTAAAAATGAAATTTTTAACATTAAGTATATATTAATTGGTAAATATAAGACTAAATTATAGTTACAAAGGAGAGTATGTAAGATATATAAGGTGATATGTTAGAGCTATATGTTTTGACAATTCCTGTGCAGGATAAAAAACAGAGGGAGGCTGGATAGAATATGTGAAAAGTAAAATAAGCTCACTTACTGGGAATTAATTAGGACTAAAAGGAGGCTATTTCAAAATAGATTGAATGGAAGGAAAGGGAGGGGAAAGAAGAGATTATTAGCTAGTATCATTGTTGACCCAATAGACATAAAAAGAAACCAAAAAACAAAAATCCCAAATCCAGCATCTTACAAATAAGGAAACACCAAAAGCTTCTCTGCTCAATTCAGGAACAAGACAAGCATTATCTCTTCCTATATTTCACACTGTCTTAGAACTAATTTAATTAGATAAGAGAAAGCATCTAGAGGAATAAGAATTGGAACAAAAGAGGTAAAAACTCTCTATCTACATATAATATTATCTAAAAATTTCAAAAGCATCCCTGAGAAAACTACTACAGATAATAAGAAAACTTAGTAAAGTACCAGGCATTAAAACTGTCATAAACCAAGAGACCCAGTTAGAGGGCTAATGGAAGAGAAAATCCCCTTTCATTGTAGCAAAAATAAAATAAAATACCTAGCCATAAACCTACACGAAATGCCCAAAATCTGTATGAGGAAAACTATAAAACATTCAGAAAGAAACAAAAGTAGATTTGAACAAATGAAATGAGATACCATGTGTGGGGATAGGAAGGCTCAACATCCCAAAGATGTCAGGGTTTGTTTTTTTTTTTTAAGTTTATTTATTTATTTTGAGAGAGAAAGAGTAGGAGGGGCAGAGGGAAAGGGAGAAAGAGAGAATCCCAAGCAGGCTCTGCACTGTGAGCACAGCCCAATGTGGGGCTTGAACTCACAAACCATGAGATCACGACCTGAGCCAAAACCAAGAGTTGGGTGCTTAACTGACTGAGCCACCCAAGTACCCCCAAAGATGTCAGTTTTTTATAAGATATTTTGTAAGTGTAATGCAATCTCAATAAAAAAAATGCCATCAGCTAATTCTCTTTTGAGTTAGACAAGTTGATTATGATGTTCATTTGGAAGAACAAACAAGCAAGAATCACCAGGAAAAAATCTTAAAATGAGGAGAAATGACTATGTCAGGGTAAGGGAAATAGTCCTGTCAGAATTCAACTCTACTATAAACCTCTCTAATAACCTATCTTGAGCACTGAGCAATGTATACAATTGTTGAATCATTATATTGTACACATGATACTAATATAACACTGCATATTAATTACAAAAAATAAATATATATATCACAAATTTAAATATATATATGGTAATGACAGCATCTCAAATCAGTGGGAAAATATAGTATAAGATAACTATATAGCAATATATGAAAAGATAAGATCAAATCTACTGCTCGTACTGCATTCCAGAATAAATTTCAAATGGATCAGTGACTTACTTTGCTTCATTTGCATTCACTTACCAGTTCTAACGGTTTTTTGGTGGAATCTTTCGGATTTTCCACGTAAAGTATCATGTCTGCAAAGAGTGAAAGTTCGACTTCTTCCTTGTCAATTTGGATGCCTTTTCTTTCTTTTTGTTGTCTTATTGCCCAGGCTAGGACTTCCAGTACTATACTGAACAACAGTGGTGGGAGTGGACATCCCCATCGTGTTCCTGACCTCAGGGAGAAAGCTCTCAGTTTTTCCCCATTGAGGGTTATATTAGCTGTGGGTCTTCCATATATGGCCTTTACGATGTTGAAGTGTGTTCCTTCTATCCCTATTGAGAGTCTTTATCAAGAAAGGATGCTGTATTTTGTCAAATGCTTTTCTGCATCTATTGAGAGGATCATGTAGTTCTTACCCTTTCATTCATTAATGTGGTATATCATGTTAATTGATTTGCAGATATTGAACCACCTCTGCATCTGAGGAATAAATCCCTCTTGATCGTAGTGAATAATTCTTTTAATATACTGTTGGATTCTATTTGCTGGTATCTTGTGTAAGAATTTTTGCATCCATGTTCATCAGGGAAATTGGTCTGTGGTTTGCCTTTTTAGTGGGGTCTTTGTCTAGTTTTGGAATCAAAGTAATGCTGGCCTCATAGAATGAGTTTGGGAGTTTTCCTTCCTTTTCTATTTTTTGGAACAGTTCAAAAGAGTTAAGTATTAACCCTTCTTTAAGTGTTTTGTAGAATTCCCCTGGGATGCCATCTGGCCCTGGATTCTTGTTTGTTGGGAGATTTTTTTAATTACTGATTCAATTTCTTTACTGATTATGGGTCTGTTCAAATTTTCTATTTCTTCCTGTTTTAGTTTGGATAGTTTATATGTTTCTAGGAATTTATCCACTTCTTCCACATTGCCCAATTTGATGGCATATAATTGCTTATAACATTCTCGTATTATTGTTTTTATTTCTGCAGTGTTTGTTGTGATCTCTCCTCTTTCATTTATGACTTTATTTATTTGGGTCATTTCCTCTTTTTTCATAAGTTTAGCTAGGGGTTTATCAATTTTGTTAATTCTTTCAAAGAATCAGCTTCTAGTTTCATTGATATGCTCTGTACTTTTCTATTTTGATATAATTGATTTCTCCTCTAATCCTTATTATTTCCCTTCTTCTGCTGGCTTTGGGCTTTATTTGCTGTTCTTTTTCCAGCCTCTTGAGGTATAAGGTTAGGTTGTGTATTTTAGACATTTCTTCCTTCTTTAGGAAGGCGTTGATTGCTATATACTTCCCTCTTATGGCCACCTTTGCTGCATCCCAGAGGTTTTGGGCTGTGGTGTTAACATTTTCATTGGCTTCCATGTACTTTTTTCATTTCCTCTTTAATTTCTTGGTTAACCCATTCATTCTTCAGTGAGATGTTCTTTAACCTCCAAGTATTTGTGGTCTTTCCAAATTTTTTCTTGTGGTTGATTTCAAGTTTCATAGAGTTGTGGTCTGAAAATACACATTGTATGATCCCAATGTTTTTGTACTTGTTGAGGGCTGATTTGTGACCCAGTATGTGATCTATTATGGAGAATGTTCCATGTGCGCTCGGGAAGAATGTGTATTCTGCTGCTGCAGGATGCAATTTTCTGAATATATCTGTTAAGTCCATCTGGTCCGGTATGTCATTCAAAGCCATTGTTTCCTTGTTAATTTTCTGCTTAGATGATCTGTCCATTGCTGTAAGTGGGGTGTTAAAGTTCCCTACTATTATTGTATTATTATCACTTAGCTTCTTTATTTTTGTAATTAATTGATTAATATATTTGGATGTCTCAAGTTGGGGTCATAAATATTTATAATTGTTAGATCTTCTTGGTGGATAGACCCCTTAATTATGATATAAGGCCCTTCTTCATTTCTTGTTACAGTCTTTGTTTTAAAATCTAGTTTGTCTGGTATAAGTATGGCTACTCTGGCTTTCTTTTGACATCCATTAGCATGAAATATGGCTCTTCATGCCCTCACTTTCAATATGCAGGTGTCTTTAGGTCTAAATTGAGTCTCTTGCAGGCGGCATATAGATAGTTCTTGTTTTTTATCCATTCTGATACCCTATGTCTCTTGATTGGAGCATTTCGTCCATTTACATTCAGAGTGATTACTGAAAGATATGAATTTGGTGCCATTGTGTTGCCTTTCTACACACCAATAATGAAGTAGCAGAAAGAGAAATCAAGGAAATTGATCCCTTTTACAATTGTGCATGCACACACACACACACACACACACAAACATGAGATACTTAGGAACAAATCTAACCAAAAAGATAAAAGATCTGTACACTGAAAACTATAGAATGCCTATGAAATCAATTGAAGAAGACACAAAGAAATGGAAAAACATTTTACACTCATGGATTGGAAGAAAAATATTGTTAAAATGTCTATACTACCCAAAACAATCTACACATTTAATGTAATTGTTATCAATGTAACACCAGCATTCTTCACAGAGCTAGAACAAACAATTGTAAAATTTGTATGGAACCAGAAAAGACCCTGAGTACCCAAAGTAATGTTGAAAAAGAAATGATAGAATTAGAATATCTTAAATTTGAAAGTTCTGATGAATTAAATATGAGTGCTGATCATTAAGGGTTACTAATATTACAAAAAGACAACTAAATATATCACATTCCTTCTGATGGAAGTGATGAAGTAGTCAGGCCTTTTCCAAAATCAAACTTGAATCTGATTGAACCTCTAGAAAATATCTAATTTGTAGAAATACCAGAGACAGAGGAACATGTTAAATAAACACTTTCAAAGGATGCGATCAACAAAACAATGGTGGGAAACTCTACCAGGCAAGCCACTGAGTTTCATCAACAACAAAAACTGCCAAGGACAAAAAGAAATGGAATGGAAACTATACCTTAAAAGAAATTTAAGAGAAATATAATCGTCACTGATTATAATACATAGACCATGTTTGGATCTTGTATAAACAAATAGTGTATATAAATATACAAATATTTGTATAAACAAAAATAAACTGTCAGCCATGCATTTATAAACGCTCAAGCTGAGTGATAGGTGGGATAAGGGGGATTCATCAGGCCATCTTTCTTTTTTAGTAAATGTTTTAAATTCCCTGTAATATCTTTTTAAAGAAACATAAACAAAACATCACTATTCCTCATAGATATGTGCATTCTTAAGGTCATAGATTGAGCACTTCAGCACAAATGTCAATGTTGGAGAGGAAATGAGGAATGAGGACCTAGTGTAATAAAAAAATAAAATAATAATACAAGAAACTAAATGCAATGAGTGATGATAATTATATTCCACAAACAGAGGAGGGTAATTAATGCAACTCTCAACACCTGAAGCCCTCTCCCCCAAATTACAAAAATAAAATACATGGACAAAAAGAAAAGATCATGACTATTCATTCAAAAAGTAATTCAGGAGTTATACGTAACATGCTCATTAGCATTGTAACTATAATTAGCTTATCTGAGAGCCTGCTGAGTCCTATTACCATCTATTAGAGGGTACACTAGGTAAAGGTCCCTCAGCCCCATAAAAACTTCTCCAAACTTCACACTGTTCCCTCAGAACCCTGACATCATGGTGTCCGTACATGGATTAATCAATCCCATTAATATGCTAAATCTTTCTGCATCTCTCTCTTATCTATCAGCAGCTTATTCTCTTCTAACAAACCTGCTCCATAAGCAAACCTGCTGAGAGAAAGTGAAACTCAGAAGTTATAAACAGTCTAGGATCTGAGGATGTTCTCTGAACTTTATAAAAGTATAGTAAATCACAAAGAAAAACCCAGGTCCTCCTCGGGAGGGAGAATTCCATTTTTTCCTGGGATGCAAAACTGAAACTCAGAGAACCCCAACTGAAGGTCAAGCATCAGGGGAGGAAAGGCAAACAGAAAGAGGAAGTGAAGGAGCAAAGGCTAAAAGTATTGCTGACCAAGGAAATACAAGAAAACCACAGAGCCAGGGAATGATACTCTAACTCCATTCTCCTCACACAAATCTGTCTTGAGCCAGAAAACTGGCTTCCAAATAATTTTTCTATTACATTTCTGAGATGGCTGCTTAGTGATCAGAAGTAGGAGTGGATTTGGTGGTTTCATTTTACATGTGCTTATCTGGTTGTCATTATACTCTAATTCAGAGCAGGGTACATCTCACCTTCCACAGCCCTATCTTCATCTGCAGACCCAGCAGGAGCAGACACCCAATGTCTAGGTCTGGCGCTATCTGGTCACAGGCAGTGCCTGGAGAAGCACAACCCACACACCAAGTCCAGGTCTCAAGTATGGGAGCCTCTCTCACAACACTGACCAATAGACTGTGTGTGCTCATTGCTGGGAGGGTGGATGAGAGGCCAAAGCCATCTTTGGGTTCATAATGATTCCATGGGAAGAGCTATTTGAGGGCATGGCAAGAGCTGCCAAATGAACAGATCAACGTGTAGGGAAACTAACTGGGGTCCCCTTGTAGCCCTCTCTGTGCAACTTTAGCATGCTTTCTCCCATTCCTAGCCTCCTCTTGTAACCTAGGCAAGTTCTCATCATAATTCTATATACCTTGAGCTTCCCCTCTTCCGGTTTCTGATCTGTCTCCTATTCCACGTCATTTTGGTGTCTTCACTCCATCTAGGCAAACCTGTATGTAAAGTTAAATACACAATCATGAACTGCAAAACAAAACAAAACAAAAAAAATAAAAAGGTTTTTATTGTCTATGACAGAATTCAGCTCAGGAGCTCTTATTTCTTTCTCTGTCACAGAAATCTTAATCTTTCTTATTCAAGATTACTCAGCCTTTTTAGGATTTAATTAGGATTACTTTGAGATATACACTCTCCCACCCACCCCAACCCCTTCTCTTTCCTTCTTGCTGGGGATGTTCTAAATTTCTATTTTGGGGGGCACCTGGGTGGCTCAGTTGGTTAAGCTTCCAACTTCGACTCACGGTTCATGAGTTCAAGCCCTGCTCCCAGATCTCTGCTGTCAGCGTAGAGCCTGCTTCTTGTCAGCACAGAGCCCACTTCAGATCTTCTGTCCCTCTCGGTTTCTGCCCCTCCCCCCTCTTGTGTGCGTGTCTCTCTCTCTCTCTCAAAATTAAATAAATAAACTTTAAAAATTAAAAAAAAAATAGTTTCTGGGGTGCCTCATGGCTCAGTCAGTTAAGCATCCAACTTCAGCTCAGGTCATGATCTCACAGTTCATGGGTTCGAATCCCACATCGGGCTGTGTTCTGACAGCTCAGAGCCTGGAGCCTGCTTCGGATTCTGTGTCTTCCTCTCTCTTTGCCCCTCCCCCACTCATACTCTGTCTCTCTCTAAAAAATAAACAAACATTAAAATAAATAAATACATTTCTATTTTGGTGAAGGTCAGGCATTTTCCTGGCTTCTGGGGAAAGACATCTGATCTTTGAGCTATCCTCTGTACTGGCTGGCTCCACTGAGGCATACCACATTTCCTCTAGTCCTCACCATTCATCCTCCTGCTATAGCATCTTACCAAGAGGTACATGCATCCTGCATCTCCCTTGTAGAATCCAAGCTCAGGCCCCTTCGAATCTACCAGCTTATTCCCAGTCACTTCTGCTGTCATTGTGAGCATCATGGAAACTCTTTGGTTGCCCTCTGCTACCACCTTGGAGAGCATAGGATTGTGTTGTATTCCATGAAGCTGTCCTCAGATCTGCTATTTAGACTTTCCCCAGCCACCACTACTCTACAGCACAGGGCCCTGTTGGGATCAGGTATAACTTGGGCTTTGGGCCACAGTCCAGGGAGAGAGAGGCACAGGTGTCTGCTGCTCTTGGAGCTCCTTTCAATCCATTTATAATTTCAGTTGCCCAATCCTACCCACTCTCATAATTCAGCCCAGGGGGTAGGGATGCTGAGCTTCTTCACAGAAACTCCAAATTTCCAGCATTATCTGCTTTGGTTCTCCTTCCCCCAGCTGGTCACATTTTTATCTCCTTTTAAGTGGGAAATAAATTGTGTCATCCTGCCTTCTAAAATTTCAGCTCTCTAGACTTTGGCTGTTGATATTTAAAGCCAAGCATTTGAGTTTTTTTTAATGTAAAGCTTTTAAGATTATTGTTTATGCTAGGCAAGTTCAGAAGAATCAATCAGAAATTCAATGGACTCCTTTGTCCCACCTCCATCCATCTGCCCCTAAGAGCAGTGTAATAAAAAGCTGTCAGTGTATTCTGAATGTGAGGGAGAAGAAAAGAGAAAAGAAGTGTGGGGATAGGAACAGGGACTCAAATTCTAAATATCTGGATTATTATAATCATCACTATAACACTTTTGACCTCCTTCCTTCTCAGCTCAAGTCTGGCTCCGTCCTGCTCTCTCCAAGGTTCTGTCTCTATCCCCCTGTCTCTCTAAGTGAGACATTCACTAACTTCAGAATGTGGCTGACAGCCCATCTCTGCCAGAGTGCCTTCCCTGACTACAGTCCTTCCCAGTCACCCTTTCACATCACCAGCCCTCACCACAGGCAACTGGCCTGCATCTCTTCGTATCTGGATTGGGTGTCCAAACAGCTTCTCTGAAAAACCATCTCATGCCTCTGTGATCTTTAGGGGGGCTGCAAGGTGACCTGCTTGCCTGCAGGTGCCTAGGCCAGCTGAGAGAATTAGAAAAAACTTTGGATGGACAGCCTCTCAGAACACAACAACTGCATGATGTAAGAAACAAGGAAGGAAACAGCTAGACTCTGCCAACTAGTGGTGGGGACTAAGATCGAAAAAGAAGAAAAAACCCAAGAGATGGAAGACCATCCTTGGCCTTTTGTTCCAACCCTATTCCTATCCAACTTTCCACATGCTCTTGACATTTAAAAAAAATACGATTTTTTAAAAAAAATAGGTGTGCCTGGGTAGCTCAGTCAGTTGAGCACCCCACTCTTGATTTCAGCTCAGGTCATGATCCCAGGGTTGTGGGATCAAGCCTCACATCAGGCTCCATGCTAAGTGTGAAGCATGATTCAAATTTCTCTGTCTCTCCCTCTGCCTTTCCCCTTCTCTCTCTCTCTCTCTCAAAAATAAAAAATAAAGATAAAAAACATACTGCTGTATAGCCAATGAACCACATTTGTGTGTCCCACTTTTTATGGCTCTTTTTGTGCATTTTTGACACTTCCAACAAAATCCAAATTATTGTAATTCTTTGTTCTTTCAGGAAATTGAATCCAGGGAGCATGTGCATATGTTCTTCTGCATCTCCCTATCCACTCTCCATAGAGGAAGTGCTCAGTAAGTGTTACCAACTTGCTAAATGTCAGCAAGAGATATTTGGGTTTGGCAAAATGAAAAACTTCAGAAATTGGCTAGGAACTGGGGAAAAATAAGGAATTATTCCCTGGAGATCTAAAAAAACAAAAAAAGGAAAAAAACTCGGGATTGTTTTCTCCTCACTAAAATGAGTTCAGTATCATCCTTCACTGTCCATTCCTTTCCTCTTTCCTGAGGACAAAAATTGCCAAGGGCATGGACTATTGCTGCTATGTTTTCCTTACAGCTTACGCAAAGAGGCCCCACTACTTGATACCCATTTGCCATTTCCAATAATCCTATAATAGCAGCACTATGAGAAACCAGCTGTGCACCTTGGGATGCACTCAGCTGCTCTGTGGGGCCCCACAAATTAGACCCTGAATTAGCCACTTAGTGCCCCAGGTTCCCAGTCCCACCCGCTGATCCTTCCCAGATGAACACAGCTAAGGTTAGGAAAAGACCATACTAGGCCCATGAGAATGACAGAGAGACCGTGGAGTTAGCAATCAGAAGTTAATATACAAGAAAGGAAATTCAGGAAGGGGTGAAAGAGGAGCAGGGTATGGTCTGACCAACCATTATAAAAGATTCAAAAGCAGGTATCTTGTTTATTTACTTATTTTGTAGTTTGAGGAGTGTGTATATTGGTAAATTTAATGAAAAGCTTACAGTATAGGGTTAGACTTACCCACTTAATAGTTTCATGTCTTTAAAGAAGTCATTTACTATATCTCTATTTTCATAATTGATTTAAAACAATGGTATTGGGGGTGCCAGGGTGGCTCAGTTGGTTTAAGCGACTGACTCTTGGTTTGGGCTCAGGTCATGATCTCATGATTTGTGAGATCAAGATCCACATCGGACTCTGCTTCACAGTGTGGAGCCTGCTTGGGATTCTCCTCTCTCTCTGTCCTTCCCCAACTTGTATGCACGTGCATTCTCTCTTTCTCTTTTTCTCTCAAAATAAATACACTTAAAAAAATAAAATAAAACAATGGTATTGGTGGTAATAATGATAATACTAGTAATAATAACCTTAGTTCTACCTACCTATAGTGCTGTGAAATTAGAAATCACAATAATAATAATAATAATAATAATAACTCTACCTACATCACAGTTCTATTAAATTCGGTAGGAAAGGCATTTTTGCAAATGTAAAACACTATAAAGTGTCAAATATTATTATTCAATATCTGACACACCATCAGAATATTTTTATTGACATTGAACCAATATCTGTCTAATTTCCATCAATAATATGCTGTGAAAGCACAAGCCTAATTCTTCTTTCACATGATAGTCCTTGAAGTGTTGGAATGTGTTCCAATGCCATTCCCAAGTCTTCCTCTTTCCAGGTTAAAGGTGCTTAGTATTCTTTGTTTTCCCAGTCACATGTCCCATGTCATACAGTACCATGTATTTAGTCGCGGCCTAACTGGGATTCTGTAAAGTTTCCTTCAGCTTCTCAGGCCTATGGACTGTTAAGACAGAGGCTGAAGAACACTGTGCCCCTCAGACAAATCTGGTGCCTAATGGAGGAATCAGGCTCCAACCATCTGCAGCTTGTGTTCAAGGTCAGGTTATTGTCCCACCCATGGCTCCATAGCCCACATCTCTCCACAAGCTCTGGCCCTCACTTGCTTCTTGTTGTGGCCCAATGAAAATGCCCCTTGAAAGCACAAAAACCAAAAGAGTATGAAGAAATCTACACCCCAAGTTTGAATACCAGTGATACCTCTTTGTAACCTGTCGAAAGCATATGAATTAGAATGAGAGAATCCCTTACATATTAGATTTATGCAGCTTCTTTTCTCGAAAATGCTTAGGGCATTGTACTGGGGAATTTTAGTGAATTAACATATTATTTCTTCAGTGCTGCAGAGCTCAGCTTCTCAGGACTTTGCAAATGCCATTTCACTCACTTGGGCTGAGCTCTCCCTCCCTTGAAATACAACCATGGAGCCCTGTGGTATAGAGCATGGGTGGAGAATGCTAAGCTGGAGGAGAATCACAGATGGTAGAGCCAAAGGTTCTTTAAAGATAACCCAATTCATCCCTTCATTTTAAAGATGAGAAATTATGACCCTGAGAAAGGACTTTCTCAAGGTCACAGCTAGTTAAGAACAGCCATGGCCTTTTTTTTTTTTTTTTTTTTTTTTTTTTACTTCCTCTCATCTGAAAAACAGAGGAAACAAGGCTGTTCAGCACTCCTGACAGAGATAGAACTGAGGGCAACAGGACATTTCTTCATGGCTATCTTTGCTTTTGCCATAAAGTTTGCAAGTTTCCCAGAGATGAGCAACTGTTCTGAGTAGATGAATACAACCAGGTTATTGGCTGAAGACAGGATCAAATACCCAGCCAGGTAGATTAGGTCTGTCAGGAATGGTTTCAAAGAATGGGAAGACAATGGTTTGGTATTTCACAGTTGTTAAGTGTCAAGGAGGAAAAATAGTTTGAGTGGCACAAGGGAAGGTAATTGGACAACAGGAATGAAGACACTGAAGCAAGAAAGGAAAAAATAAGGCTGAATGTATGAGAACGCTGTGCAGCACAGACCCACGGGGGCATGGGATACCTTATTACATACAACAGTGTTTGTTTGGGCAATAAAATCAGTTTGCCATGTTTCTTCATCTTCTCCAGTTTTTGTGATGATTTATAGGACAGACACACACACACACACACACACACACACACACATATAAAGATAGTATTCGAACACTCCTACAGTCATGAAAATCCTTGCCTGAAAGCCTGTTCTACTTTTTTAAATTAATACCCAAAGCAATTAAATCATGGTGTGCTCCCATTACCTGCCAAGTTTTGTTATTTTTAAAGTACAACAACACAGCTTCAGATTCTATTATTTGGTCCATATGCAGCCTTTCAAAGGTGGTTTCCTTGGTTTCCCCATAAATGAACCTCTGCAGCCAGACAGTAAAAACAGGCCTGCTTTGCGACAGCTTGCTTTTGCCTGAGCAGACACTCCTTTAAAGGGTGCAAAGCTGCCTGCCCTTTCCCCAAAACCTTCCTCAGAGGGAAAAATAAAAGGGCCAAAGAGATGTGGTGTGCATGGTCACCATTACACCGCAACCCACACATACACTACACTTGGTAATGACTCTAGCAGCCCTCCTCCTGGCTTCTCTTCATTTTGGACACATAGGGACTTAATAGGCATGTGTGGTTTCTTGAAAAACTTTCTATTTATTCTGCTAGGAGGAGTAACAGCCCAAATCATGGGGAGCAGGTAGTATATTATTGACTTGGAGTAAACTCATGTCATCAGAAGCACAATCCCTAAAACTCACTGTAGCAGACTCAAACACACCTCAAAGATGATCCCCAAATGCTGAGCCAGGAAAGACCTCAGCTGTTGAATACCTACCCTAGCTGCAATAATTTTTTCAAATGATATAAACCAGTCTGGATACCCGAAGGGTTTGTTTTTTTTTTAAAGATCTGGTGTTCAATGATTAAAGTTCATAGTGAGGAGTCCGTAACTTCCCTATATAAAAACTAGCCAACATCATCCCCTCTATAAAAAGATCTACTTTGACAAATTGGCATTTATCCTCAATACTTGAATAAGCACATTTATTATGCAAGAGGACTGAGATAGGTCCTATGGAGGACACATGAAAGTATAAGCCAATCCCTAAAATCAAAACCAAGAAACAACAAGTATTGGCAAGGGTGTGGAGAAAAAGGAAATTGTGTACTCTTAGTGGGAATGCAAACTGGTGCATTCACTCTGGAAAACAGTATGGAGATTCCTCAAAAAGTTAAAAATGGGGCGCCTGGGTGGCTTAGTCAGTTAAGTGTCCAACTATTGATCTCAGCTCAAGTCATGATCTCACAGCTTGTGAGATCGAGCTCTGTGTTGGGCTCTGCACTGGCAGTGTGGAGCCTGCTTGGGATTCTCTCTCTCTCTCTCTCTCTCTCTCTCTCTCTTTCTCTCTCTCCCTCTCTCTCTCTCTCTCTCTGCCCTTCCCCTGCTTGCTTGAGTAAGTACTCCCTCTCTCTCTCTCTGTCTCTCAAAATAAATAAACTTTTTTAAAAAGTTAAATATAGAGCTATCCTATGATCCAGTAATCACACTACTGGGTATTTACCCAAAAAACTACAAAAACTAATTCAAAGGGATGCATGTACCCCTATGTTTATTGCAACATTATTTATAATAGCCAAACTATGGAAGCAGCTCAAGTGTCTATTTATAGATAAATGGATAACGAATATGTGGTGTGTGTGTGTGTGTGTGTGTGTGTGTGTATATATACACAAAGGAATAGTATTTAGCCATGAAAATAATGAAATATTGCCATATGCAATAACATGGATGGAGCTAGAGGATATGATGCTAAGTGAGATAAGTCAGTCAGAGAAACACAAATGCCATATCATTTCACTCATACATGGAACTTAAGAAACAAAACAAATGAGCAAACAGGGAGAGAGAGAGAGAGAGAGAGAGAGAGAGAGAGAGAAATCCAGAAACAGACTTTTAACTGTAGAGAACAAACTGATGGCTACCAAAGGGGAGGTAAGGGCATGGATGGGTTAAATAGGTGATAGGGACTAAGTAGTACACTTGTTGTGATGAGCATTGGATGATGCATAGAATTGTTGAATCACTATATTGTACATCTGAAACTAATATAACACTGTATGTTAAATATATTAGAATTAAAATCACAACTTTAGAAAAAGAAAGAAGATGGGCGCCTGGATGGCTCAGTGGGTTGAGCGCCTGACTTCAGCTCAGGTCATGATCTCACAGTTCGTGGGTTCAAGCCCCACATCGGGCTCTGTGCTGACAGCCTCTGGAGCCTGCTTCCGATTCTGTGTGTCCTTCTCTCTCTGCCCCTCCCCTGCTCATGAGCTGTCTCTCTCTGTCTTCCAAAAATAAATAAATATTTAAAAAAATTTTTTTAAAATAGAAAAAGAAAGAAGATTTTTAAAAACTTAATTTAAAAATCTATAGGCCAATCATCACCTCAGAATTTTTTTAGTTTATTGGAGATAGAAGACAAGTACATGTGAAAAAAGAACCACCAAAGGCAGCAAATGAGGGATGCATTAATATTGAGTGTGGGAAGACATCAGCGGCAAACTCTCAAATACTCACATGTACTGGTGATGAGGCTCATACATTCTAGAGATCAAGAAAGCCCCCACAAGCCAAAGGGAGAAAGAACAACTGAGACAATCCTGCTGCCAGGAAATACCAGACACAGCTTCAGAGTTGGTGTAAGCTCTGTCTCCTATTACTGACAACCGACCTACACTCACTCACCCACCTCCCCAGGGCCTAGTTACCTCCCAGATATAGATTACGGGTTGTCTAACAGCAGCCTCCTGACCTGGGAAATACAGGCAGAGAGAGGGGCCAATGCACCAAGGGCCACCCTCCTCCCTGTAGGGCTGCATAAGGCTGGTGGTGCTGTTTCAAACGTTTGCCAAGAGCAACAGAAGGTGTTTTTCCTTTTGGAATTTTTTCTTTTCCTCTCTCTAGCTTGCCTCTAAGCGTAGCTCAAATGACTCAGAATTGGGGCCTCTGGCAGTTATCTCCTTTATTCACTCATCCAAGTTCCTCTGGGTTCCTAGGAGATCTACTTATCATCACTCAGAGGGCACTGAGGTGTGACAGGATTCATCATGTGGTACAAAATCATTGAGTCAAACAATATTGGAGCCTTCCACATTTCCCCCAGATGTTCATCAAATCTATCCAGTGATGGGGCACTTACTACCCTAATGAACAAACGAGTCCATCTGAGAACAGTTTTTATTCTAGAGAAGTTCTACCTTACTTGCGTTTTCCTGATACTTCCATGAGTTGTTCCTAATTCCATCTGTCATCTCTACCCAGACCCAGCTTAATTCCTGGTTCACGAGACAGCCTGCGGGAAATTTGAAGGTTCTCAAGTGCCTTTAGTCCTTTCTTCTGCAAGAACAACATACAGACTTCCTTTAACCATTCCAGATAGCATTTGGTTTCAAAACCTTTCATTTTCACATTTGATTCCTCAATGCTTCAGTAGATCAATTTGCTATATTTCTCTTAAAACTGGACACCTACGAGTGAACAAAACACTTTAGACTTACACTAGCCAATGTAAAGTAAAACAAAAACTCTTTGTTTTAAATATCTTACATACTATACGTTTATGAATACAATCTAAAATTGCATTTAACTCTAAGTTGTGGTCACATGGCATGGCATGTGCTTTACTGCAGACTAAAATCCTTTCGCTGCAAGTACTTCCCACCTGCGGGTAAAATAATTGATTTTTATTTCATATGCCTCCCTCACACAGCTAGACATTATCCCTAAAACTATGTAAGAAAGCGACATCTTTCATGTTCTTTCCATCCTTTCTACTTGAGCCTCAATTATAGATTCAGATGACAATCTCAACAATCCAGGAAAAGAAACACCGTGCATGACCAAGAAATCTCCATGGAAATATGTCGACATGTAGTTCTATGATAAGAGAATAAAGGGTTCAGCAGCCCTACAAGACCCCAACACTGTTCCTGATTTTCACTTTCAGTCCTCCCTTCCCTCATCCATAAACCAATCAAAACGCCCTAGAAAGAGGCCCTGAGGGGTGAATGAGTAACAACTCAAAGAGAAGAAAGGTGACCTGCATTCAACCAGCCATTTATTTCAGTCGCTTCTGATCACTAGACTGTGAGACACTGAAGACATAGACAATGCTTCTTAAGCACCATAAGATATTGATTGACTGAATGATGAATGAACAAATGCTGAAGCTTTGTATCCCTCTCAGTGTCTAGCATTATGTCTGTGAGAGAAAACGTAGTTTAGCACATTAATTCAATGGTTATGGTCCTAAAATTTTATTACAGATTTTTGTGGGGAAGAACTATTTATGACTTGTTTAAAAACTAAAATCTAAGAATAAAACTTATTTTAAAATCTTATCAGTGTCAAAAGTGATTTTAAAAATAAGCTTTCATGAAAGTAGAAGAAAAAGATTTAGACAAGATCATGAGGGTAGGACCCTCTTGATGAGATTAGTGTCCTCATGAGAAAAGACACAAGAGAACTAGCACATACACTCTTTTTACCCTTTCCAGGTGAGGACATAGTGAAAAGGCAGTCATCTTCAAGCCAAGAAGAGAACCATCAACAGAACCCAACCATGGTGACACCCTGATATTAAATTTCTAGCCTCTAGACCTATGAGAAAATAAACTTTTATTGCTTAAGCACTATCCTATGATATTTTGTTATGGCAGCCCAAGCCAACTAAGGCAATGTCTGTGGCCCATATTAAACATATGAAGGCACACGCAATATATACATATAACTGATCACACAAACTCAAACACACACAGTGATAAATACTGCTCTAGACTTCTTACGCCTATGAATAAGTAACTGCTATGGAAATTGCTCTCCGGACTTAAACAAATGAAAACATAGACAAAATACATTAAGGAGCTATTTTCAGACATTGGACTACAAGCAACGCAAGATTATGTTCCCTTAGAAAAGGGAAATAAATGAAATCTTTATATGTTTGCCCTCACTGTCCACCCGGATGCAACTTCCAAACTGCAGCACAAGGAGGAGTAATCCAAAGAAAGCCTTGCCAAATTTGAGGTCTGAGAAGCCCAAGGCAGGTAGAACTTGCAGGGCAGAATACTGAAAATATGAAGCTATATGAAAATACTGAAGCTATATGAAGAAAGAGCTCCAGAAATCTGCACAGGGGTCCCTTAAGTCATTGCCTGAATATATATTTGTACATGCATAGGGTGAAGCTCCATGATGCTAGGAAAGATTAGCAGAATGCTATAAGCCAAGAAATTCTCAGAGCCCAAACAGATCTGAAAAATCATTTAAATTTTAATCAACCAGACTAGGTAGACCACACTGAATTTATAAAGGTTTCAGAGGAGTCATCACAGGAGTCATAGTTTAGTAATGTAGCAAAGAAGCCCTAATATACTGGAGCCCTAAGGTATCTTCCAGATTGCCCTGAAAAAATTTTAAATAAACCACAAGGGGTGCTTGGGTGGCTCAGTTGGTTAAGCGTCCAACTCCTGATTTCAGCCCAGGTCATAATCTCACAGTTTGTGAGTTCAAGCCCCACATAGGGCTCTGCACTGACACTGCAGAGCCTGCTTGGGATCGATCTCTCTCTCTCTCTCTCCCTCTCCCTCTCTCTTCCTCTCTCTGCCCCTCCCCTGCTTATGTTTGATTGTGCTCTCTCACAAAGTAAATAAAATTTAAAATAATAAAATAAAATAACATAAAATAAACCTCAAGAGGACCAATCTGATCTTCAAGTAATTTAACTGTCTGCCAAAACAAAACTAATCATGCTTTAAAGGAATGCAATAAAATCAAGCACCCAACAAAGAAAATTCACAATGTTCATTTTCCAATAAAAATAATTATTAGATACTCAAAATGTGTCTCAAACCACAGGGAAAGTCAGTCAATAGGCATAGATCTAGAAATGAGAGATTTTATAGGGAATTTTCAAAGACATAAAACAACAATTATAAATGTCATAACTATCAGTACTTAAAAGAAAATGTGAATGTATGAAAAGAGAAATGGAAAATATAAACAAAAACACTGTAGGTAATCTAGAGATTAAAATTCATTATTTAAAATGAAAAGTTCATTGAATGCAATTAAGAATAAACACTGCAGAAAAAAGGATCAATAAACTTGAAGACATAACAGTAGAAACTATCCTAATGAAGTATAGAGGGTAAGAGGAAGAGAAAAGACTAAAACAAAATACTAGCATCTCAATAACTAGTAGAACAGTATTGAGCTCTTTAGCATATTATTTAGAGCCCCAGAAAAGAGGAGAGGAGAACAAAGTCAAATTTGAAGATGTTGTGGCTGAAATTTTCCCAAATTTTATAAAAATTATGATAAATTCAGAGATCAAATATACTGAACAAAGAATCTACGTATATACTTTAAGAAACCTAGGGGAACCTGGTGACTTAATCAGTTAAGTGTTTAACTTCAGCTCAGGTCATGATCTCATGGTTCATGGGTTCCAGCCGGGTGTCAGGCTCTCTACTGACAGCTTAGAGCCTGGAGCCTGCTTCGGATTCTGTCTCCCCCTCTCTCTCTGTCCTTCCCCCACTCGTGCGCTCTCTCTCTCTCTGTCTCTCAAAAATAAATAAATGTTGAAAGAAAAAAATCTAAACACACAGAAAAACTCAAATTTCTCAAAACCAGGACAAGGAGAATCTTTTTAAAAAGCCAGAGAGAGGGGCGCCTGGGTGGCTCAGTCCGTTGAGCTTCCGACTTCGGCTCAGGTCATAATCTCACCACTCGTGAACTCCTGAGCTCTGTGCTGACAGCTCAGAGCCTGGAGCCTGCTTCCGATTCTGTGTGTCCCTCTCTCTCTGCCCCTCCCCTGCTCATGGTCTGTCTCTCTGTCTCTCAAAAATAAATAAATGTTAAAAAAATTAAAAAATAAATAAAAAATAAAAAGCCAGAGGAAAAAAAGGCATACCATACAGGGGAACAGAGGTAAGATTATGTAGACTTCTTATCAGAAACAAGACAGAGGGTAATAAAATGATATCTTTAAGGTATTAAAAGGCAGGAAAAAAATGTCAACCTAGAATTTTAAATCCAGTGAAAATACCAAAGTTAAATTAAAAATGAAGTCAAAATAAGTATTTTTCAGACAAAGTCTGAGAAAATTTGTTGCCAGAAGATCTTCAATCCAAGACAATGTAAATCCAATTATTTAGGAAGAAGGAAAATAATGCCAGATGGAAACTTAGAGTTATCCGGAGAAATGAAGAATGTTAAAATAATAAGTATAAGAATAAATGTAAAAACCTTTTTTTGTCATATTTTAACTTTTTAAAAGATAACTGTTTAAAAAGAACTAAATGTATTGTGGAGTTTATAACACTTGTGGAAGTAAAATGTATGACTATAATAACACAGAGGACAGAAAAAGGAAATACAGAAGTATATTATTTTAAAGTTCTTGTATTACATAATAAGTGGTAAATATTATTAAAAGGTAGACTATGTTAAGTTAAAATATATATTATAAATCCTAGAACAAACACCCTTCCCACCACACACACACACACACACACACACACACGCACACGCGCACATACACAAGAGATATAGCTAGTAAGCCAACAGTGAAAAGAAAAAAAGAATAGTGCAAAATATTCAATCCAAAAACAAGGTATGGAAAGAGGAAAATATGAACAAAGAACAAATTTCAAAAATTGAATGAGAAAACAAATAGATTTACATTTAAACCAGCTACATCGATAATTACATTAAATGCAAATGACCTGAATATAAATAGTCCAATTAAAAGTCAGAGAGATTGTCAGACTAAATAAGAAAGCATACTCCAGGGGTGCCTGGGTAGCTCAATCAGTTAAGCATCTGACTTTGGCTCAGGTCATCTCATGGTTCATGAGTTTGAGGCCTGCATAGGCAAGCCCTGCATAGGGTGAGCTCCGCTAGAGATGAGCTCAAGTACCACTTCGGGTGAGCTTGAGCCCTGCTCCAGGCTCTGCACTCTCTCCCCTCTCTCTCCCCGCTCTCTGCACCTCATGGGATTCTTTCTCTCTCTCTTTGCCCCTCATTCACTCGCATTTGCTATCTCAAAAATAAATAATAAAATAAAAAATTTTTAAAAGCATACCCCAACAGAAGAAACCAGCATTAAATATAAAATCAAAGATAAGTTAAATCTAAAAAGATGTTTAAAAGGTATATGATGGTTTGAAACACTAACCAAAAGAAAACTGGGATGCCTATTTTAATACCACAACAAGAAAAATAACCAAGGATAAAGAGACACATTTCATAATGATAAAAGGGTCACTTTCTCAAAAAGACATAATAATCCTAAATTATATGCACCCAACAACAGAGCTTCTCTCCCAAGAGAGAAAGCAAAATATATTGAAGTGAAAGGAAAAATAAACACATAATTATAGTTGGAGATTTCAACATGCCTCTCTCAGTAATTGATAGAACAAGTAGACTAAAACATCAACAAAAATACATAAGATTAAAACAACACTTGAATCAACTTGAGTTCATTGACATTTATAGAACACTCCACTCTATTCAGCAGCATGTACTCAGAGAACTTATAATTTTCTCTGACCACAACAGAATGAAGAAATCAACAACAGAAAATTATCTGGCAAATCCTAAAGTGTATTGAAATTAACCAAAATTCTTCTAAATAATCCATGGCTCAAATAAAAAATCATAAGAAAAAAATTTAAGTATCTCAGGGCACCTGAGTAGCTCAGTCAGTTAGGCATCCAACTCTTGATTTTGGCTCAGGTCATGATCTCACAATTCATGAGATCAAGCCTGGTGTCAGGCTTTGCACTGACAGTGTGAAGCCTTCTTAGGATTCTCTCTCTCTCTCTCTCTCTCTCTCTCTCTTTCTCTGCCCCTCCCCTGCTTGCACATGCTCTCTCTCTCTCCCTCTCTCTCTCTCTCAAAATAAATAAATAAACTTTTTTCAATTTAATGAAAAATAAATTTAAAAAGAAAAATTTTAAATATTTTAAACTACATAACGATGAAAACACAAATATCAAAATATGTGGCAAGCAACTAAAGCGCAGCTTACTGGAAAATTCATAACTTTTCACATTTACATTGGAAAAGAAAGTTCTAAAATAAATTATATAAGCTCCTATCTTAAACTATAAAAAAGAGCAAATTAAACCCAAATTAAGAAGAAAAACAAAATAATAAAAATAAAAGAAGAAACCAGTGGCATAGAAAATCCCTAAAATAGGGAAAATTTGATTAAAACATCAGGTTGTTTGAAAAGCTCATTAACGGTAGCATCAAAAAATGAGAAAAATTTGGGGAAAATTTAAACCAAATATGTGCAAAACCTGTACACTGAAAAGTACAAAACATTGTTGGATAAATTAACATAGACCTAAATAATTGGAGAGCTACACCATGTTCGTGGACTGGAATATTTGTATTTTTAATGTGTTAATTCTTCCTAAAATGATCTAAAGATTCAGATTTGGATTTCAATGAAAATGTTAGCAGGTTTTCTTGTGTAACTTGACAAGTTGACTTTAAAACTTTTAGGGAAGTTCAGAGTACCTAGAATATCAAAAACAATTTTGAAAAAGAATAATAAACTTGGAAAACTTACACCAACCGATTTCAAGACTTACTATAAATCTACAGTAATCAAGACTATGTGGTATGAGTAAAATGATAGACATATAAATCAGTGGAAATGAATTGAGGGTCCAGAAGTAAATCTAAACATGTATTAGTCAATAATTACTTTTGACAGAAGTGTCAAGGGAATCCAATGGGGAAAAGACCATTGTTATAAATGCTACTGGAACAGCTGGATTTCCATACAGGAAAGAGTGAACCTCAACTCTTCCCTCACAGCATACAAATAATAATAATAATAATAATAATAATAATAATAAAAATAAACTAACTTGATATGGATTGTAAACTTAAATGTAAAAGCTAAAACTATAAAACTCCTAGAAGAAAACATGGAGGAAAACTTTTGTGACCTTAGGATAGACAAAGATTTCTTAGAGAGTATACAAAAAGCATGAACCATGAAATGAAAACATGGCAAATTGGCCTTCAGCAAAAATAAAAACTTCTGCTTTTCTTTTCTTTTTTTCATTTTTTTAAGATTTTATTTTTTATTTATTTATTTTATTTATTTATGTATTTATTTTTTAACTTTATAGTTTATTGTCAAGTTGGTTTCCATATAACACCCAGTGCTCTTCCCCACAAGTGTCTGCTTTTCAAAAGCCACCATTACAAAAATGAAAGGGCAGGACATACAAGAAAATATTCACAACACATATGTGTCACAAAGGATTACCACCCAGAGTATTTAAAGAATGTCTCCAACCCAGTAACAAGACAACCAATTTTTTTAAATGGCAATATATTTGAACAAACACTTTACAAAATAAGATATACAAATCTCAAATACAGAACAATATGTTTATTATCATTAGTCATACATAAAATGTAAGTTAAAACCACAGTGAGATACCACCACCTACTAGAACGGCAAATATTCAGAAGACTGATGACATCAGGTATAAGGATATGGAGCAACTAGAAATTCCATACATGGCTGACGTTATATGTAAAGTTTTAATCACTTTGGAAATAGTTTGGCAGTTTCATAAAAAGTTAAACGTACACTTGTCATACAACCCAGCAGTTCCACTCTTAAGTATTCATCCAAGAAAAATGAGAACATATTTCCACAAAAAGAGCTGCACACAAATGGCCATAGCAATTTTACTTATAATAGTTCCAAATTGGAAACAACCTAAATATTTAACAACTGGTAAATGGATAAGCAAGTTTCAGTATATCCATAAAATGGAATATTATTCAGCATTTTTCTTAAAAACTATATACTACATATAGAATGGATGAATCTCAAAAACATTATGCTAAGCAAAAGAAGCCAGTCTCATAAGAGTACTTACTATTTGGTTTCATTTAAAAGAAATTCTATGAGACAAATTTATGCTATGTTTTTTGTCTACTATTATGATTGGCAGGGTATTGGTTGCAAGGGAATAAGAGAAAACTTCTTGGGGTCATAGAAATGTTTTCTTGATTGTGGTGGTGTTTACTTGGGGGCATACAGTTATCAATGTTCATCCAAGTGTACACTTAAAATGAGTGCAATTTATTTTATACAAATTATAAAGTTGATTAAAAAAAAAAAAACTAGTCTGAAGAACAAACCCAGCCTCTTTCAGACTTCCATTCAGGACCTCTGTAACCTCTTCCCACACTATTTTTTCAGCCTTATTTTTCATATGCCCCAAATTCAAAATAATCCTCAAATTCAAACAAATTGGCTTATAGCCTGACTATTCATCACTCCCACTCTTAGCTTCCTGAGCTTACATAAACCCTCTTCAATCTGCAGAGCCCAGATTTATGACCACTCCTTTCACAAAGCCTCTAGATCACTCTGATTTTTCTATCCTTTGTTATTTGTATCAATTTTACTGTTCAGGTTGCTCATTATTTGTTTTATGTGTGTTCCTCTCACTTCCCAAGGTAAACTGTCACCTTCTGATATACAGTCAGTTCTAGTTTTCCTGGGAATTATTTATGTTCTATGTAGTTGCTGTGAACACTGAATTAGCAAATACTGAGGCATTGCACCTGGGCAAAACACAGGGTTAGATTCCTGTGAGACTCTGGTCACAACATCTTCATCAACCAATTAATACATCACCTTCTTTTGTGTGTTTTTTTGTTCAAAGACACCTTATTTAATATATATTGTTGATTTATTGAATTCATGGTCAACAGCACTATAACTTATGCCTTAATAAAGCTTATCTGACATATATTTTCTGCCTCTTGTACATCACAGCTTAGGAACAGCAGACAGCACTTTAGCACTACCCTGTAGAGCTATTTTAAATAAAGAAATCACCAAGAAAATGCAAAACTATGGCACCAAATACATCACAAAAGGACTCTTATTTAAAGTATGAGAGATAAAACAAAAAGTCAGAAGGATGTCTTGTTTTACCTCAGCTGGGAATGTGCATGTTGAGTGATTCACATTTTCCCTGTACTACACATGTCCACAAATGACCATGAAAGAGCCATGAGCACTGATTTGAGGTTACAATAAATTTCACCAACCAAGCAAAATTGTAAATATGGGATCCATGAATAATCAATATTGCCTGCACTTTGCAATGTATTGTACAGTATAGGACACTTAGTAAACATTCAACAATTTCCAATTATTGGATAACAATTGGAAGGACAAAAGAAGCAATTAATTCATGACTTCACTTAAATCTCCATCAAGAACCCTTGTTTAATACTCATTTTAGGAGGCATGTTCAGGCTAGAAGACAAGTTCTCCAAAGTAAGTTTTTGAGATACTTACATAGGCAAATTACAGCCCATTGCTAAAGAAAGGCTGAGAAGAAAATCTCAAAAAACCATCTACTATTTGCAATATCCAGTAAAGAGAAGGAATTTCTTGTTTATCAGCAACCTGAAAGTTATCTGTTTCACACTGGGGAGAATTAGTAAAAGAAAAAAAATGACTGCCATATTTCTAAAGCAAAGGGATATTTGTCATACTTTTTGAGGAGAAAATAGACTAGAGAGACAACACACATAATTTAATTTACCCCATTAAAAATTCTTTTTTTAAGGAATCAGTTGTATTTTGGGGCGTGTGGGTGGCTCAGTTGGCTGAGCATCCAGCTTCAGCTCAGGTCATGATCTTGAGGTTCGTGGGTTCGAGCCCCGTGTCGGGCTCTGTGCTGACAGCTAGCTCAGAGCCTGGAGCTTGTCTTAGGATTCTGTGTCTCCCTCTCTCTCTGACCCTCCCCTGCTCATGCTCTCTCTCTCTCTCAAAAATAAATAAAGCATTAAAAAAATTTTTAAAGAATCAGTTGTATTTCTATATACTATACACTATCAAAAAAGAAATATTTCACAGAAATAGGAAAAAGTAATCCTAAAATTTGTATGGAACCACAAAATACCCTGAATAGCCAAAGCAAGCTTGAGAAAGACCAAAGCTGGAAGCATCACACTTCCTGATTTCAAATTATACTACAAAGTTAATATCATAAGTAGTATGATATTCGCATACAGATAGACACAGACAAATGGATTGAAATCAAGAGCCCAGAAATAAACTCTCACATATATGACCAACTAATATTTGACAAGGGAGCCAAAGATACTCAATGGGAAAAGGACAGTCTCTTCAATAAATGGTGCTGGGAAAATTGGACAGTCACATGTGGAAGAATGAAATTAGACTTCTATCTTATACCATTAACAAAAATTAGCTTAAAATTGATTAATGACTTAAACATAAGACTGAAACTATAAAACTTCTGGAAGAAAATACAGAGGAAAAACTCCCTGACATTAGTCTTAGCAATAATTTTTGGATATGACACCAAAAATGCAAGTAAGAACAGCCAAATGAAATAAGTGGGATTTCATCAAAATAAAAAAGCTTCTGCACAGCAAAATAAATAATTAACAGGGGCACCTGGGTGGCTCAGTCGGTTAAACGTCCAACGTCAGTTCAGGTCATGATCTCACATCTTGTGAGTTCAAGCCCCACATCGTGCTCTGTGCTGAAGCTCAGAGCCTGGAGCCTGCCTCAGATTCTGTGTCTCCCTTTCTCTGCACAACCGTCCCCCACCCCAGTTCGTGCTCTGTCTCTCTCTCTCTCTCAAAAATAAATAAACATTAAAAAATCAAAAAAGAAAAATCAACAAAATGAAAAGGCAACTACAGAATAGGATAAAATATTTGTAAATCATGTTTCTGACAAGGGGTTAATAACCAAAATATATAAGGAAATCATACAATTCAATAGCAAAAAATAAATAATTCTATTTAAAAAATGGAGAGACTGAACTGACATTTTTCCAAAGAAGACATACAGATGGCCAACAGACACATGAAAAGATATTCAACATCATTAATCACCAGGGAAATACAAATCAAAACCACAATAAGTTATCACCTCATACCTGTTAGAATGGCTAACGTCATCATGTCATCAAAAAGACAAGAAATAAAAAGTGTTGACAAGGCTATGGAGAAAAGGGAAACCCTGTGCACTGTTGGTAGGAATGTAAATATGTGCAGTTACTATGGAAAAGAGTATGGAGGTTCCTCAAAATATTAAAAATAAAACTACCATACGATCCAGTGTTCCCATTTCTTGGTATATACTCAAAAGAAATGAGATCAGAATCTCAAAGAGACATCTGTACCCGCCATGTTCACTGCAGCATTATTCACAACAGCCCAGATATGGAAACAACCTAAGCGTGAATCTATAGATGAATGGATAAAGTTTTGGTATATATATACAGTGGAATATTATTCAGCTATGAAAAGAAGAGAAATCCTAAATTTGAACAACATGGATGGACCCTGAGGATATTATGCTAAGTGAAATAAGACAGAGAAAGACAGATATTGTAGGATATCACTTAAATGTGGAATCTAAAAAAAAGATGAATAAAGTAGAATGGTGGCTGCCAGGGGCTAGAGGGTGGGGAAACATGGAGATGTTGGTCAAAGGATACATATTTTCAGTTATATATATGATGAATAAGTTCTGGGGATCTAATATACAGCATGGTGGTTATAGTTAACAATACTGTATTATACACTTGAACGTTGCTAAAAGAGTATATCTTAAAGTGTTCTCATTATAAATAAGAAATGGTATTTACGTGAGGTGATGGAGATGTTAACCAATGCTACAATCATTTCACAATACCTGCATATCAAATCAACATGTTGTGCACCTTAAACTTACACAATGTTATATGTCAATTATATCTCAAAACTGAGGAAAATTTTTCTTTTTAAGAATAATCCAGGAAGGAAACAATCAAAATAAAAATAACAAGAGTGCCAAGAAATATTTTTAAGTTAAAATGCCCGGTGTTAGGGAAATAAGCACCCTTGTACACTGCTAATGATAGTTTAAATTGATACAAATTTTCTAAGGGGGCTGGGTAGTAATATATATATATATATATATATATATATATATATATATATATATATAACATATATCGAGAGCCCTAAAAATACCTGTTATTTTTTGGTCTGGTAATTCCATTCTTGGGAATTTATCCTAAGGAAACAATCCAAGATGCAGGCTAGGATTTATGTGTTGTAATGTTCATGCAGTGCAATATAATAGAAAGACCTTGAAACAAGCCAAGTGAGAAGACATGAATAGACACTTCTCCAAAGAGGACACACAGATGGCCAACAGACACATGAAACGATGCCCAGCATCATTCATTATCAGGGAAATACAAATCAAAACCACACTGAGATACCACCTCATGCCGGTCAGAGAGGCTACAATGAACAAATCAGGAGACTATAGATGCTGGTGAGGATGTGGAGAAACAGACATCCTCCTACGCTGTTGGTGGGAATGTAAACTGGTGCAGCCACTCTGGAAAACAATGTGGAGGTTACTCAAAAAATTAAAAATAGAACTCCCCTATGACCCAGCAATAGCACTGCTAGGGATTTACCCAAGGGATACGGGAGTGCTGATGCATAAGGGCACATGTACCCCAATGTTCATAGCGGCACTTTCAACAATAGCCAAATCATGGAAAGAGCCTAAATGTCCATCAACTGATGAATGGATAAAGAAGATGTGGTTTATCTATACAATGGAACACTACATGGCAATGAGAAAGAATGAAATCTGGCCATTGGTAGCAATGTGGATGGACGTCGAGGGTGTCATGCTAAGTGAAATAAGTCAGGCAGAGAAGGACAGATACCATATGTTTTCACTCATAAGTGTAACAGGAGAAACTTAACAGAGGAGCATGGGGGAGGGGAAGGGGGGAAAATAGTTGGGGAGAGGGAGGGAGGCAAATCATGAGA